>OX940981.1:46822937-47422937 GCA_954871275.1 Leptopterna dolabrata
AAAATAAAGTAAATATGGTTGATACGGCGTAAGGCCGACGGACATAGCATTTAGGTTTATTATTCTGTGAATAGTACACCTATGTATTTGGAATCTACGAACCTTGAAACGTAAAAGAAATCGTTTCGGGGGGGGGGGTGGGGGGGGGGGGTATACAAATTGTTTGCTGAGCGAATACATACTTAGGTGTATTATTCACTGAATAATAAACCAAAAGTATGAAACACCACGTATAGGAACGTGTCGAATCCTGTCTGTAATATAAAAGCTTGAGATTACTGTAAGGCCTCGCTCCTATGCTTCATAAATTTAACATTTATCATTGCCATTATAATTAAACTATGAATGTGCATTGTTGCCGTAGTCAGTTTAATATCAACGTTCTATACTCCTACGATTTCGTGCCGAGTTTCCATTGGATGATCTAATTTGTTGTTTGTTCATCACTAATCCTACCTACTTTAAAACGCACTAAGCTTCTTTGCTTCTTTCAACACATTTTAAAGGTTTCTCCTGATTTTCTCTTGTTTCTGGTCCATGCTGGAACTTATTCTGCTGTACTTATGGAATTTATCCTCCAAAAACTGCTTCATAATGTAGACCGCGATTCGCCTAGCTTTGTACAGTACTGTCTATTATACTACTCGAGCTATGTCTGTGGATAAGCATAGTCACTTCAGCGTGCCATTCGCAGAAGAATAGTTTTGACTTGTAGGTTGTTCAGTATGGGGTATCGAGGACTGTAAAATGAGGGCAACACGACGGACACGCCGATGTTGCACGTGGTTGAGGCCCTCATTCCCGTCTCGTTTGCTTGACAAAGTGCCTCATCTATCACCGCCACAGTCGCTCATGTCACCCACTCCAATCACGTTATAATAATATTATGTTCTCGTCATTTGTATGCGGGACGAATGGCTGTTGTGTGAGGTGTGCCAGTGGGCTGAATGAGGAATGACGAGCATTTTGGAATCGAGCATGAAAAAGTTATTGACCCCACACCAATGTGATGGTTTCCCTACAAAGAATCCAAAACGCTGCAAATCCCTGCACAACGGTTTATTATTTTGTATAGAATACCCTTCTGTTACAGATCACAGCTCTATGTATAGATAACCCGTCTATATAATATGATATGTACTATTCTATTATATGCATATTATGTAGATCGCAGACACTCCGTAGGTTAGTACCTAACCCCGTACTCGTTACTAGGTACCTACCTAAATCACGAGTTAAATGTTGCTAAAATAATTCTGCCGATGACAAACAGTACCTAACAAAAAGAAACGCACATAATGAAGTTCTGAAAAGAAATTGTTGATGAGGAGTGAAAAAAGTTGCAAAAGTACCTACCAACAAACTCCAGCCCCTTCTACGTAGATGGTATACTGAACCGTTGTGTAATAATTTACCGTTGAGTAATGATTTACCGTAGTAATAATTTACCCATCAATAATACTTCAACGTTTGTTCAAGTTTCACGACCTACCAACAAACTCCAAAAGAGCCATCATTTTTCAAGCGAAATAATATCACAGAACAACCAACTCGACTTCATACTCCGCCAATATAATCAGGTGATCCCTACCAATGATTGGCCGTATTCACAAATTCCTATTGTGGGCGCGTCTCTGGTTACGAGATTTGGTTTGAATTGTATACAATTTCATTCACACTGGAGTCGAAAATGCCTGTCGGTGCAAACTTCGGGGCCTTACTGTGAACGAACGGCTGGACGTACGATGCTGCGGATGGTCTTAAAAAACTTGCAAGTTCAAGAACTATTTAAAACCGTAAAAATATTTACGTAAAAAAATAGTATAGGCGTTTTGAAAATTTCAACCCCTATTTTGAACCCCTTAGAGATGACTCACAGTAACGTCGAGCTTCGAGGACCAACTAGACGCCGAACGAAACCTATAACCCGAATTTCATCAATTTTTTTTCATGGTAACTAAGAAAAGTGGCCCGTACGGCGTACGGCGTACGGCGGACAGACAGAAATATTTTTATTGCAGTTTTGGATTCTACATACCTTGAAACGTAAACCATCAAATTTTGAGGGGGGGTAAGAATTTTTTTTTTCATGCTCGATTCCAATGGTTCATTATTGAAAATAATAAACCAAAATGGAGTACAACAATTTCTGTCCATCCGCCGTAATTCACACTTTCCTTAGCCACGATGAACTAAAATTAATGAAATTTGGTTTGTGGGTCCCATTTGGGGTCAAGTTGGTCTGCGAAGCGCGCCGTTACTGCCATGCATCTCTACGGGGTGAAAAATTGTGGTCGACATTTCCAGGACGCCCATCGTTATCTAGAATTTTGGTGAACGTTTTTGAATTGATCTCGAACATGGGCATTTTTTGGACCACCCAGAACACTGTACGACCAGCCGTTCGTCTACACTCTACACCGAAAAGCTTTGTCAACATGATCGTGAATGAAACTATATACATCCAGCCCAGAAATCGTTGCTAGGGAACACCTGATTATTATCACCCATGGCTGCACGAAATTGACTTGGCTGTTTCGTGATACTGCTTCATCTTAATAATGATGGTTATTTTGAATTTTGTTGATAGGTACTTTCGTAACAAACGTTATGCTTCATGAATGACAACAAATAATAATTAATGATAGGTAAAATTATTGAATCCACCGCATATTTTATGAAACTTCAATTGCCCGGCCGGCTCCAGTACTCGATTCGTTCCTGGGAGAATCACTAGGGTAGATATTCATTACAGAAAACAGTGATCTATACGCAGACGGGGCATCTATACAGGTAAATAATAAACCGTTGTGTAATAATTTGCAGTTTTTTTTTTCATGCTTTCAAATTGTAAGTCTGACGGAGTGCTTTCAAAAAAGGTGCGGTTTTATGGGTCCCGAAAGGATCGTACCAGCGCGAAAAGTGGGAACGAAAAAGCGTGCGACGCCATATGGAATGATTTGCCCTCACGCTCCCGCACGTGGGAACCGAGTGAGAGGTGGATGCAAATCAGACGACTTTACGCGTTTTCTCTTTAGCTCATTCCTGCTAAGCTACTTGGATTTTTGAGCTCAAATTGGCTCTTCGAGGGTGCTGAATCCGATTCTGAGGTGAAAACGCACAAATCCCTACACAACGGTTTATTATTTTGTATAGAACACCCTTCTGTTACAGATCCTAGCTCACTGTATAGAATACGCTTCTGTTAAATACCACAGATCACTGTATAGATAACCCATCTATATAGATCACAGATCCTCCGTGGCTTAGTACCTAACCCCGTTTTCGTTACTAGGTACCCACATAAATCACGAGTTAAATGTTGCTAAAATAATTCTGTCAATGACAAACAGTAGCTGAAATGGCAGAAAGGAAAGAAAGAGAATGGCAAATGAAGTTATGAAGGGAAATTGTTGATGTGGAGTGAAAACGCTTGTATAGATGCCCCCTCTGCGTAGATCACTGTTTTCTGTGGTAAGTACCCTCGAGCCCCCCCCCCCCCCCCCCCTGGAAAGCCCTAAAAAAAGCACTGGAGCCGGCCCAGGAATTACAGTTCCATAATAACCAGTATGTAAAATGGCAAAATTCAGATGTAGTTCTGAAGGTCAAGCGTTGATGTGGGGCGAAAAATATTTTTTGTGATCCCGGGTGGGATTCGAACCTACGACTTTCAGCATGACATTTCGTCCATTACCCAACTGAGCTGCGGAGTAAGTGATGTGCGCTCTCAAATATCAATTTTATGGCAACGTCGTAGAATGCTCCAGATGGTATAAAAAATTCAGAAAAAAATTTAGCTACCTATTTAAAAATGCGAGAAAACCCACACCTCAAAATACAATTTTCCGAGATACTCCTCCTGTTTTTCACTCCCTTAGAGTTGATTGACATTAACGCCGAGCTTCGAGGACCAACTAGACCCAAAACGGGACCCATATACCAAATTTAGTGAATTTTGGTTCAAGGGACCTAAGGAAAAAGCCGCGGAAGGGAATTTTTTTTCCCCCTTGAAACGTTAACCATGAAATTTTGCTGGTGGGTGGGTGTGGGAGGGGGTGTGGATAGACATTTTTTTTTTCATGGTCGATTCCAAAAGCAGCAAATTCCGACCACATCCATTCCCCATTAAGCACACCGTCCAAATAAAGAATGTGTATATTGTGTGGTTTGTATTTTACTTAGAATACAAGATGAATTATAAGTTCTAGATTTAATTTTCAGTATAAACAGTATACATTTGAAAAATGTGACACTGCTGTATTATAACATCACAGGTAAGCTACCTACCATTCATTTCTTGAGGGGTTCTTCGAAATTCATTGAAGAACGATGGCTGTTGAGGGAGGACAGAAGGAGAGAGAACTACATCCCCTACCAAATACTTATATTTCCATATTATGAAAAACATTGGGGTACAATCCCGATAGTACGCAACTAAGAAAATCGATGTTTCTAAGATAAGAGAGTTTACGTCGATGCTGCCATTCATCACGATGATCAACTTTCGATTCATCATCATGTTCCGACAAGGTATGCAATCAGCGTTACCTACGCGTTCAGTTTATTTATTTTATTTCATTTCTTTAAATTTTAAATGCAAGTAGAATCCATCCTGAGAATTTTGGCACCAACCGCAGTTTCCTACGGTAAGTAAGTACGTATCTAGATTCTTCAATGTTTCTTATAAATGATTTTTCATTGTTTACTACGCCAGTGAAGTCATTGCACCGCTCCCAACTGGACGGGACCCCTTGCTGGGTGTGACATAACTAGTTTAGAAATTTCTAAAAATCATATAAGTAATACAAATTACTTATCTTCGGAGAGTGCGGTGGGTGCCAAAATTCGCAGGATTGACCCTACTTGCATTATAAAAAAAATAATAATAAAAAACGCTGTAAAGTCCTTGTCACATGGGTTTATTATTCTATTGGACATACCTACAGAAATATTGGCTGTTCATTTATTGTTTATTTCATGTGAAATAATCGAAATAGCTATTTCTGATGGTTTCCACCATTTTTGTCCCCTAAAACACCAATTAGGTAGGTACGCTCCCGTTTTTTTTTTTTTTCAATTTATCTTTGATCATTGGTACTGCCATGTAACCGTCATGATCCACGTGTTGATACTACTTCCAGTGTTATTATACAAATTGATGGTGATTTCAGACGATTTCCCAGGTTATTGACTCATAAAAAATCAATTTTGGGAGCTGAACATTTGGTAGAACCTCGACTTTCCACTCTGGTCAAAATGGACTTCATATTCGGTCTTCTCGTCCCCAAAAACATGGAAAACGATACCTCAAAAGCTCATGTTACTAACATGTTAGTAAAACACAAAAAGTACCAATTTTTGTGCACATTTTCACTCATAACATCCCTGGGTATATTCCGATCGGGCTGAAAAGTTTCGGGACACAACTAGGGCCCAAATGGAGCATGTGTGCGAAAGAACGACTTTTTTAGTCCTAAATTGAAGCCTGTACACGTGATACAGCATACGGCGGACGGCGGACGGACATTGCATTTTTGGAATCTACGCACCTTGAAACGGAAAAGAAAAAATTTTGAGGGGGTTTTATAAAAAAATTTTGCTGAGCGAATACATAGGTGTATTATTCGCAGAATAATAAACCAAAAGGGGGTGTTTTCCGTAAAAAACATCGGAGGCGCCTGCGTAGATTGGCACTAAATGATAGTTCACGGATGCAATTTTTCACGGAATCACTCTCAGAAGTGGTGCATCCGTAAATATTATGCGGTCACGGATGCACTCTATAAATTTATCCGTAACCTCAATATTATTAAAGGCCGTCAACGGAAACACCCGTGGTTTCCGTGTTGTACTATTTAGGCATTTAGGTCATTTTCACGGGAGTCCCCCAAAAACCCCCGTGTAAAGTGTGTAGTGATTTCCGTTGTTAATCCTTCAACGTTCCGTCGCACGCCCGTGGTTGTACCGTGACTTTGTACGGGTCGTCATAGCCTCACCCTTGACTAACCCGTAACACTCCTTCGCCTTCCCCGTAGCCCATCCATGATTTTCCCGTGAATATCCATGGACTCTCCCTAGATGTTCTGTAGCCCACCCTTCACTGCCCGTGCCCTTCCTTGAATGATCCGTGATTATTCCGTAACATATTTGACTGACGGTCGAGGGAATCACAGCGGATGGTTAACGGACAGGCTAAGGAAGCACAACCCTCCATTGCCTTTCCGTTAGCGACGGCGCGGCGGGGGGAGAGGGGCTTTATGAACGAGCAACGGAGAGACGTGTTCTGCCTTCACCTCCCCGTCAACCGGTTAACGGAGACGTCGAGGCAGTGCACGTCTCTCCATCATCGTCCGTAAAGGGTCCGTAACCGTCTACCGAGAACCCTGTACGGACGAGTTACTGAGGATGACGGAGAGACGTCCGCTGCGTCAACGGCTCCCTCTAATATTCTCTATACACATTTTCACTCATAACACCCCTGGATATATTCCGATCGGGCTGAAAAGTTTCGGGACACAACTAGGGCCAAAATGGAGCATGTGTGCGAAAGAACGATTTTTTTAGACCGAAAATGAAGCCTGTACACGTGATACGGCGTACGGCGGACGGCGTACGGCGGACGGCGGACGGACATTGCATTTTGGTTTATTATTCTGTGAATAATACACCTATGTATTCGCTCAGCAAACAATTTTTATAACACCCCCTCAAAATTTTTTCTTTTCCGTTTCAAGGTGCGTAGATTCCAAAAATGCAATGTCCGTCCGCCGTCCGCCGTACGCCGTATCACGTGTACAGGCTTCATTTTCGGTCTAAAAAAGTCGTTCTTTCGCACACATGCTCCATTTGGGCCCTAGTTGTGTCCCGAAACTTTTCAGCCCGATCGGAATATATCCAGGGGAGTTATGAGTGAAAATGTGTATAAAAATAGGTACTTTTTGCGTTTTAACAACATGTTAGTAACATGAGCTTTTGAGGTATCTTTTTCCATGTTTTTGAGGACGAGAAGACCGAATATGAAGTCGATTTTGACTAAAGACGCGGAAATTGAGGTTTTACCAAAGGTTCAGCTCCCAAAATTGGTTTTTTATGAGTCAATAACCTGGAAAACTGTCTGAAATCACCATAAATGTGTACAATAACATTGGAAAAAGTTTAAACAGGTGAATGAAGACCATTAAATGCCACTACCAATGATCAAAGATGATCTTAAAAAGAAAAAGCGTACCTACCTATTTCATGTTTTGGGGGCCAAAATTGGTGGAAATCATCAGAAATAGCTATTTCAATCATTCCACATGAAAGAAACAATACATTTAACAGCCAAAAAAAATCTCTAGAACTCCAATAGAATAATAAACCCATGTGACAAGGACTTTGCAGCGTTTTTCCAATGTTATTATACACATTGATGGTGATTTCCGACAGTTTTCAAGGTTTTTGACTCATAAAAAACCAATTTTGGGAGCTGAACCTTTGGTAAAACCTCAATTTCCGCGTCTTTGGTCAAAATCGACATCATATTCGGTCTTCTCGTCCCCAAAAACATGGAAAAAGATACCTCAAAAGCTCATTTTACTAACATGTTGCTAAAACGCAAAAAGTACCTATTTTTACACACATTTTCACTCATAACATCCCTGGGTATATTCCGATCGGGCTGAGAAGTTTCGAGACACAACTAGGGCCCAAATGGAGCATGTGTGCGAAAGAACGATTTTTTTAGATCGAAAATGAAGCCTGTACACGTGATACGGCGTACGGCGTACGGCGGACGGCGGACGGACATTGCATTTTTGGAATCTACGCACCTTGAAACGGAAAAGAAAAAATTTTGAGGGGGTGTTATAAAATTTTTTTGCTGAGCGAATACATAGGTGTATTATTCACAGAATAATAAACCAAAAATTTGAGGGGGTGTTCAAAAATTTTTTGCTGAGCGAATACATAGGTGTATTATTCACAGAATAATAAACCAAAAAAAAAGAATAATAAATAAATAAAAAAAACCACAGTCATGCAGCATGGCTATAAGAGCGAATTTTCGAAGTTTTCGGCATCTTCCTCCTCCGCCTAAAATTTTCTGAAAATTAATTTTCGGCCAATGTTTTCCCAACTTGATACCATACAAAATTAAAACAGGAGTAGTTTTACGCAAAGTAAAATTTGGGGTGGAAGGAGGGGGAGGGGGAAATCAAAAATGTTTTGAATACCAGAAGAGTAGGTATTGGGTACGTAACAAATTTTTTGTTCCATTTTTTGCCGAGTAACACCTCGGTTTGTAGATTTTCCAACACTGAACACGATGGTGAAGTCAGAATTGCGATATCCCATTCCGTTATCAGATTAGAGCAGACGAACCAGGAAGAACATCTCAAGAAATAACCACGTTCCTTCATCTTCAAAGTGCTCCAGTTTGAGAATGGAATGAGATATCGCAATTCTGATTTCACCATCGTGTTCAGCGTACAAAAACCTTTAAAATGAGGTGTCACTTGTCAGACTTTTTCATTTTGGGAATTTATGGGTAATTTCCCCCCCCTAAAACTCCCCAAAACTCCCCCTTAGGGTGACCCGATTCTGCCCATCTTCGAACTTAGCCTGTCGATTGCCAAGACAGATTTTTCGTGCAAATTTGAACTTTTTATCTCAATTCTTTCGAGAGTTATCGTCTGGAATGACACATACATATATAAATATATAAATATATAAATATATATATAAATATATATATAAATATATATATAAATATATATATATATACATATAATTTTTGGTGTCTTTCGGCAGGGAATTCAGGATGGTCTGAAACGGAGTTTGGTATAAAAATCTTTCGGAAATTCGAGTTTTAAAAATTTTGGACCGAGAACAATAGCTTCCTTTTCTTCGAAAATTCGCTAAAATGGTCCGAAAAATGTACCTATTTTATTTATTTTTCAATGAAAGGAATTTTTCAGACCCATGGTTTGCCCTCATTATAAGATAATTTCTGATTCTATTCATGTTGTCTCGGCAGTTACTGTGGTAGAGTAATAGCAGCTCCATCTAGTTAGAATCGCATCGCCGTGAAACATCGATTCATTATTTTTGCGCTTACGTATGTGTGTCTGTGTGCTGACATTTTGAAGGTCTGTGGGGTTTAGAGCTTACATCGTCCAACATGAATTTCGTAAAAATATCATTTTGAGTTTTGACTGTGCACCAAAGCTCCAAAGATACTTTTTGTGGGTTAGTTCTTGGATGTTTAGGTACTTACTAATTTAATAATAATTGGATTGCAATATTCTCCTGCTCATACAAGGATGTAAAAAACCATGCCACATGCTTTTAAATTTTTTGTAGCAAAACATAACTACGCTATTTTAGGCATATTCCGCCGGTACACTCGGAATCAGCGCAAAATTTCTTATACGAACGTATTTTGGACATCTGCTTATGCGTTCGGCGGAACGGTTAAAGGAAACTGGTATTACTGGCCTGTATGGTAATCTAGTTAGGCTATAAAACTGGAATTAACGGATTTATGGTATTGAGCAGTAATAATCTCAGGGGCTGTGTAATTCCCTATACTGTATCATGGGCTAGGATTTGGTGCATAACGGAACGTCAGTAAGCCCTAATATAACCTCCTCTCCCCCGACTGTAACAGTTTAACGAAGCTCCATTATTACCATTATTATCCGTCATTACAGTCTGTTAGTCCTCTCCTCGTATCGACCAGAGGCAGTCTATGATGACACGTTCAAACGTTGTGCATTCAGTCCGAGCTGTCCTTCCTGCTAGCTGCCCTACCTGGGCCCTGCCTGGATTTTGATTCTTCAGTTATTATCAACTTCTCTCCCGTCCCTTGTCTTTATTAATCAACGATAATCACGATGTAAGTGGTCGGGTTATTTTGTAATTGCTTTTAATTGTTTTTTAAATTAGTCATGTATATCGTCATTTATTGTCATGTATAGTCTTGGGAACTGAAGGAAGAAATCCGAGAGATGATCGCCGATGTCGACCAGCTGCTCTGCGGGCGAGTCTTAAAAAATTTCTTGGACCGTGTCATCGGGCTAGAGGTGGCCTTATGTCGGATATTATCTTCCACACCTAAATCGAAGGTGTTCACCTACATAATGACGAAAATATTATGTAAATATACCTATTTTTAATAAATTTATGGGAAAATGGAAAAGATATACCGACTCTTGCTACACCCTATATGTATTATAGGTTCTCTGAGTTTTGCAGATTCTTGTGGAACCCAATGAGTTCTTGGAGACATAGCTTCGGCCACCTATCCTCGTCCATTTTCAACTTTGCCCCCAGCATCATAATATCGTCGACTTACAAGTGAAATCCTCCAAAGAAAAACGGAGTTATTGAAAAGTTGTGTATTTCCACTACTATACGAAAAAATGCGAGAAATACACTTTTACTAACAGTTTAGTAACAGTGTTTTCTCATGTATTAGTGGAAATAGACATCTTTTCAATAACTCCGTCATTCTTTGAAATGGGTTTCCATGATTTCTTCGCGAGTGATTTAGTTCGAAATCCACAAAGTCACTTTTTTCACATTCTGATGCTACTCCTATGTATTTTTTGACGCCCGATCAATTGGCGAGGTCAGTTTTTAGATCGGAGCAACGATTTTCTCGAAAACGACGAAATTGTTTATAACTAAGTCGGCCTCTAACGAATTCTAGTCTGGTGAAATCCGCTATATTGACTTAGTGGGTTTCACCTGACTAAAAATTGATAATTACCGTTGTGGCGTAGGTATAAAGAGAACAGATGTTAAATCCACTAAGTCATCTTTATTGTGTATGCCTAATAAGTTTTGCACTTAACATTACCGACTCCGCTCCTCTCTGAAGTTAATAGCTATGTGCAGCCCGGTTCCAGAAACATTATTATCGTTTGATGAGGTCTGATGTTCTATTTTTCCAGCTGATTTGCCTTTTGTTTCACTCTTTCTGCTTTTCCAGCTCTCCTTACTCATTCTATTCCTGCTAACAGCCTCTGTCCTTGGTCCGTGGCAGATCAGATCTGCATCCAGTTCAGCGTTAAATGATAATTTCCGCGATAGCTGCAAAACCGAACTTTAGAATACTAACACTTTTAAACGTGATAATTGAAAAACGCTGCAAAGTCCTTGTCACATGGGTTTATTATTCTACTAGAGATGCGTACAGAAATTTTGGCTGTTCATTTATTGTTTCTTTCATGTGCAGCCCGAAAGATAATTTCAGCCCGATCGGGATATACCCAGGGGTGTTATGAGTGAAAATGTGTATAAAAATAAGTACGTTTTGTGTTTTAGTAACATGTTAGTAAAATGAGCTTTTGAGGTATCGTTTTCCATGTTTTTGTGGACGAGAAGACCGAATATAAATTCGATTTTGACCAAGGAGTGGAAAATTGAGGTTGTACCAGATGTTCAGCTCCCAAATTTGATTTGTATGAGTAAAAAACCTGCGAAATCGACTGAAATTACCATCAATTTTTAGAATAGCACTGGGAAAAGTTTCAACACGTGGATCAAGACGATTAAATGGCACTACCAATGATCAAAGATAATTTTAAAAAAAGGAGCTACCTAATTCAAGTTTTAGGGGCCAAAATTGGTGGAAACCACCAGAAATAGGTATTTCAATTTTTTTACATGAAAGTAACAATAAATGAACAGCCAGCATTTCTGTACGCATCTCTAGTAGAATAATAAACCCATGTGACAAGGACTTTGCAGCGTTTTTTGAGTTTTTTTCATGTATTAGTGGAAGTAGACTATTTTTTCAACCACTTCGTGTTTCTTTGAGATCATATCCTTGGAAAGAAACGGCAATCAACCTGCGGAGCAACTCAAGACAAAAGCCTTGCTCGGCAACATTATTGATTCGATGTGTTCGAAACAGGCTTGCCTCAACACCAAGACAAACGTCGACCCAGAGAAATGGCCTCAGTACAACAGAATTCAACAATGAAACGAGAATTTTCTGACGAAAACAAGGCGGTGCAGGAAGAGAGAAACGTATTCGAGTCGGTTTACTCGAGCCCCAAAACCCATTGCGTTAGGTGACGAAAAGAGAGCGGGCCGACAAAATAAATATACATTTGTTCTTCGCAGATGGCTGGTAGAGAAAATAAGCTCGAGCCGGGAAAAGCCGTCGCGGCGGGAAGGCGCCAGAAAATGCCTTTTCTTTCTCTGGCTCCACGTCAAGAGCGGCCTTTATTTCATGTTCATTATGAATAGATGACTTAGGATGTGGGAAACTCGGCTATTGCGGAGGTCATGGGAGTATTATAGAGAAATCCTTAGAAGTATTGTTAGGGGAGAAATATCCGAACTAAATCACTCGCGAAGAAATCGCGGAAACCTATTTCAATGAAAAACGGAGTTATTGAAAAAATAGTCTATTTCTATTAATACCTGTTAGTGGAACCAAATACTTAGGTATTAGTGGAAATGGACTATTTTTTCAATAACTTAGTTTTTCTGAGAAATATCCGTTTAAAATTGTTTTATTCCCTAACACATACCTACCATTTCTCGCATCAGTTAATTCCCGAATTGTACACTCGGAGCGACCTAACAGGAAAATTTTGTGGATGAAGCTTCTTCTTGAGACCTTACGATGGAAACAGATGCTTTGGCCAACGCTGTTCCTTATGGCATATGGCATTGCAAGTTCCGCAGTCATCATCGCCGCGTCAGTTTTGGTTTATTATTTTCAGTAATTAACCTTTGGTATCGAGCATCGGAAAACAAAAGAATTGACACCCCCCCCCCACCCACCCACCAACCCTCTAAAATTGTATGGTTTACGTTTCAAGGTATGTAGAATCCGAAAATCGAATAGAAAAATTTCTGTCCGTCCGCCGTCCGCCGTGCTTCGCACTTTTCTTAGTTGCCATGAACCAAAATTGATGAAATTTGGTTTGTAGGTCCCGTTTGGAGTCTTGTTGGTCCGTGAAGCTCGGCGTTACTGTCTGCGTGTACGGGGTGAAAAATAGGGGTTGAAAACTTTCAATAGAAGGGTATGGTTTTTTAACGTTTTTAAATTGATTTTCAACCAAAGCATTTTTTTTAGATCACCCATTGTACGACCAGCCGTTCGTTTGCACCAAAAAGCTTCGTCAACACGATCGTGAATCAAACGGTATAAATCCGGCCAAGGTATCATTGCTGGGGAGCACCTGATTATAATCACGGATGGCTGTATGAAGTCGAGTTGGTTGTTCTGTGACATTATTCCATTTGAAAACGCTGCAAATTATTACCCAACGGTTTATTATTTACCTGTATATATGTCCCTCCTGCGTAAATAGTATAATGAACCGTTGTGTAATAATTTACTATTGTGTAATAATTTGTCCATCAATAATACTTTAACGATTGTTCAAGTTGCAAAAGTACCCATCAACAAAATTCAGCCCCTTCTACGTAGATGGTATTATGAACCCTTGTGTGATAATTTACCCATCAATAATACTTCAACAGTAGTTTAAGTGTCAAAGTACCTACCAATAAAAGCCAATAGATCCATTGTTTTTCAAATGAAATAATATCGCAGAACAACCAACTCGACTTCATACAGCCATCCGTGACTATAATCAGGTGCTCCCTGGCAATGATATTATCTGAGCTGAATTTATACCGTTTGATCCACGATCGTGTTGACGAAGCTTTTTGGTGCACACGAACGGCTTGACGTGCAATGCTTCGGGTGGTCTCAAGAAATTGTTAGTTCAAGATCAGTTTAAAAAAGTTAAAAAAACCATACCCTTCTATCGATAGTTTTCGAGATACGGCGTTTTGGAAATTTCAACCCCTATTTTGAACCCCTTAGAGATGACTGACAGTAACGTCGAGCTTCGAGGACCAACTAGTCCCCGAACGGAACCTATTTACCAAATTTCGTAAATTTTTGTTCATGGTAATTTTGAATTTTGGGGGGGGGGGGGTTAAAAATTTATTTCATGCTCGATTCCAAAGGTTCATTATTGAATATAATAAACCAAAATGATAGCTCTTTTGGATTTTGTTGATCGGTACTTTTCCCACTCGAACGAACCTTATAGTAATAACAAATAATTTATGAATGAATTATTGAATCCCGCGCATTTTTATGAAAATTTAATTCCCGGGCCTGCTGCTGCAGTACTCGTTTTTGGGCTGTCCAGGGGGAGCACGAGAGTATCGACCACCGAAAACAGTTATCTACTCAGAAGGGGCATCTATACAGGTAAATAATATACCTTTGTGTAATAATTGGTAGCGTTTCACCGAACACTTCCAAAATTCTATTGGCTTCTCCTGCCCGAGAATCTTGACACTGGAAACAAGGTATATTCGTCCGTAGATTTACACCACATCTTCCACACTCCTCCCCTCCCTGTAATGGCGCGGCTCGGCGCACCGTGGCTCACTCTGTCACCAGTAATGTTAAATGAGAAGCATCCGTTTATAAAACAGTTTCATTTCCTGAACTCCCAACAAACAGTTCCTCACACCAATTTCCCGTATTCTACACTTTCTTCAACGTATCTATCAACAAAGTTTTGTAAATGAAGCTTCTTCGGGAAAGTGACGATGGAAGCAATTGCTGGGCACCGTAACGTGAGTGAAGTAGCTCAAAAAAATTTTAGATTCTAAAGAAGAAACAAAATTAAAAGAAACTAGCTCAAAGCGCTCACGGACATGGTTTTGATGGCGATTGGTACAGAAAATTCGAATTGACATTCTATTTTTACTAACTCGCCTGGCATAGTATTTCGTTCTGAAACTACCAATAGAATGAAGAGAAACAATATATTATTTTAGAAAATTCCTCACTTGAATCGCATGAACGTATAGAATAGTCGGGTAGATTCATTCAATGGACAGGTGGCGTATCCATGCGTGGGTTAGTGACTGAACGACTCAGATCGCATGGACTCACAGAATTAGTTCGGTAGGTTCATACATTGACAGATGTACATATGTACATTCATCCATGCATGGGTTAATGATTATTTCGATGCGGGACCATCTGCGACAACATTTCAGCTCTGTACGGCTATTTTTCGCGTAGTTAGAAGCGTTACAAGGAAGTGATCTATGTTTCATGGTCGCATGCGCAGACGAAAGTTACAGTACGATTTAAATTAAATTCATATGGAACTATCAGAGAATTATTCCTCATCGACCCTCCAAGTTTGAAATCGCACTTGGCCGGCGTTTCAAGTATTTCACGTTTGCGCATGCGCAGACGAAAGTTAAAGTACTTTTTCGATCAGTTTGGTATGGGACTAACTGTCATCCAACCCGCACTTACCCACCAAATTTCAGCCCATTTAGACAATTATTTTCGGTAATTATGGGCGTTACAAGGAATTGACCAGACATACAGACGGACAGACAGACAGGCAGATACGGTTTTATTAGCGAATTTTCAAAGAAAATGAAGCTATTGCAATGGCTTCGAAATTTAAATAATATAAATTTTTGGAAATTTTCTTCATAGAAATCCGTTTCAGACCATTCTAAAACGATTCCTGAAATTTAACACTTTTTTATATGTATATATATATATATATATATATATATTTATTTATATATGTGTCACTCCAGACGATAACTCTCGATAGAATTGAGATAAACAGCTCAAATTTGCACAAAAAATCTATCTTGGCAATCGAAAGGCTAAGTTCGAAGATGGGCGAAATTGGCCTACTCTAAGGAGGGTTTTGGCGCATTTAAAGTGCGCAAAAATTACCCAAAAATCCCCAAAATGTTATTTTCCAACAAGTGACCCCTCATTTTAAAGGTTTTTGCACGCTGAACACGATGGTGGAATCGGATTTTAGATATCTTGATCCGTTCTCAAATTAGAGCATTTAAAGTGCGCAATAATTACCCAAAAATCCCCAAAATGTTATTTTCTAACAAGTGACCCCTCATTTTAAAGGTTTTTGCACGCTGAACACGATGGTGGAATCGGATTTTAGATATCTTGATCCGTTCTCAAATTAGAGCATTTAAAGTGCGCAAAAATTACCCAAAAATCCCCAAAATGTTATTTTCCAACAAGTGACCCCTCATTTTAAAGGTTTTTGCACGCTGAACACGATGGTGGAATCGGATTTTAGATATCTTGATCCGTTCTCAAATTAGAGCATTTAAAGTGCGCAAAAATTACCTAAAAATCCCCAAAATGTTATTTTCTAACAAGTGACCCCTCATTTTAAAGGTTTTTGCACGCTGAACACGATGGTGGAATCGGATTTTAGATATCTTGATCCGTTCTCAAATTAGAGCATTTAAAGTGCGCAAAAATTACACAAAAATCCCCAAAATGTTATTTTCCAACAAGTGACCCCTCATTTTAAAGGTTTTTGCACGCTGAACACGATGGTGGAATCGGATTTTAGATATCTTGATCCGTTCTCAAATTAGAGCATTTAAAGTGCGCAAAAATTACCCAAAAATCCCCAAAATGTTATTTTCTAACAAGTGACCCCTCATTTTAAAGGTTTTTGCACGCTGAACACGATGGTGAAATCGGATTTTAGATATCTAAATCCGTTCTTAAATTAGAGCATTTAAAGTGCGCAAAAATTACCCAAAACTAGGATAATCTTTAAACTCTTACCCCCACCCCCTTAGAGTGGTCAGATTGAAAAATGTGAGAAGTATTAATTGAAGACGAGAGTTCGAAGCAAAAAAGGGGGAGGCAAACGATTAGTACAACTCCTTGAATTTACCCACAGCGATCAAATAAATAAGCACTTAGTACAATTTTACGTAATAAACAAACGGTAGAATCAGGATGGACAAAACGTACAAATTAAAATAAATACGAAGAGAATATACATAGAAAACCAAATTTTAGACCGAAGTTTTCCTTTATTCAAAACCATAGCCATTAATTCGAATATTTCTTTGAAAATTCGCTCATTAAGTCATGCTGCATGACTGGTTTTTTTTGCTTCCTCACGACCCAAGGTAGGGAAGCCTTGGATTCGTGATTGAGTAGAAAAAAAAGTGTATCCTCCAAAATGAAAATTTCCACAACCGTTTTGCGTTTCAGACATGGAGGAACGTTTTTGGTTCCGCATCTGTCTGTTGTCTGTCTGTCTGTGGTCATTCCTTGTAACGCCCATAACTACCCAAAATAATGGTCGAAAACGACTGAAATTTGGAGGGTAGTTGCGGGTTGGGTCACATGGCCCCACATAAAAAACGTCGAAAAAGTACATACTGTAAGTTTCGTCTGCGCATGCGCAGACGTGAAATACTTGAAACGCCCATAACTACCTTAAATTTCGTTGAAATGAGTTCAAACCTGGAGGGTCTATGAGGAATAGTACTTTGATAGTCCATATGAATTTCATTGGAATCGTACTGTAACTTTCATCTGCGCATGCGCTAATATAAAGTGTTGACCATTTCTTTGTAACGCTTCTAACAACGCGGAAAATAGTCGTAGAGAGCTGCATTTTTAGGGTACACGCGGGATGGATCGCAGAATTGGCAGACGTTTTTATTTTTTATTTTTTTAAACTCAGACACGAATCCAAGGCTTCCCTACATGCCGGTAGTGAGGAAGCGAAAATTCCGTTTCGTTTGATGATGCAGTATTTAAAATAAATATTATGACGGTTTTACTCAGTTATTCTGGACCTGACTTTTTTCTATTGAATCGAGTTGGAAAACTTACCTACCTACGTACCTTCTTAGATAATGGAGAAACCATAACTGTGTAAAGCCATTCCAATGGGTTTATCGTCTCGTTGCGTATTTTATTCATTCAATTTCATCGTTGAAAGTACAGGGTCAGAGGGAGTTGAGGTGCCTGCGGGACTTGGATATGTTTTGATTTCCCCAAGGTTCGAGCTCGCACCCAAACAATCCTTCAACTTGAACTTATCGTAATAATGTTTATTTCAGCCTTCAAGGACCCCGTAATTCGCGAACTTTGAATAAAGGTTTATCAGTAACACCCAGTAGCGGTTTGGAAATGAACACTATTCAGAAAAGGCCGAACACTAAAATGAATGAAATAAAAAAATTATTGAGCCATGCCGTTGAATAAATAAAAAAACGCTGCAAAGTCCTTGTCACATGGGTTTACTATTCTACTGGACATACCTACAGAAATGTTGGCTGTTCATTTATTGTTTCTTTCATGCGTAATAATTTAAATAGATATTTCTGATTGTTTCCACCAATTTTGGCCCCCAAAACGAATCAGGTGCGCTCATTTTTTTTCCAAATTATCTTTGATCACTGGTAGTGCCATTTAATAGTCTTGATCCACGTGTTGACACTTTTTCTAGTGTTATCATACAAATTGATGTTGATTTCAGACGATTTTCCAGGTTTTTGACTCTGCAAAGTCCTTTTTCCCATTCTCGGTTCGCAAGGTTTGTTATTGAAAATAATAAACCAAAACGCTAAGGGTACCATACGATTAGTCTTGGTATTCAAGAATGATCGCCTGTTGAGTAGTTTCCCCTAAATACGTAATATGACTATAACAACGCAAATTGTCACAGACAGGTCAAATACTTGATAACTCTTCCTCGGATCGTTCCGTATTCCAGTAAAATGAGAAATCAACTTCAATTGAACGTGTTACAGTTGAATCGAGCGCAATAGCGTTTTTTACCCGATGTGTCGAAGCACTCAGGAAGCATCGGGAAGGGAAAGCTCGATGCTGGAAGGTATTGATCGCGTTTAAATATTTCACCGTTCAAGTGTACTGGCAAATGAACGACTTGGGGCCGCCTCCCTGCGAGATAACCTTCTGAGTGTGCAAGAAGAACTCGTAATTATTCAGTGATCAGCCCCCCCCCCCCTCCCCTTCCACCCTCTCGCCAATCGCGCCAATTTAAATGAGCGAAACGACGGAGCGTACAGGTGGTTGTTATCTTTGTTATCTTCCCCTGCTGGAAAACTAAACTTGGGAGTCTGCGATGAAGGTTTTCCGTTTTACATTCGTCCGTTTGGAGTTGGAAGAGAAACAAAGGAGTCACTGCCTGAGGGTGCGTTACAGGTACATTAATTTATTATATTCGTTCCTCTGGTGTGGTAGATGCACAGGGTCTTGCGGTTGGTATCTCTTATAGCTACTACCGAGTATTATCAGCCCCCCCCCCCCCCCACCGTACCCTAAATTTGACCCTTCCAGTCTGCCAGACTGCTAATCCTGTAAAATACTCGCATTGACCAGTATTACAGTATTTTTATATCCACCAACTAAATTAGTTGGCAGATATAAGAAAAATATTTGTAATAATATAAATTAACTTAATTTATTATATTCATTCCTCTGGTGCGTTAGATGCTTAGGGTCTTGCGGTTGCTACCAACGTCATGAAGAAAGGTTCTCTTATAGGTTCTACCGAGTATTATCAGCCCCCCCCCCCCCCCCCCTCCGACCACCGTACCCTAAATTTGACCCTTCCAGTCTGCCAAACAAATTAATACTTTTCTCAAACGCTGTCTTCCATGCTTATTCCTTGACTTCTGCATACTGACGAGTTGGCTAATCATGCCAAGTAGTCGCATTGACCAATATTACAATATTTTTGTTTATTATTTTCAGTAATGAACGTTGGGATGACAGTTCATTCATCAACATGTTTCCAACAATATTATTATCGGTTCCCTAAAGTTCTGAACAGCAGTTGCATGATTTTGTCCACAAGATCACCGAACAAAATGACAACTCGAAGGATCTGTAACGGGAGGCACTTTTGGTTTATTTTCAATAATGAACCTTTGGAATCGAGCATGAAAAAAAATCGTTAACCCCTCCTGAAATTTTGATGGTTTCAGTTTCAAGGTATGATGTAGAATCCAAAAATGCAATAACAAAATTTTGTCCGTCCGCCGTACGCCGTACTTAGCACTTATCTTAGTTACCATGAACCAAAATTGACGAAATTAGGTTTATAGGTACCATTTGGGGTCTAGCTGGTCCTCGAAGCTCGGCCTTAATGTCAGGCATCCTAAGGGGTGAAAAATAGGGGTTGAAATCTCCAGGACGCCATTATCTCGAATTTGTTTACGGTTTTAAATAGTTCTCGAACTTGGTAGTTTTTTAAGACCACCCTGAGCACTGTACGTCCAGCCGTTCGTTCACAGTAAGGCTTAGAAGGTTTGCACCGACAGGCTTCTTCAACAGGAGGGTGAATGAAATTGTATACATTCAGCCCAAATATCATAACTAGGGACGCGGTAACAATCGGGAATTGGCCCGAGATAATCATTGCTAGGGAGCACCAGATTATAATCGCGGAGTATGAAGTCGAGTTGGTTGTTCTGTGATAATTATTATTTCATTTGAAAAATGATGGATGTTTTGGAGTTTGTTGATAGGTAGTGAAACTTGAACAAACGTTGAAGTATTATTGATGGGAAAATTATAACACAACGGTAAATTATTACTCAAAGGTAAATTATTACACAAAGGTTCATTATACTATCTACGTAAAAGGGGCACTTATATACAGGTAAATTATTACACAACGGTTCATTATACCGTCAACGTAGAAGGGGCACCTATACACAACGATTATTACACAACGTTTTATTCTTTGCCTTATGCTTTATGAATAACTACAAAGTAGTTAATTATTGAATTATTGAATCTCGCCCATTTGTAGGAAATTTTAAATCCGCGGCCGGCTCCAGTAATCGGTTTATGGCTGTCCTGGGGGGTGCTCGAGGGTGGGTACTGACCACAGAAAACAGTGATCTACGCAGAAGGGGCATCTACAGGTAAATAATAAACCCGTGTAATAATTTCCAGCGTTTTTTTGTATCCACCAACTAAATTAGTTGGTGGATATAAGAAAAATATCAGTAATAAAATAAATTTACTTAATTTATTATATTCATTCCTCTGGTGCGGTAGATGTTTAGGATCTTGCGGTTGGTACCCAGGTCATGAAGAAAGGATCTCTTCTATATACTTCCGAGTATTATCATCCCCCTACACAACCCCCCTCCCCCCTTACCCTAAATTTGACCCTTCCAGTCTGCCAAATAAACAAATACTTTTTTGAAACGCTGTCTTCCATGCTTATTCGTTGTCTTTTGCATACTGTCGAGTGGGCTAATCATGTCAAGTAGTCGCATTTACCAATATTGCAACATTTTTGTTATATCCACCAACTTAAATAGTTGGTGGATATTATAAGAAAAATATTGTAATATTGTAATAAAATAAATACATTTAATTTATTATATGCATTCCTCTGATGGGGTAGATGCTCAGGGTCTTGCCGTTGGTACCAAGGTCATGAAGAAATGATATCTTCTAGATGCTACAGAGTATTATCATCCCCCTACACAACCCCCCCCCTCCCCCTCTCACTCTAAAACTTGACCCTTCCAGTCTGCCACAGAAATTAATACTTTTCCCAAACGCTGTTTTCCATGTTTATTCGATGTCTTCTACATACTGACGAGCTGGCTAATCATGTCAAGTACTCAATTGATCAATAATTTTTTTTTTATATATCAACCAACTGATATTCACCAATATTACAGTATTTACAGTATGACCAATATATATATTTTTTTCTTAAATGCAGTTTATGGAAGTAGCTATTTTTTCCCCACTAATTTCCATTCCCCCAACCACCATTCGACAAATTCTTCTGCCTTCTTCTTCACTTGCACCAAGTCGAAATCCGAAAAGGCGGCTCATATTTTCACATTTTCCACAGTCTACTAGGAAAGCCAGTTCTGAGCCAGTGACCGATTAGCCAGATGTGACTCATTTCCTTATTACTATTAAGCTGTGTGGTGATTAAGGGTTATCTGTTGAATGAAATCGAATAATACCCTCGATGTAATTATGAAAACCCTCAACTGTTAGCACTCAATGACTTCCTTTAAAAAAAACTAAATAAATAAATAAATGAAAAAAAAAACTTGGATCGGTCAATTCGTTGGTCCTTTTATTTTTCAGTTAAACCGCTTTCCGATTGCAATGTTTTTACTTCCATGTTCTTGTTATATGGGAATGGAAGTATGGTGATGTCAAAAATTGGAGTTCGAGAAAACCATGGAATCTCGTTCAGAAGTGCTCAAAACGAATTTCTACACGGTTTTCCGCCTGATGTCGCCGTACTCGTGTATGTACGTATGTTGGAATTTCAGATGATCATCACTTCCTCAAAATACGATATTTTTCATATTTTATTTTTTGGGTTTTTTTGTTCAGCTCGTTAAACTATTCAGTTTGAGATGAGAAATTTTTATGTTGAAAAATAACGGAGTTATGACGGGTTCTCTAACTCGGCCGTGAAAGTGGACCAAATAATGTGGTGCGGTTGGTACCAAAATGTTCGTCAGGATCGAGCCTGTTGATTTTGAGCTCGATCGCATCTGATTGGGCTAATCGGCAGCCAAAAATATGTCGACGGGTCAAACATTTTCTAGTTCTACTTGCCTCTATTTCCGTTCATTTCGAAGAACAGATACCTGCCTATCTAGTAGATAGCAACACTCGAACATGGTGGAGAACGTGCCAGTTTCGATTGTACGGTTTCTATCTCAACCACTAACCTCATAGCAGATTGTGTCGTGCTCGCCTGGGAATAGAACTAGAAACATAGCAAACTTCAATTATTTCGAACGATTTTGTTTCAAAAATTTGTAGAACTTTCATATTATAAGGGTCTTCAGTAGTTGTATGTAGTAGAGATAATGGCTTTGTACTCCATCCATCTCCATTTCATGAATTGTTTAGCGTATAATTTCTAATGATACAGTAAACACCCCTGTGGACAACCCTGTATAGTGGATACCCCTCTTAATGGACAGTTTGGCCATGGTCCCGGCGAAGAGGTAGGAGATTCAATGTGTCTGAACCCCTGAATAGTGTACACCCTTTATAGTGGACGTGGACACTCATTTCGTCATTCTCAACCCCCCGCAGTGGACAGTAGACCCGTTTAGACGTGTAGAAAAGTTTATATTTTTCTCATCTGCCAGCTATGTTTGATCTGACAGAGTTCATTTTCTGTTTGTTTACGAGTACATTTGCCGTCTTCCGAATTAATTTTTTGTTTGTTTACATTGGCCATCATTTGGATTCCTTTGACAATGACACTCTCCTATTGTACGGAAAGTACCTACGTACATTCTTTCAGTCGCCAGTCTCATGTTATCACTAGTGAGAATTAGCGTCAGTGCATCAAGAACGGCAAATGACCGAATCAAAAATGAAAAACTGTCTTCCATTCTCAAATTTTATCAGAATAAAAATCATAAAATTTTGTCTATTTGTGAATTTATCCATTTATTTGTGTGTTTCGGACCTAACAGTACCCTAATTTATTTGTAATTTTTATACATATTAAAGTATGTATTTAACAATTTTTGACCAATTTCACGAATTTTTTGCGTGCACACATTAAATAATAAAATTATATTTAAAAAAATACGTTGGAATTTTTTGACACCCCTTTATAGCAGTCACTTTTCTTGGTCAGACGCGTGTCCACTATAGAGGAATTTCGCTGTATTCAACGCTTTCGATTATCAACGATCACTTCGTGCCTTTTTCTTGGACCGATTTTGTTTCTTTTCAGAGGGAAGTCGAAACTTTGTAGGAAGAAAACTCGAATGTCGTCATCTCGACGATCTATTATATAGGTTTCGAGGGTCAAGTCCTCTCAGAGTTGGAGCGCTCCCACCTGATACTGAAATTTCTCCCGCTACCCGTATGCCGTGAGGTTACCTGTCCCTCGGGGACTCTGGAAACTCCTAACTCATCCCCGATGGGTTTTCCCCCAAGTTTTCTCTCCTGCGTCATTTCGGTTTTGTGAAAGTTTTCTCCCCAGCGTGCCTTCTGCTGAAACGAAAACGTGAGCGGTGTCGACTGAATTGTTTGAAAGGTGATATAAACTGTAGTTTTGAACTCACTGTTAATTCAGTTAAGCCCTTCTAAATAAAAACTTAGCTGGTATAAGTTCCACCTAGTCTACTATTTAGGTTTATCTGATGCTTTATTCAAACCCATCCGAATTCTATCCGTCGAGTAATCGATAATATAGCTCAACTGGCGGAAATGACTAAAATCACTGTAATTTGATAATTTTATTCATTAAACGTGACTTGAGTCATCGAAAAAAACCCATTCAAGTTAGTCAAATTTGAGTTTTTGCAGGTAAATTTCCAAAAATCGTCAAGCCAAAATTCCCAAAAATGCTTTGCTAACTTGCTAACTTTGAAAATTCGCTCATTTGATCATAATATCATAGTGCAAGACTTTAACTTTTCGAGGTTCTTCTAACGGGCCACCCACCAGGTACCTACCTAATAGCATTGCCATCGATGTCAAACCCCAATTTCACTCCAGTCCCATTGCTTGACTTGAGATCCCTCATGATACGTCTTCATGGAATGCTCACCGTTATAGAAGTAAAGCATTCGGAATTTGGAGAGATAAAGGAAATTTGCACTTGTTGCCCTGATGATTGGCAGCTTGTTTGCTTCAGTATGCACGTAGCAAATGTACCAATCCACCAACATAGCTCTAAGCAATGAAATTTGCTATACCAAAACGATAGAAAATGCATTTTCTCATTACCTGCTAACCTATTTATAACTGTATAACTAATCATAATGTATATTATAAATTTAAAATTTGTTAAACTGCGTTCCGTTAATAAATGAATAATTTATTACCTAATTAAATAATCATATATAAAAATGAATATTTTTAAATAAATACACTTATTATATTTATTAAATAATAATTTATACATAGGTACAAATAAAATGTATCAAACTTCGTTCCGTAAATAAATAAATAAATTTAAAATTTATTAAACTTCGTTCCGTAAATAAATAAATAAATAAATTTAAAATTTATTAAACTTTGTTCCGTAGCACCATGCCAATATCTACGGTGATGTCTCTTTGAAGGAGTAATCACAAACCAACTAGGTGGAGCCTAGCAGGACATGGATCGTCGTCCATTAGGTCATTTCTGTTGATTGGTTCGCTCCTTCATCATTTGCTCCACACAAATATGACCGTCTCAGTGATAACTAATTATGAATTGCCTCAAATTGGCTCTTTGTGCTTTTTATTTGTGTTCCTTTGAATGTTTAATCAGCGCTTCACCTTTTGTCCCGGGGCCAAAGGTTCAAGGGGTCGCTCAGCCGGGTTGCTATGCCAGAGGGTACAAACCTATTCGATTTCCTGTTTCCTGTCGCGAGTATTGAATTTATCTGACCAATTATCGCCCTCGCCCGTATTTTTTCAACAACTAGTCATCCGCCGAGTGTTCAACGTCTCTAAATTTAATGGCCGTTTCCCAATACAATTTCTATCTGGCTAAAGCGCAAATTGTGGATATCTGCTTCAGTAAATTAGCAGTGTTCACTTATGGTAGGTCCCTGCATTAATTTGTTTACATTTATTTACTTACTTGTTTTGTGTTTTGTCATATCAAAATTTTGGGCAGTTTTACTGTATCTTATGCGATTCGCTCTGTGATCAAAATGATACCTGTTTCTACCTACCTACTTACATAGGTACCTACAATAAAACGGTCTATAAATCAAACTTCCACATTTTGAGAGGTAGAAGAGATGTCCTGTACGATTTTCTCCCGTGGTTTGGTTAGACTGCTGGTACCATTCAAGTTTGAACAAGTTGGATCTTGGTAAAAGCGGCGGTTTGCTTTTTACCTTCGATCCCAGCTTGTCGAGAGGTACCTGCATTCTCCGAGATATTTGTTCCCAAGATCTTGACTTCTGTCGATTTGTTGACTCCTCATATGCAAATTTCCATTTAAATTGATCGTCAGTCATTTTTAATTTGTGCTGCTTTTGATTTATTACTCTGTGAATAATACACCTGTGTATTCGCTCGGCAAAAAATTTGTGTAACACCCCCCCCCCCCCCCCCCAAATGTTTTCTTTTACGTTTCGAGGTGCGTAGATTCCAAAAATGCGATGTCCGTCCGACGTATCATCCATATCCCACTTCAGTTTCGGTCTAAAAAATTCGTTCTTTCGCACATAGGCTCCATTTGAGCCCTAGTTCTGTCCCATAACTTTGCAGCCCGATCGGAATATACCCAGTGAGTATAAAATTAATTCTATGCTACGGTGTTAATTCTATACTCGCTGAATATACCCAAGGGTGTTATGGATGAAAAATGAGGGTAAACATTTTTTTCGGTGTTTTAGTAACATGAGCTTGTGGGGTTTTCCACGTTTTTTAGGACGAGGAGGCCGAATATGAAGTCGATTTTGACCATAGAGTTGAAAATTGAGATTATAACATAGTTTGAACCCTTAAATTTATGTTTAAATTTGGTATACAATTTTCGTTATTTCGCTCACAGTTTGGGTGCCCATTTGGGAACACACTTGGCTCCTAGTTGTGCTCCGAAGCTCGGCAGCCCGATCAAAATACACCCAGGGGTGTTACGGGTGAAAAATGGGTGTATAAACAGGGGTTTTCGAGGTGTTTTTTTAGAGGCTTTAGTGAACATGAGCTTGCGAGGGGTCGTTTTCCATGTTTTTTAGGCCTAGAAGAACGAATTTGAAGTTTATTTTGACCCAAGAGTGGAGAATTGAGGTTGTAACGAAGATTCAGCTCCCAAAATTCATTTTGCATGAGCGAAAAACCTGGGAAATCGTCTGAAATCACAATAAACTTGTATAATAACACTAGAAGTATTTTCAGCAGGTGAATCAAGATAATTAAATGGCACTACCGATGATGAAAGATAATCTTTCAAAAATGGGAGCTTATATCGTGTTCTTGGGGGCCAAAATTGATGGAAAACGTCAACATTAGCTATTTCAATTATTGCACATGAAAGAAGCAATAAATGTATTTACAGCATGTAGGTGTGTCCAGTAGAATAATAAACCCATCTGATACGGACTGCTGCGTTTTTTCCAAGATACAGGTCCCTATATTTTAAAGGATTCAGCGAATTTTCGTAGAAAATAAGGTATTGCAACGGGTTAAAAATTTCTCTTAGGTGCATTATTTTTAAAATAATAAGCAGGAAATCTCGACAGAAATCTCTATACCGGTGCGACTGTGAGGCATTTTATGGTCTGATTATGGGTTTATATGAGTGAGATTATATATTATTGATTTATATGGAGGAGTGACAGGGGAAGCTATAGTTTAATGGTTAAATTCAGTTAAATTGAGGTTTAATGGTTAAACTTTATGAATCACTGGTTTTATAATATATATAATTGGTGGATTATGAAATCGTGAGTTCGTTTGACCCCTAGTCACCGCGTTGTTATTCCACAGTAGCTGGAATGACGTCGATGTTTGGCCAGCCGCTCGTTTAGCTATAAAAGGACTGCCCTCGTCA
This sequence comes from Leptopterna dolabrata, assembly GCA_954871275.1. NCBI lineage: Eukaryota > Metazoa > Arthropoda > Insecta > Hemiptera > Miridae > Leptopterna > Leptopterna dolabrata. The sequence goes on from OX940981.1 coordinate 46,850,290, forward strand.
AGACGTAGACTGAGAAAATTCCGGCGTTCGACAAAAATGAAGACTTTCTCACTAGGTTACCTTACATATTAGTTTGCTGTTGTAGGTATTTGTCAATTTTTAAGACGTCCCTCAGCATTAAGAGACTTCCTCATGTATTTGATCTGGTCAGAAGAGGACAACACTGTGCCGAGAATGAAAAGAACCAAATTACAATCCGTTTCAGACCGTCCTGAGTTGAAGATCAGGACTATCTGCAATGAGTGAGAGTGATTTATAACCACCATAACGGACGTCCACTGTAATGCATGAATTACTCCACGGGATGTTCATAGTCCGTTTCGTGGGAGCAGTCAGTGAAAATTATTTCCAATGAGTAGATCACTGGATCGCGAAATATGATGCGGCGTTGTTACCGCATGTTACAGCCCGATTTAGGTGAGATTCATATAAATTTGTCAAGAGCCCAATTTCAGCACACTGCGGCCATTTGAAATTTTTCTGTAGGCAAATCCGTTTCAGAGCATACTGAATTCATCCATAATTTTTCTTATACCTAGTAGTTATGCAGTGTATAGAATAGAAATTGAATTGTGAGTGAATAGAAATTTTGATTTTGAAGGTTGAGCTTTTCTTTCTGCTCTGGTAATCTCAAGATAAAAACGCTGCAAATTATTACAAAACGGTTTATTATTCACCTGTATAGATGCCCCTTCTGCGTAGATCACTGTTTTCTGTGGTCAGTACCCTCGAGCTCCCCCAGGAAAGCCCTAAGTGGACTATTGAGCCAGCCCGATTATTACATTTCATAAGTGTTGTTATTCATGAAACAGCGTTTGTTCAACTTGCTAAAGTACATCAACAAAATCCAAAAGAGTCATCATTTTTCAAGTGGAATAATATCACAGAACAACCAACTTGGCTTCATACAGCCATCCGTGATTATAATCAGGTGCTCCCTCGCCATGATTATCTCGGACCAATTCGCAATTGTTGTGGCGTCCTTAGCAATGATATCTGGGCTGAATATGCATATTCATTCACCCTGCTGTTGACGAAGCCTGTAAGTACAAACTTCTGGGCTTTTCTGTGAACGAACGGCTGGACGTACAATGCCGGGAACTCCGGGTGGTCTCAAAAAACTCCCAAGTTCGGGAACTATGTATTTAAAAACGTAAAAAAATTCGAGATAACGGCGTTTTGGAAACTCAACCCCTATTTTTCACCCCTTAGGAATGATTGACATTAACGCCGAGCTTCGAGGACTAAATATACCCCAAATGGGACCTACACACCAAATTTCATTAATTTTGGTTCATGTTAACTAAGAAAAGTGCGGAGTACGGACGGAAATTTTTTTCTTGCATTTTCGGATTCTACATACCTTGAAACGGAAACCATCAAATTTTGAGGGGGGTTACATTATTTTTTTTCGTGCTTGATTCCAAAGGTTCATTATTTAAAATAGTGAACCAAAAAATTCTACCGCCTTCACTTTCCGGCTCTTCTTGGATGATAATTGGTTCACACAATTAGCCTCCTTCTTCGATCTTGTGAAACTTTCCACTATGCCATGTTCTAGGAATCCTCATTGCAATCAGTATCAAGTGCATTCGTCCAAGCAGTCAAAAGAGTAGTTTCCTCAATAGGGAAGCCACGCCGAGTTTACTAGTTAAGTAAAAACTCGTTCTAAAAGGGTTTGAAATTTTCCCTATGTCGGATCCTTATAATAGCAGCGCATCATTCAAATTGATGGCGAAAAGTTCGTCGAAGATTGTGATTACTGCGCAAATGTACGTACTCTCTCGTAGTTGCCTAATTTATTTCTTGGTTTCGCTGCTCTACCCGTTCGCTTCCCTCTTCACCACAACTTCTCTCATGTTTACTTCTCCTCCGGCTTTAGTGGTTGCAGCTTCTCAACTCAAAAGTGCCTGAGGGCGCCCAGCTATGAGTGTAGGACTTACGGAGGCAAGTCCCGCAACTCTGCATCAATATGAACTTTGTTGCGACTCCTTAATATTACACTCTGGAGCAGTCTCCCAATCTTCCCAGTCTTCACTCCGACATAGGAACATGTACCACTTCATGAGCAACACAGGAACTTGCGTATTGCTCAACTTATTCGATTTATCCGCTGATTTATTTTAAGCCATCTCATTTCTCTGTTCAGAAATAACAATTTCGATAAAACATAATTTCCAACCCCCCCCCCCCCAATTATTTCCTTTGACATTTTTCAATGGAGAATCTGAAATGCACGCATGCGTACTACTCGTACGACCATTGCTTTTCCAGACGGGGACCCCCCCCCATTTTTACTGCAATATGTTGTCATTGCCGACATTCTGCCAAGTGATATATATTTAGCTTTAGTAGTCTTTTAAAATAACAACTGTCCGCACTGCAAGATTTTGCTAAAATACACTGCGAAATCATGTGGTATGCAGGAGTTGAGAGGAATATTTACGCATGCTTTGCAAACCTGAAAAAGTTCGAATGATGGGTCATTTTGCCTTGAAATTGAATAAAAACCAGGTCTGCAATAATCAATTAAAAGTAGTGAATTTCTGCAGGTGCATGAAATTGTCGTTTACGGGTTGACTAATATTTGCCTTTGCGGAATGTACATACCCCCTTCCACATTTTTTTGGTTTATTATTTTCAATAATGAACCGTTGGAATCGAGCATGAAAAAAAAAAAAAAAACCAACCCCCCCCCCCCCCCTCAAAATTTGATGGTTTACGTTTCAAGGTATGTAGAATCCGAAAATGCAATACAAATATTTCTGTCTGTCCGCCGTACGCCGTACTGGCCACTTTTCTTAGTTACCAGGAAACAAAATTGATGAAATTCCGGTTATAGGTTCCGTTCGGGGTCTAGTTGGTCCTCGAAGCTCGGCGTTACTGTCAGTCATCTCTAAGGGGTTCAAAATAAAGGTTGAAATTTTCATAACGCCTTATCTCGAAAAGTTTCGATAGAAGGGTGTGGTTTTTTACTTTATTGGTAGGTACTTGTGAAACTTGAACAAACGTTGAAGTATTATTGATGGGTAAATTATTACACAATGGTAAATGAGGGGGCTGGATTCTGTTGATCGGTACTTCTGCAACTTGAACATCCGTTGAAGTGTTTTTGATGGGCAAGTTATTACACAACGGTTCATTATAGGTATTGACCACAGAAAACAGTGATCTACGCAGAAGGGGCATCTATTTCACTCCACATCAACAATTTCCCTTTAGAACTTCATTATTTGCGTTTCTTTTTGCCGTTTTAGTTAGTGTTTATCATCGGCTGTATTGTTTTAGCAACATTTAACTGGTGATTTAGGTAGGTACCTAGAGACGAGTACTGGGTTAGGTACTAACCTACGGAGGTTCTGCGATTCACATAATATGTATAGGCTAGTACATATTATATAATATTGACGGGTTATCTATACGGAGAGCTGTGAATTGTAACAGAAGGGTATTCAGTACAAAATAATAAACCGTTGTGCAGGGATTTGCAGCGTTTTTCAACTGAGAAACGGGAATGTATGACTCGAAAGACACCTATTATAAATACTATAGGATATAATTATGTATCTCTTGTAGAGAATCAATTGAATTCAGCAGGGCGCCAGCATGGCACCTGCCCTACAATGAATTACGTATGTAACGAATCATTAGTGTGTTAGCTGAGCCCTGGAGCTCGGTGGAAGTATTCATGGTGTGGTGGTAGAAAGATTGAGGTGTGGCTTGGATAGGTGAGATTGAGATGGGAAGGTTAAGGTTTTGGTAGCTAACGTTTGAAAGGTTACACCTATGGCAAAGCCAGGAAGGTTACCACCACTAGAAACGCTAGGGGACGTGTCCGGATGGTTCCTCCACGTCGGTTATCACCAGACCGGTTCCACCACTCTGAGTTATTTTAGCCGAGAAAGGTAAGGAAGTATGAGGAGAGAGATAGAAGTCATTGACTTGAGGTGTGAGCGTAGAATGGTGAGTCTGGTGTGAATAGCGGGTTTTATAGGAGCTCTTCCACCCTCCTCCCGTCCTCCGACAGTCGTTAGGAGCCGTTGGTAGACGGATGGAGGGAGAGGAGACCTATCCCACTTTAGTCACGTAGACTTTAGTCATGTAGTCACGTTCGTTCGATTTATTAGGACAGTCTTTATATGTACATCCAGTGGTATTCCGGTAGGATACCACGACACATGGTGTACTGCGTGTGGGATAAATCAACTGTCAACCAAATGGGGTTTCTGGGATGCTGGTCAGATCGTTCTAACTCTTGCTCATAACCTATATTTCTGTCTTTCGTGGTACCAGGAAGGTTGCCCTCATAAGACAACCAGGTGAACGGCGGTTACATGCAGGTGAAAGGCTTCTCGATTTCATTCCTACTGTGATTTTCGCCTAATTTACCTTCCTAACGTGTTCAGTCAGCAAGATTTTTCTTAATTAGATTTTGCGTCTGGAACCACTCGACACTACATGGAACTCAGATTTCTGGCTGTGACAGTTCCCTAACAGTGGAAGCTTAGGTATTCAGGAGCTGTTATTTACGGGCGATTGAACAGGGAAATAGGACAGAGGGCTTGGGGCTAAGTGCTTGGGGTTCGCTGAGTACATAATAGATGAGACTGAATGATGTACGGTACTTGTCCAACTCTTCTAAGAGGTCCCAGACCCATTATTCGACCCTAATCACCGCCCAGCCATTATGATTAACTCTCTTTCTTATTGAGTGCATTTTCTCAGCGACAAGAAAGTAGCCAACAGTCGCCAGCATCAACTGAATATCATGAGCTTGTGAGATTGGATACAGTCGATGTCTTAGCCAGTACAGTGCATGGTGGCCCAGCTAATATGATCACCATCCTTTAATTTTCCGTTTCGGAAGAAACTTGATTTTCAGCATGAGATCTGAATTCTAAATCAAAGTTGAATAAAAAAATTTATTTGATCCCTCCGAAAAGTTGAAAATTGGAAGATTATTTTCAAAGTTTGCAGGCCAAGAAAATGTATGGTTTAATTATTTTTACGAGTAATAATGAACAAAAGGCATCGTGATTGCTACCAAAAGTGAACATCTAATAGTTCCCCCCCCCCCTCTAAAAAAAGATTAAAAAAAACTGTTTCCCCACTTCAAGTTGTGCTACCTGTCCGACAAAATGAGCGTAAGATATGAGATTTCCGCCATAAAGAGCTATCAGGAATGATAAATTGGTCGAATTTTCAATAATATGTATATGTATCAATCTGTTTAACTACCTTTGGAGTTTAGCAGATATTTTTATTGCTATCATGGTGATGTAGTGTGTATTTATAATTCTAGAGTCCATAAAGTGGCAGAAATACTAAGGGGCGGGGTCCAAAAATAGGTAGCTATCATTTAAGGTAATCCTTAGGGTGGGAAAGGTGGTACTGTTTTTAAAAGTGGTTATCTTTTGAACCCATGAACCTTGGAAACTCATCAAAATCCGAGATTGCCGATCAAAAACTTTATTTTAGAATTATCCATTGATAACATGGCTCGGATTTAAAAATCGAGATCTCGTCATAGAACGCACATCGTGTTCGGGCATGCGCGTATCCCATACACAGTCAATTCCTCACGATTTATCAACCTGTCTGTAAAAACTCCGTCCGGAATTCCTTGGCCTTTTGGTTTATTATTCCCATAATAAACTTTCGGAATCTACCATGACAAAATAATTTTTTACTCCCCTCAAAATTTAACGGTTTACGTTTCATGGGACGTAGAATACGAATATCGAATAAAAAAAATTTCCGTCCGTTCGCCGTACACCGTCTCCGGCTTTTTCCTTTAGTTCCCATGAACCAAAATTCACGAAATTTTGTTTATTGGTCCCGTTTGGCCTCTAATTGGTCCTCGAAGCTCGGCGTTACTGTCACTCAACTCTAGGGATGAAAAATAGGGGTTGAAATGTCCAAAGTATCCCTATCTCCGCAAATTATATTTTGATGTTTGGGTTTTCTCGCATTTTTAAATGGTATGATTTTATCGAAATTTTTGAGACCATCTGGAACATGTTGCCATAAAATTTGCTATACGATTTGCCGTAAAGAGCAGGGTGTACGCAGGCATCAAGCTGTGTTGAGAGCGCACATCACTGGTCTCTCGGCTAGCTGGGCGGTATAGCGCAGTGGTCTACGTGACTAACTGATACGCTAAAGTTTCCGAGATCGAAGCCCCATCGGGACTGAATATTTTTTCACTCCACATCAACAATTCCCCTTCAGAATTTCATTATTTGTGTTCCTTTTTGCCATTTTTAGCTACAGTTTGTCATCGACAGAATTATTTTAGCAAAATTTAATACGTGATTTAGGTAGGTATCTAGTAACCAGTAAGGGGTTAGCTACTAAGCTGCGAAGGGTCTGCGATCTACATAAAATGTATAGAATAGTACACAATTATTGTTGCGACTCCAATAGGGGCAGGTAGAGTTAGGTTGAGGTCGAGAGGATGGAATGACGGAGGGATGAGGTTAGAAGGAAGGATGTGCTCCATAGGAGTCTTTTTACTATCTCCCCGCGGTTTTCACCATAGTAGGTACTAAGGAAAAGGAAGTGTCCCACGGTTTTCACCGTAGCAGATGTCAGAGGATAGGGTAGTATTCCGCGGTTTTCACCACAGCAGATACTAGAAGAGAGAGGACGCCGCGGTTTCCACCACAGCAGGCGCTACAGCGAATGACTACCCTCGGTTTTCACCATAGCAGGTACTAAGGAAAAGGAATTGTCCCTCGGTTTTCACAACAGGAGACACTAGGATGGAGGAGTCTGATACCCCGCGGTTTTCACCACAGCAGATACAGGAAGGAGGGATGCTAATACCCAGCGGTTTTAACCACAGCAGGTGTTCAGGGAGGAAGAGGGCGAGTCGGGTAAGAGGGACAAGTCGAGGGTAAAGCGAGATCGGTCGAATGAAGAGCTGGGCCAGAAGGGCTAGTTTTATAGGGACTTTTCCACCCGTTCCCAGTCCACAATTGGCCGTTACGACCGTTTTGGTTGTTTGTCTGAAAGGGGCCCTTCACTTACTTTTCTTCGGTGTCGCTCAGCTCAACGTTGCCTTCGTTTATTTGGTTAAATCTATACACAATATTATGATAGGATCGAATTCTTATGAGGGGATCAAGGGCAGTTAAATTATAAATAGAAGGGTTATCTCTACAGAGAGCTGTGATATGTAACAGAAGGGTATTCTGTACAAAATAATAAACCGTTGTGTATGGGTTTGCAGCGTTTTCAGACTTGGGGAGATCCCAGTAAACCCAGTGTCAAAGTACAGACGCGAGGGGAAGTTTATAATTATCCGCTTTGGCACAGCTCCTGTCTGCCTCAAAGAATTTCAACTGACTGTTTTCATTTCTCTACTTCCCCACGCAGTACTGTTCTCGTATATCACTCCCGGTAGACTCAGATCAGACTTGGGTCGCCATCGAGCTTATTTATCTGTTGTGTGAAGCTGCCTATAGTTGGCGTTCCGACGATAAATTACGTTATTACAGGCGTTTCTTGGCCTAATATGATCTCAAAACAGTTGTAGAGTTTCGTACCAGTCGTATCTTACACATCAGACTGGTGTTATACGATTATTCTGTCCACAATTAGTTAAAATCAACAAAACGTTGCTAACCGTCGGATCAACACTGCCGTCAGAGGCAGAAAAGTCGTATCTGACAACCTGACTTTTGGAAAAACGGACGTTTAGGTTTTGTGTTGCAGTTTGCCAATATGGTTGTTAGTTTTCGGAATTTTCTTGACCATGAACACTCATTTCCAAAGAAATTAGGTATCTGCACAATTGATTGATGGAGGGGGAAAACAAGGGGCGGGGTGCGCTCCTTTTTTTTCCAAATTATCTTTGATCATTGGTAGTGCCATTTAACCGTCTTGATCCACGTGTTGACACTTTTCCTAGTGTTATTCTACAAATTGATGGTGACTTCAGACGATTTCGTAGGTTTTTGACTCATAAAAAGTCAATTTTGGGAGCTGAACATCTGGTACAACCTCAATTTTCCGCTCCTTGGTCAAAATCGACTTCATATTCGGTCTTCTCGTCCCCAAAAACATAGAAAACGATACCTCAAAAGCTCATTTTACTACCATGTTACTAAAACACAAAAAGTACCCATTTTTACACACATTTTCACTCATAACACCCCTGGGTATATTCTGATCGGGCTGAAAAGTTTCGGGACATAACTAGGGCCCAAATGGAGCATGCGTGCGAAAGAACGAATTTTTTAGACCGAAAATGGGGCTGCACTCGAACTGCCACAACGTTTAGACCAAATTAATATGAAATGCACGAACTGCCACAACCATTAGAGGGGATTAGGGAGGGTCAATTCGCAAGATAAGGAAACCACGAACTGCCACAAGGGTTCAGTCAGACAAGACGGTGGGTGTACAAGAAGTTTAGTTCCCATTCCGCCGCTCGCATTGTCAAGCGATCTGGATGCTCGCTAGCGCTCGCATCTCAAAAAAGATAAACAATCCCAGAAACTATCCCGTGAATGAGCAGGTTGTTTGGGACTTCTGAATAGATTAGTGGAATGTAATGTTAGGTATGTAACAAGACTGTTTAATGCCTTCGAAAATACCAGAAAAGAAAACAAGTAGAGCAGGAATATCATGGAGGGATAACCTCAGTATAATTCCCGTTTTTCCCTGACTTGTACCTGCTACCTGACCGAACCCTTGTGGCAGTTCCTGGGTTTCTTATCTTGCCAGTTGACCCTTTCTAATCCCCTCTAATGACTGTGGCAGTTAGTGCGTTTCAGATGGACCCAAAATTTGTGGCAGTTCGTGTGTCCTCGAAAATGGAGCCGGTACACGTGATACGGCGGACGGCGGACGGACATTGCATATTTGGAATCTACGCACCTTGAAACGGAAAAGAAAAAATTTTGAGGGGGTGTTATAAAAATTTTTTACTGAGCGAATACATAGGTGGCGTATTCACAGAATAATAAACCAAAACGAGTTTTGGTTTATTAATATGTGAATAATACACCTATGTAATCGCTCAGCAATAAATGTTTATAACACCCCCTCAACATCTTTTGCTTTGCGTTTCAAGGTGCGTAGATTCAAAAAATGCAATGACCATCCGCCGTCCGCCATGTCACGCATTCCGGCTTCATTTTCGGTCTAAAAAATTCGTTCTTTCGCACACATGCTCCATTTGGGCCCTAGTTGTGTCCCGAAACTTTTCAGCCCGATCGGAATATACTCAGGGGTGTTATGAGATAAAAATGGGTATAAAAGTATGTATTTTTTGTGTTATTTGTTTTTTAGTGAAATGACCTTTTGAGGTATCGTTTTCCATGTTGTTTAGGACGTGAAGACCGAATACGAAGTCGATTTTGACCAAGGAGTGAAAAATTGACGTTCCAACGAAGTTTCAGCCTTGAATTTACGTTACATTTTGGTCTAAAATCTTCGTTCTTCCGCGCACAGTTTGGGTCCCCATTTGGTAACACATTTGGGACCTAGTTGTGCTCCAAAGCCCGGCAGCCCGATCGGCATACACCCAGGGGTGTTATGGGAGAAAAATTGGTGTAAAATTAGGGGTTTTACAGGTTTTGGTGAACATGAGCTTGTGATGTACAGTTTTTCGTTTTTTTTAGGGCGGGAAAACCGAATATGAAGTTGATTTTGACCAAAGGGTGAAGAATTTAGGTTGTAACAAGGGTTATGCTCCCGAAATTCATTTTTTATGAGTCAAAAACGTGGTAAATTGTCGGAAATCACCATAAATTTGTATAAAACACTGGAAGCAGTATTAGCATGTGGCCAAAAATGGTGGAAACCATTCTAAAATAGCCATTTCAATAACTGCGCATGAAAGAAACAATAAATGAACATCCAACATTTCTGTAGGTATGTCTACTAGAATAATAAACCCATGTGACAAGGACTTCGCAGCGATTTATTATTATTATTATTACTATTATTATTATTATTATTATTATTATTAATGTGCCGCGCGTTGTAGTGATGCGATGGGAGGGTCCCAAAGGCGTATTCCCACCCGCAAGCGCGTGTGGGGGATCTGTGGTCGGGCGTAATAGCCTCCCCCAAAAACTCCCGTCACGACCGAGCACACCCCTGACACCCATCACGATCAGTCACGTCGGACCGCCCCATTCCCCTCCCCGCCCCATCACGGAATACGGATTCCTGACGGTTTATAAACTGATCGGTTTCGGTTTCCTCTTTATTATTATTATTATTATTATTATTATTATTATTATTATTATAATTATTATTATTTATAATAACGATCCCCGTCCGTAACTAACGAATTACGAACGTAACGAACGAAACGAAAACGAACAACGAACAAAAAACGCTGCAAAGTCCTTGTCACATGGGATTATTATTCTACTGGACATACCTACAGAAATGTTGGCTGTTCATTATTTATTGTTTCCTTCATGTGCAATAATCTAATTAGCTATTTGTGGTGGTTTCCACCAATTTTGGCCCCCAAAAACCCAAATTACGCTCTTTTGGTTTATTATTTTCAATAATGAACCATTGGAATCGAGCATGAAAAAAAAAATTCTTACCCCCCCTCAAAATTTGATGGTTTACGTTTCAAGGTATGTAGAATCCAAAACTGCAATAAAAATATTTCTGTCTGTCCGCCGTACGCCGTACGCCGTACGGGCCACTTTTCTTAGTTACCATGAAAAAAAATTGATGAAATTCGGGTTATAGGTTCCGTTCGGCGTTTAGTTGGTCCTCGAAGCTCGACGTTACTGTCAGTCATCTCTAAGGGGTTCAAAATAGGGGTTGAAATATTCAAAACGCCTATACCATTTTTTTACGTGAATATTTTTACGGTTTTAAATAGTTCTTGAACTTGCGAGTTTTTTAAGACCATCCGGAGCATCGTACGTCCAGCCGTTCGTTCACAGTAAGGCCCCGAAGTTTGCACCGACAGGCATTTTCGACTCCAGTGTGAATGAAATTGTATACAATTCAAACCAAATGTCGTAACCAGAGACGCGCCCACAATAGGAAATTTGGCGGAGATAAAATCATTGGTAGGGATCACCTGATTATATTGGCGGAGTATGAAGTCGAGTTGGTTGTTCTGTGATATTATTTCATTTGAAAAATGACGGCTCTTGGAGTTTGTTGGTAGGTAGTGAAACTTGAACAAACGTTGAAGTATTTTTGATGGGTAAATTATTACTACGGTAAATCATTACTCAACGGTAAATTATTACACAACGGTTCATTATACCATCTACGTAGAAGGGGCTGGAGTTTGTTGGTAGGTACGTTTGCAACTTTTTTCACTCCTCATCAACAATTTCTTTTCAGAACTTCATTATTTGCGTTTCTTTTTGCCCTATTAGTTACTGTTTGTCATCGGCAGAATTATTTTAGCAACATTTAACTCGTGATTTAGGTAGGTACCTAGTAACGCGTACGGGGTTAGGTACTAACCTACGGAGGGTCTGCGATCTACATAATATGTATAGAATAGTACATATCATATATATAGACGGGTTATCTATACATAAAGTTTTGTTTGTAAAAATAATGTTTGTAAAAATTCATAAGTACATCCGGCCAGCTGACGTATACATTGTAATTTAATATTTAAATTGGGCGTAGCCCGTTTTGTACTCGAATAAACAAATAAACAAATAGAGCTGTGATTTAGCATGGAACATGCTTTAGCCTTGGACTAACTAGCCGTAAAACGTTACACGGGATGGGTGACGCGGAAGTGGAACGCGGAAGTGGAACGAAATTTTAACAATGATTTTCATGTACAACCGAGTAGTTGCTAGGGAAATGAAACTTCTTTCATTTTCATTGGACAAAAATCGTTTTCCATTCGTTGGAAAGCTCTTGATTTATCACGAATGTATTTCGTATTTGTTCTTGGTATTTATATCCTAGTTTCATAATATAACTATATAAATGAATGTTGTAAATGGATAGTAAACAATGACGCTTGTTTGGTTGTCACTTGGTTGTAGTAAACTACGCGAGGAAAGCATGTTCCATGTTTCTTGAATTTTAGCCGTAGGCTCTAAGCAGTAAGCATCCGGGGGTCCACGGGGCTTGTCCCCTGGCGAGGCGCGCAGCGCCGAGTTTCCTGCCACTTGTCACCTTCGGTATCTTTGGATTTTGTTCCTAGGATATTCAATATTCAAGTTACTTATAAATAGGTCTAATATGAAGATAGACCCTTCATTCCTGCAATATTGCAGCTATTTATTTTTCTCTCAAATTATTTTTATCATTGATAGCGCCATTTAATTTTCTTGATTCACCTGTTGACACTTTTTCTAGTGATACTATACAAATTGATGGTCATTTCAGACAGTTTCCCAGGTTTTTGACTAAAAAATAAAAAATAAAAAAAATAAAAATTTGGAAGCTGAACCTCTGTTAGAACCTTTATTTTCTACTCTTTGGTCGAAATCGACTTCATATTCGGTCTTCGCGTCTCAAAAAACCTGGAAAACGGTACCTCAAAAGCTCATGTTACCAACATGTTGCTAAAACGCAAAAAGTACCTATTTTTACACACATTTTCACTCATAACACCCCTGGGTATATTCCGATCGGGCTGCAAAGTTTCAGGACACAATTAGGGCCCATATGGAGCATTTGTGCGAAAGAACGAATTATTTTTCAGACCGAAAATGAAGCCGGTATGCCTCATACGGCGTACGGCGGGCGGGCATTGCATTTTCTGAATCCACGCACCTTAAACGCAATAGAAAAAATGTTGATGGTGTAGTATACAATTTTTTTGCATTCACAGAATAATATACCGAAACACCGAACAACAAGAAACGATCTCCCATCTCTCGAATCATTTTTTTCTTCTTTTATTATTATTATTATTATTATTATTATTATTATTATTATTATTTCTTTTATGTCTCAGCACTTTCACTGGCCGTGGTGGAGGTACGGGCGAACCAAGCATGCCCCTCGTAAATAGATTGATAGAGATAATCTAAAGGACTGTTACCCCATCAAAAACTTTCTGATGATCCTTGTGGTGTTCAGGATTACGACTTTCTGTATCAACTGACACAGGCCCTTTGTGACTCCAAGGGAGCTAAGATTGTTGACGAGAGCCTTCGGCACTATTTATTGTTATTATTATAAGTGCTAAAATTTTTGGATGAAGGCTCCGTCTGAGTCTTTAGGATTCATGCGACTTTTAGAATAAGGTGCTCGTCAGATCAGCTGATTTCCCTGAAAAGATAACTTTTTTGCTGGTAGACCTATCGTCTTGAAATTTGAACCACAGCTTCCTCAGGATGGTCTCATACTACGAATTATACATCATATTTTGTGTGATGAATTTAAAATTGGCGTATATTCATCACGGTGGTGTGAGGATTTGCCCAGGCGGTTATGAGCGAATCACCACCGACGTCTGGGATCTTTTTGGAGAGGTTTTTGCCTAGGCGGTTATGAGCGAATCACCACCGACATCTAGGATCTTTTTGGTTGTGTCCAGGCGGTTATGAGCGAATCACCACCGTCATCTGGAATCTTTTGGGAGAATTTGCCTAGGCGGTTATGGGCTGACCACCACCGTCATCTAGGATCTTTTAGGTTTTAGGAGAGAGAGCAGGGTAGGAAGAGAGAGAGAGTAGACAGCGGCTAGAGGAAGCGTCGAATGAGTGAAAAGTCGAAGGAGGCGAGTATTTACGTTACTGGGAGTCGTCTCCCTCCATCCCCTATTTGGTAGGGGATGGTGGGGACCCAGGTTGTGCTCTGACTCCTGCGGCTTGTTCCCCACTCGTATGGTTTATTTGGTAAGAACTAAAGTTGGCTTATGAAATGTTTGTGAGAACTTAAATCTGCTAGGAGTAGTTCCGGGAGGGACTCACGACATTTTGGTTTATTGCTCTGTGTTTATTATTAATTGTTCTACACCTATGTATTCGCTCAGCAAAAAATTATTATAACACCCCCTCAAAATTTATTCTTTTAAGTTTCAAGGTGCGTAGATTCCAAAATCCAATGTCCGTCCGCCTTACGCCGTCCGCCGATGACGTGTACCGGCCTCATTTTCGGTCTAAAAAAGTCGTTCTTTTGCACACATGCTCCATTTAGGCCCTAGTTATGTCCCGAAACTTTGCAGCCCGATCGGAAATTACCCAGGGGTGTTATGAGTGAAAATGGGTATAAAAATAGGTATACTTTTTGTGTTTTAGTAACATGTTAGTACCATGAGCATTTAAGGTATCGTTTTCCATGTGTTTTGGGACAACAAGACCGAATATTAAGTCAATTTTGACCAAAGAATGGAAAACTGAGGTTCTACCAATGGTTCTGCTCTCCAAATCGATTTTTTGGTTTATCATTCTGTGAATAATACACCTATGTAATCGCTCAAGAAAAATTTGTATCCCCCCCCCCCCCCCCCTCAAAAATGTTTCTTGTGCGTAGATTCCAAAAATGCAATGTCCGTCCGCCGTACGCCGTATCACGTGTACCGGCTTCATTTTCGGTCTCAAAAAGTCGTTCTTTCGCACACATGCTCCATTTGGGCCCTAGTTATGTCCCGAAACGCAGTTCCTAGTTGTGCAGCCCGATCGGAATATACCCAGGGGTGTTATGAGCGAAAAAGTGTATAAAAATAGGTACTTTTTGTGTTTTAGTTACATGTTCGTAACATGAGCTCTCGAGGTATCGTTTTCCATGTTTTTGGGGAAGAGAAGACCGTATATCAAGTCGATTTTGACAAAAGAGTGGAAAATTGAGGTTCTACCAAATGTATAAAGCTCCCAAAATTGATTTTTTATGAGTCAAAAACCTGGGAAATCGTCTGAAATCACCAACAGTTTGTATAATAACACTAGAAGAAGTGTCAAAACGTGGATCAAGACGATTAAATGGCACTAAAAATGATCAAAATAATTTTAAAAAAAAGAGCCTACCTAATTTTTGTGTTTTAGGGGCCAAAATTGGTGGAAACCATCAGAAATAGCTATCACAGATATTTCACACGAAGGAAACAATAAAAACAACCAACCAACATTTCTGTAGGTCTATGTCCAATAGAATAATAAACCCATGTGACAAGGACTTGGCAGCGTTTTTCTTATCATAAACCTCTGCTTAGCGTTACTACCAGAAGTAAACAAATGATACCGTATTTAGAAGGAGTTTTCTTTTTAATTCGAAAAGACATATCCATGATCTGAACTTCCTCCCAGTAAGGAGAAATTTTCTTTTACCTATCTACCGAATGTATGTGACCAAGATGAGGTGCAGGATGGAATGATCCCTCGGACATTCTCGAATTATTTTCTTGCTAATTTTGCAATGTGGCCCACCGTGCGTCGCACCTCTGGTGTAGTACCAGTCCGGACCACCAAGTGACAGAGCGTTGAAACGCGCTCGGCCACCGGCTCACCCCAATTAATTACATCAATATTATATCAATTAAAAATCAACGTATTACAATATTATATCAATTAAAAATCAACGTATTACAATATTATATCAATTAAATTATCAACGTATTTTAACCAAAGAAATTGATGAAATAACTGTTTGTCTAAGTGTTATTGTGTTTTCTTGTAGTTATCTTCAGTATGTGGAACCTAACGTTCAATTGTTTTGTTCTGTTGCAGGTGAGTGAGGAATGTCGTACACTTCTTGATCCTTCGTCAGGAAATCAAGTCCCAGAATGAGGTCATGTACCAGGTTCTGTATGATGTAACATGTTAGCATCATTGTACGTGTGGTGGTTTGTGATGAATGAGGTATTGGTGAGGTTTGGATGAGAGAGTGAGAGTGATGGATGAGAAGGCGCTGGATCTAGAGTCCAAAAGGTTAACACCTATGACAAAGCCAGGGAGGTTTCCACCACTTGAGACGTTTCGCCCAGTGGTTGCCACTTGTGGTAGGTTATCACCGGACCGGTTCCACCGTTCTGGGATCTTTTTGGTAAAAGGTGAGGAGGCGTGAGAGGAGAGAGAGATAAGTCATCCACTTGAGGTTTGAGCGTAGAATGAAAAAACGTGTGAGAACGGCGGGTTTTTATATGGCCCTTCCTACCCTCCCCCAGTCCCTTGACTGTTTCCCGACTGTTGAGGGATAGTGGGAAAGAGTAGGGTTTTGCCTGCAGCCGGTCACTTACGCCTCTTCATTCGTCTGGTTTATTTGTGCAATCTGGGAGGATATCACAACAGTATGGTTATTTTCAGTTTGGCCGTGAAACGAGTGTGTATTATTGTTCTGTTTCATATGGTCAAAGCCATTGTTCTACACTGTTTCGTCTATACATATTTTGGGTTACAATTAATTGTAACCCAACAATGGCTTTGACCATATGAAACAGAACAATAATACACACTCGTTTCACGGCCAAACTGAAAATAACCATACTGTTGTGATATCCGAAAATGCAATAACACCTTTACTGCACTCATGCGAATTATTACAATGACAATTATTGTCATTGTAATAATTCGCATGAGTGCAGTAAAGGTGTTCATTGCATTTTCGGATTCTACATATTATTTTGAAACGTAAAAATCGAGATTTGTGGGATGGGGTATTTTTTATTTTTTATTTTTATTTTTCATGGTCAATTCCAAAGGTTATTATTGAAAATAACAAGCCAAAAGAACACAACTCTTCGAAATCAACCTCAACCAATGGAACCACAGCAATCGCGTAGTTCACGTGTGCATGCCCGGCGGTGAAATCAAGCTGGCTTGAAATTCAGCGGCGATGAGGGGAACACGGCCGTAAGTTCTCCACGTGGGGCACTTCCACTACTTTGCATGATTTTTGATCGCGTGATTCGTCCGCCCCTACCGTTCGTCGCGTCACCATTTGTAAGCACGTTTTGAGTATTTTTCGTGCAGCTACCATTCTGAGACTCTAAAAACACTGCAATGTCCTTGTCACGTGGGTTTATTATTCTACTGGACATACCTACAGAAATGTTGGCTGTTCATTTATTGTTTGTGCAACAATTGAAATAACTATTTTTGATGGTTTCCACCAATTTTGGCCCCCCAAAACACGAATTAGGCTCCTTTTTTAAACATTTTAAAAAAAACAAATTATCTTTGAGTTGCATTTAATTGTCTTGATTCACCTGTTGGTACTACTTCTAGTGTTATTATACAAATTTATGGTGATTTCAAACGATTTCCCATGTTTTTTGGCTAATAAAAAAAATGAATTTCGATAGCTTAACCTTCGTTACAACCTCAATTCTTAACTCTTTGGTCAAAATCAACTTCATATTCGGTCTTCTCGCCCTGAAGAACATCGAAAACGATACCTCACAAGCTCGCATTCACTAAACCCTCAAAACAAACCTCGAAAAAACATATTTTTTTACACGCATTTTCTCCCATAATACCCCAGGGTGCATTTTGATCGGGCTGCCGAGCTTTTTAGCACAACTAGGACCCAAATGTGTTCCAAAATTTGGACCCAAACTGTGTTCAGAAGAACGACGATTTTCGACCAAAATTTAACGTAAATTTAAAGCTAAAACTTCGGTAGAACCTCAATTTTCAACTCCGGTCAAATTCGACTCCATATTCGGTCTCCTAGCCCTAAAACAATGGAAAACGATGTCTCACAAGCTCATTTTACTCAAACACCAAAGAACCCTATTTTTACACCCATTTTTCACCCATAACACCCTTGGGTATTTTACAATCAGGCTGCAAAGTTTCAGGACACAACTAGGGCCAAAATGGAGCCTGTGTGCGAAAGAACGACTTTTTTTAGACCGAAAATAAAGTACATATGGATGGTACGAGGACGGAAATTGCATTTGTGGAATCTACGCACCTTGAAACGTAAAAGGAAAAATGTTGAGGGGGTTTTATAAAATTTTATTATTCACAGAATAATAAACCAAAATCGGTTAACCCCCCCCCCCACCCCATAATGGTACCATTATTTTAATTAACCATTTACTCATTTCGGCCAAACATTCAGATACGACATTCCTGCTTCTGACGGCAGAATAATGATCCAGCTCGATTAACCAAGTTTTATTTTACCTTTTTTAATTATCAGCTTCTGCCAAAAGCTCCTACCTTTGTCTTTGCACAATAACTTTCAAACCAAAGAGTTTCAAACCAAACGAAAGAGTTCTGTTTTAGGAGGGGCTGGCTAGATAACAACTTGGACTAATTTATGAGGTGCCCCGGGTCATTAGTGGTGGTTAGTCTTGAGCCTGAGAGGTTTCTACCGTTTAGGTAGTTATAGCTCATCCTTACTAGCCGTTCAGCTTTTAGATTTAAAAGGCAAAAAAGGCCGAGTGACTGCAACAGACTGCACATTAAAATAATCACTGATGTTTACTTTTAATTTTCTCTCGCCTGCTCTCACCTGTCGTTCGTATTTTGCCCTGTAATTAGTTGAGTGGCAAGATGCTTTATAGGCGGCCATAAATTGTAGTTTTTGACCGTTTCGTCGTCCTCGTGCCTTCTATCAGCCGAAGTTAAGAAGAGAGGCATCTTGATCCATTTTTTTGGTTTATTATTCTGTGAATAATACACCTATGTATTCGCTCAGCAAAAGATTTTTATAGCATCCCCTCAAAATTTTTCTTTTCCGTGTCAAGGTGCGTAGATTCCAAAAATGCAATGTCCGTCCGCCGTACGCCGCGCGCCGTCCGCCATATCACGTGTACCGGCTTCATTTTCGGTCTAAAAAAATCGTTCTTTCGCACACATGCTCCATTTGGGCCCTAGTTGTGTCCCGAAACCTTTCAGCCCGATCGGAATATATCCAGGGGTGTTATGAGTGCAAATGTGTGTACAAATAGGTACTTTTGGTTTATTATTCTGTGAATAATACACCTATGTATTCGCTCAGCGAAAAATTTTTATAACACCGCCTCAAACTTTTTTCTTTTCCGTTTCAAGGTGCGTAGATTCCAAAAATGCAATGTCCATCCGCCGTACGCCGTCCGCCGTATCACGTGTACAGGCTTCATTTTTGGTCTAAAAAAGTTGTTCTTTCGCACATATGCTCCATTTGGGCCCTAGTTGTGTCCCGAAACTTTTCAGTCCGATCGGAATATACCCAGGGATGTTATGAGTGAAAATGTGCACAAAAATAGGTACTTTTTGTGTTTTAGTAACGTGTTAGTAACATGAGCTTTTCAGGTACCGTTTTCCATCTTTTTGTGGACGAGAAGACCGAATATGAAGTTCATTTTTACCAAAGAGTGGAAAATCGAGGTTCTACCAAATGTTCAGCTGCCAAAATTGATTTTTTATGAGTCAAAAACCTGGGAAATCGTCTGAAATCATCATCAATTTGCATAATAACACTGGAAGTAGTATGAACACGTGGATCATGGAGGTTAAATGGCACTACCAATGATCAAAGTTGATTTGAAAAAAAAAAAAAATGAGCGTACCTAATTTGTGTTTTGGGGGCCAAAATTGGTGGAAACCGTCAGAAATAGCTATTTCAATTATTTCACATGAATGAAACAATAAAAACAACCAACCAACATTTCTGTAGGTATGTCCAATAGAATAATAATCCCATGTGACAAGGACTTTGCAGCGTTTTGTGTTTTAGTAACATGTTAGTAAAATGAGCTTTTGAGGTATCGTTTTCCATGTTTTTGGGGACGAGAAGACCGAATATGAAGTCCATTTTGACCAAGGAATGGAAAATTGAGGTTGTACCAGATGTTCAGCTCCCAAAATTGATTTTTTATTAGTCAAAAACCTGCGAAATCGTCTCAAGTCACCATCAATTTGTAGAATAACACTAGAAAAAGTGTCAACACGTGGATCAAGACGATTAAATGGTCCTACCAATGATGAGAGATAATTTGAATGAGAAAAAAAAGAGCGTACCTAATTCAAGGTTTTGGGGCCAAAAATAGCTATTTCAATTATTTTACATGAAAGAAACAATAAATAAACAGCCATCATTTCTGTAGGTATGTCCAATAGAATAATAAACCCATGTGACAAGGACTTTGCAGCGTTTTCCTTTTTGGTTTATTATTTTCAATAATGAACCTTCGGAATCGAGCTTGAAAAAAAAAAAAAAAAAATTTAAACCCCCCTCAAAATTTGATGGTTTCCGTTTCAAGGTATGTAGAATCCGAAAATGCAGTAAAAAAATTTCTCTCCGTACTTCGCACTTTTCTTAGTTACCCCGAACCAAAATTATCGATTTGGTTTATAGGTCCCGTTTGGGGTCTAGTTGGTCCTCGAAGCTCGGAGTTACTGTCAGTCATCTCTGAGGGGTGACAAATCTCCAGGACGCCATCACCTCGGATTTTTCCAATTTTTCAAATATTTCTTCAACTTGGGAGTTTTTTAAGACCACCCGGAGCATTGTACGTCCAGCCGTTCGTTCACAGTAAGGCCCCGAGTTTCGCAACGACATGCTTCTTCAGAAGGAGGGTGGATGAAATTGTGTTCATTCAGTCCGAATATCATCACTAGGGAGCACCTGATTATAATCACGGAGCATGAAGTCGAGTTGGTTGTTCTGTGATATCATTTCATTTGAAAAATCTCTCTCTCTTTTTGATTTTGTTGATAGGTAGTGAAACTTGAGCAAACGTTAAAGTATTATTGACGGGTAAATTATTACACAACGGTTCATTATACCATGTACGTAGAAGGGGCTGGAGTTTGTTGATAGGTACTTTTGCAACTTGAAAAACCGTTGAAGTATTATTGATGGACAAATTCTTACACAACGGTAAATTATTACTCAAAGGTAAATTATGGCACACAACGGTTCATTATACTATCTACGTAGAAGGGGCACTATACAGGTAAATTATTACACAACGGTTCATTATCTGCGAATTAAAGAATTCCAATGGTTTATTATTGAATATTATAATAAACCAAAAAATAAAAAATCAGATTAAATACCTACCCAAATACGTGCACATAGCCCATTAGATGAATCTACTTTCCATCTTGGTGTAACTCTGGAATTTTATCAACTGTCGAGGTCGTTAAACTAGTTGATTAACGAGAATGAGACGGGTTTTGAGAGATAAACGGACCCGATTCGTTCAACAGTTCTCCGACCATTGTAAGTTGATAGTACCTGAAGCGTGGTGCTGAGTGATCATGTTTGATTATACCACGTAACAGTTGATCCAGTGAGTGGGTTTGTGACATCCGTTAAAGCTTTCACGATGATCCGCACGATTAGCATTTTACGACGAAACTAACAAGCGAACTGTCTACCGCTTCAGCCAACAATGCGTTGATCTAACTACCGCAATTTGTACAGTATCAAGTTTCGAGAGAGACCTTCGGTTGCGTACCTACCTGTATGGTGCAGTGGAAGCGCTTTAGAATAAGAATAATAGGAATTTGGGATTTTATACTATTATAGGAAATCCTTTCTAAATAGTTCCCTATAATAATAAATGTTTGTAGGATTATGTGAAGATGGTTTTGTTTTTAGGAAGTCATGTGCGAAGCCAGTTTAGTTCATAGTAATGTTGTAATTGTACGGTCTTCATCAGCCAACACAAAAATTGTTTACAATAATAATGCCGTGTTAAATTGATGTTTTGGAGATGGTGTGCCCATGCTTTGTATGGCAATAATTTATTTAATTAACTTTAACCCGTATTGCGAAAAATTCTTGTGTTAGGCTGATGAAGACCTCGACGTAGGTCGAAACTGTACAATTACAACATTACTTATGTACTAAACTGGCTTCGCATCGCACATGACTCCCTATATTTATTATAGTTCTACGAAGTATAGTTATATCTAATTATCCTTCTGACAGTATAACATAACCTGAAGGAGCTCCTATTTCAGATTGAAAATTAAAAAAAAATTGAAATGAAAGTTATTTGAGAAATTAAAAAAAAGTTGTTGCCAGACGCAGAATAGGTAGGTACGTCTGAACGGTAGGAGTGTAGGTACACTTCTCATCTAAACTGCAGTAGGTAAGTAATTACAAATTGTCGAGTGTTTTACTCAAAAGCCCGTGGTTGTGATTTGATTGAGTCGATCAATTGTCCACCATAATCAACAGTTTGCTCAGCTTGGCGTTAACATTTATTTAATTTATTTTTCTACCCTCGTAGGATGATGTGGCTATGACATACTGCATAATTTTGTAGGTATTTTTAGCGGTTTATTAAAAGTGGCTACCGCAGTCAGCTATGAACGCCCATTTCTGGAAACCGTAACAGTTATAGAGTTACCTAGTTTTCATATTAGTTGAGAGAATACGGTTGGTTTTCAAGTACAACTACAAGAGATTCTTCACCACGGTCTGCCTACTCCTTCGGCCCCGTGAGCGCTTCCTTTATTGTTATTCAAGGTTATGTACGTTTCAGTGAGACCAGTTGTCGGGTAAAGGCCTCACCCAATCGTAGGGATGGGATATCGAAGGAAAATATCGATATTGATATCAATTGATATATCAGATGAAAAAATCGATATCGATATAATATCGGATGAAGAAGAAGAAGACAAAAGAAAATACACATTTTATTAAACAATTTACATGCACATACATTTTATGATGAGAAATGCATTTACGACAATGGACTGTTTTCGTCCGTCTGTCGGGAAGCGGCGTGACGACTGATCAATATTATTGTTTTATTTAAAAAAAAGAAAAATATATATATTGGCACATAATCACAATATAATTATAAGTAACATACAGGCTACACGTAACAGGATGACACCACGTTTGTGGAAAATGTCGGATGAAAAATATCGCTATCCGATATTATCGGTAGAAATATAGATAAAAAATTGAAATACGAAATTGAATAATTTAAAAAAAATAAGCTACACATTATTATATTAAAATTAGGTTGAAATTTTGTAAGCCGAAGTCAGTAAATGGCGAAACCAAGCAGAAACAGACTTACTGAAGAGGCATTGAACAATCTTCTGTTCCTTCTTCACTGGGAGAAGAATTCTTTTTTAACTTTCATACAATTTTTTTTCTTCTTAAAGTTATTTGTGGATTTTGTTCAAATTGTGTTAATTTTTTTTCGTACCTATATACATAATATAAAAATAAAAGAATTTTAGAGTTTTGTTCATACTGTGGTAGGTTCCAATTTGTTTTGTGCCTCAATACAACCATGTGAAAAATAAAGTAGTTTTGAAGTTTTGTTTAAATAATATTCAGTTTGTTTTGCACCTACGTACATGTTGTGAAAATGAAATATCTCCACATTTGGGTTCATTCTTTACGTCTTCTAAATTGTAAAACGAAATTTGAGGATTTTTCTCGTAATTGAAAAAAACTCGATACCGGAGGTAAATATCGATATTCTGATATTATCTAAATGAAAATATCGATATAAAATATCGGGTATCGGAAGGAAAATATCGATATTTCGATAATTTCGATATAGATATCCCATCCCTACCCAATAGTAGCCACCCACTCTTATTTATTATTAAATTTAAATATGAAAATATAAGGATTTGGCGCCGCTTATAGATTTGAAATAGGTGCAGTTTCGAAGCAGGAGATGTCAATTGCGGTTTCCAACAGTTTCCGCCACAGTAAAATCATCAGTGAGAACAAGATCGTGAGTGATAACCCAGATATCACGTCGGTTTCAGTAGGATTTCATAAAATTAGAGCATTATTTTGAGGGGTGTCCACTGCTAGTCCACAAAACGCTGTGAATTCTGTAGTAGCCGTAGCGTGGCCCCTACCGGCTTATTCATGTGTTTTTCCATATTTAACATAATTGATATTCCGTATGAGAAACAACTGAAATTGTATTTTTCTGTCTACTCACCCATCCATAAGTGGTTTTTTATAAATTTTTCGCAATTGTAGCCGTTTTTACCGACTTTTGACCCCATAAAACTCAAATTTGATCCTCTTAGAATTTTTGAAAATTGTGATCTTCGGGCTCATCCTTTTGTTGGCAGTACAAATGTTACGGCGAATCTTGGAATTTTTGTCATGTACCCAAGGTTGGATATCGTCTGGAGTGACTCAAACAAAAATATTATATATAATACATTTTTCTTAATATTTAGGGATGAATTCAGGTTGCACTGAAACGGGTATTTGCCTATAAAAAAATGTCAAAAATTCATGTTCTGAAAATGTTGGACCCATTGCAATAGCTTATTTATTTTTTTTATTTTTGAAAAATTCGCTAATAACGAAATGACTACGTAAATACCTGATCTGGGCTGCTTGAGGGTGGCTACTACTGGTTCCTTTGCCCTGAGTGATTGTTGTTGTTGGAACAGTTTATAAACGGTGAGGCCCTGTGTTTAAACAGGGATCTGTTCATTTGAAACAGGTCAGAAGAGGTACCTATTCATTCAGCAGGTCACAGCTTCCAATAATTGAAAAACCACCTACAAATGGTATCAGTTCTTTTGAATGTAAATAAATAAATGGCCGGACCAGCGGTTTGCTCCTTAGAGCTCCTTCGGTATTCGGCGATTAAGTAACTAACGACTGGCAGGGCATTCATCTGCCGAACGGCCGTGGCCTATTATGTCTCCCCGTCCCGAATAGAACGACATTGCGGCACCTTCTCACGCAGACTGTCCCCTCCCGTTTGTTTTGTTTGGTCCCTAACACGTTCGCCCGTCCGTTATGTAATTGTTCGGGTCTATTTTTAGAGTCCTCAAATCATCTCCGTTGTCTTGATTATTTCATTGACTTATAATTACTTTAGGGCCAGTTAGGGTAGTAGTGAACCAATTTTGCATGTGTTCAAGGACCTACTGACAGTTTCAAAAACGTCTGCCAACGAAAGCATTCTTATAAAGATAATATTTATATATTCAGCCAAAAAGATAAATGCCCCCACTTCTATATTCAACATTAAATCCAGAAACAAGTTCTGACTCTCCCTCAGCAAAATCAAAAGGAGACCGATTTGTCTCAGCCAAACAAGAGCTAAATCAACAAAAAAATAGGGGTAAAAAAAAGAATATAACGCCTTAAAAAAAGCATGGGCTAGTAAATGAAAAGCTCTATGGCGCCTCTGTGCGGTCCTAATGATTTATCAACAACCAGTCCGTATAAGATTTGGATATTGAATATATTTTTAATTGCAACACATGAAATAATAAGGTATTAACGCGATGGGAGGAAACTTGGTAACTAACCGAGACGAAACAATAATTTAAATCTTGAAGTCATGAAATAAATAAAATTGTAGCTCCGCCACAAACCACATCCCCCCTTAACCAAGGACGTAGTCCTGGAAGCGGACAGGCAATCTTCGGATTCGTCCAGAGCGTCTCAAAGCAGGAGGCTCAACCTCCCCCTCCGGTCTCCTGACTCCAGGTTGTTCTGCCTGATCTTCTAGCTGTCGATCAGCTGATTCAGGTTGTGCTTCTTCCTGCTGTTCCTGACGTCTCTGCTCTAGCTCATTTCCGGTCCTTTCCATAATTATGCTTCGTCCTGCCAGGCCTTCATCCTCATTTTCTATGAATGCTGGTTTCAGCCTATCAATTGGGACTGGGGTATCATTGCCTTTTACCTTTACTACAAATGTAGTCTCGCCTGCACGTACAACTGGAAACGGTCCTTGGTATGGCGGCTGAAGCTTATTTTTCAAAGCTTCATTGCGTACCCAGACTTGTTTACAGGATCGTAGCTCCGGGTGAATGAAAATTGCTCGGGTATCATGCCGGGATGTAGGTATAGGCCTAAGCTGTTCCATATTGTGACGCAAGTGCTGTAGGAACTCGCTAGTCGTGTTGGCTGCTGGTGTGAGTGGTCTGTCCTCAATAAAATCATTGGGTAGTCTCAAGTTAGTCCCATAAACTAACTCTGCAGCGCTACAATTCAAGTCTTCCTTCAGAGCAGTTCGGACACCCAACAACACCAAGGGTAAAACGTCTACCCATCGCTCCGTGTTGTAACACCGGATGGCTGACTTCAGCTGACGATGGAATCTCTCCAAAATTCCGTTAGCCTTTGGGTTGTAAGCTGCAGTGAAACAGTGCTTTGTACCCAACAGCTGAGTAAGCTCCTTAAAAAGTGAGCAACCAAACTGCCTTCCTCTATCAGAAACAATCTTTTCCGGCGTTCCAAACCTACTAATCCATCCGCTGTAAAAAGCTTTTGCAACAGTTTCCGCCTTGCAATCCTCCAAAGGTATTACTTCGGGCCATCGTGTAAAACGATCTATCATAGTCAATGCGTATGTGTAGCCCTGGGAAGGTACCAGCGGTCCCACAAGATCAATATGAACATGTGCAAATCGTTCCGCGGGTGGAGAAAAGTTGCCCCACGCGCTTTGGGTGTGACGCTGGACCTTTCCTCGCTGACAAGCTACACACAGTTTTACCCATTTAGCACTATCCTTAGCCATGCCGGGCCAGACAAATCGTTGTCTCAATAAACGCAAGGTTGCTGCCCTTCCTGGATGCGCTAAGCTATGCACACTCTCGAAAGCTTGCCGACGAAATTCAGTTGGAACAAACGGACGTATGAAACCGGTCGAGGTTTCACAAAGCAAAGGGGTTGGGATGCCTGGCATGCTAACACGTTTCCAGGAAAGTGTTGACCCGGGCTCATCCCCTGGTAAATCTTCCTCCTTCTGGGCCTTAGCAAGGTTCTCATAATCTAGCTGTTCAATGTTTACACTGTCTAACCGGGACAAAAAATCAGCTACTACATTGTCTTTCCCAGGCATATGCCTAACGTCCGTCGTAAACTGTGCAATGTATTTTAACCGGGCTGCCTGCTTAGGTGAAGCTTTATCTAGCCGCTGATTAAAGGCAAAAGTCAGGGGCTTATGATCCGTAAAAAGAATGAAAACTCTTCCCTCAAGCATGTGCTGGAAGTGTTTAAGACTAGCAAATGCAGCAAGCAGTTCTTTGTCATAAGCACTATTATTTTGTTCAGCGGTGCTCAACTTCCGCGAGAAAAACGCAAGGGGCTGCCAATGTTCGCCTATTTTCTGCTGCACGCTACCTCCAATTGCCTTATCCGATGCATCTACCATGAGAGCCCAAGTGGCCTCAGACTTAGGATGCGCAAGGAGAGTAGCTGAACTGAGAGCTTCCTTCGATTTTTCAAATGCCTTCAACCTTTCTGGCGTCCACTCAATGTCCGCATCTTGCCTACCTACATGTCCTTTTAGCATGTCATTCAAGGCTGATAGATGTGCAGCTGCCCGTGGAATAAAACGCCTGTAGAAATTGTACATTCCTAGGTATCTACGGAGGCTTAGGACAGTTTTTGGAGGTTGAAATTCAATAATAGCCTGTACTTTCTTTGGCAAAGGTTTGACGCCTTCAGCACTAACCATATGCCCTAGAAACTCGATTTCCTGCATTCCAAATTCACATTTTGCTACGTTTATAACTACTCCGAAATCGCTACACCTGTCGAAAAAGGCTTTGAGGTCTTGAAGATGTTCTTCTTCTGATGAGCTGGCTATGAGACAATCGTCTAGGTAGATTGTTGTATTTCTGAGTCCTCTAGTCAGTTCATTAGCAAATCTTTGAAATGTTTGCGCAGCGTTGCAAAGTCCGAATGTCATGTGAGGAAATTCATACAGGCCGAAAGGTGTTATTATGGCGGTTTTTTCGATGTCTTCCGGTGCTACGGGTATCTGATGATATGCCTTCAATAAATCTATTTTGCTAAAAACTTGTCTACCGTTCAGGTCATAGTTCATATCCATGATGTGTGGTAGAGGATACCGGTCAGGAATTGTAACTTTATTTAGGGCTCGAAAGTCCCCACAGGGTCGCCAATCCCCTGTCTTTTTAGGGACCATGTGCAGAGGGCTGGCCCAAGGGCTTTTAGAAGGTCTGCACACGCCTTGTTCGACCATGAAATCAAATTCCTTCTTCGCAATTTTGTACTTCTCAGGATCTAGTCTTCTAGCTTTTGCACTGACCGGTGCCCCCTCTGTAAGAATGTGGTGTACCACTTTGTGCTTTACTGGCTTGTTGCCCAAATTTGGTCTTACAATGTCAGGATACGCCTTCAGCAACTCTTGGTACTTACCATTCTGCACTACAGAGGCCACTGATGTTTCATTACAATTACTTGCAAGAGTACCTTTCGACTGTAGAGACGTAAGAGAAAAGTCGACGGCTATTTTGTTGGCTCGGATCGTCCGCCGTCACTAACGATCGGCCTTCGCATTTTCCGCCGTTTGGTTTTTACTTTTATTTCTCTCATAATTACATGGAGATTCGCACCTAGTTGCCTTTTCCCCAAATCTATAATGAAATCTACACTCCCATTTCCCATCCTTTTGTTTTCGTTCTCTGGACTTAGACATTCTACCATTATTGGACCTACGAACACTAGATCTCTCTGTAGTTCTACCTCTGACTGATAGGGCCTCTACCTCCTTAGCTAAGGCTTCTATTCTACCCAACAAGAGGTCATGGGAAGCATCACGGCAATTGCCTGCTGACGTCACCCGCTCGTTTGAAACCGCGCCTACACACTGCGGCTCACTAATTTCCCTGACTTTGTCGGCTAAAGCGGATAACGTACTTAGCTGTTGATCTACGCTTACTGATAGTACACTCTGTATTGACGATGGTAGTTGCTGGAGCCATAGAGATTTGAGAAGTTCTTCGCTGACTTTCTTTCCTGCAAGCTCTCGCATTTCTCTGAGCAGATGGCTAGGTTTCTTGTCCCCTAGAGTCGTTCCTCTAAGGAGTTTTTGCAATTTCTTCTCTTCAGAATCGCCGAAACAGCCGATAATCCGTTCCTTCAACGCCTTGTACCTGTTGGTAGCTGGAGGATCGGTGACCAAATCGCTCACTTGAGTGAGGACGCTCGCATCAATGGCACTGACGACGAGATCGTACATGTCCTCATCCGACGTCACGCCTTTCACTCGGAACTGTGATTCGACTTGGCGAAACCAGATCACAACGTTCGCTTTCCAAAACGGCGGTGGAATAAAATTCACGATTCGTACCGGCGGTGTCCGTCCTTCATCAACCGGCTGCACAGCAGGATCGTCTCCCTCCATTTCGACTTGCAAACAAGGGAATGCAGCAGATATCGTGATCACGTCGGGGTCACCAGAAGATATGGCGCCTCTGTGCGGTCCTAATGATTTATCAACAACCAGTCCGTATAAGATTTGGATATTGAATATATTTTTAATTGCAACACATGAAATAATAAGGTATTAACGCGATGGGAGGAAACTTGGTAACTAACCGAGACGAAACAATAATTTAAATCTTGAAGTCATGAAATAAATAAAATTGTAGCTCCGCCACAGCTCCTCACTTATTGTAACGTGGACGTATAGTTGGTAAAAAAAAAATTTGAGTAAAAATAATTGAATAGCAATAAACAGAGTAGTAATAAATTACCTAATATGCGTAATAGGATCAAACATTTCAACATTTCATGTTCGCGCATGCGCAGACGAATGTTACAGTACGATTTCAACGAAATTCATATGGAACTATCGAAGTATTATCTCTCAGGTTTGAACTGATTTCAACCATATTTGAGGTAGTTATGGGCGTTTTAAGTATTTCACGTTTGCGCATGCGCAGACGGAAGTTGCATTATTTTCCAATGATTCTGGTGTGGGACCGCCTGTGACCCAACCCGCACCCGCCCTCCAAATTTCAGCCCATTTGGACCATTATTTTGGGTAGTTATGGGCGTTACAAGGAACTGACCACAGACAGGGAACCAAATATATGTTTCCTTCATGTGAAACGCGAAATGGTAGAAAATTTTCATTTTGGAGGACCTTTTTTTTCCCCCTCATTCGCGAATCCAAGGCTTGAGGAAGCAAGAAAACTATATAATGATTCACAGCAATAAAATCATAAAAACGCCATAAAGCTGTTGTTTCACTCCTACGTTTCAAAATGTTTTTGGATTGCAATCGCTGTGGATTGTTACACATACTGTGGATTTAAATGAGACACATTGCAGTGCTTGTTAATAATTACCCCTGATTTTTCACTTCCGCGTTCCTATTATATAGGAATGGAAGTACCGTCAATAATTCGAGAAAACCATGAATCTTGTTTAGCAAAAGGTGTTTCTAGACAGTTTTCCGCTTGATGTCGCTACGTGCACACGTATGTAGTTACGTATGTTGGAATTTAAAATAGTCATGAGTAACTTCCTCACCATACTGTCTTTTTCAGCTTTTCTTTTCGGGTTTTCTTTCAGCTCGTTGAACTCTTCACATTGAGATGAGAACGATAATTGTACATGGAAATATATGGGAGCTATGACAGGTTTTCTAATTTTTCAATTTTCAACGATAACTGCCGTAAAAGTGGACCGAAATTGGTTCGGTTGGTACCAAAATGTCCGTTATGATGTGAAGATCATGCCTATTGATGTTGAGCTCGATCGCATTTGATTTGGCTAGACTTTAAAAAATATGTCAACGGATCCAACATTTTCTATGTTCACTAGTTAAATGAAGTTGATGTGGTGTCAGAATGTGAGATTTCTATGCAGGTTAAGGATTTTGACCGAAATGGGCGGCTCCTGACGACCAACTTGTATCCATAATGTTATGAAGTATCGTATGGCGATCTCCACACCGGAACTCATAATTGCCCCAGAGACTACGGGGTAATTATTATGAATAAGTACTGTTGTAGAAGTAGGTAAGTTAGGCAAAATTTTCTGAGGTAGTCTCGAAAAATATCGTAAAATAATAATTTTTATTGTTTTCAATTATTTTCCAAGAGAATCTCAGAACCAAAAATTGTTGAAACATCAGTATTGTTTGTACTGCTTGAACTTTTGTCAGCTTCATGCCAAAAATGAATTTCACTGAGTAGGTAAGTGCAAATATTTGTTTATTTTGGTGGAATAATATTGGTGGAATAGCCGTTTCCTCTCTCCGCTCCATTCATTTCCTTGTGCGGTTATTTTGACACCATCGGATTCCCACGCCCGGGGTCAGAATCCGTAATCGTTCATTTACATTGTTTACTTGACCCATTTTCAATTCAAAGTGTTATTGCACTGATATTGAATATTTACAAGGCGATCCAATGTCTATTATTATCCCTACATTTATTTCCACTTTCCTTATGTCTGTCTTGTACGCACTTGTGTACGTCACTTATTAAGACAATTCATTTGAGAGGTTTACTGAAATTTATATCGATTGAAATTATAGGTATTTTCCCTAAAGTAGATAATATAGGTACTTAACTACATCATTTTCGGTCAAAACCGCAAGGAATAGTGCAATATTAAAAAATTAAAAAATTAATTATTAAATTAAATATTAAAAAATTATAAAGATCAAATACATAAATTAAATAATGAATTATTTATAGAAACTGTATAGTATTTTATGCAACTGTATTTATTTATACAACTGTATATTGTATCTAGAGGGACGGATGGATTAAATTATTATAAACTGTGATTATTGTTGAGTGATTAAATTCAAATTTGATGAAATGAACGAAACTAGTTGTCGGTTAATGTAAATAATGTACCCTATGCCTGATGACCATAATTATAATATTATTCTATTCTCTATAAGTTGTAGGTACATCATGAAGTATCGGCAGACGGGCTATCTATGCGGTTTTGTTTGTTGCATTTATTCATACCAGTAGTATATTGCTATATTATGATTATTTAATGTTGTTGAATAAACAGTTTTTATTATTATTATCCTCATCCTTCTTCGTCTGTATGCCTTATCCTTCCTGAATTTGTACTAAATGTAATTTATTAAAACTTGTTCATTATAATGTGGGTCCTGACTAGAATTATATTACTCATTATAATTACCTACTTCCGAATGATTGGTGGTTTATGAATGAAGCTGACCTATCTAATGAGTAGCAGCTAGTTATTATAGTTTAATTTTGAAGTATTGAGCGTAGAAGTAGCGATAGCAGGTAGGTACGTATCGACCTACCTTTCTGAATTCTTGTTCATGATCGCCAGATATTTATCTGCAATGACTAAATTCCAACCTTTTTAGTAGCTATCGAGTTTTCATTCCGTTATAAAGTGCCAAATGATGTGCGTCAATTTGGTGTTTCATAACTACCACTTGGGTGAACGGATATGAAAACCACCTCGTTGTCGTTCGTGAGCAATTATTTCGTGAGTAAGTAAATACTTTTATCTAGAAATCGAGTAGAAATCCCATGCATGTAAAACTCCTTCCATGATGGAAATAATTATTTCCTGTAAATACCTGGTTGGTTCACAGTTGAGTTTAGGGCATAGTGCCTTAAACATATAGGTCCTATTAGCCAAAACAGAATACTTATGATATAATTATTATTTGACGGTGACGTCCGTGATAATATCATACACCCGCTGGCTTGCACTTCTAATTGTAAAGCAATTCACTTCAACGTAAAAACGCTGCAAATCCCTGCACAACGGTTTATTATTTTGTATAGAATACCCTTCTGTTACAGATCACAGCTCTATGTATAGATAACCCGTCTATATAATATGATATGTACTATTCTACACATATTATGTAGATCGCAGACCCTCCGTAGGTTAGTACCTAACCCCGTACTCGTTACTAGGTACCTACCTAAATCACGAGTTAAATGTTGCTAAAATAACTCTGCCGATGACAAACAGTACCTAACAAAAAGAAACACACATAATGAAGTTCTGAAAAGAAATTGTTAATGAGGAGTGAAAAAAGTTGCAAAAGTACCTACCAACAAACTCCAGCCCCTTCTACGTAGATGGTATACTGAACCGTTGTGTAATAATTTACCGTTGAGTAATGATTTACCGTAGTAATAATTTACCCATCAATAATACTTCAACGTTTGTTCAAGTTTCACTACCTACCAACAAACTCCAATAGAGCCATCATTTTTCAAATTAAATAATATCACAGAACAACCAACTCGACTTCATACTCCGCCAATATAATCAGGTGATCCCTACCAATGATTGGCCGTATTCACAAATTCCTATTGTGGGCGCGTCTCTGGTTACGAGATTTGGTTTGAATTGTATACAATTTCATTCACACTGGAGTCGAAAATGCCTGTCGGTGCAAACTTCGGGGCCTTACTGTGGACGAACGGCTGGACGTACGATGCTCCGGATGATCTTAAAAAACTCGCAAGTTCAAGAACTATTTAAAACCGTAAAAATATTTACGTAAAAAAATGGTATAGGCGTTTTGAAAATTTCAACCCCTATTTTGAACCCCTTAGAGATGACTCACAGTAACGTCGAGCTTCGAGGACCAACTAGACGCCGAACGGAACCTATAACCCGAATTTCATCAATTTTTTTTCATGGTAACTAAGAAAAGTGGCCCGTACGGCGTACGGCGTACGGCGGACAGACAGAAATATTTTTATTGCAGTTTTGGATTCTACATACCTTGAAACGTAAACCATCAAATTTTGAGGGGGGGTAAGAATTTTTTTTTTCATGCTCGATTCCAATGGTTCATTATTGAAAATAATAAACCAAAAATTCGAATCCCAAGAAAAGCATCACTATTCTCTCCACTTTCGGTTTATAATAATGAACCTTTGGAATCGAGAATGAAAAATATAAAATATAAATTGTAACCCCTCCCCCACCCCCTTAAAATTTGATTGATTTGATTTGACTATGTAGAATCCAAAAACGGCGTACGGCGTACGGCGGACAGACAGAAATATTTTTATTGCAGTTTTGGATTCTACATACCTTGAAACGTAAACCATCAAATTTTGAGGGGGGGTAAGAATTTTTTTTTCATGCTCGATTCCAATGGTTCATTATTGAAAATAATAAACCAAAATGGAACAAAAATGTCTGTCCGTACGCCGTACTTCATACTTTTCTTGGTTAAATTGAAGCAAAATTAATTAAATTTGGTTTGTCAGTCCCGTCTCGCGTCTGGTTGGTCCGCAAACCTCGACGTTACTGTCAGCCATCTCTAAGGGGTGAAAAATAGGGGTTGAAATTTTCAGAACGCCGTAGCTCGAAAACTTTCAATAGAAGGGTGTGGTTTTTCTTACATTTTTAAATTGATCTTGAACACATTTTTTGAGACCACCCGGAGCATTGCACGACCCGCCGTTTGTTTGCACCGAAAAGCTTCGTCAACACGATCGTGAATGAAACGGTATGAATCCGGCACAGATATCATTGCTGGAATCGCCTGATTATAATCACAGATGGCTGTGTGAAGTCGAGTGGTTTGTTCTGTTATATTATTTCATTTGAAAAGTGATGGATCTTTTGGATTTTGTGGATAGGTACTTTTCGAACCTGAAAAAACTTTATGCTTCATGAATAACAACAAATTATTGAATTATTGAATCCCGTGCATTTTTATGAAATAAAATTCCCGGGCAGGCTCTAGTACTCGATTTAGGACTTTCCTGGAGAGGTATTGAGCACAGAAAACAGTGATATCTGCGCAGAAGAGGCATCTATACATGTAAATAGGAAACCGTTGTGTAATATTTGCAACGTTTCAGTTTCAGTTCGTTTCTTAATCCAATAAATTCTTTCTTCATAAAATGTGAAGTAAAGTACAATACAATATGAATGAATAACTCAGTTGTAAAATAAAACCGGATTATGAATCTCTGCATTGCTCAAGATCAGGGTCCATGTAGATCTCAATCCCAGTATTTTGAATTCGTTACAATATGAATTCTTTCTTCATAAAATGTGAAGTAAAGTTTAGTAAACAACCATTATTCAGGCTGGGGCTTCACATCCGACTGCCCTGCCAGCTTCATAAAGTAGGTATAACTCAGTTGGTAAAATCATGAAACCGGATTTTGAATCTCTGCATTGCTTAAGATTAGTTTTCATGTAGATCTGAATTCCAGTATTTTGAATTCGTTACAATATGGTGGTAAGTTGTGACGTCACGGAGAAAAATCTTGAAAAACGGGTACCTACACCACTGACAAAATATGTTGAGGCCTCTTCGCCTTATTTCTGTGTGAAAAGTTGAAAAATTGGGGGGGGGGGGGGGGGGGGGGGAATCATCTCAAAATGAAATCCAGGTTCCTCAAAAAGTTACCGAGAATAAATTTAAATTTTAGCTCTAAGTCTTATAGCTTATAATACTATGATATCCTCGTGGCTTATCTGACTCCGACTATTTCATTCAGTTATTCCTGAGGACCTCTCATCCTAACAAATTTATCTTTGATGAAAACCTATCAAAACCTGCCGCTCATAGAAATCACAAAAGAAAACGATTCACTGTTGATATTGAATGATCGCTACAGTTCTAGCTATTTCGCCTTGCACAGGTGAGTGTAGAAATCAGAAATAAAACGTTCAGAAGAGGTTCGCAATAAAGATTGCGCAGAGAGAGCGTGGTACCTATTTCGGGACGTGACATCACAACCAGTAATTTCGCCCAGCTCTGACGGCCGACACCAACGGCAAACATCTTCGCTGTGGAACTCCTATCGTCAAACTCACCATCTTATCTCATCTTCCGCTGGCGTTCTTTATAATTGCCCTCCATCAAGTTCAATTACGATGGTCCGGAATTGAGTCACGGAACTCCCATTCATCTAATGCCTGTCTGTTTCGCGTATTATTACTTGATTTTACCGAACATTTTAGAATGCAGCTGATGGAACATGCTTGGGGAAAATTAGTATTGAAATGAGTTGATTGACATTCGAGCGACAATGTCTGCCACACTTCTCTACCTTAAAAAACGCTGCCAAATCCTCGTCTCATGGGTTTATTACTCTGCTGGGCATACCTTAGAAATTTTGGCTGTTCATTTATTGTTTCTGTAGTGAATGTAGGTATAATGGACGCACATCCACTACGAGAGGTTGAGGGAGGATGTGCCCGGTTTGGTTATAGGCCTACTACCACCATGCCCGGGATCTTATTGGAGGCATGTCTGGTTTGGTTATAGGCGAACTACCACCACGCCCAGAATCTTTTCGGGAGTGTGCCTAGTTTGGTTATGGGCGAACTACCACCATGCCCAGGATATTTTAGGTGTGAGGAGAGAGAGATAAGTCAGCGACTTAAGGAGAGCGTAGAATGGTTCGAAAGGCGAAGGAGGCGAGTATATATAGCCCTGAGGGCTATCTCCCACCATCCTCCAGCTAGTGGAGGATGGTGGGGATCCCCCACTGGGTACCTCGGTTTTCCTGTGTCTTCCGTCCCCACTTCTATGTTTATTTGGCGAGATCTCAAGTTTACAAGGAGTGCTTCTGGGAGGATACCACGACAGTTTCTTTCATCTGAAATAATTGAAATGGCTATTTTTTATGTTTTCCACCAATTTTGGTCCCCCAAAAACACGAATTAGGCTCGGCTTTTCCTTTCAACAGATTAGTTTTGATCATTGATAGTACCACTTAATTGTCTTGATTCACCTGTTGATACTAATTCTAGTGTTATTATACAAGTTTATGGTGATTTCAGACAATGTCCCAGGCTTCTGAACTATGAAAAATGAATTCTGGGAGCTGAACCTTCGTTACAACCTCAATTCTTCACTCTTTGTACAAAATCAACCTCAAATTCCGTCTTCTCGCCCCAACAAACATGGAAAAAGATACCTCCCAAGGTCATATTTACCAAGACCTCAAAAACTAGACCCCAAACGGGACCTAAAAACCAAATTTCATAAATTTTGGTTCATGGTAATTAAGAAAAGTGCGAAGTGCGACGTACGGCGGACGGAGACATTTTTTATTGCATTTTCGAATTCTGCATACCTTCAACGGAAACCTTCAAATTTTGAGAGGGTGTTAAAATTTGGTTTTCACGCTCGATTCCAAAGTTTCATTATTGAAAATAATCTACCAAAACAACTCCGTGCTGGGCCACAGTGTCACACATTACAGCACGGTCGTCGGATCTCTAACCAAGAACTGTAAGAAAAATAACAACTACCTGATATGTATTTTATATTGTACGATGACAATAAATTTATTCATTCATTCATTCGTATACATACCTAATGTAAATGAGCTCAATATATTTTAATAATTATACTGATACTCTAAAGGGGTGAATGAGGGTGAATCAAAGAGGAATCCGTCTGAAAACCTTTGGGCATATCCTTCTGGTAACCCCACAAAAAGTGGATGGAATATGGTGAATTACTCAGCATACTACCAAACCACGCCCTGCTACCATGTGAAAGTGGACCCTCGAGAGAGTCCCCCCTCTATACCAGTGAGATTATCACCGGTTAAGAAGGGATATCGATTAAGCTCGGGATCCGCCAAGCGACCCCGCCTCCACCGGACCAAAAAACTCCTCGAGAACAGCCACACTGTCACACCCTTCAAGTACCTACTCCGGAAGGATATCATTTTTATGTTTGCCCCTTTTCCCGAGAAATCGGCTGAATTCCCCTCACCACGCACAACTTATTCGTTCATTTCAGGGCTATTGTATTCGTCGAATCACACTCTGCAGTAGACGGGGCCCACCCAACCGTAGAGTTTTCCCGGAGTCATTAATTCATTGAAGAAGTTCTGAGGGTAATAACGTTAGGTAAAATAGGTGTTCAACTTTTGTTATCTCAGCTCGCGAATTGTACCTACTTCGTATACCGGACCGTAGAAGCAAGGTAATATAAATATAACAATTCCCTTAGGGATATTGAGATTTGAGCGGTTTCTTCGGGTGTAGTTTGATAGGTTTCAGACTTGGAATTATCAACTTCACATTCATAATCTAAGTTAACCTTATGTTACATCTAAGGGTGAGCAACCTCAGAGATGAATTCGTCGCCCGATTTGAGGAAAAAAACAGGTATAACAAATGTATTTGAAAAAAAAAACTATCATTTAGGGAGCTACGGCCTTTTGAAAATGTCAGCCCCTATTGTTCCCCTTAGAGATTACTGAAAACCGCCAACTGGACTTCAAATGGAACGTACAAACCGAATTCCATTAATTTTGGTTCATGAGAACCGAGGAAAATGTCACATAAGGCATCCGATGGACGGGCCGACATTTTATTTCAATTTAGAATTTTTTATTCCATCATAATAATATGTTGCGATGGGGAGTATTTTTTCCATGCCCGTTTCCGAAGATCGTTATTGAAAATATTAAACCATGATAAATACATAATATACCCTAGTGGCTCATCTGCACTTATTGGATTAGCTGTAGGTTTAGAATAAGAAATGCCTACCATTTTCAATGTACAGCTCCTTAACAACTTCGCTGTGATCAGCGCCTGGCTTGTTATGAGTTTGAATCCTATACAAACAAAATGTGCCTTCGATGTTTGCACTTGTCGAGGGTTTTCGGCTCGCTTTCTATTCTTTCTTATCCCATAGAAACACCTGAGCATACCTTTGCTCGGTCTGCTGAGGTGTTTATCCTGTTATTGGTAAATAAAAGGTCGAACTCTTTGTCGGTTTTTAGTCACTACACCTCTACTGTATTACGTTTATCCAACTAGTTTGTTGATCCATTTCCTCGTTTTTCGTCGAAATGAGCTATTTTCTGAATTAAACAGCTCCAGTTACAGTCTCTTCAGTTTTTGTGGCCTCTTTTCATGAACAGTAAACAAGTAAATACTGAGCCCAAGAGTTAACGTGCAAATTCCTAGACGCGACTCACGACTGCGACTGCGGCTCACGATTGGCCGCGTCGCACTCCTTCAATGCATTCTTGCACACGGAACAACATTCCTAGGCGCGTTTCCCAGCCGTACGACTCAATGCGTCTGACGGCTGATGAGCGCGTCTGCGACTCCACTGGTAGGGTGAGCAGTCCAGCCGCACGCCGTGTGCGACTGAGGTATGCAAACCCCGCTCGAGAGTTCTGTTTGCATTCTTCATTTTGCTCCGACAACCTAGAGTAAAATACTATTTCCTCGTTTCCTTCATCCTGTCGCTATAATGACTTGAGAGTGGATCAAGTAGATATTTATTTAGTTGATACGTTACTAGGTTGATAGGTTATAGGTTGATAGGTTAGGAAAAGAAACAGTGAAATTTGACGGGAATCAGCACAGCTTAAAAATTAAGAATTATTTACCTCAGTGTGAGGGCCAGTTTTTCTTCAGCAGCAATAGGGTCTGGCACCCTATTGTACCCAGCGACGTAGAGTTTGTCCTCCACCAGTGACAAAACGTAGGTGAACTGAGGCACGTTCAGCCTGAAAACGCTGCAAAGTCCTTGTCACATGGGTTTATTATTCTATTGGACATACCTACAGAAGCGTTGGCTGTTTCATATAAAATAATTTAAATAGCTATTTCTGATGGTTTCCACCAATTTTGGCCCCCAAAACACGAATTAGGTACGCTCCTTTTTTTTTCAAATTATCTGTGATCATTGATAGTACCATTTAATCGTCTTGATCCACCTCTTGATACTTTTTCTAGTGTGGAAGGTCTAGTGTGGGTGTAGATGGAGATTTCAGACGATTTTCCAGGTTTTTGACTTATAAAAAATCAATTTTGGGAGGTGAACATCTGGTACAACCTCAATTTTCCACTCTTTGGTCAAAATTGACTTCATATTCGGTCTTCTCGCCCCCAAAAACATGAAAAACGATACCTTAAAAGCTCATGTTACCAAAATGTTGCTAAAACGCAAAAAGTACCTATTTTTACACACATTTTCACTCATAACACCCCTGGGTATATTCCGATCAGGCTGCAAAGTTTCGGGACACAACTAGGGCCCAAATAGAGCCTGTGTGCGAAAGAATGAATTTTTCAGACCGAAAATGAAGCCGGTACACGTGATACGGCGGATGGACATTGCATTTTTTGAATCTACGCAACTTGAAACGGAAAAGAAACAATTTTGAGGGGGCGTTATAAAACATTTTTGCTGAGTGACTGCATAGGTGTATTATTCAAAGAATAATAAACCCAAATCGGCTCCAGTGTAAATGTACCGTAAGGGGGAAATCAAACATCTACATATATACAAT
This sequence comes from Leptopterna dolabrata, assembly GCA_954871275.1. Classification (NCBI taxonomy): domain Eukaryota; kingdom Metazoa; phylum Arthropoda; class Insecta; order Hemiptera; family Miridae; genus Leptopterna; species Leptopterna dolabrata. The sequence goes on from OX940981.1 coordinate 46,890,144, forward strand.
CATTCATTCAATAAATTACACTCACACTGCATAGATAAAAACAAATCTAGCAACTATGTACATAACAATTAAATCTAGAAAAAAAAGTGGTATCTCAGTCGAATTAGTTAGCAAGAGTACTCGTAACTCGTATATAAATTCCTCTGCTGCTTTAAAACGGGGTAATAGTAGCCTGAAGTTTGAAGTAATAAAATATTATAGTGACAGCTCCGTCAGAGCTTCGGATTATGCGGAAGAAAGTTATGAATATCATCAAATTTAATACTGAAGTATGAATCAACACCATGAAGTTCAGTATAAGTCAAAATTCTCTTCACATTTACTTGAGTGTGCTGAAGGGTAGATTCCGCTTGAGTTGAGGAAGATAACTGTAGGAGCGAATACCAGTCTGAGAAGGGCTGATCTTCAAGGAGGTTGTGCTACAATTAGTGTTGAGTACTTGTAGCACAACTTCATATTCAACTGTGTACTTTTACCTACAATCGAGTACCCAGTGTCTTGTAACTTGGCTTCATCAGCAGGTGACACGTGATACGATGCACGAAGTCGTTCCTCCGACAACTTACGGGTTCAGACCGCGTCTTCTCCGCGGAGGAGACGCAAGATGGAAGTCCACTAATGGTTTGACATTCTTAGCTTAAAATACGCGTCCCAACTTTCACTGCCTTCCAGAAACACATTGCCCAACGACCCGTAAAGCACGGAGATCTTAAACTGTTCGAAAACACTCTGTAGTTCCATACAGAACTGAAGCCATCCACGAGTGTGTTCACACCAGGTGCTCCATTAGTGCCTACTGACAGTCAGTACGGTTGATTCTCTTGACGGTCAAACGACGTGTGTGTGTCGTAACCACTGTGGAATTTCTGGTTGGACATTGGCACCCCAACGATAGGTCGTTAAGTAATATTAGCTGATTATATGATTAACGCAGATTACCGCCGCTGCGACATTTCGCGCATTCCTGAGACCGATTCCTCAATTTACAAGTTAATATTATCGTTGGCACAGGTTGATAGGTCGTACCTCTAATATAATAGTTTTGCTCGGAATATATTTTTTGTTTATACCCTTATTATTATTATTATCGTTTATTGTAAAAGCCACGTGGCATTACAAGGTTGGCAAGTTACATTACTTATCAAATTACAGTAATTATGAGTCCAAAATAAAAAACGCTGCAAAGTCCTTGTCACATGGGTTTATTATTCTATTGGACACACCTACAGAAATGCTGGCTGTTTATTTATTGTTTCATTCGTATAAAATAATTGAAATAGCTATTTCTGGTGGTTTCCACCAATTTTGGCCCCCAAAACTGAATTAGGTACGCTCTTTTTTTTTTTTTTCAAATTATTTTTGATCATTGATGGTACCATGTAATCGTCTTGATCCACGTTGTTGACACTTTTTCTAGTGTTATTCTACAAATTGATGGTGATTTCAGGCGATTTCGCAGGTTTTTGACTCATAAAAATCAATTTTGGGAGCTGAACGTCTGGTACAACCTCAATTTTCCACTCCTTGGTCATAAAATCGACTTCATTTTCGGTCTTCTCGTCCCCAAAAACATGGAAAACGATACCTCAAAAGCTCATTTTACTAACATGTTACTAAAACACAAAAACTCTGCAAAGTCCTTGTCACATGGGTTTATTATTCTATTAGACACACCTACAGAAATGCTGGCTGTGTAGGTATTTATTGTTTCATTCATATAAAATAATTGAAATAGCTAATTCTGATGGTTTCCACCAATTTTGGCCCCCAAAACACGAATTAGGTACGCTCCTTTTGGTTTATTATTCTGTGAATAATACACCTATGTATTCGCTCAGCAAAAAATTTTTATAACACCCCTCAAAATTTTTTCTTTTCCGTTTCAAGGTGCGTAGATTCCAAAAATGCAATGTCCGTCCGCCGTCCGCCGTACGCCGTCCGCCGTACGCCGTATCACGTGTACAGGCTTCATTTTCGGTCTAAAAAAGTCGTTCTTTCGCACACATGCTCCATTTGGGCCCTAGTTGTGTCCCGAAACTTTTCAGCCCGATCGGAATATACCCAGGGGTGTTATGAGTGAAAATGTGTATAAAAATAGGTACTTTTTGCGTTTTAACAACATGTTAGTAACATGAGCTTTTGAGGTATCGTGTTCCATGTTTTTGAGGACGAGAAGACCGAATATGAAGTCGATTTTGACCAATGACGCGGAAATTGAGGTTTTACCAAAGGTTCAGCTCCCAAAATTGGTTTTTTATGAGTCAAAAACCTGGAAAACTGTCTGAAATCACCATCAATGTGTACAATAACATTGGAAAAAGTGTAAACAGGTGAATCAAGACCATTAAATGCCACTACCAATGATCAAAGATGATCTTAAAAAAAGAAAAAAAAAGCGTACCTATTTCATGTTTTGGGGGCCAAAATTGGTGGAAATCATCAGAAATAGCTATTTAAATCATTCCACATGAAAGAAACAATACATTTAACAGCCAACAAAAATCTCTAGAACTCCAATAGAATAATAAACCCATGTGACAAGGACTTTGCAGCGTTTTTTTTTCTTCAAATTATCTTTTGACCATTGGTAGTGCCATTTAATCGTCTTTATCCACATGCTGAAACTTTTTCTAGTGTTATTATACAAACTGATTGTGATTTCAGACGATTTCCCAGGTTTTTGACTCACGAAAAATCAATTTTGGGAGCTGAACATTTGGTAGAACCTCAATTTTCCACTCTTTGGTCAAAATCGACTTAATATACGGTCTTGTCGTCCATTCCCTTCGAGGTTTCCTGTAAAAATTTTTCATTATTAAATGCTGGGTTCACGTAGTAGATTATACGAATGAGCGTACTGGTTTACGAGTGTAATACCAGTACCACGATGTGCTCTGTGTGGAGTATATGGAGTCCAATGTTTTGTGTCTCGTCGAAAGAATGCTTGTCTCTCACAGGGCTCCTGAATGCTTATTCAGTCGTATTCACTGTAATTCTATTAGCCCCGTTGTCCGGTCTCCTTTCCTAATCCGGTTTGGTGATACAGCAATGGCCAGCAGTTCTCTGCATGTCCTCTCTCATCGCCTGTTCCCACGGATGACGGATTCGATGGCGGATTCAGATCAATATCCTACACAGTCTGCAGACGTCTCCTGTACGGTGATTCCTCTTTGGGTCAGGTCACGGCGAACAGTGGGGAAATGGGAGGAAAAACCCAAAAATTGGTTGTCTCCGATTGGTCCAAAGTGGGAACCGTTTTACATTCTACCTTCAAATTCAAGATCTGAGGGCCTTTTAATTTTAAACTCATTGAAACACGGATTTTTGTGATTTCAGTAGGAAATCTCGCTTCTTCTAATGAAAAGTTTCCAATTTTGGTTTATTATTCTGTTAATAATACACATATGTATTCGCTCAGCAAAAAATTGTTATAACACCCCCTCAATATTTTTTCTTTTACGTTTCAAGGTGCGTAGATTCCAAAAATGCAATGTCCGTCCGCCGTATCACGTGTACCGGCTTCATATTCGGTCTAAAAAAGTCGTTCTTTCGCATACATGCTCCATTTGGGCCGTAATTGTGTCCCGAAACATTGCAGCCCGATCGGAATATACCCAGGGGTGTTATCAGTGAAAATGGGTAAAAAATAGGTACTTTTTGCGTTTTAGCAACATGAGCTTTTGAGGTATACCGTTTTCCATGTTTTTTGGGGCGAGAAGACCTAATATGAAGTCGATTTTGACCAAAGAATGGAAAATTGAGGTTTTCACGAAGTTTCAGCCTTAAATTTACGTTAAATTTTGTTCTAAAATCGTCGTTCTTCCGCACACAGTTTGGGTCCCCGTTTGAGAACACTTTTGGGTCCTAGTTGAGCTCCGAAACACGGCAGCACGATCGGCATACACCCAGGTGTGTTATGGGAGAAGAATGGGTGTAAAAATGGGGTTTTTCGACGGATTGTTGAGGTTTCAGTGAACATGAGCTTGTGAGGTGTCGTTTTCCATGTTTTTTAGGGCGAGAAGACCGAATAGTAGGTTGATTTTGACCGAAGAGTGAAGAATTGAGGTTGTAACGAAGGTTAAGCTCCCGAAATTCATTTTTTATTTGTCAAAAACATGGGGAATTGTCTTAAATCACCATAAATTTGTATAATAACACTTGTAGTAGTATCACCATGTGAATCAAGACAATTAACTGGTACTATAAATGATCAAAAATACTCTGATTAAAAAAAACCGTGCCCAATTCGTGTTTTGGGGACCAAAATTGGTAGAAATCATCAAAAATAGCCATTTCAATAACTGCACATGAAAGAAACAATAAATTAACAGCCAAAATTTCTGTAGGTATGTCCAGTAGAATAATAATCCCATGTGACAAGTACTGCAGCGTTTTTCTAAATTATCATAGTACAACTTTTTTTTTTTTAAATGAAAGTTCTGCTATTTTCATCCTTCTTACCTTTTTTGAGCAACTGTTGAGCCTTACAGTGCGGAAAGAATACCTTGGTAATACGAATCTCAACGTCGGTACCCTACCTGTTGCGAATAAATATTAGGTACATCAAATCTGCTTTTAGCGAATTTTCAAAGAAAATGAAGCTATTGCAATGGCTTCGAAATTTAAATAATATAAATTTTTGGAAATTTTCTTCATAGAAATCCGTTTCAGACCATTCTAAAACGATTCCTGAAATTTAACACTTTTTTATATGTATATATATATATATTTATTTATATATGTGTCACTCCAGACGATAACTCTCGATAGAATTGAGATAAACAGCTCAAATTTGCACAAAAAATCTATCTTGGCAATCGAAAGACTAAGTTCGAAGATGGGCGAAATTGGCCTACTCTAAGGAGGGTTTTGGCGCATTTAAAGTGCGCAAAAATTACCCAAAAATCCCCAAAATGTTATTTTCCAACAAGTGACCCCTCATTTTAAAGGTGTTTGCACGCTGAACACGATGGTGGAATCGGATTTTAGATATCTTGATCCGTTCTCAAATTAGAGCATTTAAAGTGCGCAAAAATTACCTAAAAATCCCCAAAATGTTATTTTCTAACAAGTGACCCCTCATTTTAAAGGTTTTTGCACGCTGAACACGATAGTGAAATCGGATTTTAGATATCTAAATCCGTTCTTAAATTAGAGCATTTAAAGTGCGCAAAAATTACCCAAAACTAGGATAATCTTTAAACTCTTACCCCCACCCCCTTAGAGTGGTCAGATTGAAAAATGTGAGAAGTATTAATTGAAGACGAGAGTTCGAAGCAAAAAAGGGGGAGGCAAACGATTAGTACAACTCCTTGAATTTACCCACAGCGATCAAATAAATAAGCACTTAGTACAATTACGTAATAAACAAACGGTAGAATCAGGATGGACAAAACGTACAAATTAAAATAAATACGAAGAGAATATACATAGAAAACCAAATTTTAGACCGAAGTTTTCCTTTATTCAAAACCATAGCCATTAATTCGAATATTTCTTTGAAAATTCGCTCATTAAGTCATGCTGCATGACTGATTTTTTTTTTGTTATTTTATAGCCATCTTTTATATGAGCTGACTCGGAACCAAGTGATCCGGTGATGCGGCAGTACATGGGAGTCGGTTTAAGGGAAAATACAATGGTTTATTACGAATATTAACAAAATAAATATATTATTGCACAGTATTTTGAGAACGAATTTGTCTGTAGCTAATTTCAGTCAATCCTAATCACCAATCAGTAACGTATTTAGTTAAATTTTGTTCTTCGTGCCGTTGCGGTGGCGGTTGTCGGGCGTGGGAGGTGCGTGTGCTGGTTGCGGTGGTCCGTTGTGCCTGTCCGGGTCGTTGTCGTTGGGGGCGGTACGTTTGCGGCGTTTGAAGAGCCGGGATGTAGGTTGAGTGCGTGGGTACGGCCGTGGCGTTGTTGCGGGCGCCAGGTGCATGGGGTGCGGCATTTTTGTGCTCGGGGTTCCCATGTGCGGCGGTAGAAACACGAGCCGTTCGTCGCGCGGCGTGTGGTCGGTCGTGGCTGCGTCGGCGATCGCTGTTGTCGTCTATTGTTGTCGCCTATGGGGTCTTTTCGACAAACCAATATGGTTTTCAGAAGGGGCTAGGGACCGCTCATGCTTTGTTTGATCTTAATAACTTGATATCTCAGCGGCTTGATGAGGGATATAATGTGATAGGCACCTTCCATGATATAAAAAAGGCTTTTGACTCGGTTCAACATGTTTTTTTGTTTAATAAACTTTAGAAGTATGGTATTAGAGGAGTAGCTCTGAAACTAATTCAATCCTTTTTATTGGACCGTACTCAGAAAACAAAAAGGGTGTGATTTATCGGCCCGGCAAAATAGAGGTTACTCCCTACATAAAAGGCGGGCATAACATCTTTTAATTCAAACACACGTCCAAAAAATACTTCGCACATCAAAAAAGGGAATCGCACGGATAATTTGGGAGTCGCCCGTCTAATAAGCTGATTCAACGTTCAAATTTGTTATTGCCCTTCCAGAAATTGATTATAACGGCAGAAGAAGGATTCTCACAGTAGAAATGTCCAACTCCACATCAAATCACGCACTACAAATTAGTGCATCTCAACGGCTATTCTGAAGATAAACCTTTTGTAAAATAAAGAACTGAAGATAAAGCTTTTGTAAATAAAGCAGGTTACTTCTTCTCTTTCGAATTTCACTGTCTTGGCCGCAGCCATGCCAGACATAGGTGGTGTTCATTCAATTTAGTTGGAGTTGAAAGGACAGAGGGTTGAATGAAGGGTCGACAAACAGGTACTGAAGAGAATAAACCACCATTTTAAGAAAGCATAATTTTGAAAATGTAGGTGTCAATAATAATATTATTACCTTCAAGTTACAAGGATAAAAGTTTACGAAATTGTGTCTAATTACTTAGAAGTAGGGGGCGCTAGTGGAATAAAAATGAACCCTGGCAACACTGAGGTAACGCGCGCTCCTTCAACTTGAAATAGCTGTGCAAAACCCCTTTTTTGCTGTGCCAACCCCTTTTCTGATGTGTGATTGAATAATTCGCTGGTATTGATCACCTATTTAGCCGTGATTGGAGTCAATATAGACGTTTACTTTATGCTGGGAGTTTTACTTTTTCTGAAGTGAAGATAATCTTTTTAGATGGAGATTCGCAGAAGGGAAAATACCTTTTTTTGCCGTGCAGGTAAATATATCCCAAACAAAAATTGGTGATGTTTTGAGTAATGAGATATTGGTGAATTGTGGTGTGCCTCAGGGGACTGTATTGGGACCTGTGCTGTTTTTGTTATATTATGTAAATGAACTTCTGAATCTTGATGTAGAAGGTCAGATTTTCGGTTTTGCCGATGATACGGCTATTGTTTTCTGGGATATCAATTATGAGGCCCTTGTGGCTAAGGTCAACAGGACTCTGTGCATGATAAAGCATTGGTTAGATTGTAGTGCAATATGTTTAAATATCAATAAAACGTCGGTGGTTCGTTTTTCTCTGTCAAGCAGAGAAGTTGTGTGGACAGATAGCATTTATTTTCATCAGTATGATTGTTTTCTTAGCGCTACCCCTTGTTTGTGTACCCCCCTTACTCCAACGACAAAAGTTAAGTATCTGGGTGTTATTTTGGACCACCAACTCAAATTTGATTGCCACATATCGGCACTTATAGGTAAACTACGCAAACTTTTTTATATCTTTAAGGAACTCAGATATTTTTTGTCTAAATCCCAATTAAAACCAATATATTATGGACCTACTCCCTAATCAAATATGGATGTGTTGCTTGGGGAAGTGCTGACAAGACCCTAATTAGTAGGGTACAAGTGGTCCGACATACGATCTTAAAAGTAATTTTGAATAAGCATCCCAGGTATTCGACGGCTGCGCTATATAAGGAGTTTGATGTACTTGATGTCAAGCAAATTCTGATGCTTAACTGGTGCCTACATGTTCACAAAACAGGAGTAAAAAAGGAGAATTTTTGTAGTATTAGCCACAGTAGAACATGCAGCGAATCTAATTTGAAACTCTCCATTTGTAGGACCGAATTTTTTAAGAGAAATCCATACAATAAAGCTATTAATTTTATGTTTAATAATAAACTCAATTTAAAGGATTTTCCAAACCCTGACTTGCTTAAAGAACATATTGTTGGAATTTTCAAATCATGAAGAGACTGTAAAGGATATTAATGTTGATGTATCTGTATACTTAACTCACTTTCTTTTTCTTTTTGTATAATGGCGCTGTTGATAATGATTAGTTGCTTATTTTTGTAACAACTCCACCGGCTATCTTACGTTCATTTTGAACTTTTTTGTCGGTGGGCTTTAGTGCAGTACATTAAGGTATTTATGTTTGATTTTTTGCAAATAAATATTATTATTATTATTATTACTAGCTGTGTACCCGCGCTTCGCAACGGTAGAACAGACACCCCCTTTAGGACAGGCCCCACTCATAACAGATACCACCTCAGGATTGACAAAGAGTGGTTGTTTGCTACCGTAAGCCACGGTTCAAGGGTGCGTCCCAAGTGAAAATTTGAAATTTGAAAATACACTATTTACATAAATATTTACAGCACTATTTACATATATACAGCACTATTTACACTTGTGTAATATACACTATTTACATATATTTACAGCACTATTTACACTTGTGTAATATACACTATTTACACAATACCTATGTATGTTATACAAATAATTCCTAATCCTTCTGTTTCGCATCCTAATATTAATCCTTATCCTACCAAACTAATCCTGACTCGTAGCTCCTTGTACGCATTGCTTTGATAATACGAAAACTACCTTTGCAATGCTTCTTTGTAAACAATATTTTTTATGGTCCTATTCGGAGTGCAAATAAAGAGGTCAGAGGGGCTCCTAACTCGCGAACAGGAGACGTAAAGTTGTCCGTTTTTATTATATGTATAGATTATACATATGTTTTATTATATGTATAGATTATGCATACACTGTTTTATTATATGTATAGATTATACTATTTGAACCGACGCGTGTTGCTGCGATTTAAATAAATGGAGCCAACGGTCATGTATTTTAATATGCCTGTATCCCCCCCTCCTCAACTGATCAGAAACCTTCCCCAATGCCAACCCTAACTGCCTTAACCCCCCTCCCCCCCGTATTCTATGAACCCTCCCTACCTGGTTAGAAACATTCCTCAATGTTCACACAACAAATTCCCAAAGTTGCACTCCAATTGGTCTAGTAGTTTTGAAATTTCTGTAGACTCCCCCCTCCCCTCTCATAACCTGTACCCCCCTCCCACTAACATCCTGATTGAAGTACCACTTGAATGTACTCGTCGAGCTGAATCCAGAATCTAATTACAATCGGATTTACGTCCAACCGTTCAAAGTTATTATAAGCATAAACGTCCTCATAGAAGTGATTATAACACGTGTTTTAGTAGTATTTCATTCATAGCGTTTCAACGGATGGACAGATTCAAATGCGGATTTTTCATAAACCTTCCCAGATAAATTCTGCGTCAAATGGTACCAGCCGCAACTTTCTACGTTCAGCCGTTCTCAATTGATGCCGAGACAAACAAACAAACAGACAAACAAACAAACAGACACTGTTGTATTATATGTATAGATTACTATTCGAATCACACGAACCTCTTCGGTGACGGTAGCCACTCGAGGAGGGGGGGGCGAAGGGTATGAGGCGATCGGCGAGAGCAGCGAGTTTCGTAAGATCGGGTTCGTCGTGCGCCGCGAGGTGAAGGCGAAGGCTGTCTAGAAGGGCTCGCAGAAAAAGCTGCCGGTTGAGCGGGGTCGACCGGGCCGGTCGGGTGTGATCTACGGGCGAGAACTGACGGTAGCTCTTCGTCGGAAGTCGGTTCGGATTAAGGCGGTGAGCCGGGAGCCGTCGGACGGTGCGTGTGCGGCCAGAGGGCGAGTTTTCGATATCCGGTAGCTGTTGTCGTTCGATGATGCCAGCCGCGAGTAATTCGCCGAGATGGGCCGACGCTTTCGCGTTAAGGTCCGGTGATATTCGGCGAAATTTCGCGTGGCATGGAGGTCCCTTCGTGACGATGTGATGTTCTACGCGTTGCAGTGTGTCGGCCGGGAGGGCTCTACGGAGTCGGCGGGCGAGGACTGACGGATTCTCGTGCTCGGAAGTCGGTTGGGGTCGGCGTAGAGGTCCGCTTGTCGGGGCTCGAGGGCGAGGAAGGCGCGGGCGAATTTAGCATGCGGCGTCGTGAGGCCTTCGTGAGTCAATGTGATCTCGAGTTGGGTGAATCAGACGTGCGGGAATGCGGGGTCGTACGGCCGGAGCTGGAGCGTTGATGTCGGTGGAGTTGTTTCTGCGGGTGTCGGTGGTTTCGGGTCCGTTTTTTCGTTCTCTTTGTAGGCGCCAGTCCGTTGAGGTGTCAGCAGGAAGTGTGTCTCTCGCAGGCGTCCGTGAGCGTTAGGCCGTGTCCTACGTGGATCTGCCGCGCGCGTCAACGCGTCGGAGCTTTCGGGCGTTCACACAAATCGCGTCGTCATGCCGCGCGGCGAAAAAAAAGGTGTCCTTCGTGAAAACGCGAGACGCTTCGTATTTCAGTGGACGCCGACTTTCAAGTATTGTCACCTGTTTTTTTTATTTTTACTGCTTTATTTTTGATTACGTTCAAGTATCGGGCAGACATTTATGCAATATTTTCTGAGCCAACGTTGTCCTACTACTACTAGTTGATATTGTATAATAATTCTAGGAGTTTCATTTTGTTTCTAAAAATCACGTATTGTTATTTTCTAAACATCTCATTAAACGTAGGTAGGTACAGGGGTGGTACTTGCTTTCCATCCTAGATTGTTGCGACACTTCGTCCCAAGCAGTTTGCACCAAATCACGGTTTTTATAGTGTTATTTATTTATTTTTTCATTTATTGGCAATATATCATAAATACATAATGGAGATAAATATACAAAATAATTAAAAAAACGCTGCAAATCCCTGCACAACGGTTTATTATTTTGTATAGAATACCCTTCCGTTACAGATCACAGTTCTATGTATAGATAACCCGTCTATATAATATGATATGTAATATTCTATACATATTATGTAGATCGCAGACCCTCCTTAGGTTAGTACCTAACCCCGTACTCGTTACTAGGTACCTACCTAAATCACGAGTTAAATGTTGCTAAAATAATTCTGCCGATGACAAACAGTACCTAACAAAAAGAAACACACATAATGAAGTTCTGAAAAGAAATTGTTGATGAGGAGTGAAAAAAGTTGCGAAAGTACCTACCAACAAACTCCAGCCCCTTCTACGTAGATGGTAAAATGAACCGTTGTGTAATAATTTACCGTTGAGTAATGATTTACCGTAGTAATAATTTATCCATCAATAATACTTCAACGTTTGTTCAAGTTTCACTACCTACCAACAAACTCCAAAAGAGCCATCATTTTTCAAGCGAAATAATATCACAGAACAACCAACTCGACCTCATACTCCGCCAATATAATCAGGTGATCCCTAGCAATGATTTCATCTCCGCCAAATTTCCTATTGTGGGCGCGTCTCTGGTTACGAGATTTGGTTTGAATTGTATACAATTTCATTCACACTGGAGTCGAAAATGCCTGTCGGTGCAAACTTCGGGGCCTTACTGTGAACGAACGGCTGGACGTACGATGCTGCGGATGGTCTTAAAAAACTCGCAAGTTCAAGAACTATTTAAAACCGTAAAAATATTTACGTAAAAAAATGGTATAGGCGTTTTGAAAATTTCAACCCCTATTTTGAACCCCTTACAGATGACTCACAGTAACGTCGAGCTTCGAGGACCAACTAGACAGCGAACGGAACCTATAACCCGAATTTCATCAATTTTCTTTCATGGTAACTAAGAAAAGTGGCCCGTACGGCGTACGGCGGACAGACAGAAATATTTTTATTGCAGTTTTGGATTCTACATACCTTGAAACGTAAACCATCAAATTTTGAGGGGGGGTAAGAATTTTTTTTTTCATGCTCGATTCCAATGGTTCATTATTGAAAATAATAAACCAAAAAAGCCGAATTTGGGAGATATTTTAATTAAAGAAATTGCCCACCAAAGAATAAGTTAGGAAGAACTTGAGCTCTTCGGTGTTCCGGTGCTCCAACCGGACCCCGGTGTACCGGTTATTCCAAAGACACGGCCGCTTTTGGACTTCTGCAGTTAACATTTTTCCATCACACAAAATACACAAAAACACGGTCTTCTACACAGCAATTAACAGAACAAACGAGATAAACAAATCAAACGCGGCGTTTGACGCGAGGCGGTGACGGTAAAAATCAAACTAGTTTGGAAATCAAACCGAAGCGTTTAACGCTGTCGCGACAACGCGCCGTCCGAATCACGTGACAATTTCCATGGTTTTCATTGGTCTGCGTCTTCAACGCGCCAACGCCCGAACGCTCCGACGCGCGCGGTGGATCCACGTAGGACACTGGGTAATATAGAAAACGCGGGGTAGGGCGGTGAAGCGGGGAGTCGCTGCGGTCTCCGTTGACGCTGGCTTCGGGGTGGGGCGTCGGGGTGGGGCGTCGGGGTGGGGCGTCGGGGTTGGGCGTCGGGGTGGGGCGGCGCTGTGGGGCGTCGGAGTGAGGCGCGTGTGCCGGGCGTAGTGCTGCGGAGGTGGGGCTCGTCGCAGACGGTCGGTGGGCGCTGAGCGGCGTTGTTCGTCGTCGGAAGTCGCTGTCGTCGCACCGCGGTCGCAGACGGCGGGTGGAGGCTGTGCGCTGCGTGTCACCACTCGGGGTCACCAGTGTAGTAATTGAGGAGGAGACAGACGATTCGATCGCTTGATTGAGAATGGTTGGTTTATTGGTGGCACTCGGCTCTTTTATAGCCCCCTGACATGATCAGAGGGGGGTCGGGGGGTCCCCACTCTGAGAGAATACATGTCTACACATAGTGTAGGTTGTGGAGGAGCAGCCGATCAGAACAAATACATAACATAATATCATATCAAACCACCAAAGATACAAACAATAAGGGTTTTTCCCCACTGTGCGGCGCTCGGTGGAATCGTTGAACACCCACGGACGACGAGGTTCATCCGATTTTCGCTTTGGACGAGGAATCAGCTTCCGATCGTTCGAAAATCCTCTTCCTCCAAGTCCATGCAACGATGGTACAGATCTCGATATAATCGGTGGGTACCTACGTCTTGATCAAAAGTGACGCTGAACGTATTAAGCCGGGAATACACTTGCGCCGAGGCAGGCCGCGCACCGCACGAGGCAGCCTCGGCGCGCCGCGATGCTCAAGTGTGTACGGCTCCCCAACACAGCTGCGAACAGGCTCAGTCTGCCTCATGCGGCGCGCGGCCTGAGCCATCGACTGTCGGTACATCAAAGTGAGCACGGACCGAGGCTGCCTCGTACGGTGCGCAGTGTGGACGGAATTTGGTCGATTCAGAGCAGCGAACAGAGCCGCGGCACACGTACCTAATTGATAACCTACCTACCTGCTTTGAAATAACCTACTACTCGTTTTGTTATAACCGTTTTGTTAATTATAGGCTCGTTTTGTAAAATTGTAAAAAAAAGTACGAAGATCATAATTGAGGTAAGTAGCGTACAGCACCTATTTAATTAAACATTTCCTCCGCTCCACGCAGCAAGGAGCGAATTTTTGAAGAAAAACAAAAGTAAAGTAGGTTAATACGCTATTTTTTGATTATGGACCTCAGTATTTGTGATTTTGGACCTCTGGGTGCAATCAAAACGGGCCGCGACTACTTGCAACCAATTCAACACCCTACAAACGTGATGAACGGCTCACAAATAATTTTGAATTACAACCCTCCAGTTCCTAATACACGTAACAACATTTTATACAAAAGTTCGCTGAATCATTAAAAAATTATAGTACCTACGAGTAGATTATAGTAGTCGTGAGTAAGATTATAGTAGTCTTGGTCCGTCGTTTAGTGGACACCAGTCGCGCACCGCGCAAAGTCGGATCAGGGCTGAGCATGCGCGCCTCGCTGTAACTCATTTGAAAATTCGTATCGCGGCACATCACATCGCGGCGCGCCGAGGCTGCCTCATTCGATGCTCGTGCGGTGCGCGGCCTGCCTCGGCGCAAGTGTATTCCCGGCTTTAGGTACACGGCGTCCGGTACGTCGAAGAATCGTCCTATTTACAGCAGTTGACTGTATCTTTATACTACAGATTTTCGGGTTTATTGTGCTCGGTCCTGCAGTCGGATTTTGGTAAATTTGTAATCGATTTTATAAGTATTTAATCTCATTTATAGTTAATTTATTATGTACCGGAATGTAGGTACAGTGAACATGAAAATTAGAAAATCCACGCAAGCGTGCAATTTACTGATGTGGACAATTATACTTAGTGGAAATAATCATGAAAAAAGTCATGTTGTTCATTTATCTTTCTCGTCAAAAATGTGTGCAAATTTAGCAGACACCAATCGCACATATTTATAAAGCTTACAGTCCGGTCTTGGTATGAGCTTATTGAGCTGATCTTGCCGTTGTTGCGTTTTTGAGGACGGTGTGTACACTGTGTCCAAGGGATTCATTTTGCACTACACGTCGATTTGATAGGATTTTTGTTCCTCGAAAAAAACAACGAATACGTTAGTAGGGGGAATATGGGTGTTCTGCCGCACTTTCGACCTTGAACGTTAGCTGATAACACTGATATTTCTTGTATTCTTTGAGGTTTTTTGTCAGATGGCAATCGTTCTTTACGAATAGGACAGACCCACCTTCTACAGGTGGCAGTCGTCCGTCAGGTGGCACACGTTGGGTGGCATTCGTACGTTTTTCATCGGCTGGTTGGCAAATGGGGAAACCCGCACTCTGTTCGACGTTTGTAAACTCCTCGGTTCGCATTCTAGCTGACGACTCTGATGGCTACTTGGTGTCTGCCAGGGTGAATTTCCAATGTCCTGGCTTTGGGCCAATGAATGGGAAGTGTGCAAAGTCTCCAACCTGGACGGTGGGAGTCTTTTTGTTCCATTTCATCTCGATTCTGCAGGTTGCTCACACATCCCAAACTCCACCCGTGCCAAACATTTTGGATCATCTCGTGGATGGGTTGCCAGTTGTTCAAACGGTTGGCAGGGACGTCTAATGAAGTCCAGTTAAGGTTGGCTAATGAGAGGTTGACTAATCAAGAAATGTGCGAGTGTGAGTCCAACTGGCGGCGGCGGCGATCCCTCATTGGCTTTTAGCTTTTTGGCATTTTACAATAAAAGTGACAAAATGACACAGAGACATGATAGGAACTCGAATCTCGAATGACTCAATGAGAATTGCCAGCTCTAAATTTCCAAAAATTCCGCAGATGACTTGAAAATTTCCCAGATTAATTGTCAAAAGTCAGTCGAAAAATCCTTAGATTTCCTTTGTTAGAAGCAGTCTATCTACCTTTTAATTTACCTGCTTTTCTGTATTAGTAAAACCTTTTTTTCTACCTTTTTTTCTCATCCTTCAGACTTCAATGTGTCTATTTGTCCATTTGATTACTTTTTTCTTTCTGTTCCTCTCATTTCAATCAATTCTCTTTTCTGTGGGGACTTACCCGCCAACTGGGCAGTTAGCGTCCGCCAAGTAATTATTTTACGTAATACCAGCTTCTCTAAAATAACCTATATTCTGCCTTTTGTACATTTTGTGACAAATTTAAAATAAGAGAAATAGAGTTGCGTTTTTTGAAGGCTTTCGTTAATTTATGGCGTAGTTCATACCAACGGAAAAAGAACAAAATACTCAGGAAATGGCTACGTTCATTTTATCCAGAAAACTGCGTGATGATACAAAAGACAGGGTAGAAGGAGTGAAACATCGCTTTTTTTCTCAATAATAATTTATTGGATCGCAGCAAGTTTGTATACATTCATCCTGGCCGCACCCGCAGGCGACGAAAATGACCTTACTTTTTTAGACTTTCAAGAATTTTTCGAATAAATATCAGTAGGTAGATTTTAAAAAATTCCAAAATTTAGTAGATTTTAAAATTTTTTCTTCCTAAATCCCCAACTACCTATAATAATCCCATATTCCCATGAAAACCTCATGATTCCAGTAATAACGCTGGAGGTAAGTTGTACATACCTACCAAAAAATACTACAGTTTGCTATCAACGCAAGTCCCAGAGCTCTTAAGGAACCCAACTGTGAAGGGCTCACACGTCAAGGGCGAGTATCGATCGGACTGGAGGTCCTACAGTGGGAACTTCGAGGTAACTAGGTATTTCAAGGACCGTTGGTGACATATTTTATAAGGTTTTCCTCGTGGTCGGTGAATCCGGCTACTCCATCACTGTCCTACCTCAGGAATTCCTGAGCAGGTGGGAATGGAGCCTGTGAATTTCCCTTTCTAAACGACAGTTTTCGTTATTGAAATACTTAACTTCACTTTTCACCGTGAACAGCCATTCAGGAAGAGCTTCAGGATTTTCGCTCTGCGGTTTGATATAGACGACGATACTTTGGCTGTTACATAAAAATCACCCAATAACTTCTGGCGTTCGTGAATTAGGTCCGGATTTTCAGTATTTTCATTTAAAGAGACAGGTAGAAGGAGGTTTTGCATAAAAGCACATCAGTATAATAATCATTTATTATTATCTTTTATATTAGTGATATTCCTTCCCTTTTTGGACCATTTAACAAGTAAAGAAACAGCATAACACAATTATATTACTTGGCTGCAAATTATACAGTTTCAAATTTCGCCAAAATGTTTTTCATAAATTTATTATGTAGGTAACAAAGTTTTTGGAATATTTACCAGCAGTTTAGTACGAGTAAAAAGAAAAATGATTAAAATCTGAGTTTTGGTCGATCAAAAACATAAAAATCGACCAAAGCGCTAAATTATTTGATCAACCGAAATAACTAAACCATTTAGTGGACGAAAATATATTTGGGCCTAATTCGTTAGAACTCAATCTGAAATAATTACGGATCCACCTCGGAAGCAAAACACAACATCCCGCACGACCGTGCCGTATTGCGGGAGACGTATTATGTTGTGTAGCCTCCGAGTGCTTAATCTCTCCACCTCATTCTAAAACTTTCCTAGGGATTTCCCATTCAATGTTTCATTCTAATCCCTAACCTTAAGATACATTTGAAGAGATTACAGAACTGTGTTCATTTTACTGCAGTTGCTGCGCTGCTGTGGTGTTTACCCTTGTTGCACTCAAGGACCACCAACTCCATCTTTGACGGTCGAAAACAAAAAATTGAAGAGATACAGTCATGCACCATGTGAACCAATTTGTGGGGGAAAATTCCGACAAATTCCGAGGAAAGAAAAAATAAATGGGGATAAAGAACGTTTTTTTATTCAGAAAATGATGTATTTCACGCGTAAATTCACCCAAGAAGTGGATAATATATTATTATTTATTTATTTATTTATTTATGTTTTTCCTAAAAGAATACGCTATTGCAGCAATGCTTCATTCATGAATTTCCGAAAAATTCGTCGTTTCATTTCTAATTGATGGAACATATACAGGGCTTATTGAATCAATATTGTAGCAAAGTTATAGAGGTCGGTACACGAGATGTGTGCTATGGAGTTGGTTCATTGGTGTTAATTTAATAATACAAGTTGTACTGATCGACCCACTGCGCTGTAATATTATGTCAAATATCGGGAGCAGGGTCTGAGCTAAAATCCACCTCTACCGCGGAGCTTTCGGAAAATATATTCCCATCGTCAGGGCTTGAAGGCTGCTGTCTACGTACAGAGTGCACCTAGCACTTCCATCTTGTAGCATAAACCAAGTAGCATCAGGCAGTCAATAACTCGTCAACAATATTAAATTTTCAAAATTTGGCTATGTGGTAACACAACTTGTATTTTTTTATTATTATTTTTTTTTGTTCTTTTGTAACTAGTGGATCCTTTTCTTTTTCTAGTTCCTCGTTTTGCCCTGCTCGAGACGTGCTTGGTGCACTCGTTACGTAGATAGCGACCTTCAAGCCCTGATGACGGGAATAACATTTTCCGAAATCTCGGCGGTAGAGGTGGACTTCAGTTGTTCTAACCGTGTTCCACTGTTTGACCATAAATTGGCCACTTGAAGGACTGGAATTGGTTTTCGGATTGTCTAGATTGATAAACTTAATGACTAGGAATTTGATAATAATAATTGTACATAAAGCTAGTTTATCTGAGCTTAATGAGAATTCTGTAGTCATTTTGTCTGTCATAATATTAGTTATATACTTAAATGGTATGAAATGTTGACAATATTTTGCCAAAACGTTTCTGTTTGCAAACAAAATAATGGGTTCTATGATGGGTTTCAGAAACAAAATGTGGGTAAAATTTATGTTTGATGAAAATTGCTTAACCTTCAGCACATCCATTGATATTGCTGTCGCATGCTGCTTGGCGTATTTAATTGTAGAAGGGTACAAGGGTCGATATCTTAAGGAGTCAAATTTGAAAAGCCCAGCTGTGCCACAAAACTTGGAAATCGACCGAATTTTCGTTTTTGTAAACGCCTACCTACTACTGACAAACAACAAAGTGCCATAACCTAGTGAAATCCAGTGTAAGTATACTTAGTTATTACCGAACTAGAACTCTGACTCAACCCACTATAGGGTTTTATTACAGGAAAGCACTAACAGTTCTCCCTCGAATCAATACATATTTTAAAATAGATACCTAGGTACCCCGTTATTTCCGTCTTCTTTATTGGGTTTTTTATTGAATTAAACCTCACAGCGCTGCGAACAGTTAAACAGTCCATAAAATACCAAATAAATAGCAGCCAATAACAACTTGGACGGCGAACCGTTGATTTCCTAAAGCGGCAACTACAGTCAAAAGCGTTCCATAAATAAATTGGTATTTGGCTCGTGGAGTGGAATCCGCGATGTTTGTTGGTCACAGGTCCGCGGATCCACTGTAACCGACCTTGGACGATTTTAGGTCGGGAAATTCGTGCAGATAAAGCGAAGGGCTCTTTCAGTATTCATCATCGTCAAAATTAATATGAGATTGCAACTAGAGCTAATATTCGTCAGAATTTGGTGGTTTCATTTGAAAATCTTACTTTGTACAAGGTTTAAAAACCCGTTTCCTTCCAAACGTTTAAATGTGAAATTCTCTGTTGATCTCGAATCCTACTCTTCAACTGCATTTCCAGGATACTTTTACAAAGAATAAAAACGTAGTTATTGAAAGGGTATCTTATTTCCACTAGTACACGAAAAATACACTGTTGAAGGTACCGCTTTCAGTCCTGAAACTGGAAGGTAGGATCTGGGTCCTGCGACCTACTTTGGGCCCCAGCCCCATAATCTTATTTCAACCCCAAAATCATTCATTTCACAATCGATTCGACCCCTTCGATTCAATTTGTCATCTCGATACGAGATGCTTCGTTTTCTGATTTGTTTTTGTTTTCTCTGAATCACATGTCCGACATATTATACAGATGACAACTAAGCTGAGAACTTCACTCCACTGAATCACATTTGCTTTCTCTGTCTCCTGTCTGTCAGTTTTCAATTTTTTTTCGCCAAATTTTGCGCGTTTTGCGTTTGCCCGGTTCCGATGGCAGATTTGTATTTGTGGTACCTACTTGCGTTTTGTTCTGTTTGCTGTTTGTGGATTGATGGGCGTCAACACACAGATAACTACCTAGCTTCTAGTCAATAGCTTCTCCTTTCAAGTAGGTACCGGCCGACGGGTCATTGTTTAGTTGTATTTTAGTTAACTATATTTTTGTAACACATGAACTCGGTGGCTAATTTGCAGTAGAAATTGTCGACGTTGTCGCACATGACGTATGATAGAGTGTTGATTAAATGGGATAAGCTTTGCTGAATATCTCTGAATCAGAAAATAAGGGAAGGTTGTTGTTGCCTTGGCGTATTTTGTAGACATATCTGTTGGTTTTGTGTTCTGGTCTGGTGCTCCACCGTTTTCAGACCCCACGCATCACTACTGGATAACTATGATAATGATGATCATCGCGGGGCGCAATTTTTTGGATTCTGAATGGTAATATCTTGAAAATTTCAAGATATTAAGGAAATCAACCATAATAATGGAAATGCCAATACGGAATAATTTACGTATCACAGACTCAGGTCGTGTCGCTGAATGTCTGTTGAATACCATGAAGTTTCTGATTTTTAAGGAAAAAACTGCTGTAAACATAGAATTAGCTACACAAATAATAAACTAAGGTATTTCCTCACCATTTAGAGAGAGAACCAGCATTAGCGCTATTCAAGTCAGAATAAATAAATAGGTGCTTAATAAAACGGTTATTTTCCTAATGGGTAGCATAGCACAATTTGTATGTCCTTTTGTAACGTAGGTACGTTACGTAATACTTAGTAGGTGGGTATTTGAGAAAACAGAATAAAATGCTGATAATATATGAAATTAAAATTGGCTAAAGAATGATAGGTGAAAATAATCACTGGTGGATAAAGGTAAGTAGGTATAATTCTATCAACGAGACTTGTTCGTGTTTCACACCTAATGAAATGAGTGGTGTATTGTAACAAAAACAACGGAAAAGTATACTGCTTCAACATTTAAAAAAAAACGATCGTTTCCCATTCATAGGTAACGGAACAAAACAATGGGGGGAAAACCGGTGGATTTGTTTCTGCTATTTGTAGCACATTAAAATAACAGCTAATTTTTTGTAACGAACGAAACGTAACGTTACGTGAAAGTAGCAATAACGCCCATCCCTCGGTAGTATTATTAGAAGGTAAGTAGAAGTGGATAGGAAAATCGTCCAAATCCTGGCGCATGCGCAGTCGTTAGGAGGGGGCGTCGCGTCGTCACCTAAGTGCTGCAGACTCTACTTAGGTTGCATCTGTCGAAGGAGAGTCAGGTGTTTCGTTTTCGCAAAAACTTTTATATTAGCTGGAACAGCAGTTCCACTCTGATGGAATACAAAAATGCTTGTTTCATAGCGAATCCGTCGGCCTGCCAGTGAATCAGATTGGTCCGGAAATAAAACGGATATTTTGATATTGTAACTCCGCGGTAGAGCTGTATTTTGTTATAATGTATCGAGTAGGAAGTTCCGTGCTCGGCTCATCCCACCACCCACGTTACGACCGACCCTCGCTCCTCTGTCACGCAACCCTTTTAGCCTAAATGCCCGCCCTTAGTTCTCCAACTGGAGGGAATTTGGTGGTGAGTTATCCAGTTAGGTGCGCAGTAAACATTTATTTGTAGATGGCACGAGTTGCTTGCAAATTGGTTCATCAATTTATTAGAGCCTGTAAAGTGAGAGCAGGAGGATTCACGTTGTATCGTCGGTCCTATGCTAAAACCGAGAAACTGAAAAAAAAAAAAAAAAACGCTGCAAAGCCCTTGTCACATGGGTTTATTATTCTACTGGACATACCTACAGAAATGTTGGCTGTTCATTTGTTGTTTCTTTCAAGTGCCATTATTGAAATGGTTATTTTTTATGGTTTCCTCCAGGTTGGCCCACAAAAACGCGAATTAGGCTCGGCTTTTCCTTTAAACAGATTATTTTTGATCATTGATAGTACCATTTATTTGTCTTGGTTCATCTGTCGATACTACTTCTAGTGTTATTAAACAAATTGATGGTGATTTCAGACGATTTCCCATGTTTTTGACTCATAAAAAATAAATTTCGGGAGCTTAACCTTCGTTACAACCTCAATTCTTCACTCATCGGTCAAAATCAACCAAATATCCGGTCTACTCGCCCTAAAAAACACGGAAAACGATGTACCTATCACAAGCTCATGTTCACGAAAACCTCAAAAATCCTTCGAAAACCCCTATTTTTACACTCGTTTTCCTCCCATATCACCCCTGGGTGTATGCCGATCGGGCTGCCGTGCTTCGGAGCACAAATAGGACCAAAATGTGTTCCCAAATGGGGACCCGAACTTTATGAGGAAAAACACCGATTTTAGACCAAATTTGTAACGTATATTTAAGGCTGAAACTTCGTTAGAACCTCAAATTTCCACTCTTTGGTCAAAATCGACTTCAAATTCGGCCTTCTCGTCTCCAACAACATGGAAAACGATACCTCAAAAGCTCATGTTAACATGTTATTAAAACACAAAAACTACCTATTTTTATACACATTTTCACTCATAACACCCCTGGATATATTCCGATCGGGCTGCAAAGTTTCGGGACACAATTAGGGCCCAAATGAAGCATGTGTGCGAAAGAACGAATTTTTTATACCGAAAATGAAGCCGATACACGTGATACGGCGTACGGACATTGCAGTTTTGGGATCTACGCACCTTGAAACGGAAAAGAAAAAAGTTTGAGGGGGTGTTATAAAAATTTTTTGCTGAGCGAATACATAGGTGTATTATTCACAGAATAATAAACCAATATACATTTCTGTTTAATAAACCGTCGAACTCTAGAGATCACTGTTTATCACCTAGCAACGGTTTAGGTCACTGCGCACACTTCATCCCCTCCATTTTGGTTTATTATTCTGTGAATGACACACCTATGTATTCGCTCAGCAAATAACTTTTATAATATCCCCTCAAAATGGTTTCTTTTACGTTTCAAGGAGCGTATTATTCCAGAAACGCAAAGTCCTTGTCACATGGGTTTATTATTCTACTGGTCTCACCTACAGAAATGTTGGCTGTTCATTTAGGTACCTATTGTTAGTTTCTTTCATGTGCAATAATTGAAATGGCTATTGTTGATGGTTTCCACCAACAATTCGGCTCCCATTTTATTCGAAATTATCTTTGATCATTGATAGTGCCACTGTCCTGATTCTACTCCTAGTGTTATACAATTTTATGGCGATTTCAGAAAATTTCCCAGGTTTTTGACTCATAAAAAATTAATTTTGGGAGTTGAACTTTCGTTCCAGCCTCAATTCTTCACTCTTTGGTCAAAATCAACTTCACATTCGGTCTTCTCGCCCTAAAAAAAGGAAAACTATACTCTCACAAGCTCGTTACTAAAACACCAAAAAACCCTATTTTGGCATCAATTTTTCTCCCATACCACCCCTGGGTGCATTCCGATCACGCTGCTGAGCTTCGGGACACAACTAGGACCCAAATGTGTTCCCAAATGGGAAACCAAATTGTCTACGGAAGACGACTTTGGACCAAAATATAAAGTAAATTAGGGCTGAAACTTCGTTAGAACCTTTATTTTCCACTTTTTGGTCAAAATCGACTTCATATTCAGTCTTCTCGTCCTAAACAGCATGGAAAACTATACGTCAAAAGCAGCTAAACCACCTACACCACCCTACTTGGTACTAAAACACCAAAAACCCTGTTTTTACACAGATTTTTCACCCATAACGCCCCTGGGTATATTCCTTAATTACTATAATAACATTCGGTATCGTATCAACAGGTGAATCAAGACAATTATATGGCCCTTGCAATAATCAAAGATAACGTGTTAAAATAGGAGCCCAATTCGTGTTTTTGAGAAGCAATAAATGAACAGCCAACATTCATGTGGATATGTCCAATAGAATAATAAACCCCTGTGACAAGGACTTTGGCAGCGTTTCCGTGGGTGAAATTTCACTTATCTGAAGAATAATTATGTTACCGTAGCCTTTCCACGACTCTTCCTCGTTGGTGATAATCGCTGTGGAGGTTGCCATATCAATTTCACGGAAGCTGCCTACCTTGTCAAAACCACGAAACTGGGTTTTCGCTCATTTAAAGGGTGCTGAGTGGTTGATTATTTGTTAAATGATGTTTCTCCTATTCTGTACTATGACTGAATCAGCATATCTTGCCATTTACGGGGATGGCAAATAACATTTAGATACAGTAAAACCAAAACATCGATTTTCTCAAAACTATGATTTTGCAGTTTAGCGCTTTCGGGATGGACCGGCGATTATGTCCTTCTAACCTCCATGTGTCTCGCCCTATGGAAAAATTATCTTCTTCACTGACTCGCAGTGAATCCACGTATAAAGACAAACTAATAGTCCTGAAGCTCACCAGAAAATTTTCGAGCGACAAGTAGAAAAGGTTCTGAAATGCCATTGCGTGGCTGTAATAATAATTGTTAACGGATCCAAATTAAATACAATTATTTTTTAAAAAGTTAGAAATTGAAGACGTTTATCTCAGTTAAAGGCGTCTGTAGTTATTATACGATAATTACTAGCCGTATTCATGGTAATTATACATACCGATAATAATACTCGTAATAACTCCGAAAGCTGAATTGCTTGTAGTCGATTGAGCTCAGCCACAGAATGCTTAGTTGAGTGTCTGCATTGTCGGTGGCTAACCCCACCCCGATTGTCCACCCTAATGACAGCGGCCATGTTGGCTATTGTTTATCAATTATTTGTGGGAGAAAATGCAGCAAATTATTACACAAAGGTTCGTTTTTCTATATAGAAACCCCTCCTGCGAAATGTGTAAAAACAAGGTCACAAAAAAACAGATCACTGAATTCCTATTATCGAACGACCGCGAAGGGTCGTTTTTTGCGGTGGAGAGCAACCTGCCCAAGCACGGACACACACATACACATACAAATATGACACCAGAGTCTAAGTGTAAAGCTGTATAACATTCGACAGTTACAGTTACATAAATGTGCATTTTTTCCACCGCTCACATGTCCTGTAACGAGCCGTTTTGGCCCCACGATCCCCTAACCCGGTCATTTAAAAAAATTCCGATGGTAGCTGAACCTAAATGGGACCCTCGACATATCCCAACTGTTCACCTAATTTATATGATTCGTTTGAATTTGAACATCAAACTTATACCTTGCAACAAAAACGTCTGCTAATTTTGATATGGAACAATCTGTGAGCCAACCCGCATGTACCCTCAAAATTTCAGCTGTCTACGACTATTTTTCGCGTAGTTAAGAAGTGTTACAACAAAACGGTTAGCATTTCAGGTTCGCGCATGCAGACGTAAGTTGCAGTACGATTTTCATGAAATTCACACGGAACTATCAAAGTATTATATCTGATCGACCCTCCGAACTTGAACTCATTTCAACGATATTTAAAGCAGTTATGGGCGTTACAAGCATTTCACGTTTGGGCATGCACAGACGAAAGTTACAGTACTTTTTCAATGATTTTTGTGTGGTACCATCTGTGATCCAACCCGCACCTACCCTCCAAATTTCAGTCAATTTCGACCATTATTTCGGGTAGTTATGGGCGTTACAAGGAATTACCACAGACAGACAGACATACAGACACGGAACCAAAAATGTTCCTGGATGTCTGAAACACAAAATGGTAGTGGAAATTTCAGTTTTGGAGGAAATACATTTTTGTTTACTCAATCACGAACCTCATGAACCTTTGGTAGTGAGGAAGCAATAGGTGGAAAATAAAGTTAGAATAATATATAGTTGGTATATGCCTGTACTTACGTTTAATAGGAATATGAATACTGTTCCAGTAAGAAAATATGGTTATACAAAAAATAGTTCAACAGGCAGTTATTGTTTCAATGGGGAAAGTATAGGCTTAGGGATATGGCTCGATCACTGACGAATACCAGCCATTTCGACCAGCCTATCACAGGGTGGGTAGGAAATTGGCAACGGAGAATCGCTCAACCGAAATAATAGTGCGAGAAACCATCGCAAGACAGTTTCTTCCCATTTTCTTCGTGCCAACTCCGGAGATTGTGCAGGGAAGTCCGGAAACGATAGTGTTACCCGAAGGGATGCGATATCACGGACAAGAAATTCCGAAACCAATAACCTTAGCTGTTGGAGAGCACTGCTGGAGACTTCGAAGCTCTGTGGGCCTCTCCAACCAATTTATTCAGACATTAATCTGAGTTTCTGGAGCAATCTCAGGTCTTAGCAGCGAAGTTGGTAGCTTACTGTGGAATTATTCAGGCGCATTCAAAGCGAAGTTGAAAGAGAGCGGAGGTGATTTAAAAATGCGCTATCATCTCTTGAATAAGATAACGTCAAATGCTCGATTTCTATTCACATCTGCCACATCTGTTATTTGCAGTGATGAAAGATGTTCCGGGTCGTCTCAAAAAACGCTGCAAATTATTACAGAAAGGTTTATTATTTACCTGTATAGATGCCCCTTCTGCGTAGACCACTGTTTTCTGTGGTCAATTCCCTCGAGCCCCCCCCCCCCCCCCCCCCCACCACCAGGAAAGCCCTAAATCGAGTACTGGAGTACTTCAATCATTAATTATTTTTTAGTTAATTATGAAGCATAAGGTAAATAATAAACCGTTGTGTAATAATTTACCTGTATAGGCGCCCCTTCGACGTAGATAGTATAATGAACCGTTGTGCAATATTGTACCTTTGAGTAATAATTTACCGTTGTGTGATAATACTTCACCGGTTGTTCAAGTTGCAAAAGTACCTACCAAAAAACTCCAGCCCCTTGTACGTAGATGGTATAACGAACCTTCTTACCGTTGTGTAATAATTTACCATTGTGTAATAATTTACCCATCAACAATACTTCAACGTTTGTTCAAGCTTCACTACCTATCAGCAAACTCCAAAAGAGCGATCATTTTTCAAATGAAATATGTAATATCACAGAGCAACCAACACGAATTCATACAGCCATCCTTGATTATAATCAGCTGCTCACTAGCAACTATGATCTCGGGCTAATTGCCGACTGTTAGCGCGTCCCTAGTGATGATATTTGAGCTGAATGTATAAATACAATTTCATTCACCCTGCTGTTGAAAATGCATGTCGGTGCAAACTTCTGGGCGTAACTGTGAACGAACGGCTGGACGTGCAATGCTCCGGGTGGTCTTAAAAAACTCCCAAGTTCGACAACTATTTAAAACCGTACAAAAAATTGGAGATAACGGCGTCCTGGAGATTTCAACCCCTATTTTTCACCCTTCAGGGATGACTGACAGTAACGCCGAGCTTCGAGGATCAACTAGACCCCAAACGGGACCTATAAACCGAATTTCGTCAATTTTGGCTCATGGTAACTAAGAAAAGTGCTCCGTACGGCGTACTGCGTACGGACGGACAGAAATTTTTTTTAATTGCATTTTCGGAAATCTACATACCTTGAAACTTAGACCATCAAATTTTGGGGGGGGGGGGGGGGGGGGTTTAATAATTTGTTTTTCATGCTCGATTCCAAAGGTTCATTATTGAAATTAATAAACCAAAATCCTTCAGTTCAATAAACTTAATCAAAGAAAAACGGAGTTATCGAACAAAAATAGTGTATTTCCACTAATACACGAAAAAACGCGAAGAACACTGTTATACCGGTCAAACCATCGTCAGTAACAAACAATAGCTGAGGGCACATTGGAGGGGTGACCTTATAAATAGTCAAAAAGTGAAATGTGGTCGATTGGGATTGGTTGTGAAGAAGAATCGTGAAGGGAACAAAGGAAGGGGGGTCGATTCTGATTGGCCCAGGAAGAGAATGCCAAAAAATGGAAGGAACTCAAGGTGAAAGGTGGTAGGTGGAGGGGAGGAACCAAGCTGCTACAGAAATGAACGCACTAACGGAGAAAAACTTAAAGGAACTACATCATTCCAAGATTTACCCAACCTCTCACTCTTAATAATTTCGAATTTTTCAAGTACATCCAACATGCTCCCTTTTGGGCAGAAATGAAGATATTCAATGAACTGTCTGTCTGCCAGATCAAAATTGAATCTGTGACTGGATCCATTCAAGTGACGTGCAAAGGCTATGAAAAAGATTTCAGGGATAATAATGGTGATTCGGCCTTTGCACGTCACTTGAATGAATCCAGTCATAGCTTCAATTTTGATCTTACAGACAGGCAGTTCATTGAATATCTTCATTTCTCCCAAAAGGGAGCATGTTGGGTGTACGAGTACTTGGGGAAAAAAAAATTCGAAATTATTAAGAGTGATATGTTGAGTACATCTTTGAATGATGTAAATCCTTTAACTTTTTCTCCATTGTTGCGTTCATTTCTGTAACAGCTTGGTTCCTCCCCCTCCACCATTCACCTTACGTTCCTTTCACTTTTTGGCATTATCTTCCTGGGCCAATCAGAATCGACCCCCCTTCCCTTGTTCCCTTCACCTTTCTTCTTCACAACCAATCCCAATCGACCACATTTCACTTTTTGACTATTTATAACGTCACCCCTCCAATGTGCCTTCAGTTATTGTTTGTTTCTGCTTTCTGATGATGGTTTGATTACCGAAACCGGTATAGCAGTGTTTTTCGCGTTTTTTCGTGTATTAGTGGAAATACACTATTTTTTCAGTAACTCCGTTTTTCTTTGATCAAGTTTATTGAACTGAAGTTTTTTTTTTTGAGATCACCCGGAACATCTTTCATCACTGAAAATAAAATATGTGGCAAAGGTGAATAGAAATCGAGCATTCGACGCAATCTTATTCAAGAGATGATAGATCATTTCTTTAATCACCGCCGCCCTCTTTCAACTTCGCTTTGAATGCGCCTGGGTAGTTCCACAGTAAGCTACCAACTTCGGTGCTTCTTTGAAATGGTTTCCACGATTTCTTCGCGAGTTATTTAGTTCGCAAACTTAATCAATATAAAAGCGTTGTATATTAATAGACTATTCCCATTTTTCTCCCCTCATAACTTACAGCAGCGCCGACCTTTGAGGACAGATGGGGCCTACGAACCAAATTTCATTAATTTAGGTTCATGATAACACGGAAAAATGCTGCATTATGACATATCGCGGACGGACAGAAAATTTTGGTGTATTATTTGATATACCTAGTTACTGGAATTAAGCATGAGGAATCAAAATGAACGCCCCTCAAATTTGACTGTTAGCAGAATCTGGTACGTAGAATCCGGAAAAAAATGCAAGTTTCATATGTTCAGAATTCGCACGAAAAGAAATTCGAAACGAAGTTCTGTGGGTTTTCGGAAAAAAAACCCACCGTACCTACGTAATATTCGCACTTTCCTATCATGAAATTTTAAGCGTGAACCGCAAAGCTTCGTCAACAAGAGTGTGAATCATAGCGTATAACTCCAGCCAAGATAATAATTTATCATTCCTAGGGAACGGCTTATAATGACGCATGGCATTATGAAGTAGAGTTTGTTGTTCCCTGATAAATAACCTGTTTATTTGTGTAATATATTTCATCATTTGATGAATGACGGGTATTTTGGATTTCGTTTGTTGATACGTTCAATTGTCTTGTTCACGTCCAAACGAATCATCCAAATTAAAAGAAAACTGTGGGTTATGTCGAGGGTCCTACTTAGGTTTAGTGACCATCAGAATTCCATAAACGACTGGATGGGGGGGGGGGGGGGGGTTCGTGGTGTCAAAATGGGTCGTTACAGGTGGAAAGCGGTTGAAAAATACGTATTGTTGTAGGTAACTGTAACTGCCGAACTTTGGGGAGCAATTTTGGTTCATGGCGACTATGGAAAGTGCGAGGAACGTAATACGGCGGGCGGACAGAAATTCGCTTAGTCAATTTTCGGATTCTTGAATTAATTACCGTACCTTGAAACGGAAACCAATTAATTTGTGGGGCGAGGGAGGTAATTTTTTAAATGTTTGTTTATTTATTTCTTTTTTCGTGCTCGATTTGTTATTAAAAACGCTGCAAAGTCCTTGTCACATGGGTTTATTATTCTACTGGACACATCCACAGAAATGTTGGCTGTTCATTTATTGTTTCTTTCATTTGCAATTATTAAAATGGCTATTTCTGATGGTTTCCACCAGTTTTGGCCCCCCAAAACACGAAACAGGGCTTTTCCTTTCAAAGATTATTTTTGATCGTTGATAGTAGGTACCATTCATTTGTCTTGGTTCACCTGTTGATACTACTTCCAGTGTTATTACGCAAATGTATGGTGATTTCAGGCAATTTCCCAAGTTTTTGACTCATAAAAAATGAATTTAGGGAGCTTAAAAACATGGAAAACGATGTATGACAAGCTCATTTTCACTACAACCTCAAAAATCCCTCGAGAATCCCATTTTTACACTCGTTTTTCTCCCATAACACCCCTGGGTGTATGCCGAACGGGCTGCCGTGCTTCGGAGCACAACTAGGACCCAAATGTGTTCTCAAATGGGGACCCGAACTGTGTGAGGAAAAACACCGATTTTTGACCAAATTTTAACGAAAATTTAAGGCTGAAACTTCGTTAGAACCTCAATTTTCCACTATTTGGTCAAAATCGACTTCATATTCGGTCTTCTCGTCCCAAAAACATGGAAAAAGATACCTCAAAAGCTCATGTTACTTACATGTTACTAAAACACAAAAAGTACATATTTTCATACCCATTTTCGCTCATAACACCCCTCAGTATATTCCAATCGGGCTGCAAAGTTTGGGGACACAACTAGGGCAAAAATGGAGCTTGTGTGCGAAA
Organism: Leptopterna dolabrata; assembly: GCA_954871275.1. Classification (NCBI taxonomy): domain Eukaryota; kingdom Metazoa; phylum Arthropoda; class Insecta; order Hemiptera; family Miridae; genus Leptopterna; species Leptopterna dolabrata. Next base: position 46,920,543 of record OX940981.1, read on the forward strand.
GAACGAATTTTTTAGACCGAAAATGAAGCCGGTACACGTGATACGGCGGACGGACATTGCATTTTTGGAATCTACGCACCTTGAAACGTAAAATAAAACATTTTGAGGGGGTGATATAAAAATTGTTTGCTGAGCGAATACATAGGTACGTGTATTATTCACAGAATAATAAACCAAAAAATGAACCGAAAGTCCCCTTACAGATCCTTTGAGTTGTCATTTGGTTCGGTGATTTCCTTGTAGACAAAATCTTCTAATTGCAGTTCAGAACTTCAGGGAACCGAGAATAATATTGTTAGAAACATGTTGCTGAATGAACTGTCATCCCAACTGACGAAGTTCTATTAAAACGGTTGTCCACCCCTGTCATCGACATCGGGACAACTTTCTGCTTCCAATCCTCGCATCAGAGAGAATTTCCCCTCCAGATGGAATCATGCTCGAGACAAACCTGATTCTGATGAGACGAAGCGAATTATAAGGGTTGATTACTTTGTTCAACTGTTGCTACCCCATAACTCGGTGGAATCTGTGAAGGGACTGGATTAATTGACGGAGGGTTATTCACTGTTCCCTTGACTCCCTTGCAGTTGATAGCAGAATCTTAGGAGATGCTGCAAATCATGCGATCTACGAGAGCCAAGTTTTAACGTTCATCCAGAAAGTTCCTGTTAAAACAAGGAAACATCTCTCGATCTGTTCAGTCATTTTGATTTTTGCTTCTGTAATTTAATCGCTCAACATGATTTAAGGTTGGGGCTAAAAACTATAAAACGCTGCAAATCCCTGCACTACGGTTTATTATTTTGTACTGAATACCCTTCTGTTACTGATCACAGCTCTTTGTATAGATATTGTACATAATATATGTACTATTCGATACATATTATGTAGATCGCAGGCCCTCCGTAGGTTAGTACCTAACCCCGTACTCGTTACTAGGTACCTACCTAAATCACGAGTTATATAATATGTTGCTAAAAAAATGCTGTGAAATTGATTGAAAAAATGCTGTGAAAGTTGCAAACGTACCTACCAACAAACTCCACCCACTTCTACGTAGATGGTATAATGAACCGTTGTGTACTAATTTACCACTGTGTAATAATTTACCCATCAACAATGCTTCAACGTTTGATCGAGTTTCACTACCTACCAACAAACTCCAAAAGAGCCATAATTTTCAAATGAAATAATATCGCAGAACAACCAACTAGACTTCACACTCCGTGATTATAATCAGGTGATCCCTTGCAATGATTTTATTTAGGGCCAATTTCCGATTGTTAGCGCGTCCCTAGTGAAGATATTTGGGCCAAATATATACAATTTCATTCACCCTGCTGTTGAAAAAGGCTGTCGGTGCAAACTCCTGGGCCATACCGTGAACGAACGGCTGGACGTGCAATGCTCCGGATGGTCTTAAAAAACTCCCAAGTTCGAGAACTACTTAAAACCGTAAAAAAAAGTCGAGAAACCGGCGTCTTGGTGGTTTCAACCCCTATTTGCCACCGCTTATGGATGAGTGACATTAACGCCGAGCTTCGAGGATCAACTAGACCCCAAACGGGACCTATAAACCGAATTTCGTCAATTTTGGCTCATGGTAACTAAGAAAAGTGCTCCGTACGGCGTACTGCGTACGGACGGACAGAAATTTTTTTTAATTGCATTTTCGGAAATCTACATACCTTGAAACTTAGACCATCAAATTTTGGGGGGGGGGGGGGGGGGTTTAATAATTTGTTTTTCATGCTCGATTCCAAAGGTTCATTATTGAAATTAATAAACCAAAATCCTTCAGTTCAATAAACTTAATCAAAGAAAAACGGAGTTATCGAACAAAAATAGTGTATTTCCACTAATACACGAAAAAACGCGAAGAACACTGTTATACCGGTCAAACCATCGTCAGTAACAAACAATAGCTGAGGGCACATTGGAGGGGTGACCTTATAAATAGTCAAAAAGTGAAATGTGGTCGATTGGGATTGGTTGTGAAGAAGAATCGTGAAGGGAACAAAGGAAGGGGGGTCGATTCTGATTGGCCCAGGAAGAGAATGCCAAAAAATGGAAGGAACTCAAGGTGAAAGGTGGTAGGTGGAGGGGAGGAACCAAGCTGCTACAGAAATGAACGCACTAACGGAGAAAAACTTAAAGGAACTACATCATTCCAAGATTTACCCAACCTCTCACTCTTAATAATTTCGAATTTTTCAAGTACATCCAACATGCTCCCTTTTGGGCAGAAATGAAGATATTCAATGAACTGTCTGTCTGCCAGATCAAAATTGAATCTGTGACTGGATCCATTCAAGTGACGTGCAAAGGCTATGAAAAAGATTTCAGGGATAATAATGGTGATTCGGCCTTTGCACGTCACTTGAATGAATCCAGTCATAGCTTCAATTTTGATCTTACAGACAGGCAGTTCATTGAATATCTTCATTTCTCCCAAAAGGGAGCATGTTGGGTGTACGAGTACTTGGGGAAAAAAAAATTCGAAATTATTAAGAGTGATATGTTGAGTACATCTTTGAATGATGTAAATCCTTTAACTTTTTCTCCATTGTTGCGTTCATTTCTGTAACAGCTTGGTTCCTCCCCCTCCACCATTCACCTTACGTTCCTTTCACTTTTTGGCATTATCTTCCTGGGCCAATCAGAATCGACCCCCCTTCCCTTGTTCCCTTCACCTTTCTTCTTCACAACCAATCCCAATCGACCACATTTCACTTTTTGACTATTTATAACGTCACCCCTCCAATGTGCCTTCAGTTATTGTTTGTTTCTGCTTTCTGATGATGGTTTGATTACCGAAACCGGTATAGCAGTGTTTTTCGCGTTTTTTCGTGTATTAGTGGAAATACACTATTTTTTCAGTAACTCCGTTTTTCTTTGATCAAGTTTATTGAACTGAAGTTTTTTTTTTTGAGATCACCCGGAACATCTTTCATCACTGAAAATAAAATATGTGGCAAAGGTGAATAGAAATCGAGCATTCGACGCAATCTTATTCAAGAGATGATAGATCATTTCTTTAATCACCGCCGCCCTCTTTCAACTTCGCTTTGAATGCGCCTGGGTAGTTCCACAGTAAGCTACCAACTTCGGTGCTTCTTTGAAATGGTTTCCACGATTTCTTCGCGAGTTATTTAGTTCGCAAACTTAATCAATATAAAAGCGTTGTATATTAATAGACTATTCCCATTTTTCTCCCCTCATAACTTACAGCAGCGCCGACCTTTGAGGACAGATGGGGCCTACGAACCAAATTTCATTAATTTAGGTTCATGATAACACGGAAAAATGCTGCATTATGACATATCGCGGACGGACAGAAAATTTTGGTGTATTATTTGATATACCTAGTTACTGGAATTAAGCATGAGGAATCAAAATGAACGCCCCTCAAATTTGACTGTTAGCAGAATCTGGTACGTAGAATCCGGAAAAAAATGCAAGTTTCATATGTTCAGAATTCGCACGAAAAGAAATTCGAAACGAAGTTCTGTGGGTTTTCGGAAAAAAAACCCACCGTACCTACGTAATATTCGCACTTTCCTATCATGAAATTTTAAGCGTGAACCGCAAAGCTTCGTCAACAAGAGTGTGAATCATAGCGTATAACTCCAGCCAAGATAATAATTTATCATTCCTAGGGAACGGCTTATAATGACGCATGGCATTATGAAGTAGAGTTTGTTGTTCCCTGATAAATAACCTGTTTATTTGTGTAATATATTTCATCATTTGATGAATGACGGGTATTTTGGATTTCGTTTGTTGATACGTTCAATTGTCTTGTTCACGTCCAAACGAATCATCCAAATTAAAAGAAAACTGTGGGTTATGTCGAGGGTCCTACTTAGGTTTAGTGACCATCAGAATTCCATAAACGACTGGATGGGGGGGGGGGGGGGGTTCGTGGTGTCAAAATGGGTCGTTACAGGTGGAAAGCGGTTGAAAAATACGTATTGTTGTAGGTAACTGTAACTGCCGAACTTTGGGGAGCAATTTTGGTTCATGGCGACTATGGAAAGTGCGAGGAACGTAATACGGCGGGCGGACAGAAATTCGCTTAGTCAATTTTCGGATTCTTGAATTAATTACCGTACCTTGAAACGGAAACCAATTAATTTGTGGGGCGAGGGAGGTAATTTTTTAAATGTTTGTTTATTTATTTCTTTTTTCGTGCTCGATTTGTTATTAAAAACGCTGCAAAGTCCTTGTCACATGGGTTTATTATTCTACTGGACACATCCACAGAAATGTTGGCTGTTCATTTATTGTTTCTTTCATTTGCAATTATTAAAATGGCTATTTCTGATGGTTTCCACCAGTTTTGGCCCCCCAAAACACGAAACAGGGCTTTTCCTTTCAAAGATTATTTTTGATCGTTGATAGTAGGTACCATTCATTTGTCTTGGTTCACCTGTTGATACTACTTCCAGTGTTATTACGCAAATGTATGGTGATTTCAGGCAATTTCCCAAGTTTTTGACTCATAAAAAATGAATTTAGGGAGCTTAAAAACATGGAAAACGATGTATGACAAGCTCATTTTCACTACAACCTCAAAAATCCCTCGAGAATCCCATTTTTACACTCGTTTTTCTCCCATAACACCCCTGGGTGTATGCCGAACGGGCTGCCGTGCTTCGGAGCACAACTAGGACCCAAATGTGTTCTCAAATGGGGACCCGAACTGTGTGAGGAAAAACACCGATTTTTGACCAAATTTTAACGAAAATTTAAGGCTGAAACTTCGTTAGAACCTCAATTTTCCACTATTTGGTCAAAATCGACTTCATATTCGGTCTTCTCGTCCCAAAAACATGGAAAAAGATACCTCAAAAGCTCATGTTACTTACATGTTACTAAAACACAAAAAGTACATATTTTCATACCCATTTTCGCTCATAACACCCCTCAGTATATTCCAATCGGGCTGCAAAGTTTGGGGACACAACTAGGGCAAAAATGGAGCTTGTGTGCGAAAGAACGAATTTTTTAGACCGAAAATGAAGCCGGTACACGTGATACGGCGGACGGACATTGCATTTTTGGAATCTACGCACCTTGAAACGTAAAATAAAACATTTTGAGGGGGTGATATAAAAATTGTTTGCTGAGCGAATACATAGGTACGTGTATTATTCACAGAATAATAAACCAAAAAATGAACCGAAAGTCCCCTTACAGATCCTTTGAGTTGTCATTTGGTTCGGTGATTTCCTTGTAGACAAAATCTTCTAATTGCAGTTCAGAACTTCAGGGAACCGAGAATAATATTGTTAGAAACATGTTGCTGAATGAACTGTCATCCCAACTGACGAAGTTCTATTAAAACGGTTGTCCACCCCTGTCATCGACATCGGGACAACTTTCTGCTTCCAATCCTCGCATCAGAGAGAATTTCCCCTCCAGATGGAATCATGCTCGAGACAAACCTGATTCTGATGAGACGAAGCGAATTATAAGGGTTGATTACTTTGTTCAACTGTTGCTACCCCATAACTCGGTGGAATCTGTGAAGGGACTGGATTAATTGACGGAGGGTTATTCACTGTTCCCTTGACTCCCTTGCAGTTGATAGCAGAATCTTAGGAGATGCTGCAAATCATGCGATCTACGAGAGCCAAGTTTTAACGTTCATCCAGAAAGTTCCTGTTAAAACAAGGAAACATCTCTCGATCTGTTCAGTCATTTTGATTTTTGCTTCTGTAATTTAATCGCTCAACATGATTTAAGGTTGGGGCTAAAAACTATAAAACGCTGCAAATCCCTGCACTACGGTTTATTATTTTGTACTGAATACCCTTCTGTTACTGATCACAGCTCTTTGTATAGATATTGTACATAATATATGTACTATTCGATACATATTATGTAGATCGCAGGCCCTCCGTAGGTTAGTACCTAACCCCGTACTCGTTACTAGGTACCTACCTAAATCACGAGTTATATAATATGTTGCTAAAAAAATGCTGTGAAATTGATTGAAAAAATGCTGTGAAAGTTGCAAACGTACCTACCAACAAACTCCACCCACTTCTACGTAGATGGTATAATGAACCGTTGTGTACTAATTTACCACTGTGTAATAATTTACCCATCAACAATGCTTCAACGTTTGATCGAGTTTCACTACCTACCAACAAACTCCAAAAGAGCCATAATTTTCAAATGAAATAATATCGCAGAACAACCAACTAGACTTCACACTCCGTGATTATAATCAGGTGATCCCTTGCAATGATTTTATTTAGGGCCAATTTCCGATTGTTAGCGCGTCCCTAGTGAAGATATTTGGGCCAAATATATACAATTTCATTCACCCTGCTGTTGAAAAAGGCTGTCGGTGCAAACTCCTGGGCCATACCGTGAACGAACGGCTGGACGTGCAATGCTCCGGATGGTCTTAAAAAACTCCCAAGTTCGAGAACTACTTAAAACCGTAAAAAAAAGTCGAGAAACCGGCGTCTTGGTGGTTTCAACCCCTATTTGCCACCGCTTATGGATGAGTGACATTAACGCCGAGCTTCGAGGGCCAACTGGGCCCCTGAACGGGACCCACACACCGAATTTCGTCAATTTTGGCTCATGGTAACTAAGAAAAGTGCGAAGTACGGCGTACGGCGGACAGACAGAATTTTTTTAATTGCATTTTCGGATTCTACATACGTTGAAACGTAAACTATCAAATTGGGGAGGGGGGGGGGGGGTTAAAAATTTTCGTGCTCGATTCCAAAGGTTCATTATTGAAAATAATAAACCAAAAATGTATTGATCAACAGATTATTGACGTATTATGTGTCTGTTTCGTGAACTTTGAAAAGGCTTTTGACGCCATGTAACATCGTCACATGATATAGATATTGCAGAATATTCGTGTGGACAGTCAAGATGTAATAAAGAGCCTTTACTGAGGCCAGACTGCATTAAAATAGACGGTGCGCCATCGTGGGTGGTTGGCACGCTCACGACGGGTCATGCAAATAATGAAGATCACCCGAACACACAAGTATTATGTACTTCCGCTGAAAATAGCCCCAATGTAGTACTACAGTGCTGCTGTTCGGCGCAAGAGAAATTCGACTCGTTCAGCAGTTCTCTCCTCGCCTCGATGCGGACCCTGATTCCACTGAGCACGCAACTGATATGTGCTTTGGAAGAACCTTTTCTACTCGAAGAGGTGCGATATGAATTTTGGTTTATTATTTTCAATAATGAACCTTTGGCACCGATCATGAAAAAAAATTGTTAACCCGTCCTCATAATTCGATGGTTTCAAGGAACGTAGAATCCGAAAATGCAATAAAAAAGTTTCTGTCTGTCGCCGTACGCCGTACTTCGCACTTAGCACTTTTCGTAGTTATCATGAACAAAAATTGACGAAATTTGGTTCATTCGTCCCGATCGGGGTCTAGTTGGTCCTCGAAGCTCGGCGTTACTGTCATCTCTAAGGGGTTGAAATTTTCAGAACGCCGTAGCTCGAAAACTTTCGATAGAAAGGTATGGTTTTTTTACGTTTTGAAAAAATTTAAATCAATTATTGATCTTGAACTAAAGAATAACATGATCGTGAAAGGAACGGTATAAATCCGGCCCGGATATCATCGCTATGGCACACCTGATTGTAATCACGTATGGCTGTATGAAGTCGAGTTGGTTGTTCTGCGATATTATTTCATTTGAAAAATGATGGATCTATTGGATTTTGTTGGTAGGTACTTTTGAAGCTTAAACAACCGTTGAAGTGTTATTGATGGTCAAATTATTACACAACGGTTCATTATGCTATCTACGTAGAAGGGGCACCTGTACAGGCAAATTATTACAGAATGGTTTGTTATTTGCCTTATGCTTCATGAATAAATAAAAATAATTAATGACTGAATTATTGAATCCCTCGCATTTGTAATGCCGGAGCCAGCTCCAGTACTCGATTTAGGGCTTTCCTGGAGGGAGCTCGAGGGTTTTGACCACAGAAAACAGTGATCTACGCAGGGCAGTGCTGAAGGGGCATCTATACAGGTAAATAGTAAAACTTTGTGTAATAATTTGCAGGGTTTTTCGGACCTAGGCAGCTCAATAATGCCATGAAGCGTGGTTCCGGCCCACAGTCTTTCGTGCACCTCTTCAATGCTCTTCCAGGGAAGGAAATCGTACTTTTAACAAAACTTGACTTCGCATTGCTACGATTAACTTGCTTTCTTTCGAGATAAAATAATGCTTACGTTGTGATGTTTGAGAAACCGACCAAAAGTTACAGACCTGTAATAAGCCTGACAAAATCGATATTAGCAAAGACCTTCGGGAGACTTTTTTCTTCCAAAACTGCTGGATCATCTTTCTCGCCTTCCAGCTGACTCCCAGCACGGTTTTGGAGGGTTTCATTCTTGTACACATCAGTTCACTGATTGGTTGACTCCATTCTGGAGAGGAGACGTGAAGAGAAACTATTCTGCTGGCCTGTAAGGGTAACCTGGTTTCAGGGATAGTAGGAGTATTCGACGGGTATTTATAGGGACTTACTGTCATTTCCTGAGTCGTATTGTGCTAGCGCAAATTTCTTTTCACTGCTCAGAAGTTGATTTTAAGCAGCTGGCAGTAGGTTGTCCATTTTATAATATAAATGTATACAGTTTTTTATGAGCGAAAACAGCTGACAATTTTAAACTGAAGTTTGCGCTCACAAAATATGCTCTACAGTCTCGTCGCCTCTTCCCGACTTTTCATTTATTTATTTATATTTTTGCTGGTTACGTCTGAGTGTCCTGAATGTATTCCAACCAAAATTAGCTGCGATCACACGTGACCTTCGGATTCAGAAGCCTTTATTAACAGCAGATCGTGCACACTCGAGCCTGATGATGTTTACCTTCTCATCGTTTAAATTCTCATACATGAAATGGAGGGTATTGGGAGTGGGAAGGTCTTCATTCTCTGTTCATCTTAATCACTATTCCGGGCCACTTGATCGGTTTCAATCATTGTTGTGTGAAAAAGCTGTGCTTATAAAGGTGAAAAATGGTGAGTTAGTGGATGCCCTACTCAACAATAATAAAGATGGAAGTAACATTTTATTCTGATTTCTGCTCACCTTCTTACCTTCTAGAAAGAGACTTGTTCGGTTCAGCTTGAAAAAATACGGTGAAAACCAGCTTAACTTGAAGTTTTTGAGGTATATTTTGAGTGTTTCGGCTATTATCTCACTAGAGGTCATTCCTATAGAAGGGGGGGGGGGGGGGGAGGGGTTCTAGATCGATTCAGCGTTAAAAAATATTATAAAAACACTACAAATCCCTGCACAACGGTTTATTATTTTGTACAGAATACCCTTCTGTTACTACAGATCACAGCTCTCTGTATAGTTAAACCGTCTATACAGGGTGTCACCCTTTCGGGCGCACCACCGGCCAGGGTTCGATTCTACTACTAATTTGCGACTTTTTTTGTCCTATAACATATATTTTTTAATTCACGCTAAATACCACTTTTTTCACTTTTAAGATTTTTTTTCGCATTTTCGACCTTGTTCGCTAAAACTGTCATAACTCCCTTAATTGATGAAGTAAATTCAAATTTGATTATACCATTGGAAAGAGCGTTAAATTTCCTATCTCCCTGACGCCTTTTTAGACAATTTAAAAGAAATGAACGGGTGAAAAATAAGCCGAAAGTGAAAAATTGGTAAAATTTTGAAAATGTTCACTTTCTTCAAAGCTTGTCTCTCGAAACGTCCTGAACGGAAATTTTTATGCTGCAAGCCTAAAAGTTGCATCTGAATCCGAGCTTTCCAACGGTGTAGTCAATGTTTTTTTAAAACCACTTCTTTGGTAAGAAAATGACGTTTTTAAGGCAGAAAACGTTAATTTGCGGGTGAAAATCAGCGTTTTCCACCAGAAGTGCTTTCCAACTTAACAAATTCGTTTGACACGGAATTTTACGTATTTTTTGACGCTAAATCGAATGGTGACACTTTCACATCTCCTCGACAAACAAATAGCGCTTTTCAAGCCCTTTCTGGGTTAAACAGGGTACAACAACTGAGTCCTCGAATCATTTGATTTCTTGAGTATGTTTATTGTTAAAGATGTTCAAAATGTCCCCCGTTTTATATGAGGCATTCACGGGCATTGCTGTTGGTGAACCCGTAAACCAACAACATATCTGCATACTCCTGGTTTGAAAAAGATGCCATGGTTTTCAAGCGCAGAGTAAGAAGCAACTGCCTACCTGCACGTCAACGGTTGAACGTTCCAACAATCACAAATGATATTTGTACCCTTGTTATCTACTTGTGTACTTGTTATCTATCGAAAAGAGAAACCTTTCCGGAGATGATGGGGACGATATTTTCGAGACAGCGGGCAAAAATTAGGTAGATATAAACAAATTGGGAGGAGTGCGAGTCATTAATAATCCAGACCTCCCTCAATGAAAATTTTGGTTAAAACGAACAAAGAAATTGACCCCTTCGCCCAAAGGAAAGGGCTTGAAAAGCGCTATTTGTTTGTCGAGGAGATGTGAAAGTGTCACCATTCGATTCAGCGTCAAAAAATACGTAAAATTCCGTGTCAAACGAATTTGTTAAGTTGGAAAGCACTTCTGGTGGAAAACGCTGATTTTCACCCGCAAATTAACGTTTTCTGCCTTAAAAACGTCATTTTCTTACCAAAGAAGTGGTTTTAAAAACACATTGACTGCACCGTTGGAAAGCTCGGATTCAGATGCAACTTTTAGGCTTGCAGCATAAAAATTTCCGTTCAGGACGTTTCGAGAGACAAGCTTTGAAGAAAGTGAACATTTTCGAAATTTTACCAATTTTTCACTTTCGGCTTATTTTTCACCCGTTCATTTTTTTTTAAATTGTCTAAAAAGGCGTCAGGGAGATAGGAAATTTAACGCTCTTTCCAATGGTATAATCAAATTTGAATTTACTTCATCAATTAAGGGAGTTATGACAGTTTTAGCGAACAAGGTCGAAAATGCGAAAAAAAATCTTAAAAGTGAAAAAAGTGGTATTTAGCGTGAATTAAAAAATATATGTTATAGGACAAAAAAAGTCGCAAATTAGTAGTAGAATCGAACCCTGGCCGGTGGTGCGCCCGAAAGGGTGACACCCTGTATAATATAATATGTACTACTCTATACATATTATGTAGATCGCAGATCCTCCGTAGGTTAGTACCTAACCCCGTACTCGTTACTAGGTACCTACCTAAATCACGAGTTAAATGATGCTAAAATAGAACAGTCGATGACAAACAGTAACTAAAACGGCAAAAAGAAACGCAAATAATGAAGTTCTGAAGGAAAATTGTTGATGTGGCGTGAAATAGATGCCCCTTCTGCGTAGATCACTGTTTTCTGTGGTCAATACCTACCCTCGTGGTCAAGTATAATGAACCATTGTGTAATAACTTGCCCATCAATAATACTTCAACGGTTGTTCAAATTGCAAAAGTACCGTTCTACAAAATCCAGCCCCTTCTTGGTAGATGAACCGTTTTGTAATAATTTACCGTTCTGTAATAATTTACCGTTGTGTAATAATTTGCCGTTGTGTAATAATTTACCATTGTCTAATAATTTGCCCATTAATAATACTTCAAGGATTGTTGAAGATTCACAAGTACCGATCAACAAAATCCAGTCCCTTCTTGGTAGATGAACCGTTGTGTAATAATTTACCGTTATGAAGTAATTTACCTTTGTGTAATAATTTACCGTTGTGTAATAAATTTACCCATCAATAATACTTCAACGTTTGTTCAAGTTTCGGAAGTACCTACCAACAAAATCCAATACTCCATCACTTATCAAATGAAATAATATCGCAGAAAAACCAACTCGACTTCATACAGTCATCCTTGATTATAATCAGGTGATCCCTAGCGATGATATCTTTTTGGTGCACACGAACGGCTGGACGTACGATGCTCCGGGTGGTTTCAAAAAATTGTTTAGCTCAAGACAAATTTAATAACGTAAATAAAACGATACCCTCTATCGAAAGTTTGCGAGCTACGGCGTTCTGAAAATTTCAACCCGTATTTTGAACCCCTTAGAGATGACAGACAGTAACGTCGACCTTCGAGGACCAACTAGAACCCTAAAGGGACCTATAACCGGAATTTCATCAATTTTGTTTCACGGTACATAACTAAGAAAAGTGGCCAGTACGGCGGACAGACAGAAATTTTTTTTATTGCAGTTTTGGATTCTACATACCTTGAAACGTAAACCATCAAATTTTGAGGGGAGGTTAGAATTTGTTTTTCATGCTCGATTCCAGTGGATCATTATTGAAAATAATAAACCAAAGTACGTAGGATTCAATGTTGAAAACTCCAATTTACATGGTTTTTCTTGCTTTGCCGAGTTTTGATAGTTTTCCGGGGAGGGGGGGGGGGGGGTTATGCTCGATTTTGAAGGTTTATTATTGGAAATAATAACTAAAACTGAACAAAATGCCAAATTGTCGGGGTTTTTTGGCTCCCAAAAGTTTAGCTCAACTCAGAAACCCTCTTAAACCCACGTTACTCTTATTTTGGGTGCTTAAAATAGTTTAAAATCATTTTCAACGTTACCCGATTGTTTGGAAGGCAAAACTCTAATTTTCCTGGGCGATTACACAGCGAAGCGACTGCAGTCGAGAGCTGAGCAGGGCCTGGAATGCCCTTTGAGGTTATGCAGGACGTTGGAGAGTGGCCGAGTAATTAGTACAGGGGTCTGTCTTGGTGGTAGCTGCCCTTAGGACGGATGGAAGAAGTAGGGAAAAAAAGGGACGGAAGGCGGTAAACGGGTGAGGCGCTATGTGGAGGACTTGTAATCCGCTAATGAGAAAACCGGGCGGTTCCCTTAGCTGAGCGGTGGCTCAACACTTTTCCAAGTATTCTCACACTGAAGTGGCCCAGTGGAGCACAAGTTCAGAACTCGCTCCTCAGTTTGGCCTCGAACATTCTTCAGATTCACAACGCGTAGTCAGCTTGACGACTTGCACAGCAGCATTGTGACCACTACATTTGCTAGCGATACAATTTATTTTCAATTTTTTTTTCAATTTCAATTTTGGTTTACTATTTTCAGTAATGAACCTTTGGAATCAAATATGAAAAACAAAAATTTTTAACCCCTCTCAAAATTTGATGGTTTACGTTTCAAGGTATGTAGAATCCGAAATACAATAATAAAATTTCTGTATGTCTGCCGTACGCCGTACTTCGCACTTTTCTTAGTTACCATGATCCAAAATTAATGAAATTTGGTTTATAGGTCCCTTTAGGGGTCTAGTTGGTCCGCGACGCTCGGCGTTACTGTCAGTCATCTCCAAGGGGTGAAAAATAGGGGTTGAAATATTCATAATGGCGTAGCTCAAAAACTTTCAATAGAAGGGTATGGTTTTTTGGCGTTTTTAAATTGCTCTTGAACTAAAGAATTTTTTGAGACCACCCGATGCATTGTACGACCAGCCACTCGTGTGTTTCGAAAAGCTTCGTCAACGTGATCGTGAATCAAAAGGTATAAATCCGGCCCAGATATCATCGCTAGGGAACACCTGATTATAATCACGGATGGCTGTATGAAGTCGAGTTGGTTGTTCTGCGATATTATTTCATTTGTAAAATGATGGATCTTGGATTGTTGGTAGGTACTTTTGCAACTTGAACAAACGTTGAAGTATTATTGATGAGCACATTATTACACAACGGTAAATTATTACACAACGTTTCATTATACTGTCTACGTTGAAGAGGCACCTATGCAGGTAATTTAATACACACGACCACAGAAAACATTGACCTACGCAGAAGGGGCATCTATACAGGTGAATAATAAACCTTTGTGTAATAATTTGCAACGTTTTTCAAATTCCGTCAGATTTAAAAAAAAAATTGTTGTGTAACAACCTTCAGCGAATTTTCGTTTATTTTCAGGTAAGAAAAGTAGTAACCTCCTTCCAAACGAAGGACGGCTGGTCACACTACATACAGGAGTTGCAACAGAAGTTGAAGTAACGTTAGCGTTCATGATGTGGTGGAGAATGAATAGAGTTGCAGTAATTGTCGTGTTAATATTATTCATATACCACTCCTGTAGCTGTATACGATTTATGCCAATAAAGATGGTAAAACCTAGCTGCGAGGGACAAAGCCAGGTACCTCTTCCTTCAGCGGTCTTCAAAGATTTTTCCGATGGGACCTGAGGAGGGTAGAGGGGCCTATAAATACGCCCAAATGCCTGGCTCGGGATCATTCATCCTATTTCTCTCAAAGGACTGCCTTCTCTCTCGAACCTCGCCTTCTCACTCATCCAACGTCTTACCTCCTTAAGAGCTTTCAGCGAGGGTGAAAACCAGGCGAAAGCATCCCCTCAAAATACTCCTCGAGGTGCAAACCGGACGAGTATTTTTCCAGATATCCGGTGAAAACCTGGCGGATATCTTCCTCACCTTTCAAATATTCAACAAGGTGCAAACCGGGCGAATGTTTCACCTAAATTCCTGGAGGCGTATCCAAGGAGGTGAAAACCGCATGGACACAACTCATCTCATATTCCCACCTAACTCTCCATCCTTTCAAAATCAAAACCTCTTCCAAATTCAAAATTCTAACATCTAATTTTATTTCCCATAAAATTTTATATATTCAAAACCAGAGCCATCACAGTAATATTAACTATTTCCGTCGAGAAATCGAACACTTCATACTCCATTGCTAATCTCTAATGCTCGAAGCATGTAAAGTTTGCTTCACTCCATTTCAATCGAAATACAGCGCAGTCTTGATAATCTGACAGTATTTGGCACCGAAGGGTGTCGGATTATCAAAACTGGAGTGGTGCGAAAAAATGGCATCATATGCGAATTATGTGCGTATAAAGAATGCATTCATGTACCGACATACAACTAATGTAGTACATACGAAGTACATATGTATCAAATATGTTTCAAAAAAAGGTAGGCGTTAAAATAATCAGTAATAGTTTTTTGTTTTTTACACTTAACATCCTCTCCAGAACTTCCTCCTGAATTTTCTTGAGCATTAGCTCTTCATTTGGGCGCCCATTTTTTCCTCAGCTTTGTGAAGGTATCCAATACATTTATTGCACCGCTGTTGCTGACAGTTTGCTGCGGAGGTGGCGTAACAGTTTGTTCACTTCCCCTGTCGTCTTCTTCATGTGATCTCGTTAACTATCTCGTCGTCTGACGAAAGTTGAGCATTTCCGTCCAGTGAGCCAACAAGCCATTCTCTCACGTCGTCATTGGACAGTTCAGTATTAGGTTCACACTCATGAGCTGTGACAACGAAGAAGGTAGCAACTCGTAGCAAACATAGAGGTGGAACAAAGTCCACAAAACATTGTGGAGGTTTGTTTGCCTTCTGAAACTCCGGATTACTGCGTGTGCCGGACTGCCACAGTGTCGGATTATCGAGACTGCGCTGTAATGAACGAAACACCGATTCATCTCTGACCTTGGCTTTCAAATGACAGAACAAACTTTTCCATAGTTCGGGGCTGCGCTTTGTCAACTTTTCAATCCGCTTCGCATTTAAGATGAAAATGCCGGCATCGCTGATATCCTTGATTATGGTAATCATTCCGGAAACCTCATCATTATTCATCATCAATGGAAACTCAACGAGACCTGCATTGATAAGTTTCCTCCTCAACTCGACGAGAAGTTGGAAGGACAAGTTCTTTTATCATCTCAGCTTTCGATGCCGAAGTTTCCCAGCTGTCTCATAATAGACATTTCCCATTCAAGTTCAAAAGTTTGTTTAGGAAAATGTTCTCTCGTATTCACTAAGAATAAAAGCGAAGGCGGGCTAATTTTTGAGCCGTTCCGGTTATCATTTGATAGTTTGTTTGAAAGAAAAATACCAACGGCTTCCTTTTTTCCCGCAAATTTTACAGTATAATTTAAGGGAATTATGACCGTTTTAGAGATATAAGGTCGGAAACACGAAAGACAATTTTTCTAAATGTATGGGCCTCGAATTAAATTCTTACAGAACCCCTTTCAGAAACACATATCTCGGAGGTTTGGCGATGAGAATGTCGAAAAACAGGTAAATTCCCCAATTTCGATTAAAAATGCAGAGATATGCACAAAACGGCCTAAACATGCAAAAAATCTCCGAAATCAAACAAAATATGCAAAATTTGCTATTTCAATGTAACACGCGCTAAACGCTTCAGACACCCTCAAAACGGAAAAGTAGAACGATATGCCCGATAAAAACACATATGAAGGGTACAGGAGAAAAAGGGTAAGACTCCAAAATACAAAACTGTTCAGGAACACAAAAGTAAACTTTAATAACTCATGGTAGGTACCCTATTCAAGTTAAAATTACCATAAATTGTCACCAAAACCATATAACCCTTTGTTTGAATTTTAGTTGTCATGAATAATTTATAACAAAATGTACATGATTTTAAAAAATTATAATTTGAAAAAGTGTGGAGTCTAACCCTTTTTCCCCTGTACCCATCATAATATGCAAAATGTGCCAATTCCAGTCCCTAACTATAATACATAGGCAGGTAGTAACTCAAAATAAGCAGGGAACAAACTGACAGCGTTGAAAAAGGATTGTTGCTTCTTCGTTCCGAAAGGTCGGATTAGGAGCGGAAACGAATTGACGTTTCTCGGGAACGAATTGAAGGGAAACCGTGGATCCACGCTAGTGTTCTGCCGATTTTCATAACGAAGAGGAGGATAAATTATAGCAGAAGAGGTGGTGTAACGAAGGACCTTTTTTTTCTTCCTGACTCCCCAGGCCTTGTGGGTGTTCATCCAGGAACTATAAGTTCTTTCTGTTCTATAAATTATCAAGTATTCTCCAAAATCTCTCTTTTTACAGTATTTCAGCATCCGAGTCCACGAGTTTGTTCTGTTGGTCCAGAAGATGTTTTGCAAGTGTGAAGTTATTTGCGTACTGGAGGCCTATTCCCTAAAAGAGATAGTGGAAATAGATTATCTATTTTGAAAACCTCCTGGGAGAGATAGTCTCCCTCGGGAGTCAGTCTCTTGCAGTGCCTCCCAGATTCGTCTGTTTTACTGAATAGCCCTCAACCCGTAATAAAAAACGGAGTTATAATATAACAAAGTCTATTTCCACGAAAACAATGAATACAAAGTTAAATCGATTTCGACGGTTAGGTCATCATCAGTAACAAACATGAACTGAAGGTACATCGCAAAAGCACAGCTTATATAGTTACAGAACTTGAATCCTATAGGTCGAGAAAGTGAAAGGTAATATCCAATCAGATTGAAACAGGTAATAGTGGAGGGAGAACTTGAATCCTATTGGCTCAGAAAAGTGAAAGGGACTGGGAGGATCTACAAATGCCAATCAAGGCAGACAAAGTGAAAGGGAGCTCAAACAGTGGTGAGGGTAACATTGTGAAGGGGGGGGGGACCAAGCTATTGCAGGAATGAACCTATCAACGGTGAAACATGTTGAGGGACCACCTCATTCAGACATTTACCAGACCTATCACTCTTAAGAATTTCGAACCTTTCAAGTACATCCAACATACCTCCCTTTGGGCAAAAATGAGGAAACTCTACATACTGTCTATTTGTTAAATCAAAACTAAAGTCATGATTGGATTCACTCAGGTGACTTGCGAAAGCAGAATCACCTTTGCTATCCCTGAAATCCTTTTCATGTTCTTTTATTCTTTCCCTAAACTTCCTTCCAGTTTGACCACAATACTCAAGCCCACAAGAACATTTCAGCTTATAAACCCCACTTTTATCCTGAACCATAATCTTATCTTTAACAGAACCCAACGAAGCTTTGAGATTATTTTTATTTTTAAACCCTACTTTAAAACCTCTAGATGATAACATTTTCCCAATTTTGTCAGAAATCTTTCCATAATAAGGTATACTTATCCACTTTTTCTCTTCCAAAACAATTTCTTTAACCAAATTTGATACACTGTCCCTACACTTTTTCCTAAGAACCTTATTCCATATAGAATCAATGAGAGCACCCTCATATCCATTACTTGCGGCTATACTTTTAATAATTAATTTTTCTTTTGATAAATTTTGATCATTCATTGGTATTGACAAAGCTCTATTGATCATACTATGGAAAGCAGCATGTTTATGAACTAAGGGATGATTTGATGAACTATGAATAGTGATATCACTGTAGGTATCTTTTCTATAAATGGAGAACTCATGCTTTTTGTTAATCAATGAGATGGACAAGTCAAGAAAATTTAGCCTATTCCCACCTAATTCAAGAGTGAATTTAATAAAAGGATCTAATGTATTGATTTTTTCATGAAAAGAATTTAGTAGTCTTTCAGTTCCTGTCCATAAAATTATTATATCATCAACGTACCTATACCAATATAAGAGGTTATTTGATTTATATTTTTCAAAAATTTGTTTTTCAAGATAATCCATGTAAATATCCGCAAGCAAAGGAGACAAAGGAGAACCCATAGCTACCCCAGGCTGAGTATAATATTTGCCTTCAAATAGAAAATAGTTCTGGTCCATACAAATAGACATTAAACTACACAGTTCATCTTTTTCAAAAACATCAAGATTGGACTGATGGATAAGCCTGTTAACCACATCTTTGCAGCTAGCCACATCAATATTGGTGAACAAACTAACCACGTCAAAAGAAGCAAGTTTGGCATTTGGAGGCACTTGAATCCCGCTAATTCTAGAAACCAGATCGTATGAATTTAGAACAGTATTTTTTGGCCGAAAATTGATCTTATTCCTAAACAAAGTATTTAGTTTTTTGGCTAATTTGTAGGCGGGGGCACCAATATAAGACACAACCGGTCTCATTGGTGCGCCTACTTTGTGAATTTTTGGAAGACAAGATAACCTAGGAGCATGTGGATTCATTTCTACAAGGCTTGGTTTATACATAAATTTAAGAATACTTTCTGAGCTGTTTACTACTTTACGAATTAATTTTTGATAGTTAGCAGTTGGATCTGATTGGAGAGCTCTGCAATTATTGTCATTTAAAAATTTTAGAGTTTTTTCAATGTAATCTTGCTTAGTTAAAATAACAGTAGTATTACCTTTATCGGCTTTAAGAGCTACAATCTTCTTTTCGATGAACTTCTTCTTCAAACCGGCTGCCACTTTTTCTTCTGGTCCAGGTGGGATCTTTGGCATCTTCTTCACTTCCTCAGCACATAAGGCCTTCGTCACGTATGGTCCATCGGAAGCCTCAATGGAGAAAGCTATGTTCCTCAATGATGGTACCCCGAGAGAGACGATGGGGTTGTGCTTGAGTCCTTTCTCCAGGAGTGATACCTCAGCCGATGAAAAGGTGACATCAGATAGGTTCTCCACCTTCTTAAAAAATGCGGTTGAAGGAGATGAGGCCATCAAGGGAGTTGGCGTCTGCTTCTTCCGGAGTTCTTCAAGCTTGCGAAGTAAACAAGCCTTCTTCTTCAAGCAGACGCCAACTCCCTTGATGGCCTCATCTCCTTCAACCGCATTTTTTAAGAAGGTGGAGAACCTATCTGATGTCACCTTTTCATCGGCTGAGGTATCACTCCTGGAGAAAGGACTCAAGCACAACCCCATCGTCTCTCTCGGGGTACCATCATTGAGGAACATAGCTTTCTCCATTGAGGCTTCCGATGGACCATACGTGACGAAGGCCTTATGTGCTGAGGAAGTGAAGAAGATGCCAAAGATCCCACCTGGACCAGAAGAAAAAGTGGCAGCCGGTTTGAAGAAGAAGTTCATCGAAAAGAAGATTGTAGCTCTTAAAGCCGATAAAGGTAATACTACTGTTATTTTAACTAAGCAAGATTACATTGAAAAAACTCTAAAATTTTTAAATGACAATAATTGCAGAGCTCTCCAATCAGATCCAACTGCTAACTATCAAAAATTAATTCGTAAAGTAGTAAACAGCTCAGAAAGTATTCTTAAATTTATGTATAAACCAAGCCTTGTAGAAATGAATCCACATGCTCCTAGGTTATCTTGTCTTCCAAAAATTCACAAAGTAGGCGCACCAATGAGACCGGTTGTGTCTTATATTGGTGCCCCCGCCTACAAATTAGCCAAAAAACTAAATACTTTGTTTAGGAATAAGATCAATTTTCGGCCAAAAAATACTGTTCTAAATTCATACGATCTGGTTTCTAGAATTAGCGGGATTCAAGTGCCTCCAAATGCCAAACTTGCTTCTTTTGACGTGGTTAGTTTGTTCACCAATATTGATGTGGCTAGCTGCAAAGATGTGGTTAACAGGCTTATCCATCAGTCCAATCTTGATGTTTTTGAAAAAGATGAACTGTGTAGTTTAATGTCTATTTGTATGGACCAGAACTATTTTCTATTTGAAGGCAAATATTATACTCAGCCTGGGGTAGCTATGGGTTCTCCTTTGTCTCCTTTGCTTGCGGATATTTACATGGATTATCTTGAAAAACAAATTTTTGAAAAATATAAATCAAATAACCTCTTATATTGGTATAGGTACGTTGATGATATAATAATTTTATGGACAGGAACTGAAAGACTACTAAATTCTTTTCATGAAAAAATCAATACATTAGATCCTTTTATTAAATTCACTCTTGAATTAGGTGGGAATAGGCTAAATTTTCTTGACTTGTCCATCTCATTGATTAACAAAAAGCATGAGTTCTCCATTTATAGAAAAGATACCTACAGTGATATCACTATTCATAGTTCATCAAATCATCCCTTAGTTCATAAACATGCTGCTTTCCATAGTATGATCAATAGAGCTTTGTCAATACCAATGAATGATCAAAATTTATCAAAAGAAAAATTAATTATTAAAAGTATAGCCGCAAGTAATGGATATGAGGGTGCTCTCATTGATTCTATATGGAATAAGGTTCTTAGGAAAAAGTGTAGGGACAGTGTATCAAATTTGGTTAAAGAAATTGTTTTGGAAGAGAAAAAGTGGATAAGTATACCTTATTATGGAAAGATTTCTGACAAAATTGGGAAAATGTTATCATCTAGAGGTTTTAAAGTAGGGTTTAAAAATAAAAATAATCTCAAAGCTTCGTTGGGTTCTGTTAAAGATAAGATTATGGTTCAGGATAAAAGTGGGGTTTATAAGCTGAAATGTTCTTGTGGGCTTGAGTATTGTGGTCAAACTGGAAGGAAGTTTAGGGAAAGAATAAAAGAACATGAAAAGGATTTCAGGGATAGCAAAGGTGATTCTGCTTTCGCAAGTCACCTGAGTGAATCCAATCATGACTTTAGTTTTGATTTAACAAATAGACAGTATGTAGAGTTTCCTCATTTTTGCCCAAAGGGAGGTATGTTGGATGTACTTGAAAGGTTCGAAATTCTTAAGAGTGATAGGTCTGGTAAATGTCTGAATGAGGTGGTCCCTCAACATGTTTCACCGTTGATAGGTTCATTCCTGCAATAGCTTGGTCCCCCCCCCCTTCACAATGTTACCCTCACCACTGTTTGAGCTCCCTTTCACTTTGTCTGCCTTGATTGGCATTTGTAGATCCTCCCAGTCCCTTTCACTTTTCTGAGCCAATAGGATTCAAGTTCTCCCTCCACTATTACCTGTTTCAATCTGATTGGATATTACCTTTCACTTTCTCGACCTATAGGATTCAAGTTCTGTAACTATATAAGCTGTGCTTTTGCGATGTACCTTCAGTTCATGTTTGTTACTGATGATGACCTAACCGTCGAAATCGATTTAACTTTGTATTCATTGTTTTCGTGGAAATAGACTTTGTTATATTATAACTCCGTTTTTTATTAAAATGGGTTTCCACAACTTCGTCGCGAGTGATTTAATTCGCCTCAACCCGTACCTACTTAGACATTTTTACTCATCGATAATATGTGTATATTTTTAATGAACAGTCAACTTACCTTTAAGAGATAAAACGTATGCGAATTCGAGTAGGCAGTATAGCTTCCTCACGTGAATCACATGAACGTGTAGAATACTTGGGTAGGTTCATTTTGATACGGGACCATCTACGGACATGTACCCTCAACATTTCAGCTCTCTAAGACAATTTTTCGCGTAGTTAAAAGCGTTACGAGGAAACGGGCAACATGTCGTGTTCGCGCATGCGCAGACGAATGAAATTCTTATGGAACTGTCAAAGAATTATTCTTGATCGACCCTCCAAATCTGAGCTCATTTCAACGATATTTAAAGTGGTTACGGTCGTTTCAAGTATTTCACGTTTGCGCGTGAGCAGACGGAACGATTTCCATGATTTTGAAACGGGACCATTTGCGATTCAGCCCGCGTGTACCCTCGAAATCTCAGCTCTGTACGACTGTTTTTCGCGTAGTTAGAAGCGTTACAAGGAAATGGTCAACATTTCATGTTCGCGAATGCGCAGACAAAAGTTACTGTACGATTCCAATGAAATTCATTTGGAACTATCAAATTATTATTCTTGATTGACCCTCTAAGTTTGAACTCATTTCAACGATATTTAGGATAGTTATGAGCTTTCAAGTATTTTACGTTTGCGCATGCGCAGCCGAAAGTTACCGTACTTTTCAATGATTCCGGTATGGGATCGTCTATGACCCTACCCGCACCTACCCTCCAAATTTCAGCCCATTTCGACCAATATTTCGGGTAGTTATGGGCGTTACAAGGAATTACCACAGACAGACAGACACGGAACCAAAACTGTTCCTTGATGTCTGAAACGCAAAATGGAAGTGTAAATTTTCACTTTGGAAGTCGTAAATTGTTTGTTACTCAATCACGAATCCAAGGCTTCCCTACCTCCGGTAGTGAGGAAGCAAAAACGTACACCAAAATTACCGATATTGTAGCCGATGAACAAAGGATGATACCTGATCACTGTCAAACAAACGAGAAATGAGAATGGGGCGTCTTTCGAGAAAATACACCTTAATTTGGTATCTCTCTGAAAGTGATAGAAAATGCCAAGGTGGTCGCCAATTCTCTCTTTTAGAAGAGACTGAATAACCATATCGTGGACACTATAAAAATCTCGTCTGCCAAAAGATAGAGTCGGACCGAAAAGAGATGTCTCCTGGGCTTAGCGAATCCTAGGGCCGTATTCACTAAGCCAAAGAGACATATATTTTCCGTCCAACTCTCTTTTGGCAGAAGAGATTTTTATAGTATCCATGACAGGGTTATTCAGTAACTTATAAAAGAGAGTTGGCGGCCATCTTGGCATTTTCGATCTCTTTCAGAGAGACACCTAATTAGGTGTCTTTTCAAAGAAAAACGGAGTTGTTGAAAAAATAGTCTATTTCCACTAATACACGAAAAAACGCAAAAAACACTGTTATACCGGTTTCGGTGATCAAACCATCGTCAGTTGTTACACTGAGGTAACAGTTTTTTGCGTTTTTTGTGTATTAGTGGAAATATACTATTTTTTCAATAACTCCGTGTTTCTTTGAAATGGGTTTCCACGATTTCTTCGCGAGTGATTTAGTTCGTAGGTGTCTTTTCTCGCATGAGTGATTTCTCATTTCTCTTTTGTTTGGTCATTTTGATGTGTTTCTTCATCTCTTAAAGGTAAGTCGATTGTTCATTAAAAATATGTGAGATGTCTCCCGAGGGAGAATATCTCTCTCAGGAGATTTTCAAAATAGATCTCCTCTTTTCAAAATAGAACTATCTCTTTTAGTAAATAGGCTCTGGTTCTGATGTTTTCGAATTTTGAAATATATATTTTTAATGACTCGATTTTGGCTCTCACCTTGTCGAGAGGTAAAATGCTGAATGTGAACTGCCAGTTCTCAGTTATATCTCTGCATTCGTTCAAGAATTCCTGCGTTCTGGAGATCGTTGGAACCCTTTGACGCCCTTCCGAGTGAGTCGAATTCCTGGAGGGCCCAGACAGTGTCTTCGGGCTTTTTGATTGGGTGATGGCGGGGGGGGGGGGGGGGGATGAAGGCCCTGGAATCGACTAGCCACATATACCGGTTTTTTAGATTACATAGTGCGACCGGTCGACAATTATTCATAGGAATTGTATAATACTCGACGATCATACGCTTCAACGGTAACACAACTAATACGTTATCATTAGGGACTGGAATTATATGCACAAACTTTGGACAGAATATGCGCTTAAAATGGGCAAAACATGCACCCCAAGCAAAATTACGTTTAAAAAATTTAAAATATTTATGAACTAAATTTCGCTGTGAGACGTACGTGTTTCGTATACATTATGTGTCGAGTCCTTAAAAAATTATAGAAAAGGATCAAGGAAGAAAATGGAATGCAAATGTACACACCTTTTTTTCTCGACTATGCAATATTTACATTTATACAAAAAAAGTCACTCGCTATCACAATTACAGTACTGGATCGCGATTCATTTTTCCAAATTGTCAACCGTAATTCTCCTACAGTTGTCGCTGAGGAGCAACTTTAGGGCAGAAAACGACCTCTCGACATCACAGGACGCGATGGGTAAAAATTTGAATACTGAGAGTTCACCTGGGGTAAGGGCAGATGAGAGGTCAGAGTGCAGCCTCTGAAAATGTTTGATACCTCCAGTAAAAAAGGCCATCCGGGATTTCGCTGTAGGACAGAATCCAGCTTCTTCCTTAAATGTAAGGGCTCGTCCCTAAGCCCTACCAGGTACAAGGATTAAACGGTGGATGGCCTAAGATTATCCTTGACCCCTTTTCAGAAACAGATTTCGGAGGATTTGACGATTGGAATGTCGAAAAATATAGGGAAATCACACGATTTCGACTAAAAATGCAGAAATATGCACAAAACGGCCAAAATATGTAAAAATCTCCGAAATCGAACAAAATATGCTATCTAAATTTCAATTTAAAACAAGCCAAACGCTACAGATACCCTCAAAACGGAAAAGTAGAACGATATGCGCGATAAAAAGCACATACCTGTGCAAAATATGCAAATTCCAATCCCTACTTATCATCATAAACCCACGTGTAGAAATCCATCCTGTTCAATATCAATCTCTGTTTCCAAGCGACCCGAATGAAAATTCTCTTTGAAAACCTAAGAAGGATGTGAAGAGTGGGGGAAAAAGGTAATACCCACGACCAATCGTTGCTGAACTGAATTGTCTATCGATCGATGGTCGTGATTGGAAGCGTGTGGTCTCAGGAGCTCCAGGACTCCGCTGATTAGAAATCTTCCTT
Source organism: Leptopterna dolabrata (assembly GCA_954871275.1). Classification (NCBI taxonomy): domain Eukaryota; kingdom Metazoa; phylum Arthropoda; class Insecta; order Hemiptera; family Miridae; genus Leptopterna; species Leptopterna dolabrata. The sequence continues at coordinate 46,945,726 of OX940981.1, forward strand.
CAGGATCTGATGAACTTGGTCGGACTACATTCGCAATATCTTCCTCTCTGGCCTTTGTCCTTTACCGGATGCAGGTTTTCATTTAACCTGTGCCTATTGGTTGCAGCCAATTCAATACTCATCTAGAAGGCAGATCAACTCCTACCTATTGAAATCAACACCAATTTCATATGGTGAAATCACCTAAAATGCAAATTATTGTCTGTTGGTGGAAAATATTTTTAAATCTATAGTTTGTGATTTATATCAGTTTCCGTGGTTTTCCTGTGGTAAACTTGCTATAATAAATTCTCGCATTGAATGGCCTGTTTGGTACGAACTAAATCACTCGCGAAAAAATCGTGGATACCCATTTCAATGAAAAACGGAGTTGTTGAAAAATAGTATATTTCCACTAATACGCGAAAACGCAGAAAACACTGTTATACCGGTTTCGGTGATCAAACCATCGTCAGTAACACACAATAACTGAAGGCACATTGGAGAGGTGACCTTATAAATAGTCAAAAAGTGAAATGTGGTCGATTGGGATTGAGATATGGTCGTCGTCGCCTTCTTCAACTCTTCAGCGCACAATGTTTTCACCACAAGTGGACCTTCAGTAGCTTCTATGGGCAATGGGATCTCCATTATCTCCATTGCTTGCAGATATTTACATGGATTTTCTTGAAAAACAAATTTTCCGAAAATGTAAATCAGATAGCCTTCTTTATTGGTATAGATATGTAGACGATATCATCATTCTTTTGAAAGGGACTGAAAGACAACTTGGTTCATATCATACACAGATTAATAACGTAGATCCATTCATTAACTTCACCTTAGAATTCGGATGTAATCACCTAAATTTTCTTGATCTTTTCATTTCGTTGAATAATGGAAAACGTGAGTTTTCCATATATAGGAAAGATACCAGTAGTATCGGAATATTCATCCTGGCTCACCGACTTCAATCTCTGTTAAAAATGCTTCTGACTTCAATCTCTGTTACAACTGCTTTTGTGCTAAACTCTGTTAAAATGCTTTTCTGTTAAACCCCTGATAAAACTTTTCAACACAAAACATCAGAACACATTTTTTAACACAAAACATCAGAACCAGTGACTTTTTCATTTAGCGACTTAAATTCCTGGTAAAAATTTTCTAACACAAAACATCAAAACCAGTGACCTTTTTTCATTTGGGGGGTTAGTTAAAAGAATGTATTCTATAATAAATAAAGGATATGGTTTTATGCGACGAGGCATTAGATATATGTGATGAACATGGAGGTTTATGGGAGTTGGTAAAGACACCTGAATTTCGATTTTATGATAGAAACTGTGGCGCACTAGACGAGATTCAACGTGTATTGAGGGAGTATAGATTTCCTAAACGGTTGTTAAAAGAACGTTTATTGGGTGTCGATGGTGAACCACCGCTCCGTACAAAGGAGGATGTAAAGGTAATGCTTAAAGAAACAAAGATTAAGGTTCCTAAAAATGCTTCTGAATATCAACTTAGAAAATTGCTTTATAATGAGAGTAAAGCTAAACTGAAGAAGGATTTTGAGTTTCAGTTTCGATACTGTTGCTAAAAGCTCAGGATGTTTGGAATATGAAGGAGATTTTATTTTCAATGTGTTTTAATGAGGAATCCTCATTAAAACGAACAATTAGATCAAGGTAATTTTATATCGACAATATTACTATCGTCCACAATTATATTTTTAGTAGGGATCATGTTTAAAAAAATCTTTACGTTCAACTCTTGTAGAAATTTCTTATCTCGTTTATTACGAATAACGTAATTCTCCAACATTGTTTCGTCGATTTTCCTTTTACTTTTCCTTTTACATTTCACGTCTTTTACCGGTTCTTCAGGCATTGTTTTTTTAATGGTATTTACGAATTTTTCAACCCCTACATTTTTCAACTGTGTTTTAAAATTTAAAATTTTATCAGCGGAGATTTCTCCGTATAACAGTTGTTCTATAAACCTGTACACTTTCATATCTTTATTTCTATCGATATATGCGAAACATTCAATGAATTCGATATGCTTAAGTGAAAATTGTAAATATGGATGAGACATTTTTATTGAAGAGATCCTTTTTTCATTTCTTTCTCGTTTTGTGTTTTCGTAAGTTCCTTCAAATGATCTACGAACTTTTCTTTTTCTATTCCAATTGTATGATGTCCCCAAGCAAGAGTATCCATACCATTTTCTAGAATATACCTTTTATCATCGTAGGCACTAAGCGCTTTCTTGTTCTGTTCAATAGTATAAATATCATGCTTGTTTGATCTGAACATCATTTGTGTTTTGTAGATTGGTTTCTTGGTCAACAGGCATTCTTTGAAATCATTGAATTTAATGTCCTGTTCAACTACGTTTTTCTTTATCCCTTTCGCTTTCTTTGTTTCTTTTTGATTCTCGAACGTTTTGTGCGCGTAAAGTTTCGATCTTAGTCCAACAAATTCCTCCATTACTTTTCCGCTCATTTCATCTTTGAATTTTCCAAGTACTTTCTTGTTCACCTGTGGAATTCCATACACATTTTCTATCGGATAATCGGATGTATCAAACTGATCGAGAATGATGTTTTTAATGTCTGCGTAAACATCCTCAATCTTTATGTCCATGATCAGACTGTCCGTGTCACAGTACATTAATTTGACATTTTCTCCGTATTGTTTTTTAATTGTGTTATAATAAAAGTCGTACATTAGAGTTTTAGAAATTTCCAGAATGCTCATGCCAATGTAGATGGGTTTGTTGAAAAGAATTTTGGTCTTTTTCATGTGAACTGCTGCTAAGTTTTCCGTGAATATCGTTCTACGATCAAAAGTGGGTTTTGCTATCAACGATTCCAGTTTCTTTCCATTTGAACTTAATTTAATATCGACTCTTCCCCTGATATTTTCCATCGTTTTTCCGAATACACTGTTGTTCATCAATTTAAAAAAGTCCTTTTCAAAATCATTTTTCGCTTTCGTTCTCAGTTCCGTGTTGAAGTCAATGTACACTTTCAACCAATCCGATTGATCAAACTTCAGTGCTCTGTGTACTTTCTTTAGTTTCATTCCCATGCTCAGACACTGTTTCAAATTCCTGTAGTGTAAAACGTATTTATCTTTGTCGTACAAAGTTGTCATTAATTTAGGTAATTTTGTATTTCCAATCCTGTTTTCCGGTGCAAGTGGTAGATCCGAATGTAAATCGTGCAGTTTCTTAGGATATTCCAAGTCAACTTCCAGAAAATAACCTTTAGGAGACTCATCACTTATATTTTCAACATCTAAATTGTCCAAGTTCTCTACCCATTTAAAACCTCCGTATGGCATGTACTGAGACATAGCCCATCCGTACAAGTTGTTTGCGTCAAGGTACATTATATAGTTGGAAGGTTTAGTTGGGTCATATTTATCAACCATGTACTTGTTGTTTGCTTTCGCGTGTCTGTTACTACATTGCGATATACCTCCTCGAATTCCTTTTTCTGTCATTAGAATTTTATTGTAATCAGTCAACAATTCCAATTTCACTTTTGTCATTTTCAACATACAATCCCATGCAAATCCAGGTGTCGTGTAATAAAATGCTGGATCCAGTTTGTAAGTTTTAAGGGAAATATCTCTAAAGTTTTCCATTACATCTGCAAGCTGTAAGACATCACATTTGTTGTAATGCATAGTGAATTCTCTCATGTTTTTTATTCCAAATCTATCCCAAATCTCCTGCGCATTTCTGTACTCAGACTTTTTTACTCCTTGTTTGTTTAAGCTACTGTAAAATTTCTCTATAGGTGGTAAACAGGTTTCATCGTACCTTTCCGGCCTATCCATGTACTCATATGGGTAAGCTAGTTTCCTTGTCATCAGTTCCAAGTTCTCTGTTCCAAAATGTTTCTCTAATTCCTTAAATTGATCTTTAGTTAAATTTCCTACTAGTTTTTCCAAAGAGCTTGCTAGAAATTTGTACGAATCTAAGAATCTTATTTCAATTTTATTCATTACTGGGTTTCCTTTCTTATCAAAATTTCCAGAGTCGTACCTGAGAATCTTTGAAAATGAAATGTACTTTTCCTCGGTGTTTGGAATCAACCGTATTTCCCCTTCATCCTCTCCGAGTTGTTTCGCGAATAGGTGGGCATCGTAACCAGCTAGGTTGTGGAAAAATACTGGTACGAATCTCGGGCATTGGTACTCCAAATTACACAGAGAATGGGCAGCACCTCTAAATTCTCCTGACAAATGGTCATGGTCAGCCACACGTCTTTTGTTCATATCGATATTTTGTTTCAGATCCTTCAATTCCGTTTGTATTTGTTTTGCATTACTTTCATCTCCTTGCATGTGAAAGTAGACCAAAGCTTTTTCCTTCACCTCGAGTTCCTTTTCTAACATTGGAGGCAATTCGTTAAAACCTCTCTCGCAAATGTGACAAGTTTTTACATTTTTGAATTCCTGTTCCTGTTGGTCAGTCAATGGTTTCATGGGTACATTTTTATCGTAATATTCCTTAGCAATGTGTAAAACTTCCTCTTTCAGTTTCTGATAAAATACTTTTGGAGAATCCGAACCAGAATATTCGACTGGGGGCTTATAATATCCGTTGGAATACTTTATGTAATATGAAAAACTGCTAGCTTCGTGTTTGTGTATTTTATTAGTAACCCTTCTTAATCTAGTTCTGATTGATTTTATGATAAATTTTCTAGAGTTTTTAATGGGTGTTTTGCATTTCTCTTCAGCTATAACAGTTTGAAGTTTTCTAAGCAAACTTTCAAAGTCCGAGTAGATAACGAATGGAACTTTCATGGAGCGTTTATAATTTTCAAATTGTAAAACATTATCATAAGGTTCTGGTAGTTCTACTTTAACAGCTTTATGAGCTCCACAATATTCTTTATGTTCGTTTAATTTGATCTGAGTTCCAAAGCTATTTAAACACATTTTACATAAATACCTTCTCTTGTGATCCTTTGTTAGCTGACTATGACCAACCAGTTTCCATAGATCTTTGATCCAGCAGTAATGTTCAGTTTTCTCGTTTTTCAAGTACAACAAGTCAACGTGTTTTTCCTTTTCCTCTTTCGTTATTTCCAAGGGAACTATAGTATTTTTTTCATTCAGACAGTAAACATTTATGGAAATCCCAGTTCTTTTCTCAAACTTTTTTACGTCTGTAAGTTTCATAGGAAAACTGATATCTTTCAACGCTTCGTCAAACTCATGTTCCCATGTTATGTACTTTCCTATTCTATTAGAATTTTTATCAGCTGGATGTAAAGCTGAAAGAACAGACCAAAGGAAACATTTATTATCGTCATTTTTCACATTTATAATTGCTTTCCTACTTTGTAGAAACTTAGGGAGTTCAATGTAAGATGATCCTCTCAAAGGAATGTACTTGTTAACGTTAAGTTCCAAATGTTTGATCTTATGAAGTCGCCAATTAGATCCTTTAATTTCGAACGTTTCCATTTCATTTAGAATTTTCTGTTTCATTTCATCGTAACAGTTTGCAACTTCTGCTGACTGCAATATTATTACGTTTTTAGTTTTGAAATTGAGTTCCTGATACTCCATGTTATTTTTGTTAGTTCCTTTTTTAAATTCTGCGATTAAAACTACATTAACTTTTAGTTTCATTTCTCTAAGTTTCCATTTGATTAAACCTGTTGCGGTTCTTTCAATACTGTTCAGAAATTTGGAAGCATCTTTAAATCCTTTCGTATTTTTAATGTTGTAAGTCACTAATCTAGATTCAAATGCAGTTTCCTTTTCAACAACTTCCGTTTTCGGTTCTTTGCTTTTTTCAAATACTTTTTCACTAAAATTAAATACTTTGTGCAATTTCCTCGGTATTACAAATACAGATTTTGCTTTTCTAGGTTCTTTGCTTTTTTCAAATACTTTTTCATTAAAATTAAATACTTTGTGCAATTTCCTCGGATTTACAAATACAGGTTTTGCTTTTCTAGGTTTTCTGATAGTCATTGTCCGGTCCGGGTCGTTTTTTCCATGGCGCTTAGACTTTAGGTGTCTAGCCCAATTTTTATAAGTAGTGCTAACATTGCACTTTTCACAATGCCTTCTCGTATCATACATTTTATTATAGGATATATAATTTTTCGAATCATTCATTTTTATTAGAAAAGAGATTCTTTTAACTAACCCCTCATTTTTTTGAATTCTTAAAGGTGGCGTCGAATCGACGCCACCTTTTTCTTTTGTCTATTATTGGAGAGATCCTTTTAACTTACCCCTCATAAAAACGTTTTAATGGAAATTTTCCATTAAAACAACAATATTATACTAAGACCAAGTTTTTTCAGAATTCAATGTCTCTTTGCATGTTTTTAAAACAGTTTCATAATCTTTTCCGTTTGAAAGTTCTTTTAACACTATCAAAGACAGATGACCGCAAATTGGAGGATCGTTATACTTTTGAATTTGTTCGGAATTGTATTTAATTTTTTTTTTTCCCAAGTATTTTACCAACTCCTTAGGGGGTGATGCGTTTCCATAGGAATCGAAATAATACTTTTCTTTTTCAGATTTTTTAAAATAACAAGTCCAGTGACTACCATTTTGATAAGAATTTTCCAAATTAATAATTCCACATTCAACGTGTTTAGATCGATCGGGGAGTTCATCCTTCATGAAAACACCTCGGAAATGTTTTATTTTAAAAATTTTCACGAAACGAGTTAAATCTAAATTACTCAAGGGTTGGTAGTTTTCCGTTTTTTTCTTTTTTTTAAACCGGCCCCAATACTTAGACTTTTTGCATTTTTAGCTAGTTTTTCCATCTCGAGATTATGACGTTTTATTTCGGCTTCTTCAGCGGCTTTATGTTTCGAGTCTATTACTGAATTTGCTACTGCTGCACCTCCACCTAATAACGCTCCAAGTGCTCCTATTCCTGCAAATATCAGTGGTAGGAATCCACCCGTGTGATTCAAATGTAGTTGTTCGTAATCCAAAGTTAACGTAATTCCTTTCTTTTTTTCTTTAGCTTTTTCAAATGCTTTCGATTGAGTTTCCCACAGACTGATTTTATGTTTTCCGTTTCCCGAAATTTGTTTCGCTGTAAAAAGAATTGTAACACTTCTACGCTTTTTGTAAGCGGCTTGTATTTTGGCTATTTGATTTTCGGTTAAATCTATCTTTTTCATGATCATAGTTATTTATTATAGTAAAAAATTTTTTTTTAATAACGAACTCCCATACCAAAGAATCGTTTACTCCTCATTGCAACTCTCACTGCAGTTGCATCAGCTTTTTCTTTCCAACTTGCATCACTCGAGTGCATTCTTTCTTTTGCTACTTCCTCTAGTGCTTTATCTGCCACATGTCTTTCTTTGGTGTCTGTATGATCTCTGTAAGATATATCGTGTTGCTTACAGCCTTCGTCCAATTTATTAATTCCCGGATCTCCTCTTTTCAATCGTTTATCTAGTTTTGTAAATGGACCGCAGTAGTTGTATCCAGGTAAATGCATTTCGGGTGCGAAACCATCAAGTTTGTTCAACAATGTATTTAAAACTCCAGATCCGTTCTTGATGATTCCTTTCGGTAAACTGTTGACAACTTTCAACAGATATTCTATTCCTTTGGGATTATCTAAGTTTTTTTCCAACTGATCGTTTATAAACTTTACAATTCCTAATTTTTCATTGTGAAAATTGTTATTACCGGCTCGTTCTTGTGCGTACAAATAGTACAAACGCTGTTGCAACTGTTGTAAATTATCGATGTATTTATATTCCACAGGATTTTCCGTATACTCGATCAATCCAGATCCCGATTTACCTGCCTTCAATTCCTTCCAAATAGGAGCAATCAACTCTCTGTACTTTTTCCCCTTACTTGACTTTGGTAATCCCGTAGTTGGGTCATTCTTTTGGTATAAAGAATTCGTTTGAATGAGAATTTTCTTGTAAGTTTTCAAATCCTCTTGAGTGTATTTATCAGGATCAGGTCCTAGAGGATCAGTTAACAAACACCATAATCCGTGAGTTCCTCTATATTTTACATTTTGAATTATGAGATCGTCTTCATTTACCCGAATTTGTTTGTCTCCGATGTAAATTTTGTCCTCTTTTCCCCAGATGCCAAATTGTTTATCACCCTGTCTGATGTAAAGTCTCGCAATTGAACCAATTCCTTTTGGTCCTACACTACTGGATGGATACTCATTTAGATCTACCATGTCTACTATTGAGGAGAGATCGTTACTAGCTGGTTCAGCCATAGTTTCGCCAGCAATATCGTAGGTTTCAGTAGGATTTATTTCGATTGTGTTAGTTGGTTCAAAAGTTACAACTTTCTTTCTAGGAGAACTACTTGTCATTGGCTGTTGCGTGTATGGTACGATTTCCAACTTCTTTATATCTTCATCAGTTTGTTTCACTGCATTTTTCAATTCAACTAATTTTTCAGTGATGGGTGCGAACGTCTTTTCCTGAGTTTCTCTATCGTTAAATTTATCTACTCTTGCTTCTCGGAAAGCACGTCTCAACTCTTGTTCTTTTTCTCGAATTTTATTAGCTTCATTGACAGTCATTTCTTTAGGTTTCCTAAAAGTATTTCGAACTATCTTTTCAGATTTACTCTCAACAGTTTCTTGAAGTTTTTGGTTTTTGTCTTTTGGTTTGCCTTTTGAAGCATTTTTATATTTTGCATCTAATTTTTTTAATGTTTCATCAATCATTTATTATAGAATATATTTTTTTTTTTAACGATTCACCGAACGTACGTTAAACGTCGAACGTACGTTAAACGTATGTTGAACGTTAAGCGTTGAACGTTAGGCGTTAGGCGTTAAGCGTTAAGCGTTAAGCGTTAAGCGTTTAGCGTTAAGCGTTAAGCGTTGAGCGTTAAGCGTTAAAAAATATAATAGATCAAGATCTATTATATACACATTTGGTTAATGCTTATTTAGTTATTTCTAGCTGGAAATTCTTTCCGTATCGCCCACTCTCTTTTTTTAGTGTTGCGTCTATCGTTAGAAAACCAAATGTATCCTTCCAACATTCACCACAAATTTCTTTGAACCGTTCAAAAGTAAAATCCGATCCTACATACTCATCATAAATTGTTTTAATGTAAGCATTGCTCTGTTTAAAAATACAAAGAAAATTCACGTTATTTCTAATCAACTGTTTATCAACTTTAGTATAGGATTGAGTCAAATAAATGCACGAAATGTTTTTATGCCTACCTCTTACATAGTAATCCTTTATAATTTGCTGTTGTTGTTCATTCACACAATCATCGAAAACTATCAAACTGTTCGGTTGGCATTCATCTAGACCGATTAATTCATCACAGCTACTATAGAAATGAGCAATTTCCTTTCCAATTTTATCAGTTAGTTTTTCGTAAGCTTGTCTCAAGCCTTTATAAACTTGTTGTTCTAATGATTTAGAAAAAACATAAAAGTTTTCAAAGGGAATACCCCATGGTTCTGTAATGAGGTTGTACAACAATGTAGTTTTTCCACATCCACTCGTACCAATTATTAAACACCTAATTGGAAGTGGTAGTAAACCATCTCTCATACTAATCGGGTCAAACGGTGTAGGTTTTATGATATAGCTTTTGTTATATTTTGGATTCATTTTTTATTTATTTATTATATAATAAATAATGTTTATAAAAATTTCAGGAGATACACTAAGGTTTGAGAGTCCGATTCCACTCGATCCGAATAAAGAGTATCAGTTGGGCATGTCGGCTTTGTTGTTTACAACTAGGAAAACGTTTGAGATAAAAAACTTCGAGTTCGCTTACAGATTTGCTTTTCCTGATGGAATTTACGATCTAATATATAAAATCGATGGAACGTTCAATGTGAGTTCATTCAAAGCCAAGTTGATTAGTATTTTATCCAGTTTTCAAAGTAGTTTGTTAGTGAAAAAAGACACTATGAAAAAGTATTCTGAAGCTCAAGTGAAAGAAATACAAAAAGATATACAGAAAGTTAATCCGAATAGTTTGAAATTCGATCTCGAGCATTTAAAAGACGATTCTTACAGAATTGCTGCATACTTTCCCATGGACATGAGGATTGTGGATGAGGGGAATTTTTGCGATATATTTCAGTTGAAAAATTGTTTAGGTTCCGATAATTTGTTTAAAAAGAATACCAACTACGTTTCAGAGAATAATCCGAAACAACTCGTTTTTTCTGACAACATAGTCGAATGGCATTGTAACATTACGGAATATAGCTTTACAAATCATGATGAACATCCCCATTTGCACGTTGAACATGAGTTATTACACGTTTCTTTCATAGAGAAACTAATGCCACCTAATACTGTTTACACGGAAAAACCAAAGAAAGTAGTTTTCATTCCACTAAGAAAAGGACTGAAAGAAATAAAAATGATAAAATTGTCAACAACCACGGGAAATAACGAACCGATTCGATTCGACGATATTAAAGCTTACTTGTTGCTGAAAAGTAAATAATTTGTATAATAAATAAGATGAACAACATTTATGAAAACCAAAAACCGTCTGCTCCTGCTTTTTAACAGTAAATACATCGGACTCGTCTGGCAGACGGGTCCGATGAAAAGACGAATACAGTGAGTTGTGTTTTTTTATGAGAAAATCTCATAAAAAATTTTTTCATAGTACCTAAATAAAAAATTTTTTCATAGTACCTAAATAAAAAAATTTTTCATAGTACCTAAATAAAAAATTTTTTCATAGTACCTAAATAAAAAATTTTTTCATAGTACCTAAATTTAAAAAAAAAAAAAAAAAAAAAAAAAAATTTTTTCATAGTACCTAAATAAAAAAAAAATTATGTTTACTATAATAAAAGAATGCATCAATCTAAAAAGGTTTTTGATAAATATCAAGATGGTATTGTACGAAAACAATTCCAAACTTTCAATCCTTCATCGACTTTGAATTTAAATGCCGAAAACAAAAGGACTACTTTCAAAATAGAACTCTATGACGAATTTATTTGCAAAGATGTAGAATATTACATTTCTGGTAAATGTGTTTCAACCGATTCTACGAAACCATATAAAAGTGAAAACAAGGATGTAAGACTTGTTGATAATTTCGTTGCAAACTTATTTTCCAACATAGAAGTGAAAAAACATAATGTCGTAGTCGATGAAATTGAAAACCCGGGGATTGCAAGCACGGTTCAAGGCTATGTATGCCATTCAGGGCCAAAACATTATAATGGAAACGTAATCAATTCGGGGTTCAACTCGAAAGCTATTGGTGGTGGAAATTTCAGTGCGAATGGTAACTTGGGTGATTTAGGTCTTGGGTTCTTCAAAGATTTAACAGTTCCAATATTCAAGGGAGGTTTTGAAATAACTTTTATTCGAAATAGTGATGATAACGTGATATTTCGATACAAAAAAGACACAGCAACTCCGCTTCCACATGATGGAAAAATAGAAATCACTTCTTTCGTTTTGAGAGTTCCGGTGATTGAATACGATAACGAATCTAAAGTAAATTTGATTACAGATTTGAAAAACATTCCATATCAACTTCAATTTAAAAGTTGGCAATGCATAGAACATAAAAACGTTTCCGGAAAAACGTTGATGTTCGATGTAACTAACATTTATAGAAACGTTTATAATCCTCTCTGGTGTTTCATAGTTTTTCAAACCGATGTACTCAATGATCAGACGAAAGATAATGCTAAATTTGTTCATAAAGATGTTAGGAATTACTGGTTGGAAGTCGGTGGAAAAAGATATCCCGAGGAAAATTACAATTTGGATTTCGACGAAAATGATTTTTGTTTAGCTTATTCCGCGTATTTAGATTACAAAAAGTTAACAAACTCTCAAGACAATTTACCGTATCATGAACCCGAATTTTTCAACAGAGATTATCCGATTTTCAGTATAGATTTAACGGATCAACCTAAAAGTATTTCCGGTGGTAAAAGCAACATCATTTTACACGTAGAATTCAATAAAGCGGTAGCAGCACCTTCAGGTGGTTCAGAAGGAACAACGTGCTACGTTGTTTTAGTCAGTGGTTCGAGCTTCGTTTACAATCCAGTCAAAAATACGATAACACAAGAACTTGCTTAAAACCCCGTATTGCCTTTAACGTTAAAGAGGGGGGGCGATTCGCCCCCCCTCTTTAAGGAATTGTGTTTTAAAAGAAATTTTTAAATGTTCTCGACTTGTATTCAACTTGAACGTTAAAGTAAGAATGTGTATTTTTAATGGAGTTTACTCCATTAAAAAAAAAGTTTCCTTAAATAAAACATGGAGGATGAAATTTATTGCCATAAATGCAAAAAACAAACAAAAAATATAAACGCGGAAATTGTACAAACCGTGAACGGAAGGTGGAGAATTGCTGCTAAATGTGTGAAATGTAAAACTAATAAAAGTAAATTCATAAAAAATCCGAATGAGGAAACTAACGTAGTTCCTGAAACTGAAGTTATAAATTTATCTGAAAACGAAAAGTTGGAATTTGCGAAGGAATTACATAAACCCGTTAGAAAGAAATTTCAGAAAAGGAAAATTGTTACTCATGGAAAAGATGATCTTTGGGCCGCGGACTTGATTATAATGAAACAATACGAGAATGAAAACAAGGGGTTCGGTTACATGTTGAATATCATTGATACTTTTTCAAAGTACGTTTGGTCAGTTCCATTGAAAAAGAAAAACGGAATGGTAGTTTCAAAAGCTTTCAAAGGAGTTTTGGAAAATGTAAAATCTCATAATCATTCTACTCCTAAACTCCTTCACACGGACAAAGGTTTAGAATTTGAAAATAGACTTTTCAAAGAACTTTTAGACGAGTATAAAATTAAAATGTATCACACGGAAAATTTAGAAAAATCTGCAATCATCGAAAGATTTAACAGAACTTTGAACCAAAAAATTAAAATTCGTTTCGAGGTGAATGGAAATAAAAATTGGGTCGATATTTTACAGGAATTAGTTAATGAGTACAACAAACAAGACGTTCATCGATCCATTGGAATGACACCTGCTCAAGTTGATGCGAGAAACGAAAATGAAATTCTGAGATATTTATTTAAAAAGAGTGGAAAAAATGTAAAAAAGAAATTTAAAATTGGAAATCGTGTGAGAATTACGAAATCAAAGAAAACTTTTGCAAACAAATACAAAGCAAATTGGACGAAAGAGATTTTTGAAATAAGTGAGATTTTAGAAACGAGTCCAGTTACTTATAAAATAAAAGATTTAAGTGGAGAGGAAATCCAAGGAACTTTTTATCCCGAGGAATTACAACTCACGAAATTTTAAATTTTCCTACAATAAATATGTTCTGTTTGAACCTTTCATTGTGTATCGATAAGATATTCGTAATTATAATATTTTTAATAGCTCTAGTTTTCATTTACATTATAAATGAAACTGGAATCAATCACAGAATTATCGGAGCTTCAGAGCAGAGTTTAAAAGTATTCAAGATAAAAAATGTGTAAGAAAAAAAAAGGTTTTAAGTCAGTTTTTATAGGAAATCCCTATAAAAACCCAATGTATAATTATTGTAAGTCTAAGTTTTGGAAAAGGAAATAACAATAAACAATAATAAACATTTTATTTTACATCGAGTAGTTTCATAAAAGAATAACTAGTAGATCGAGGCGCTCCTATAGGAACGCTTTGGGTGGGGAGAATCACGTCACATCGTCCCGCGGTTCTCGCGGTCCTCTTTTACATTCAGATAAACAGGCGCTCCTATAGGAGCGCTTTGGGTGGGGAGAATCACGTCACATCGTCCCGCGGTTCTCGAGGATCGCTTTTGCATTCAGATAAACAGGCGCTCCTATAGGAGCGCTTGGGGTGGGAGAACACGACCTTCTGATTCAATTCGTTTCCCAAAAATGTTTTATATTCTGTAATCTTTAACATGGATTCCACTCGTAGAACTGTTATTGGAAGTATAAATATTGATACTTTTGCCACTAAATGATACTACCTTTAATAAGGGTAGTATTAAAATGATACTACCCTTAATAAGATTATAACAACACAAATTCTAGCACTTGAATGTTTCCATCTGTTATTAAAGTTCTTGCAACTTCCTAACTTTCCACTTCCTCAATAAAGTCTATACACTCATAATACACTCACTATACACTCACTATGGTACGTTTTGTAACTCTGAAGTTCCAAATAAAAGCCTTAATCTTCAACAATAGCTAACCACAAATAATCTTTAGGTTGAAACGTTGTGTGTGCAGAGCGGGCCACGTCTAAAAGATAACTGATAAAATCCTCGGGACGCCTCTCCCTGTTGTCCTTGAGTCATATCGGTGATGAGCCATGCAACTGGTTCGCCGAACAGACGGTAGATTGCGCAACATGTCCCGTACACATTCCTGAACGTCCTTACATCTTGTTCAAATATGTTTTAATGGGGATTCCCCATTAAAACGAACAATTCTAAACTATTATTTTTTTACTGATCTAAAACCACTCTATCTTGAAACTCTCGAATGAATTCTTCACTTAAATTTTGCCAATTGTAAATCTCATTCCAATATCTTCTAAGTGAAATCCATTCCCAATCAACTTCGTTTTGAAATTCTCTGATGAAGTCTTCAGATAGTGTTTGCTTAGATGAAATACATCCCCAATCAACTTCGTTTTGAAATTCTCTGATGAAGTCTTCAGATAGTTTTTGGTTATATGAAATAAATTTCCAATCTACTTTATCTTTAAACTCTCGAATGAAATTTTCAGTAAGATTTTGAAACATGGAGATTGATCTCCAATCTACTTTATCTTTAAACTCTCGAATGAAATTTTCAGTAAGATTATGATACCTGGAGATCAATCTCCAATCTACTTTATCTTGAAACTCTTCAATAAAATTTTCAGAGAGTTCTCTGTTATAAGAAATTATACTCCAATCAACTTCGTTTTGAAATTCTCTGATGAAGTCTTCAGATAGTTTTTGGCTACATGAAATACATTCCCAATGTACTTTATCTTTAAATTCTCTGATGAAATTTTCTGATAGGATTTGTTTAAGTGACACACTTTTCCAATTTACCTTGTCTCGAAAATCTCTTATGAAATCTTCAGAGAGTTCTCTGATATAAGAAATTAAATCCCAATCGAT
Organism: Leptopterna dolabrata; assembly: GCA_954871275.1. Lineage (NCBI taxonomy): Eukaryota > Metazoa > Arthropoda > Insecta > Hemiptera > Miridae > Leptopterna > Leptopterna dolabrata. Next base: position 46,960,836 of record OX940981.1, read on the forward strand.
AATGTTTTCATACTCTCTTAATGTCTCTTCAGTTACTTTTGGGTACCACGAAATATTATCAGAAAGAAAATCTATATTTACTGAAATGTTCGTTGCTTGACAAAAGTTGATATGATCAACCGGATGGGTTATTCTATCTCGGATTTCCATGTAAATTTCAGTTGGTAATACGATTTTGTTATTCATCTTATATTTTATTATTATTTTCTTTCTTTTAAAACACAATTCCTTAAAGAGGGTGGGTCCAAATTAAAGGTGGACCCCGTAGGGGTCCACCTTTAATAGTCTAGACTAGGGGTCGATATTTTCGAAATTTAGGACTATTTAGGGGTCGATATTTTCGAAATTTAGCTCCCTCTGATGTTTTCACTAGAAAAAAAAAAAATTTTAACAACTTAGTATAATATTATTGTTTTTAACGGAAATTTTCCGTTAAAACGTTTTTTTTTTTTTTATTAAAATTTAATAATTAAACAAACTTGATGTCGTGCATGTCTTTTCCATTTTTCGATTTAATCATTCCAGTGTACACTAAACAAACACCGTGCTTAACTAGATCTTTGAGTTCGGATTTTTCAAAAGTGAGTGCATATCTTTCAGGTAAGAACACTCTAAATTCTCCCAAGTTGGCAATTACACTCTCAGAGTTTTCCCGGGAGTATTTCGTTTTAACGAACTCAAAACTTAGAACCTTGTACGGTTTTCCTTTTTCTAGTTCTGAGAGTTTATTTGTGGAGCTTTCAAAATTAAATTTTTTCAATAGCTGTTCCTTATTCATTTTTATTATAGAATACATTCTTTTAACTACCCCTCCCCAAATGAAAAAGTCACTGGTTTTGATGTTTTGTGTTAGAAAATTTTTACCAGGAATTTAAGTCGCTAAATGAAAAAGTCACTGGTTCTGATGTTTTGTGTTGAAAAATGTGTTCTGATGTTTTGTGTTGAAAAGTTTTATCAGGGGTTTAACAGAAAAGCATTTTAACAGAGTTTAGCACAAAAGCAGTTGTAACAGAGATTGAAGTCAGAAGCATTTTTAACAGAGATTGAAGTCGGTGAGCCAGGATGAATATTCCGATACTACTGATACCTATATAGCGATATTACTATTCATCGTACTTCTAATCATACAGTAGTCCACAAACATGCTGCTTTCCATAGTATGATTAACAGAGATTTATCTATACCGATGAGTGAACAGAATTTAGCTAAAGAAAAGTTAACTATTAAAAGTATATTGGCGAGTAATGGCTATGGGGGAGATCTCATTGATACAATATAGAATAGGGTTCTTAGAAAAAAGAGTAGGTAGGGAAGGAGTTTCAAACCTAGCTTTTGGGGAAGCTACGACTGAGGAAAAGATTTGGATCATTACCGTATTTCGGATAAAATTGGTAAAATATTAACTTCTAAAGGGTTCAAAGTAGGATATAAAACTAAAAATAATCTCAGATCTTCATTAAGTGTTCTTCTGGACTTGACTACTGTGGTCAAACTGGTAGGAAGTTTATAGTAAGAATAAAGGAACGTGAAAAAGATTTCAGGGATAATAATGAAGTCGATTTTGACCAAGGGGTGGGCAATTGAGGTTGTACCACATGTTCAGCTCCTAAAATTGATTTTGTATGAGTCAAAAATCTGGGAAATCGTCTGAAATCACCATCAGTTTGTAGAATAACACTAGAAAAAGTGTCAACACGTGGATCAAGACGATTAAATGGTGCTATCAATGATCAAAGATGATTTGAAAAAAAAAAAAAGAAGAGGAGCGTACCTAATTCAAGTTTCGGGGGCCAAAATTGGTGGAAACCACCAGAAATAGCCATTTCAATTATTTTACATGAAAGAAACAATAAATAAACAGCCAAAATTTCTGTAGGTATGTCCAGTAAAATAATAAACCCATGTGACAAGGGCTTTGCAGCGTTTTTAAATTGATCTTGAACTAAAGAATTTTGTTGAGACCACCAGGAGCATTGTCCGACCAGCCGTTCGTTTGCACCAAGACTTTAGTCAAAATGATCGTGAATGAAACCTTATAAATCCGGAGCCGATATCATTGCTAGGGCACACCTGATAATAATCAAGGATGGCTGTATGAAGTCGAGTTGGTTGTTCTGTGATATTATTCCATTCGAAAAATGATGGCTCTTTTGGATTTTGTTTATAGGTACTTTTGCAAATTGAACAACCGTTATGCTTCATGAATAGCAACAAATAATATTAATGATTGTATTTTGAATCCCGCGCATTTTTATTAAACAGTAATTCCCGGGCCGCCTGCACTACTCCATTTAGGGCTTTCCTTTTGTTGCAAAGGGGGGGGGGGGGGGGGCTTGAGGGCAGGTACTGACCACAGAAAACAGTGATCTACGCAGAAGGGGCATCTACGCATGTAAATAATAAACCGTTGTGTAATAATTTGCAGCGTTTTTACTTACTTTTTCATTCCATCACCCCTGTAATGTAGGCCCTTGACATGGTGTTGGCCGATGGCAGTACCTTCGACCCGGGTTAGGGGTTGAAAAGTAACCGATCTTATACCTCTTGATCTTCTCGGAACGATTTCTATAGAAAAGAACGAAACAGCCCGGCCCGGTCGTTGATGCCGATCGCTCAGAAGAAGACGTCGAAAGAAGGTTTTCTCCCCTTCCGGAGGAAAGTCGAGTGGATGTTGATTGAGGTCGTTGGCGGTTTGATAACAGATCCGTGTCCGTCGGAAAAGGTCTCACTCTTTCGGGAGAAGTGTTCAACACTCTTGTGAAAACTCCCTTCGCTTCTCCTAAACCAGACGACATACGGGGGAGAGAGCCAGGGAAGGAAAATGAGAATTAGGGAGTGAAAAACGCAGCAAATTATTACACAACGGGTTATTATTCTCCTGTATACTCGCCGACGCTCCTTCTGCGTAGATCATTGCATTCCCATTAGTGTAAGTAACTGATTCAGTAGGTAGTTTTCACACACACACACACACACACACACACACACACACACACACACACACACCACACGACAAGAATCCCAAGAGATGTGAAGTGTGTGTAACAGTTACGTATATATTATGTGCATTTTTCCGCCGCTACCATCGGTAATGCGCCATTGTGGCCCCACGAACTCCCCACCTGGTCGTTTTGGTTTATTATTCTGTGAATAATACACCTATGTATTCGCTCAGCAAAAATTTTTTATAACACCCCCTCAAACTTTTTTCTTCTACGTTTCAAGGTGCGTAGATTCCATAAATGCAATGTCCGTCCGCCGTATCACGTGTACAGGCTTCATTTTCGGTCTAAAAAAGTCGTTCTTTCGCACACGTGCTCCATTCGGGACCTAGTTGTGTTCAGAAACTTTGCAGCCCAATCGGAATATACCCAGGGGTTTTTGAGAGAAAAATGTGTATAAAAATAGGCACTTTTTGTATTTTAGTAACATGAGCTTTTGAGGTATCATTTTCCATGTTTCTGGGACGGAAAGACCGAATATGAAGTCGATTTCAACCAAAGAGTGGAAAATTGAGGTTCTAACGAAGTGAATTTACTTTAAATTTTGATCTAAAATCGTCTTATCCCGCACACAGTTTGGGTCCCCATTTGGGTGTACATTTGTGTCCTTGTTGTGCTCCGAAACTCGGCAACCCGATCGGAATTAATACACCCAGGGTGTTATTGTGGTTTGGGGGGGGGGGGGATTGGCGTAAAAATAGAGTTTTTTGAGGTTTTAGTGAACTTAAGCTTGTGATGTATCGTTTTCCTTTTATGACGTTGATATTGACCAAAGACTGAAGAATTGAGGTTTTAACGAAAGTTCAGCTCTCAAAATTCATTCATTCATTATGAAAAACCTGGGAAATCGTGTGAAATCACCATACACTTGTATAATAACACTAAATTCAGTATTAACAGGTGAATCAAGACAATTAAATAGCAATATCAGTGATAATTTTTTTAAAATGGAGCCCAGTTAGGGGTTTTCGGGGCCAAAATCTGTGGAAACCACCAAAAATAGCAATTTCAATAATTGCACATGAAAGAAACACTAAATGAACAACCATAATTTCTCTACTATGTCCAGTAGAATAATAAACCCATGTGACAAAGACTTTCCAGCGTTTTTGACTTTCTGATGATAGCTGTTAGGTTCAAACTTTGGGGCCTAAAATGTGACCGAATGACGCAGAATGCTCCGGTTGGTCTATAAAAATCCTCGTTTGCGGAATGAGTTTAAAAACGTCACGAAAACCATACCTTGCAATTGAGAGTTTTCGAGTTACGGCGTTCTGAAATTTCAACCCCTACTTTTTATCCCTTAGGACTGACAGTAACGCCGAGCTTCGAGGGCCAACTAAACCTCAACTGGAACCTTCTAACCGAATTTCAATGATTTTGGTTCATGGGGGGGGGGGGTTAAATTTTGTTCAATGCTCGATTCCAAAGGTTCACTTTGAAAATAATGAACCGTTAAAAAATTGTATCAAACGAAATTGCGTGTTCACATTATCTACGGCGTTGGTCTGATATTGTCATAGGGAGTATTGCTGAAGTGTTTAGCAAGGGAAAAATAAATCAGTCCTCCTCCTTCCTCCCTATCAAAGAAGGGCTGTTGGTGGATAATAGATGTTAATTGTGTGCATTGTTTTAGTGGTCTTAAGGTTTCAGAAAACAGCTTCAGACGTCAAAAAGCACTCATCGTTTTAGCGGAGTTGTTATTTATATCGTTTGTATTGTCTCATGAATATTATCATCAATTCATCGAATTTCATTTCACACCTTCTATGTGGTAAGCCATTTTGCAATGTGCAATAAACAAAAAATAAACCTTTAGCTTACCACCAATTAATTGGAACATAATCACGCTTAATTAATAAGATTCGATTTAATTATTCGTACCTTTGGTTTTGGTTTATTATTCTGGGAATAATACACCTATGTAATCGCTCGGCAAAAAATTTGTGTAACACCCCGCAAAATTTTTTCTTTTACGTTTCAAGGTGCGTAGATTCCAAAAATGCAATGTCCGTCCTCCGTAGCATGTGTACCGGCTTCATTTTCGATCTAAAAAATTCGTCATTTCCCCACACATGTTCCATTTGGGCCCTAGTTGTGTCCCGAAACTTTGCAGCCAGATCGGAATATACCCAGGGGTGTTATGGGTGAAAAATTGGTAAAAAATAGGTATTTTTCGTGGTTTAGTAACATGTTAGTAACGTGAGCTTTTGACGTACCATTTTCCATGTTCTTGGGACGAGAAGACCGAATATGAAGTCGATTTTGACCATAGAGTGAATAATTGAGGTTCTAACGAAGTTTCAGCCTTAAATTTACGTTAAATTTTGGTGTAAAATCATCGTTCCTCCGCACACAGTTTGGGTCCCTATTTGGGAACACATTTGGGTCCTAGTTGTGCTCCGAAACACGACGGCCCTATCTGAATACGCCCAGGGGTGTTATGGGAGAAAAATGGATATAAAAATAGGGATTTTTGAGGTTTTAGTGAACATGAGCTTGTGAGCGAATATGAAGTCGATTTTGACCGAAGAGTGAAGAAGTGAGGTTGTAACGAAGGTTAAGCTCCCGAAATTCATTTTTATTAGTCAAAAACATGGGAAATTGTCTGAAATCACTACACATTTGTATGATAACACTAGAAGTAGTATCAACAGGTGAATCAAGACAGTTAAATGGTACTATCAATGATCAAAAATAATCTGTTTAAAAAAAGAACGAGCCTAATTCGTGTTTTTGGGGGGCCAAATTGGTGGAACCATCAAAAATAGCCATTTCAATAATTGCTCATGAAAGACACAACAAATGACACAGCCCACATTTCTGTAGGTGGGTCCAGTAGAATAATAAACCCATGTGACAAGGACTGCAGCGTTTTTACATTACGTACAAGAGGCAAGTGTGGATTCAATTCATGAAATTCTTCGTTCCAAACAACGTTTCGTCATACGGATGGTGTCAACCCTCTGTTTTCCACCTACGTATTTCCGACAGGAGGCCTCCGGCAATGGGATTATCTTGACGATGACGAATATAAATGGCTCCTCTGTCATTCCGTCACATGATGCTGTGAAGGTGAAGGTGAAGTTGGAGGTTAGAAGTGTCGTGGAGTCGTTTGTCACCTCCGACACTAATTTGTCAACGTTCATTTTCTTACTGTGTTGAAGATTCGTTCAACCGCTCTCCCCCGTCAACGTTCCACACATTTCCACGAGTTCGTAACCGGCTCGAACACTGATCCGTTCCGTCTGTTGACAAGTTGTGCAGTGGGTGATAAAGCGGAAAATCCTCCAAGAAAACCAAGAAAATCGAAGCGTCCAAGAACGCGGTTTTCACGACAGAAATAGTAGCAGTATAAGTTATTCATGAAGAAAAAGGTATATAATAAACTGTTGTGTAATAAACTGTTCTTTAATAAACCGTTGTGTAATAATTTACCTGTTAAGATGCCCCTTCTGCGTAGATCACTGTTTTCTGTACCTTCCCTCGAGCTCCCTCCAGGAAAGCCCGGGAATTACAGTTTCATAAAAATGGGTGAGAGTCAGTCATTAAATCATTAATTATTTGTTGTTGTTCATGAAGCGTAGGGTAAATAATAAACCGTTGTGTAATAGTTTACCAGTATAGATGCCCATTCTGCGTAGACCACTGTTTTCTGTGGGTAATAGCTACCCTCATGCTCCCCCCAGGAAAGCCCTAAATCGAGTACTGAAGCCGGGAATTACAGTTTTATAAAAATGCGCGGGATTCAATAATTTAATCATTAATAAATAATTATTTGTTGTTATTCATGAAGCATAAAGTTCCTTCAAGTTGCAAAAGTACCTACCAACAAAATCGTAAAGAGCCACCATTCTTCGAATGAAATAATACCACAGAACAACCAACTCGACTTCATACAGCCATCCGTGACTATAATCATGTGTTCCCTAGCGATGATATCTGGGCCGGATTTATACCATTTGATTCACGATCGTGTTGACGAAGCTTTTCGGCCCAAACGAACCGCTGGACGTACAATGCTCCGGTTGGTCTCAAAAAATTCTTTATTTCAAGATCAATTTAAAAACGTTAAAAAAAACCATACCCTTCTATTGAAAGTTTTCGAGTTACGGCGTTCTGACAATTGCAACCCCTATTTTGAACCCCTTAGAGATGGCTGACAGTAACGCCGAGCTTCGAGGACCAATTAGACCCCAAACTGGACCTACAAACCGGATTCTATTAATTTTGGTTCATGGCAACTAAGAAAAGTGCGAAGTACGGCTTACGGTGTATGGCGGACGGACAGAAATATGTTTTATTCCATTTTTGGATTCTACGTGCCTTGAAACGGAAACATCAAATTTTGAGGGAAGGTTAAAATGTTTTTTTTTCTCATGCTCGATTCCAATGGTGTATTATTGAAAACAGTAAACCAAAAAAGAAATGCCTATGTCAGTTTACGAAACGAGGTAATGGTTGTCCAAACTGCTCATCTACAGTGCAAAATTACCTGCTTTTGGTTTATTATTCTGTGAATAATACACCTATGTATTCGCTCAGCAAAAAATGTTTATAACATCCCCTCAAAATTTTTTCTTTTCCGTTTCAAGGTGCATAGATTCTAAAAATGCAATGTCCGTCCGCCGTATCACGTGTACAGGCTTCATTTTCGGTCTAAAAAAGTCGTTCTTTCGCACACATGCTCCATTTGGGCCCTAGTTGTGTCCCGAAACTTTTCAGCCCGATCGGAATATACCCAGGGGTGTTATGAGTGAAAATGTGTGTAAAAATAGGTACTTTTTGCGTTTTAGCAACATGTTGGTAACAAGAGCTTTTAAGGTATCGTTTTTCATGTTTTTGGGGACCAATGAATAGAAACTTGAGGTTCTACCAGATGTTCAGCTCCCGAAATTGATTTTTTATGAGTCAAAAACCTGGGAAATCGTCTGAAATCACCATTAATTTGTAGAATAACACTGGAAAAAGTGTCAACTGGTGGATCAAGACGATTAAATGGTGCTATCAATGATCGGAGATAATTTATTTAAAAAAAAAAAAGAGGAGAGCGTACCTTATTCGTGTTTTGGGGGCCAAAATTGGTGGAAACCACCAGAGATAGCTATTTCAATTATTTTATATGAAGGAAACAATAAATGAACAGCCAACATTTCTGTAGGTATGTCCAGTAGAATAATAAACCCATGTGACAAGGACTTTGCAGCGTTTTTCATTCTGTAGAATGATTGACTTATAATGGCGGCCACCTGAAAGTGGCTTGCAATGGTTTCAACGACAATGATATCCTATCGGAAGAAGTTATCCGTGGGAAGGGAACGACGATCCTTCTTCGCAGTGGGGAGAGGCGACGCTGATAAAAAATAATTTGGAAGAAGGGACGACCAACCTTCAACGACGTATTACCGAAGGGTCATCCTTCCTCAGGAAAATATGAATTCAACGATTCATGTAACATGTAACATGTAACGCATATCTACAACACCCAACAAAACTACACTGTGTAGTCCTAGACTGGTATAATTGAGGTTGGTAATGCCCATAATTTTGGCAAATTTTGATAATTGCAACTTTATTTTGCCATACCTGTTTACAGCAAACAAGTTGACCAATCGTCATAATTTATGCAGTCAGTAGGAAGTACAAAGTCGACTAGAGAATATAACATAATAGTGGTATAACAGTATGTAATCAATCAAAATAATCAATTATATATTATAAAGTTCCTGGTTTAAAGTATTTTCAAATATTTATTCATTGTAAATATTATCTTCTGCTCGAAGTATATAAGTGAAGAAGCACCTGGAAGGCAGGGAGACGTGAATATTGGATGTGCATATGAGCGCGAGGCTGCTGTCAAGCTACTACAACCTACCGTCACAACTCTGGACGGCGAACTGTCATAGCATTACCGAGGCTTTATAATATTTGACGTACAGCTCTACAAAATAATTCAAGCTGTCTCAACGGAAGGACGTAGAAAGTCAGACGTATTAAAATACAGAAGCCTCCACAAAACACCTAAAACCATCTTTCAGGACTCGTCGTAGTCATAGTCTGTAGTCGGTCTTGTTTCAGATGACTGATGACCCTAATAAGGTAGGTAAGATGAATATGTATTTCCTATTCACACAACAATTAATACAAGGACCAGTAGAGATGATGGAAATTACCCTTCCACTTTAAAGCCTAAGGCTTTGTGTTGTGGAAGGGAGGGTCGCTGACTACAACGTGATGCTTGCACCATCTTACAATTTAATTATTTTAATTTATTCAACTTCTCACAATACAATTCAATTCATTTTAAAAAAAATTATCGCTTAAGAAAATTGAAATAAAATTAATTTAATTTTAAATTAATCTAACAATCGCGAATTATATCTGTGATAAATACTCGTCAGAAAAGAGGTAAACAGTACATGACTAGCTGTTATTAACCATGAAAATAAGGTTTTAAAAATATATATTTGGCGTCTGGAACGTCGTTAGGACACCTGAGGGCAGCAGAAGTTTATCTCAAAGCAATAGGGACCTTATAAGAGATCGACAAAATCAAACAAAACTCGAAATACCTACTTCTTATGTGCTACTTTTACAAAGGTGTCCTGTGTTGCGAGCTCCTTGGGATGTTTTCCACCACTGTAAATACGAAACGTCTTCGGTTTATTTTGCTTCTCAACATTGTATGAATCGGTGCCTTCCAATCTAGCAAATTGCTATGGGTTCATGTTAGGTAAAATACCATGCCGAGAGGAATGATTAGAATACAATACCATGTATATTCGCTAAATATACTGAACATGTCATATAAAGTGCTAAAACAACACAGGGACAGATGATGAGTTGTGGCATTCAAATTTGAAACTTTATTTTGATGCACATTTCAAAATTATGCTTCATAGGATGTAAACCTTCATTTCTGTGAGTGTCATCGGCCTATAACCGATAAACCATCATTGCCTTATTAATTTGCCAAGAATGTGATTAATGTTTCAAAACTTATTTCTTTTCTCCACAGGGGAAAACATGGGTGAAGCGACCGGAAAGGCACTGCAGGCACTACTGTGCCTCTGCAAAGATTTCCAAGGACAAGTCAATCGAAAGTAAGGTTTTTTTTTAAATGTCATTGTAAATATAAAAATTTCATTATGTTCGTGAAGTGTTTGGAAAATTTCAAGAACCTTCTTCATTTTAATCGCTGCTGTGTTCATTCCAATGCTTGACTGACTTGAAATCTGCTGCAATGACAACTTGAATCTTGGAAAGTGAGATTAAAGAGACGTGGATTGAAAATTCATATAGGTGCCAATCCATTATTGCATTTCATTAATATAGTAACTATAGGGTGAGACAATTTTATCGCACCTTCAATTTACTCCCGTAGTATGTAGCTAAGAGGTTTTTCAAAATCCTTCATGTTTTTAGGTGAAATTCAAATATTACATTTGCCTGACATTAGTTTTAGCAAATTTTGAAGAAAATTAGCTACTTCTGCAGTGGGTCCAAAATTCCTTTCGGTCTTTTAAACCTTTTATACCTACGAGATTTAAAAAATGTAAATGTTGCCAAAACAACATTAAAGTGGCAAATAAAAATAAAAAAGTTCAGAGATGAGCCATTTAAAAGCAGTGTAGTCAAATTTGAGTTTGTATGGACTCAAGAATCGTAAAAACTCTGTGTGAACTGCTGTAAACCGCTAAAAATAAATGTAAATCAGTTCACCCAAAGTCGTTCAAAATGGTAAACCGAAGCAGAACTATTTCAATTATTTAAAATAAAAAAAACCACAAAGGGTTTCAAATCTGAGTTTTTGTGAGTGAAAAATACCAGCAAATTGAAATTACCATAATAGTTTCCGGAGGAGTCCGTCGTCACTACCTGGTTGAGTACTGGAGACGAGCGATTTCGATGTAAGGACATCATCATCAGGCCGTCGAGACAGTACTAGGCCTGATGATGGTGTCCTTACATCGAAACCGCTCGCCTCCAGTACTCAACCAGCTAGTGAGTGGCCAGGTATGGCAATATTACTTCTTACACTTGCGGAAATAACCCTTCAGATTTAATAGCAAATTCAATAGCTCAAGTGGGTAGACGTAGCGTTCAATGAGCTGGCTTCGATTGCCATTGTTGAGCTGGAGACAGACCGAAGACAACAATTCCCCCGATAACCCTCTTCACCACTTACTGACCATCCTCACCCCTTCCATCACCATTCCGGCATTGATCGTATTTGAGGGGGTAGCAAGACCCCCCCCTTCCCCCCAACACAGCAACTGCCCTACCGTCTAGAACCATTCAGGCCTAGATCTGTTTATTTGTTTATTGAAATATTACAAACCTGCGAAGCCCAAATACAATAGCGGTACACAAAGGAAGTTACTTATGGAAGAAACAATAATAGGGTTTAAAAAAAAATTATAGATAGTTTGTTCTATGTGAAAAACGCTGCAAATTATTAATCATTAATCAACGGTTTATTATTTACCTGCACATATGCCCCTTCTGCGTGGATCACTATTTTGTGCGGTCCATACCTACCCTCGTGCTTCCCCCAGGAAAGCCCTAAATCAAGTGCTGGAGCCGGTCCGCGAATAAAAAATGCGCGGGATTGTATAATTCAATCATTCATTATTTGTTGTTATTCATGAGCCATAACGTTTTTGGTTTATTATTTTCAATAATGAACCATTGGAATCGAGCATGAAACAAAAAATTCTAACCCCCTTTCAAAATTTGATGGTTTACGTTTCAAGGTACGTAGAATCCAAAACTGCAATAAAAATATTTCTGTCTGTCCGCCGTACGCCGTACGAGCCACTTTTCTTAGTTACCATGAAAACAAATTGATGAAATTCGGGTTGTAGGTTCCGTTCGGGGTCTAGTTGGTCCTCGAAGCTCGACGTTACTGTCAGTCATCTCTAAGGGGTTCAAAATAGGGGTTGACATTTTCAGAACGCCGTAGCTCGAAAACTCTCGATAGAAGGGTATGGTTTTTTTTACGTTATAAATTTGTCTTGAGCTACACAATTTTTTGAGACCACCCGGAGCATTGTACGTCCAGCCGTTCGTGTGCACCAAAAAGCTTCGCCAACACGATCGTGAATCAAACGGTATAAATCCGGCCCGGATATCATCACTAGGGGGCACCTGATTATAATCAAGGATCGCTGTATGAAGTCGAGTTGGTTGTTCTGTGATATTATTTCATTTGAAAAATGATGGCTCTTTTGGAATTTGTTGGTAGGTAGTTGTGAAACATGAACAAACGTAGAAGTATTATTTGATAAATTATTACACAACGGTAAATTATTACCCAACAGTTTATTATACTATCTACTTAGGAGGGTACCTATACGAGTACATGTGAATTATTACACAGCGGTTTATTATTTGCCTTATGCTTCATGAATAACTGTAAATAATTATTAGTTATTGAATTATTGAATCCCGCGAATTTGTAGAAAACTTTATTCCGGGGCCGGCTCCAGTACTCGATTTAGGGCTTTCCTGAGGGGGAGCTCGAGGGAATTGACCACAGAAAGCACTGATCTACGCAGAAGGGTCATCGATACAGATAAATAATAAACCTTTGTGTAATAATTTGCAGCTTTTTTTATCCACCTGATGATTGTCGCATGATTCTGTACACATACATTGAAGCGTTTTCAGTTGTGTAATGTTTATCCATTCATGTTTCCTTATAGCTCTTCAATGCCACATGTATTTAAAACGTAAACTCGACCCACTTCATACCTACCGTATTTCCAGTTGAATTTAATCGTTCAGTTATTGCTGGATTACGTTTATGTTATAACGCACGACCTTCGTGTATTGCGGTTAAGTATCTCCGTGCTAAGCTTCCTATCGTGAGTCCGCGTCCTGCTCACAATCTCTGGTCGTTGATTATGTCCCTCACGCATGGATCAACAACCTTACCATTTTCAGAAGTACAATATCGTCACCATCGGTAAAGGGTAGAAGGGTCTTATTCGAAATGGGCCTTGCTGCTGCAACTAAATTATTCACAATTATTAGAGACATAGTTCGGCCCATAACAGTCACCTATAAGACGAATGCTACATTCATTAGGGCCTGAGAAGAGTAGAGTTAGCAGTACATGACACAGAAAATTTCTTTTTTAACAAAAAACAAAACAACCTTCAAAAACGCTGCAAAGTCTGGTCACATGGGTATATTATTCTATATGACATACCTACAGAAATTTGGACTGTCCATTTATTGTTTCCTTCGTGTGCAATAATTGAAATAGCTATTTCTGATTGTTTCCACCAATTTTGGTCCCGAAAAACACTAATTGGGCTCCATTAAAAAGAATTATCATTGATAGTGCCATTTAATTGTCTTGATTCACCTGTTTATACTAGTTCTAGTGTTAGTACTTGGGACCATACAAGTTTATGGTGATTTCAGACAATTTCCCAGGTTTTTTACTCATAAAGAATGAATTTTGAGTTAAAACCTCAGTTCTTCACTCTTTGGTCAATATCAACTTCATTATTCGGTCTTATCACCCTAAAAAATATGGAAAACGATACCTCACAAGCTCATGTTCACTAAAACGTTCGAAAAAAAAAACACACAAAAAACCCAAATTTTTCCCCCATAACCGATGGGGCTCACAACTAGGACCCATATCGGGACCTAAACTTTGTCCGGAAGATCGAAGATTTTAGACCAAAATTTAACGTAATTTAAAGACTGAAACTTCGTTGGAACCTCCATTTTCCACTCTTCAGTTAAAATCGACTTCATATTCGGTCTTCTCGTCCTAAAAAACATGGAAAACGACATCTTTATTTACAAGTAAAACCCAATGAAAGGATCTGTAGATTACGTTGCTGTGCAGAAGAATCTTTCGGAAATCCCATAGTTACTCAGATTCCGATGCATCGAACTGAAATTTGTTGACTTGTGATTCAAACGGACCTTACCGGTTATCATTTCCTTGTACAGTAATCGTTTAGTTCTCGTATGGATACCACATTGGAAAATTTGTAGGTAGGTAGTGAAGTAAATAATTTACTAAAAATAGCAAGCAATTTAAAGTAATCCTATGATTGTATTTCCATTACCATCGCCGAAGGAGTGGTGAAACAATACTAAGTGGTGCGGGAGCCAAGGGCCACTTTGGCCCGTCGCACTTGGTAGTAAGTGAGTAGGTATGCAAGGTTCTTCTTGTGGTCGTTTCGTGGTAGGCCAGTAAAATTAGATCAAAAACGCTGCAAATTATTAAACAACGGTTTATTGTTTACCTGTATAGATGCCCATTCTGCGTGGATCACTGTTTTCTGTGGTCAGTACCTACCCTCGTGCTCCCACCAGGAAATCCCTAAATCATGTACTAGAGTCGGCCCGGGAGTTATATCTTATGCCATTTTATTGCATTGAAGAGCATGCAATCCATTGAAAACCATTAAATTCCAACTGAATTCCAATAAATTGATTGATTGATTGAACTCCAATTCCAATTGAAATCCAATTCCAAGTGAATTCCAATTCCAATAAAAATCCAGTTCCAGTTGAAATCCAATTCCAATTGAAATATGCATTCAAGATTGTTGCGGCGTCCCTAGCAGTGATATCTGGGGTGAATGTATAAAATTTGATTCACCCTCCTGTTGACGTTGCCTGTCGGTGCAAAGTTCAGGGACTTACTGTGAAGAACGGCTGGACGTACACTGCTCCAGGTGGTCTCAAATAACTCCCAAGTTGGAGAACTATTCCAAAATGTAACAAAATTCGAGATTACGGCGTCCTGGAGATTCCAACCCCTATTTTTCACCCCTTAGGGACGACGGCTGTAACGGCGAGCTGCTCGTACAAACTAGACCCCAAAGAGGACCCACAAACCAAATTTCATCAATTTTGGTTCATGGTAACTAAGAAAAGTGCAAAGTACGGCGTACGGCGGACAGAATTTTTTTATTGCATTTTCGGATTCTACATACCTTGAAACGGAAACCATCAAATTTTGAGGGGGGGGGGGGGTTAGCATTTTTTTTCTTTCATGCTCGATCCAAAGTTTACCTAATTATTGAAATAATAAACCAAAAACGGCCCTCCTACTTCAGAAAAAGGCAAAGCTTTAGGACCAACTAAAGGAATTAGCAAGGTTTCCAGCTTTGTCCAATTTTTTACGAGGTAGGGTTCTGATTTTACTGGCCTATAGATTGGTTAACACCTTATTTATTGTAAATTTTTACTTCATTATGTTGTTATTATAGGAACAACTCGACTACACATCGGAAAAACATCTGATGCGGTATAAAACTCTTCTCTACCTGTTGATAATAATATATGCTAACTCGTAACCACTATATTTTGTACATTAATCGGGGCGTTATTATTTGTGTGTTTGTTTCTGTCCAACGGCTGATTCAACGTTTACTATTTTGTTTAAATTCTGTTTTATTGGTTTCAACCTTAAAATTGGCTTGCGAGCCGTTTTTCTCTTTCTCCCTTTAAATTTTGAGTAGGCGCATATATTAATTAGGTATATATCATAATTTATATTATATTCAAACGCCAGTACTGGATTGTTTAGGTTTTGGGTGGGAGGGAGGTCAGTGCTTAGGTCATCATGGTGCCCCAAATATGACGACTTTATTTTAATTGTTTGTGGAAATTTATAACCGGCAATATTAAGGGCTCTATAAGCGTGTTTTAAAAACGACCATGGACCTCTAAAGTAAGTGAGTGCACCCTTTCATTGTTTTTCTCGGTATTATTGTTTATCTCGTTTGATGTATTCATATTATGTTGACTAATTTATTTTGTTCTGAACTGCATTGTAATATCATAGGAGGACGACACACTATTATGATACGTGTGGTTCCGAACAAATACTTATATAATATTATATATTATATAGAAAACGATCTGAACTCGAATTTGAACCGTTACGTTACTACTTGATATTTAGTGCGATACGTCTCATAATCGCATCGTAATCGTAAATGGCGGAATCGCGATTGTTTCTCTCATCTGCACAATTATATTATACTGGTGCAATAATTCGAGCCCTCTCCGAGGATGATGCTACGTCGCAGTGAATATGCCCCAGTCTGCTTCAGAACATTAAGTAAGTCACCTCAAAACGCCAAATGATTTTATTGGTATCATTTTGTGATTATTTCACGTGCTATCAGTTAAATTGGCGAAAGACCTTTTTTACCAAACTGCATTATTCATTGAAACACAATTGAATAGTCTTTATTTGATTACATAAATTTCTCATAAAATATTACAGTTCATTTTGCGGGCTTCTTCTGGTTTCCCAGTCTCCAGTTTTAAATCAATGAACCTCGAACAAAGGTGAGAGGATGTCGAATATGTGATGAACATTCGAGAGGGACTGAAGACTTTGATTCATGAAGACTATTTGAACTGAGATGTGCTCCCATGTCAAAAACGCTGCAAAGTCCTTGTCACATGGGTTAATTATTCTACTGGACCCACCTACAGAAATTTTGGCTGTTCATTTATTGTTTCTTTCATGTGCAATAAATGATTGATATGGCTATTTTTGATGGTTTCCACCAATTTTGGCCCCCAAAACCACGAATTAAGCTCGGCTTTTTTTCTAAACAGACTATTTTTGATCATTTAACTGTGTTGATTCACCTGCTGGTACTACTTCTAATGTTATTATACACATTTATGGTGATTTCAGACGATTTCCCATGTTTTTGACTAATAAAAACGCTGCAAATCCCTGCACAACGGTTTATTATTTTGTATAGAATACCCTTCTGTTACAGATCACAGCTCTATGTATAGATAACCCGTCTATATAATATAATATGTACTATTCTATGCATAATTATGTAGATCGCAGACCCTCCGTAGGTTAGTACCTAACCCCGTACTAACAAAAACCCCGTAACAAAAAGAAACACACATAATGAAGTTCTGAAAAGAAATTGTTGATGAGGAGTGAAAAAAGTTGCAAAAGTACCTACCAACAAACTCCAGCCCCTTCTACGTAGATGGTATAATGAACCGTTGTGTAATAATTTACCGTTGAGTAATGATTTACCGTAGTAATAATTTACCCATCAATAATACTTCAACGTTTGTTCAAGTTTCACTACCTACCAACAAACTCCAAAAGAGCCATCATTTTTCAAATTAAATAATATCACAGAACAACCAACTCGACTTCATACTCCGCCAATATAATCAGGTGATCCCTACCAATGATTGGCCGTATTCACAAATTCCTATTGTGGGCGCGTCTCTGGTTACGAGATTTGGTTTGAATTGTATACAATTTCATTCACACTGGAGTCGAAAATGCCTGTCGGAGCAAACTTCGGGGCCTTACTGTGAACGAACGGCTGGACGTACGATGCTCCGGATGGTCTTAAAAAACTCGCAAGTTCAAGAACTATTTAAAACCGTAAAAATATTCACGTAAAAAAATGGTATAGGCGTTTTGAAAATTTCAACCCCTATTTTGAACCCCTTAGAGATGACTCACAGTAACGTCGAGCTTCGAGGACCAACTAGACGCCGAACGGAACCCATAACCCGAATTTCATCAATTTTTTTTCATGGTAACTAAGAAAAGTGGCCCGTACGGCGTACGGCGTACGGCGTACGGTGTACGGCGTACGGCGTACGGCGTACGGCGGACAGACAGAAATATTTTTATTGCAGTTTTGGATTCTACATACCTTGAAACGTAAACCATCAAATTTTGAGGGGGGGTAAGAATTTTTTTTTTCATGCTCGATTCCAATGGTTCATTATTGAAAATAATAAACCAAAATGAGTTTCGGGAGCTTAACCTTCGTTACAACCTCAATTCTTCACTCTTTGGTCAAAATCAACCTAACATTCGGCTTCTCGCCCTAAAAAACATGGCAAAATACCTCACAAGCTCATGTTCACTAAAACCTCAAAAATCCCTCGAACATTTTTACACCCATTTTTCTCCCATAACACCCCTGGGTGTATGCCGATCGGGCTGCCTTGTTTCGGAGCACAATTAGGACCTGAATGTGTTCCCAAAGGGGGACCCAAACTTTCTTCGGAAGAACGACGATTTTAGACCAAAATTTAACGTAAATTTAAGGCTGAAACTTCGTTAGAACCTCAATTTTCCACTCTTTGGGCAAAATTGACTTCACATTCGGTCTTCTGGTACCAAAAACATGGAAAACGATACCGCAAAAGCTCATCTTACTAACCTGTTACTAAAACACAAATTTCAGACAATTTCCCATGTTTTTTACTAATAGAAAATGAATTTTGGGAGCTCAATCTCCGTTACAAGTGTGCGGAAGGACGACGATTTTAGACCAAAATTTAACGTAAATTTAAGGCTGAAACTTCGTTGGAACTTCAATTTTCCAGTCTTTGGTCAAAATCGACTTCATATTTGGTCTTCTCGTCCCAAAAACATGGAAAACGGTGCCTCAAAAGCTCATGTTACTAACATGTTACTAAAACACAGGAAGTACCTATTTTTTACCCATTTTTCACCCATAACACCCCTGCGTACATTCCGATCGGGCTGCAAAGTTTCGGGACACAACTAGGGTCCAAATGTCTGCGCAAGAACAATTTTTTAGACCGAAAATGAAGCCGGTATACGTGATACGGCGGACGGCGACGGACATTGCATTTTTGGAATCTACGCACCTTGAAACGTAAAACAAAAAATTTTGAGGGGGTGTTATAAAAATTTTCCGCTGAGCGATTACATAGGTGTATTATTCGTGGAATAATAAACCAAAACAAAAGTACTGAACAATCATTACCGTAAAGTTTGTACCCTCAATTGTTCTATACTTAATATCTCCACAAGGTGGATAGAAGCACTAAGATTATGGCAAAAATGATCGCGTAACATAAAATTAAGTAAAGATACTCTGGGGGAGACCAGTGTGCAACCTGTTGTTCCACAGCGGAAGGTTCCAAGCCGATGTGTTGCAGTGAGTTCATTCTGACGGTATCTGAGCGGTATGAGTCACCGTTTGGCCATGGGGCTCGATAATTCTGCTGATGGAGCCCTTGGCACAGCTGTCCGGTAGCTTTGTCGTACGAAGGGGGCTCGTCAGGCGGTGGCTGCTGTGAAGGGTCTGACGCTTGCTGAAAATGCGTCCGTGCGTCTGTGTCTTGCTGTGGCGTGGCGGGCCCCTGTTGATAGGTGTACAGCTGCTGTTGCTCGGGGTACATCTTCAGTGCGAATGAGCAAGATTATAGCAGCAAGATTATAATAGTTTAAATCGAGTAACTACACCAGTAGAGCTGCCAATAAATTGTGAACAACTATGACGAGCTTCATGAGATCCGCAACTGAAGCAGTGAATAAACGTCAAGAACGATATCAACTTTTGAGTGACTAAACTACCGACACACTCATTCGTCCATAGACACAGCAAGAAAAAAACATTTTCTCCGCTACACGGTAAAACCTTGTATCATGGACATGCGTTTGGTTCGTAAATCTATTAAATAGAGAGTTGCCGCAACCATTTTCCGAAAAACGCAACTGAAAAACGTAAGTCTGTTCTAGGGTGACCAACTCGGATGCTAACTATCCAACGTAAGTTCCATGAGAAAATTACATGTTCACGTAACTCCGGACATATGTTGAAGTGACGTTGAAGTAATAACTTGTCAATGATATACAGGGTGTAACGTGAGTGATGCAAAACCTCTCTCCCACGTGTTCTACATCTAATTTCCGACCAAAAGTGTCCTATAATTTTTTTTACTCCGCTTAAAACCCCACTTTTTTCACTTTTACATTTTTTTTCGAGTTTCCGACCTCGTCTCACTAAAGCAGCTATAATTTCCTTAATTTAAAGAGTAAATTCAAGTTTGAAGATACCGTTGGAAAGAGCGTTAAATTTCCTGTATCTCTAATGCCTAACAAATTTTTTGGTTTATTATTTTCAATAATGAACCATTGGAATCGAGCATGGAAAAAAAAATTCTTACCCCCCCTCAAAATTTGATGGTTTACGTTTCAAGGTACGTAGAATCCAAAACTGCAATAAAAATATTTCTGTCTGTCCGCCGTACGCCGTACGCCGTACGCCGTACGCCGTACGGGCCACTTTTCTTAGTTACCATGAAAAAAAATTGATGAAATTCGGGTTATATGTTCCGTTCGGCGTCTAGTTGGTCCTCGAAGCTCGACGTTACAGTGAGTCATCTCTAAGGGGTTCAAAATAGGGGTTGAAATTTTCAAAACGCCTATACCATTTTTTTACGTAAATATTTTTACGGTTTTAAATAGTTCTTGAACTTGCGAGTTTTTTAAGACCATCCGGAGCATCGTACGTCCAGCCGTTCGTTCACAGTAAGGCCCCGAAGTTTGCACCGACAGGCATTTTCGACTCCAGTGTGAATGAAATTGTATACAATCCAAACCAAATCTCGTAACCAGAGACGCGCCCACAATAGGAATTTGTGAATACGGCCAATCATTGGTAGGGATCACCTGATTATATTGGCGGAGTATGAAGTCGAGTTGGTTGTTCTGTGATATTATTTAATTTGAAAAATGATGGCTCTATTGGAGTTTGTTGGTAGGTAGTGAAACTTGAACAAACGTTGAAGTATTATTGATGGGTAAATTATTACTACGGTAAATCATTACTCAACGGTAAATTATTACACAACGGTTCATTATTCCATCTACGTAGAAGGGGCTGGAGTTTGTTGGTAGGTACTTTTGCAACTTTTTTCACTCCTCATCAACAATTTCTTTTCAGAACTTCATTATGTGTGTTTCTTTTTGTTAGGTACTGTTTGTCATCGGCAGAATTATTTTAGCAACATTTAACTCGTGATTTAGGTAGGTACCTAGTAACGAGTACGGGGTTAGGTACTAACCTACGGAGGGTCTGCGATCTACATAATATGCATATAATAGAATAGTACATATCATATTATATAGACGGGTTATCTATACATAGAGCTGTGATCTGTAACAGAAGGGTATTCTATACAAAATAATAAACCGTTGTGCAGGGATTTGCAGCGTTTTTAAGGAGGATTTGAGGAGTGGCAATGGAGTTTGAAGAGTGAATTTAGTCAAAATCTTAAAATCGTCTGTTTTTTCAAACGCTGGGTGATCCTATTAATTCTTGTAGCAGAATGGTGCAGGTAAGCTAAAAAATGCGCCAAAACGTCAGCTTTCCAAGAGACTAATCAAAACGTTTTTTGGAATTGATTTCAAGAGAGAAAATGAGGTTTGAATACGAAAAAACGTGTTGTTTCCGGCTAACTCGTGGGTTTTTAATGAAAAATGTACCTATTGTGAGTGAGTCAACTATGAGGTAATTTTCAGATCGAATGGTGACACCCTCACATCATCTCCCAGTAAGTATTTCGTCGTTATTTTCATTTTAGTCCAAGGCTGTTGGCATTACAAAGAATGGAACTATGGAAATTAAGCGAAGAGGATTGAAAGATCCGTGAGACGACTGTTGTTCCTCTACGAATGATTGGGATGAGTTCTTATCTTTTTGCTGTGTAATCGTTACTTGTGTGACTATCCTGCCTACAAACCTACTTATGGCTATGTCAGTAATGGATGGCGAGTTAAGGCTGAAATTTGGCAGCGAAAAGTCTACAAGTAAATTACCTGAAGTTTGTAGGTTGGCAGCGGCCCCGTAGTCAGCGTTGCACAGGTTCTGACTTCGGGTACAGGTTATGGTACGGCTGTAAATTCCTAACGATAAAACTAATAATTTGGAGGCCTGATGGCAGTTCGAAAGGTGACTCTACTGTTCTAAAAAGGATGTGAAAGAATCTCAATACGTCAAGGTAACGGAATTTATTAGAGGAAACGTGACAACATGAAGTGGGGTCGCGAAGGCGCCAAAGAAAAGACAGAATGTACAAGATGAAATTGAATAGTCGCGAGTTACGGAAATTACATGAATGGGGAGGAGAACTAAGAAAGTAAGTATGTCAGATAAGTGTAATTTAAGATGTTGAAAATGTGGCACCAGAGTCGAGGGTTCAGCGATGGGTTCGGACGTCGATGATACGAGGGACAAGGGAGATTTCTTGGGGCCAAAGATGTGGAGAGTTCTGGAACAGACGGGTATAACCCCTTTTGTGACTCTCGTTAGGAAGTGTGATGCACCAAGCCTGAGGGGCGCTATTACGCGAATGATATCGCTTAGGTAAAGATAAGTAGGTAATAATAGGGATGATTCCTACCTCCGCTGGAACGGTGGTCCGATCGGTCCAGGGATGGTCCTCCCGGGCTTCTGGTCCAGGGATGAATTCCTGGAGCTCCGGGGCGATTGTTCTTGGCTGCTGGCTCCTGGAACAAGTAGACTTCCACGGCAGTACGGAGTACACACTTGGGTTCAAATGTGCCTTCCGGTGGGGTCGTATCGCCTTCTCTCTCTCTCTTGCTCGACTGTTATTTTTGCGTGTCCGAATTGAAACCGTTTCCGTGCCAAGTCCGCTCGTCTTCTTTCACAGGGGGATCGATCGTGGGAGGGATAAAATAAACTAAACTCGCTCTGAACCAACACAACTACCACTCTCAACACTACTTTTCTCTAACTCAAATCTCTCAAATACTATACTATAAAATCGCAGGTCTGGTCTCAGGTAGATCTCGGGGAACTGTGTCTCGAGGTGTGGGGAGCGGGGGTATTTATACTCTTCCCCTCCCTTGCGCGTAGGGGAGGCGCAGAAGGACCTGACTCCTTATGGTCCAACGCTGAGTCGGCGGGAGGGACCGCCCGAATCGAAGGGAAGAAAACCGCCCGAGTCAAATTTGCAGGAAGACCGCCTTTTTCAAAGATGGCAATTTGACTACATTACCTTCCCCTTAAAAGAAGCCGTTGTCCTCGACGGCTTGAATCTACTTTCTTCATCCGGGGTCCTCGAGGGTGGATGCGGACGCTGCAGGGGGTGGAATTGCTGTTACATTTACTCTTACTTTTACTCTAGATATTTAATACGAAAAAGGACAATTGACTTTACTTAGACTGGAATTTATTGACTGACCGAACGAAAAATGCTGGATTCTACTGACATTGGAGAGACTCGATTAACGGACTAGCAGGACAGGGGAACGTTAACAATTAAACTGAACTGACGGGACTACTGGACGAAGCGACAATATACTGGACTTAACAACTGGCACAATGATTTTAACTCAAGGGCGTACAGGAACATTGAAACCTACTGAAGTAACTGACTTAATTAAACAACTAGTTACTCTTATTACGGAGTGAATTGATCTTATAGCATTACTTATGAGGAACTAGCTGGCAGGGCAAGCAGATTACCAGAATAAAGGCACGTTATCACCGGAAGGGCTTAGATGAATCAAATTGACATCCATATAAGAGATAAACCCTGAAACAGCAATACGAATTTGGATGCAAGTGTGTATGAGCCCCACAGTACAATAACTTGACTTATTACCAGTTAACAGAAAAATGACGGAAGGAGAGTTTTACAGAAACTTTCATTATTAAGATTGCCGGATGTCAACCGACGTCTGCTAGGTACCCATTAGCGGGCTATGCACCCGATTGACGGAATGGCGAATGCGATAGTGAAAGAGAATGCTATTGACTGAACTGCTAAACAACTTAATCTACACAGGAATAATTATAGTGAACAATACAAATGACTTGGCCAACGGGCGAAATGAACAAGGAACATGTAGGATTAAGAAAACTTGAACTAGAATATTTATAAAATAAACCTTCGACACATACATATTAATACTACCCGATGCGGAATGACTATTATTACCTATACGATGACTTAAGGATGGAGGAAATAACAGTATGCTTACTGACTGACGGAATTAGGCGTAAGGGAACGTTTCCTGCAGAATAACCTTACGGTTCGACTAACCATACACATAAAAAAAAAGACATATAGTTATATGAAAGCCAACTGGCTGAGCGATAAAACTTGGAGAACATTTGCTGGTAAACGGCGAAAGGAGATATACATGAGAACTTACTGACAGTTAAAAAGAAAGGAAACTTAAAACAACAATACAAAATTTTCGTGCAAGTAGGTACAAATTCCAGTAATACGATAACTGATGATTAGAGATTAAAAGAACCTGCCGATAGGAGGGTTTCACAGGAATTTGCATAAAATAAAAATTGACGACTTGAAATGGCGTCGTCCATTGACAAATTAGCAGACTATATAGTCAACTGACAAAACGAGGATTACAAACAGTAAAAGAATCCTATGGATTGAACTTAACTAAACACTTACTTAGGAATTAATCGAACGATACAGCATATAAAGGGACTCTGCCAACGGGCGGAGAGGAATAAGGTAACAAAACTATTCTAAGGCCAACGGGCTGATTCTGACGCGGGGATTAGGCATTCCCGGGTTGTGGAGGCTTCGGGGGTCCACTTCTCAAGGGGTCGATGTTGCGTGTCCTTTTTGGGGCGTAACCTGTGGGAACGATTGCGGTTGCGGGCAAAGAGGGATCGGATGGGGTTCCGTCGGGTGCCTCCGGTTATATCTCGTTACGTAGGCCCGGATCACACACCCATGACATAACAGGCGGGGGCGGCCTAACGGGTGGTCACACCGGGGTAGTGCCGCGGCGACTCCCTCCTTTAACCACCTGGCGGTCCATCGCCTGAGGGTGGTGCGGCAAAATTCGCAGAAGTGGCCATGGAGCTTCATTTGGGTTCGATAGCAGGATGCGCAAACGCCTTTTCTAGGTGTGGGCAACGTCCGCTCATCGTCATCGGGGCAGTGGTAATTCTCTGGGGGCACCATCCGAGTGGTGATCTTTGGGGGTCGGCATGGAGAGGTCTTTCGGGCCGCGCGTTGCCAGTCGTCGGCACATGGCTTGTCGGCCGGGGCGATCCACAAGCGGGAGCGAGAAATCACAAGGGGCGTCACGCTCCGTTCAGGCGGGGTGAGTTCGGGGTCCCCGGATTCGGTCGGGGGGTCACCTTCGGTTCCCCTGATTGCGGCGTCCGCCCACGCATAGGCCTCCCTGTGGGCACGGCAGGCTGCCACCTCCTGGGTTAGGTCAGTGACGGTCCTTTCCAGGGTATCGATCCGTTGTAAGAGTTTGTGGTACTGTGGCCAGGGTATCGCGGGCGGGTCGGAGTTCAGGGCAGCGGCCGGGGGTTGGTCGGGCTCACATCCAGGTCGGGGTGTGAGCGGCGAATAGGCGGGCGTGCGAATTGGGGAGGATGCCCTACTGGGGTTCAGAGAATCTTTGGTGGCCGCAGAGGGTGGTGGGGCTCTTATTCGGCAACCTGGGAATTCAGTGGGGTCGACTGTCACAAAGGACACTCTGGGTTCCCTGGGGGTTGGGGTACCTCTTTCCTGGCAACCAGTATTCGAGGCAAAAGGGGAGTCTGCACAGAAGCCAAAGGTCAGGGTGGTTAGGTCCATGCGTCGAGGGTTCGGCATAACCAAGAAATGGGGCTCCTGGGTGCTACCTGTGGGGGCTTGGGAGTCCATCCTAGTTCCAATCGTCTGGCTGGCAAAAGAGAAACGGACTTCAATTTTCCCTTGCTCACGCTCATTACCCAAACAATACCATTCCCTCAGCTCTCGGTACATACCACATCCACCAGAAAGCACATCAGGGAATTGTTGTTCCAGAATGACACATCCTATCCTAACCTTCCTGATATTGGTCACGGGGTCAAAAAGGTGAGCGGGGATCCGCCCAAGAATTTCTAACACTACCTGGCTAGTGGGTTGTCCTAACTGGGGTTGGGGATGGTTTTACTCCCCGAGTCCTAGTGGGAGGTTCCTAGGGGTGCAACTTCTAAGGGGGTAGGGTATTTTTGGGGAACCGACTGCCCTACCGGTCCCTACACCTATGGTCTCGTCGAAGGGGATGGCGATCTCTAATTTGGAAGGACCACTCTCCTGCAGAGTCTCGGGTTCCCATCCGAGAAGGGGCGTCTGGCTAGGCTTAGTTTCCGCCTTGGGTTTTTCCCGTTCCGTGGGTGCTGATAGTTTATTGTCACGGTGGGGTTCATCAGTTCCGGGGTTGGCTGCAGCGCGTGCAAGAGTTTCCGGTGGCAAGCTGCGGGCTCGTGGGGCGGCGTCAAACAGGTGGGTCACCTTTAAGCGGCTGGGACGTGCTACGGACGGTCTGTCATTAGGGTCAGATAGGGCACAGATCGCCTCGGTCGAGGTTCGAATGACACGAAGGGGCCCAATCCAGGGGCGCCAGCGCCTCCGCACGACGTTTGGAGTTGGCTCCACTGGGCCCAGGCACATCGCTCGCTTCCCTGCCAGGGTATAGGGATCGCGCCCTTCACGACCGAGATCCGCGCATGTCATCCGAAGCATCCGTCTCGGGGTGTCCGGGGTCCATCCAACCGCCTGTAGACTACTCCTTTCCTCGCTGGCATTGGGGATTTGGAGCGGCCCGAAGATGTTCCAATCCGTGGTTCGGATATTTATGGGTACTCGCATCAATAAATCCAGCCCCATTAGGTTTGGCCCTCGACTAGTGGTGGGCAGAATGTGGAAGTCGTGGGGGAAGTCGTGCGGGCCCACTCGCACCCTGAGGGTCTGCGTTCCTTTGAACTGAATGGGTTTTCCCCCGGCGTCTCGGGCTTCTCGTTCGGTAGGTTTCATCACGCTTCCGGGTATGGTGTGGTTCAGTAGCGACACCTGGGCACCGGTGTCAACTACCATGGTCATCGGTGTCTCGTTTAGTAGGACTGGAACTGTGATGGCGGGTCCGGGATGTTCCACAGTGACGGGGGTTATCCACGGGTTCTGGACCATCCACTGCGGCGGGTCATCTGTTCCAGCCGTTGCGGTGGGTGGATTCCCGGTTGCGGATTGGCAGGCTCCGTGAGGTCCCTCTTCGGGGATTGCTCTGTCTGGGTTCAGTTCCGTCGTGGGGTGCCATCCTGGGGTCATGGTGTCATTGGGTTCCGCGACACTCTGGACCCGAGGGGATTCGATCGGGTTCGTGTTCGGATTGATCGGTGGATTTGAGCTTGGGTTCGTCTTTCTCCATCCTGGTGCATAGGGGTGCGTGGGTGCGGGAATATGTTGAGTTTCCCGAATGTGCCTACCACAGTCGCGCTCCAGGTGATCAATGGCACCACAGTACGTGCATCCAGTAAAGTGCTTGGCTCCCGGACGGTCGGGGCATTCGGCGGCGTAATGTGCAAACACACCGCAATAGCGGCATTTAACGGGGGCCGGCGAAGCGGGTCGAGGTAAGAAATGGGGCGGAATCTCACGGACCGGTGGTGCGTACGCCGGGTTCGTGTCAGTGGGGCGGGGTGCGGCATGTTATGGATTCACCCCCGTAGGATGGTGCTGGGTGCGGTTGGGGCACTCGCGTGCGAAGTGGCCACCTCGGCCACAAACATAACAACCGCCGTTGTTCCGAGGATCTCTGAGCTGTCCTCTTGGGTACACTGCACCCACGTTCCATGGTTCTTCCGAACCGGCCCCGGTTGACAAGGTTTCACTCAGATCGAGAGTTCTTGTCACCGTGTCGTCAAACGAGGTGGGGCAATTACTGGCAACCGCTGTCCGGAGGTGTCCCTCGAGGCCCCGAATGAAGGCTCGCTTCGCACGATCTTCTATCGTCGGGTGTCGCACGCCCACCTCCCAATCGGGATAAGTGGCGCGAACCAGGCGTCCCGTTAAGCGGCGAACTCGGTCAGCATATTGGACTAGGGACTCGGACTCTTCCTTCCGGCATTCAGCCAAGCGTTGGGAGAGCGCCTCTGTGCTTTCTCTTCCGAACCATCTCAACAAGCCAACTTTGGCTAGACTATAGGGGGCAGCAGCCTGACGCCATTCTGGGTGGCTGACCAGACAGTTGAATGCGACCCCTTTGAGCTTGATTCGAAGGAGTCCGGCCCTTTCAGTTTCTGTCATGTCCGGGGTAGCGTCCTCTATCAACTCAAAATAATCGGAAAGAGGCAGGGCTTCTGGTTCCGATGGGTCCCAGGTGGAAAGGGAGTCTATCATGGTGCGAGTGAACTTCGGAGGTTGGCGCTCCTGGGCCTTTATTTCGCCCAAAACTTCGCGGTGTGAGTCCAGCATGATCCGGCCTAAAGCCAATATAGACCTTTCCATCGGTGTCAAATCCGGGTCGTCGCTCCTTACTTCGCTGTCTAATAAATTAGAAGTAGCCATCGCTAACGGGGTAGTGACCAACTAAGCGAAAGTGGATGCGAGCGAACAATGTTACAGAGAGAATGAAAGAATGACAATAACTAGAAAAATTCAAAATACTAAAAGACCAAGAAAATACGCGAAATAGATTGCGGAACAGACACGGAATGATGAGATATAATAAAACGATAATATGAAATACAAATGAGATTGAAACTGACAAAAGAGTACGCGAACTAATTGTGAGAAGACACGAAAGTCGAATACCTAAGTCGAATGAGAAATCGAAAAGTAGGTACCAATTATTTCAAGAACAAACAATACAGACAAAATGATTGTAAAACAAAAGAAACGGTCACGAGAATAATAACTGAATTAGGAAACGAACTAGACAGATACGAGTTTAAATAAAGGATGAATGGAAATTATCCGAAAATCGCGGAATTATTTCAAAGACAACAAGGATGAAGAATCGAAAATAATTATTAAACGAGAATATACGAAAATTATTTCAAAATAAACAGAACAAGGATAATAAATGGAATACTATACACGAATGAAACGCTAATGTAAGAAAAAGAGAAAGGACAACATCGGCGAGAGCGCCGGTAAAATAATATTCGAGGAGTGAAGGAAGGCTGCGAAAGTTGTGTCAAAAATGGCGATCCACAGGGTTTTTGAGGCGGAGTGGAGGTTTCTACGCAGTAAAAAGACGACGAAGGAGGGTTGATACGAAAGAATAACACGAAAAAGGATAAGGGTCAACTTTTAGTGAAGTCGGAGGAATAACAACAAGGGAACAAAATGGCGTCTCTCAAGGTTTTGAGACGTAATGCAGCTGCGTGTGAGGACAGGGGGAAGTAAACACGATGAAATACAGTGAAAGTCCACACAAAAACGAAAGGTTTAGGGTCAATGTCGACTAACAAGGTTCTCTTGCAAGCGGAATAACGGACAACGACGTAGTGGGGTCACAATTGTGGAGGGAAACAGGTATCGAACCCAACAATGAGGCCAGGCAGTCGGTTTAAGTGGTCAAGTTTGGCGGTTTTACCGCTTGAGATGGGTGCAATGACTGGTTCAGTGGGGTCTACCTGAGGGGTATTATCCGCTGAAATGGAGTCACTTACCAGTTGTTATGGGTTCGGATTGAATGAACTCGTTCAACCCTCGAGGGAAAGTCCTATTGAACGCTTGACTTTTACGAGGCAACTAACAACGGCCTGTCTCAACTGGCAAATGCAACAGGTTTTCGCCTATTGCGCAGTATTGTGGGTTCGAAAGTGAAGTAAGTTGAACACGCTAGGTTCAATTCTCGGGGAATTTCTTGCGAAATATTGCTTTTTGCGGGAGATTGCACCCAGGCGGCGTATTCGTAACGGATTTTTATACGAGTTTTTCTGCCGAAATGGGGTCAATGGGGTCATACAGTATAAAATTCCCACTGATTTCCGCAAATAAATTTCCTAGCTTCCCCGTAAAAATCCCTTCCACAATATTCTTACTTGAAAACGTGATTCAAGTACAACAAAATGATAAATTGTGACCAATATACAAGGAATATTTCAACACATAAACATATATATAAAAGAAATGAGAAAATAGCAATAAATGTAATAATATTTACAACACAATATATACAAGGATCACTCTACTTTTTCAGGACCTAGTAGGTGATATTTTTGGAGGATCGGGGGAACTTGGGGGAGTTTCGCGAGACTCTGGATGCCGTGTGTAACCTAGCCGTGTGCCTACCTACTGGGTTCGGATTTCTGAGAGTGCATGAAATCCCCAGTTCTGACACCAAATTTGTAATCGTTACTTGTGTGACTATCCTGCCTACAAACCTACTTATGGCTATGTCAGTAATGGATGGCGAGTTAAGGCTGAAATTTGGCAGCGAAAAGTCTACAAGTAAATTACCTGAAGTTTGTAGGTTGGCAGCGGCCCCGTAGTCAGCGTTGCACAGGTTCTGACTTCGGGTACAGGTTATGGTACGGCTGTAAATTCCTAACGATAAAACTAATAATTTGGAGGCCTGATGGCAGTTCGAAAGGTGACTCTACTGTTCTAAAAAGGATGTGAAAGAATCTCAATACGTCAAGGTAACGGAATTTATTAGAGGAAACGTGACAACATGAAGTGGGGTCGCGAAGGCGCCAAAGAAAAGACAGAATGTACAAGATGAAATTGAATAGTCGCGAGTTACGGAAATTACATGAATGGGGAGGAGAACTAAGAAAGTAAGTATGTCAGATAAGTGTAATTTAAGATGTTGAAAATGTGGCACCAGAGTCGAGGGTTCAGCGATGGGTTCGGACGTCGATGATACGAGGGACAAGGGAGATTTCTTGGGGCCAAAGATGTGGAGAGTTCTGGAACAGACGGGTATAACCCCTTTTGTGACTCTCGTTAGGAAGTGTGATGCACCAAGCCTGAGGGGCGCTATTACGCGAATGATATCGCTTAGGTAAAGATAAGTAATAATAGGGATGATTCCTACCTCCGCTGGAACGGTGGTCCGATCGGTCCAGGGATGGTCCTCCCGGGCTTCTGGTCCAGGGATGAATTCCTGGAGCTCCGGGGCGATTGTTCTTGGCTGCTGGCTCCTGGAACAAGTAGACTTCCACGGCAGTACGGAGTACACACTTGGGTTCAAATGTGCCTTCCGGTGGGGTCGTATCGCCTTCTCTCTCTCTCTTGCTCGACTGTTATTTTTGCGTGTCCGAATTGAAACCGTTTCCGTGCCAAGTCCGCTCGTCTTCTTTCACAGGGGGATCGATCGTGGGAGGGATAAAATAAACTAAACTCGCTCTGAACCAACACAACTACCACTCTCAACACTACTTTTCTCTAACTCAAATCTCTCAAATACTATACTATAAAATCGCAGGTCTGGTCTCAGGTAGATCTCGGGGAACTGTGTCTCGAGGTGTGGGGAGCGGGGGTATTTATACTCTTCCCCTCCCTTGCGCGTAGGGGAGGCGCAGAAGGACCTGACTCCTTATGGTCCAACGCTGAGTCGGCGGGAGGGACCGCCCGAATCGAAGGGAAGAAAACCGCCCGAGTCAAATTTGCAGGAAGACCGCCTTTTTCAAAGATGGCAATTTGACTACAGCTGCCACCTATGGACCCTTCACAAACGAACTGGTCTCTGTATTCGCCAAAATGGAGGGCATTTTGAGGAAATAAAGGATTGAACAGAGTCCCGCTTAACTTCCATAGTTCCATTCTTTCTAACGCCAACACCCTTGGACTAAAATGAAAATAACGACCAAATACTTATTGAGAGATGACGTGAGGGTGACACCATTCGATTTGAAAATTACCCCATAGTTGACTCACTACTTCACAAACGGTATATTTTTCATGAAAAACCCACGATTTAGCCGGAAACAACACGTTTTTTCGTATTCAAACCTCATTTTCTCTCTTGAAATCAATTTATTCCACAAAACGTTTTGATTAGTCTCTTGGAAAGCTGACGTTTCGGCGCATTTTTTAGCTTACCTTCACCATTCTGCTACAAGAATTAATAGGATCACCAAGCGTTTGAAAAAACAGACGATTTTAAGATTTTGACCAAATTCACTTTTCAAACTCCATTTTCACTCCTCAAATCCTCCTAAAAATTTTTTTAGGCATTAGAGAAATTTAACGCTCTTTCCAGCGGTATCTCTAAATTTGAATTTACTTTTTAAATTAAGGAAATTATAGCTGCTTTAGTGAGACGACGTCGGAAACTCGAAAAAAAATTTTAAAGTGAAAAAAGTGGGGTATTAAGCGTAGTAAAAAAAAAAAGTTATAGGACACTTTTGGTCGGGAATTAGGTGTAGAACACGTGGGATAGAGGTTTTGCATCACTCATGTTACACCCTGTATAATTTGTCTGTCAAGTTAACTACTTTATTCTCATACTAGCTCGTAACATAATTATTCAGTAATAGTAATTATTCCATTTTGATGGTTTTCTATGAGTTATGAACAATTTCTAAAAGCGCAATCGTGCCCTTTTACTGTACAACCACACGCACGGCACGGTGAGACCTTGGGTTCTTTGTATATTTTATATACCCACAATAATTGCGAATTATTAGCCACCCACTTACCGTGCTCATGGCTTTCGGATGGCAGTGCTCAAGATGAATATGTGCACGAACCACATGAAGTTCAAGCTTCCAAATATACCTAAAGAGAACGCAAAATAAAGAGAATGCAAGCGACGGAAAACCTTCCCGAGGTCGGCTCCTCCCGTCTTTCTACAAAATTCGAGGTGACGCGATACCGTAGCAATGGAGATCGAATTTGGTTATCCGCGAAGAATTTTACTTGCGAATTACGTAGTACGTAGCTTTGAGTGCTTTGAGAAGTCTTGAAAACGCTAAAACTTACGCCTCGAAAGTAACACTTGCGTTTAAGTTCTCTCTCCCGATCGTCAATGTTTGGTTGCGACAACTGTCTAATATTTGTATCATAATTAAGCAAATCTAGAGAAGGGCTGCGATTGTTGAAATTAACATATTTATGACTCACTGAATTCGGTCAAAAAGAAGGAGTGGAAATGGCGACTTTCAGTTCGATGAATAAGAAGATGAGAATCAAAACTCACAGGCTCCATTCCAGTTTCAGCCTCGTAGGTCAATTAGGAAAGAAATTAGCCTTAGGGCTCACTCAGCTGATTAGGGAAGGTCCTCACCTCGTCATTCACTCGGCTGTCCTACTACGCAGAGGATTCATTTCGAATTTCAACCTCGTAGGCCGAAGCGGAATGAACGCTGCAAATTATTACACAAAGGTTTATTATTTACCTGTATAGATGCCACTTCTGCGTAGATACTATAATGAACCGTTGTGTAATAATTTACCGTTGTGTAATAATTTGCCCATGAATAATACTTCAACGATTGTTCAAGTTGCAAAAGTACCTGTCAACAAAATCCAGCCCCTTCTACTTAGATGGTATAGTGAACCGTTGTGTAATAATTTACACTTTATTTATGCAGGCCGGATTTATACCGTTTGATTCACGATCGTGTTGACGAAGCTTTTTGGTGCTGACGAACGGCTGGACGTACGATGCTCCAGGAGGTCTCAAAAAATTGTTCAGCTCAAGACAAATTTAATAACGTTAGAAAAACCGTACCCTTCTATCGGAAGTTTTTGAGCTACGGCGTTCTGAAAATTGCAACCCCTATTTTGAACCTTTCAGAGATGAGTGACAGTAACGTCGAGCTTCGAGGACCAACTAGACCCCGAACGGAACCTATAACCCGAATTTCATCAATTTTGTTTCATGGTAACTAAGAAAAGGGGCTCGTACGGTGGACAGACAGAAATATTTTTATTGCAGTTTTGGATTCTACATACCTTGAAACGTAAACCATCAAATTTTGAGGGGTGGTGGGGGGGGGTTGGATTTTTTTTTTTTTTTTTTCCATGCTCGATTCCAATGGTTGATTATTGAAAATAATAAACCAAAAAAATCGGAAACTTTTCATTCGACAAAACGAGTTTTCCTACCGAAATCACAAAAATCCGTGTTGCAATGAGTTTTACGCTGCTAAATGTTATTTAAAATTAAAAGGGCTTCAGATCTTGAATATGAAGGTATTTGAGAATATAAAAGAACCAATTTATGACCAATCGGAGACAACTAATTTTGGGATTTTTTCCCCTCATTTCCCCCACTGTGCGGCGTATGGTGGTCGGACAGAAATTTTTTTTTATTGCATTTTCGGATTCTACGTACCTTGAAACGGAAACCATCAAAATGTGTTGGCGGGGGGTGGGGGGAGTTTCATGCTGATTCCAAAGGTTAATTATTGAAAATAATAAACCAAAATTAGCCTCGGGGCTCACTCAGCTGATTAGGGAATGTCCCCTCTTCTGGTCCTACTTATTCACCGGTCCTACAGAGCCTCCATTTCGAATTTCATCCTTGTAAGTCAGACAGGAGTGAAATTAACCTCAGGGCTCACTCAGCTGATTAGGGAAAGTCCTCTCCTCGCCTTTCTTTACTTAATTAATGAATAAATAAATTTATTTAATGAGGAAAATAATGTTCAAATAACTAGTCAACCAGCACGATCATATACTTTCATCTTTATTTAGGTACAACGACATCGCCCATTCTAGGCAAAATACATCTCACGCGCATCATCCGCATACGTTAACACTTAAAATAATTATATAAATATAGTATATTATTATATTCAATAAAATATTGTGACCAGAACAATCATATTTTGGGTGCTGATTAAATATAAAACACGCTTACATCCTAATATTCATATTATATAGACATAGGTTTTGTACATAGTAAGTATGCGACTTTACATCTGACTTAACTACTATTAAATTCAATAAGGTAATTCTGAAGTAACCGATCACCGTTGTTAACAGTTTTATCTCTTGTGAATTGAGGAATAAATTAGGAATATTCTTATAGAAGTTGTGAATGAGTGAAGTGGCGTGTGCTTTTTTCCAAGTGTATGTCAGTTGTAACGTCTATAAAAATGATAAATTTCGTTTCATTCAATACAATTGTATCAACTCTCAGTTTATATTATAGACTTTTACAATTGATCATATACATCATAATTATATTGATTAATACAGTTTTATGTATGTTGCATCCAGACTGACGTCTCACGATCCATTGCATAATTCGAACAATTTTTCATACGATAGTAGTAGGTGTACCAAATCCCTCATGGCAAACCTAAGTGTTTCGATTATGATGTCAATATCACATAATATTATTGCGTACGGTTAAATTACAATTACGGTTGTTACAATTGAGGTACCTACGTATTTAGTAAAGATCCGATGCATGTCATAATTCATGAGAAATAGTTGACGCTCGTGAAATATGAAGAAATGAATATCTCAAGTACGTAGATCAAAAATAACAGATCGTTATAAATGTAGGCATTTGAAATTTTCGTCACGTCTAATGGTTCAGATCTAAGCAAAAATTTATATACATTTTTCATAATCCCACTAATTCCATCATCTGCGCTTAAATCCTCCTTGGTAGTTTCAAGTAGGCCTGGGTCAATTTATTGCAATTTCATTTGGACGAATATGAATGAATGATAAATCACTCATGGGTTTGGTCAACACTAGGTAATTAATTATCGAGACAAATTTGTTGTGGAACTTTCACACCGGGCAGAACGTCTGCTTGCAGTAATCATGACTTGATTAAAACAGAAAAATACTGTATCAAGAACTTGAACTGATGCTCAACAAGAGATTTAGAATTTAAACGATATTTAGCTCAACCGTCGGCTACTTCAAACTCTTCAAACTCCATGTCGAGGTGTGACCTCCTCGAGTCCCTGGCTTTGCTCTGTTTTCTGGACTCTATGAGAGCTCTCCAAGACTGAACAGGCTGCTTCTGGTCGTTGCCCAACTTCTTCTCGAACACTTCCTGCACTCTGGCGTAGTTGTTAGCCCTCTCGTCCACCTCTTCGATACCCTCCATCGCTTCCATCTTTCCCCTGCTCTCGGCCAGCTCTTCGCCCAAGCTTTTACCGTACATATCCTCGTAAAACCTGTTCTTGCTCAGCTCCGACGGAGGCTCGTCCGTCCCTGCGAGTTCGAGACGGCTGCCGCAGCTGTTGCTTTTGATGAGCCTGAACTTTATCCCCATGTACGTCTCTCTGGAGCGCGCTCTGTTCGCTTCGTTCCCTTGTCTTATTTCGTCCATGATCGTCATGGTCATAGGACTCCTCAGTGGGCCGTTGCTGTGTGAAATCATCCTTCCTCCATAATAAGTCACCGTCGTACCGCAGGCTCTGATCTTCTGCATCACTTCTGGCGACACCGGATGTATTTCCGTCTCCTTACTGCAAGTTTCTACCTCCTCCTCATCATCACTACTGTACCCCTTATGACTTACGTCTTCCAAGTTGTTATCAAGTTCACTCTCAAAACAGCTCATATCACTGCTAACTCCTGAAGACAACGAACCAGTATCCGTCCATTTCTTATTGTTATTCTTCTTGATATCTGGCGACGTTGTTTGTTTCGGATCGTAAATAACTCGTACTTCAGGCGTCGTTCTCGGTTTGCATTGATTGCTTTTAAACGGGCTAACTATCTTAGCAGCAATCGGTAACATAATTTCCTTATCCTGTGGACTTCTAATTTTACCCTCTTTCTGGAACTTTTCCCTCGTACTCTTCACCTGGTCTGGGTCCGGTAAATCCTCCTCTCTCGGATCATCTTTAGGTTTAACCAAATGGTAAAAGTAGTGCCTCTGCACGGACGGTTGATGAGGTTTTGAAGCTCTTGGTAGTGTGTTATTATTGGATGACTCGTTACAAGAAATTTCCATGCCACCTTTCGTCGTTGCACTCGTCACTCTACACCCTTTTTCATAGTCAGCATTTCGATGGTTGTACTCTGAAACGTCCTTCGACTCTTTTTCTGTTCTGTACGGCTCAATTATGACCACATTCTTGTTCGTCAATAGTTCTCTCAAACCAATCTTATTCTCCTTCAAGTACTTCTTCAAATTGTCAATAGCCATTTCTTTGGTACTTTTCGAATTATCCTTATTGATTTCTTCATTATACCTGTTGGAATCTTTCTGTGGAAGTGTTGCGTTGATATTTCTAAATATCTCTTCCTTCCTCCTTCTCAGTTCCTCTCCACACAAAAACCTCTCGTTTTGCGGTGAATTCGACTTTGAGCTCGAATTGCTCTCATCGCTTAGATTCAGCTCAGAACTAGCTTTCCTGCCTGCGATCACAAACGTGCCGTCAGGGCCCGTCGTGATTTTGGTTCTTGCAGCAGTTGGCCTTATCAGTTTCTGGTGATGGACATGATTATGTTTGTTGTTTTCGTCGTCGAGGTTGAAGAGACTCCTGGTCCTCATCACCAACTTGGAAGACGACCTCTTATGTTCAGGCTCGTATGAGTATTCTTCTTCCACGAAAGTTGTATTGCCATTCGTTACTTTTGATTTTGAATCACGCAGATCGGAAGTGCTGTTTCCTCTTTTTCCTATAAACTTTTTGATCTCTTCGTTCAGTTCCTTTCTCGACAGACGATGACTGGTAACCAAAGTCAAACTTTCCAAATTGCTTTCCGTCGAATGTTTGTTGATAGTTTCCTTTTCGACCGTCTCCTCTTTGTGAATCTGATGGTTGCCTTCGACAATCGTCTCTGTCAGCTCCCGCATAACTTCTGCTGCAACAGTCTCAACCTCTTCTTTCGTCTCTCTAGCCTTCACCTTAGCTCTGATTTCCTGCTCAAGCTTCACATACACAGACTCCGTCGGTTTGTCCAGGTGTTCTTGTGACGATGAAGAATCCCTGCGCTCGTCGAAACCCGACTCGTGACTCTCCGTATGGTCGCTGACTGAAGACTTCTTGGAGGACGTCTCTTTGGGCAACGTATTTCTTGGTGTTTGTTCCCTGTGAACATCAACCTTCTCCAAGATATTGGCGTATTTGATCGTGTCGTGGCTCCCGGCCTCAGAACTCGTTGCCGTGTAGTAGTCCATATCGCTCTCCTCCTTCCTGAAGATGTTGTCTAGTCGTCTGGTGTCGACTCGTTTCAGCGTGCAGAAGCCAGACTTTTCCGGCCCTGGTGCAAAGCTCTTCTCGTACTTGACGTACCTTTTTTCTATACCATCCCCTTTTTCTTCGCAGTAAATCTGGAAAAAGTGAAGTAACATTTTTGAATTATCTTTTATGGGCACACGCACACACACATTATAGAATGTAAAAACTTGAGAGTCTAAGACACCAGAGATCGGTTCTACAACTAATTTGCTAGAAACTCGAGTAATTTTACCGGTTCTACAACTAATCTTAATACCTATAACTTGAATCACTTGCGGCGGAGCAGTGGAAATCTATAGCAAAAAACTACAGGATAAAAATAAAAATAGTCTATTTCCACGTCAAACTAACAAACTGTAGACCGGTTTCGGTTGTTACATCATCATCATTACACGATAGTTTGTTAGTTTGACGTGGAAATAGACTATTTCTATTTTTATCCTGTAGTTTTTTAACTAATCTTAATTTTACCCGTTCTACAACTAATCTTAATTTTACCTGTCCTACAACTAATCTTAATTTTACCGGTTCTACAACTAATTTGCCAGAAAACTCGAGTAATGTTACCTCGGGCTCTCAACCTGTCCTTAGGGATTCAAGATCATTCTCATGTTTTCGACCATAGGTCACTAATTTTATTTACAGTTTACATAATACCATCAAATTTAAGAATTTGGTTGGAAAGGTCGCTAAATGTCCTTCTTGATAGACATCATCCAGCACCATATTTATGATACTTCCGTAGGATGTAAACTAGTTGGAAAGGTTCTTCGTTTTCAGTTAGGAGTTCTGAGGGCAAGCAGGATATGTCACGGGATCTAAATCATCTTGAATTTTCATACTCGTTTTTGCCCACTTCCAACCGTTGTATATTCAGTAGGTACATATTTATGCAAATCTATGGAGAGCTCTTGCTAAGAATTACCAGTTAAGCAAATGTAGCCAACTTGGCGGAACACCCCATGTGACAAATCTTCTTGCCTGAAATCCCTCGTAACTAGCACGTTAAATTTTAATCAACCTCAGTATTCAAATGCGGATTATCATGATATTCATAGCTTTCTGATTTCGCCTTAGATATTCGAAAATGCTCAAGAGATAATGGAAAGAATCTTGGATGTTTGTTCCGACAAAAGTCTTGTAATGGCAATTTTATCAGTATGTAGACCTTGAAAGAACACCTCTGTGATAAAAACCCAAATTTCTCCCTTATTGGAAAAACATCTGATCATGGATATGTCTGTTTTTCGCAGTAAGGGAGAAATTATGTAGGTAATTTGCATAGAGTGAATAGCATAGACATTAGCTTTAGGTGCCACTGAGCTGGTCCGGGGCCTGGGCAGCGTCAAATATGGAGCCTACATACCAAATTACAGCTTCATAGCGTGAATAGCATAGAAATTAGCTTTAGGAGCCACTCAGCTGATCCCGGCCCTACGCTGCTTAACGTGTAAGTCCTAAGGAGGCTACCTAGCAAATTTCAGCTTCACAGATTTAATAGAATAGAAATTAGCTGCAGGAGCAACTCAGCTGATCCCGGCCGTATGCTGCTTAACGTGCAAGCCCTAAGGAGGCTACCTACCAAATTACAGCTTCATAGAGTGAATAGCATAGAAATTCGATGTAGGAGCAACTCAGCTGATCCCGGCCCTATGATGCTTAAAGTGTAAGTCCTAAGGAGGCGACATGCCAAATTTCAAGTCTCTACCACCACGGGAATTGCGCCA
Source organism: Leptopterna dolabrata (assembly GCA_954871275.1). Taxonomy (NCBI): domain Eukaryota; kingdom Metazoa; phylum Arthropoda; class Insecta; order Hemiptera; family Miridae; genus Leptopterna; species Leptopterna dolabrata. The sequence continues at coordinate 47,000,271 of OX940981.1, forward strand.
AAAAACTTAACATTTTTTATTATGCAACTTTTGGAATGACCCCCAGCCATAAGACATCCATGTCAAAATTGTGTAGTACAGTTTATAAATGTGAAAACTATTTTTTGATATTTAATATATTATCATAATTGAATAAATACTGAGAGAGAGAAATGTGTAAGCGGCCATGACGAAAGTAGTATATTTCTGTTACCAACGTAATACATCAACTAACCAACAATGTAATTGGGACTTCGAGAAAAAGGAATAATACAAGTATAAGCGGTCAAATGATGCATTGATACTAGCAGACTTGGGAGGTTTTTCCCCCCTTAAGTAGATCTGTTGAATTTTGAATTGTTGTGAGTAGTTTCTCAACAGCACTGGACTGTTTTGAATTGGTACAACCCACTGTAGTGTTTTTTCCTTTCTGTTTTTTTCCCCACAAATCATTGTAGCACTAATTGAATTGATTCGTAGCTCTAGTTTTATTCGAATTACGTTTCTCTGTGAGTAACATAAAAAGGAATTTATCGCCTCATTCAATTTACTCGGGGTAAAGTGGCAGCAGTGAGTTAGTTTTGTTGTATGCTTGCGCGGGGAATCGCGTGCCGTGGCGCCCTAATAAACCTTCCTTTCAGATAACATACCGGCTCTTTTCTTATTAGCTGACCCTCAGTATATAAATATCTACTGCATTTTCTCCTGCTTTTTCTCTTTAATGTGAGCGCCTGCTGCTCCAGATCAATACGATGTAGCGGCTTATCAAGACAAATGGTTTGTTTTCGTCGAGGAGTCAAATCTTGCCGGAACTGTTCTGGGGTTCGTCACCTTATATTTTTGCACCTATTCAGCCAAATTCGCCAATATCATGGATGTGTGACGAGTGCATACTGATTCCCTGGTTTGTCCTCCTCCTTTTTTAATTTTTTTTTTCAAATTTTTTATTTGCATCAATATTGTACAATGGCATTCATTAAGACCTGCACAGAAAATTATTCCCCAATATGGGCTAATTGCCCGTGTTAGGGGAAGAGTAGCGTCACTGGCCTTACTTATTTTGCCATTACAATAAACTCGTTGATACAAAAACAAAAAGAAATTAATATACCTCTTTTTCGTATGTACAGTCACACATATGGGTAGGTATTTATCGTAACTGAGTGTGATTATTTTTTTAATTTTCCTTATGGTGTAAACTATGGCATTATTTTTATTTACAAACCAATTGAAAAATATACATATTTTCTTGTAAATTACACGCCATACCTTGCGCTTTATGGAGACAGCACCGCGGTATGTATACGATTGCTTCCCCAATGGGGTGACGAACCTGGGGTTCTTCACCCCATATTTTTGCACCTATTCAGCCTAATTCGCCAATATCATGGATGTGTGACAAGTGCATACTAATTCCCTGGTTAGTCCTTTTTTTTAAATTTTTTTTTCCCATCAATGTTTTACAATACACAGATGGCATTCATTAAGACATGTATAGAAAATTATGCCCCAATATGGGCTAATTGCCCGTGTTAGGGGAAGAGTAGCGTCACTGGCCATATTTCGCCATTACAATAAAGCCCTTGACATAAAAACAAAGAAGAAATTAATATACCTCTTTTACGTATGTACAGTCATATGGGTAGGTATTTATCGTAACTATTTCCTTGGTGTGATTATTTTTTTAATTTTCCTTATGGTGTAAACTATGGCACTATTTTTATTTACACACCAATTGAAAAAAAAAATTTTTTTTCTTGTAAATTACAATTAATTAAAGCAATCAGATAACCTTGTTTTCTCTTAGTTTCGAATAAGTGCTGAGCGTAAGAAACTTATTTTTCCTTCACAAGTTGTTTAATTAAGTGCCTCTGTAAATCTTTCACCTGTTATCGAAAGGCCAGCCTGTCGGACCGTTTCGATTAGGCTTCTGCCAGATGGTAACAATCGCCCCACGTTTAGACGTGCAACTTCGTCCTAATCCTTCACGCTGATCATCTGGTGTACCAATATTAATACAGCCTGATTTTACCAGTTCTAAAGCGGTTCATCCAGTGCATTTACTCACTTCACCAAATGTGTACAATACTTACCGGCCTGGGTCTTGCGTAGTGCCCTGTGTCGGACCAAGTCCTCTCGATCTCGGGTTTCGGTCGTGATCCGCAGCAGCTCACCGAGTGTTTGACGTGTCGGCCGGGCGGAGTAACTCTGAAACATTATAACGCATTGTTTAAAAAAAAACGCTGCAAATTATTACGCAACGGTTTATTATTTACCTGTATAGATGCCCCTTCTGCTTTGATCACTGTTTTCTAGGGCCATCACCTACCCTCGAGCTACCTTTAGGAAAGCCCTAAATCGAGTACTGGAGCCGACTGGGAATTACAGTTCCATAAAATTGCGCGTGATTCAATAATTAAATCGTCAATAATTTGTTGTTATTCATGAAGTATATAGTTTGTTCAAGTTACAAAAGTACGTATCAACAAAATCCACAATAGCCATCATTCTTCAAATGAAATAATATCGACTTCACTTAGCCGTCCTTGATTATAATCAGGTGATCCCTCGCAATGATATCTGGGTCGGATTCATACCGTTCCATTCACGATCATGTTGACGAAGCTTTTCGGTGCAAACGAACGGCTGGTCGTACAATGCTCCGGGTGGTCTCAATAAATTCTTTAGTCTGAGGTCAATTTTAAAACGGAAAAAATCATGCCCTCCTATTGAAAGTTTTCGAGCTACGGCCTTCTGAAAAGTTCAACCCCTATTTTTCTCCCCTTAGAGATGATTGATAGTAACGCCGAGCTTCGAGGACCAACTAGACCCCAAATGGGACCCGCAAACCGAATTTCATAAATTTTCGTTCATGGTAACTAAGAAAAGTGCGAAGGAAGGGACGGCGTAAATGCATAAACTTTTTTATTCCATTTTTGGTTTCTAAATATCTTGAAACGGGAACCATCAAACTTTTAAGGGATTAATTTTTTCTTTATTTATTTATTTTTTTCTTTCTTCATTATTATTTTTTCCATGCCCGGTTCCAAAGGTTCATTATTGAAAATAATAAACCAAAATATAACTTCACAGTTATTATAGTTCTAGGTCCTGATGAACTAACTACCTTTATAGGATATAAGCACGCATTGATATAGGCACGTTATACATTGATTGGAAGGGACGTTTTAATTGTGCCTGTGAATTACGCATTGTACTGTGACTGTCTTCGATTTATTCTCTCGGTGTGTGAAAAACTGTGCTTATTTTCAATTCTGTAATTCATTTGATTTAAATAAGAATTTTAATCGTAATAAATTATGTTTTTTTAGTTTTTGCCCATAAGTGATGTTCTTCTAATTTTCATGAATTCATGTTAGTACCCGCCTACCGCGCATCTCATCACTGTCGGTGGATTACAGTCGAAGATACTCTAGGATTTCAGTTTCCGCATGCTCGGAGTTCTGTGAAATTTGTATTGGAACCGGATGGCCGGGGCCCAACCCACACTCATCCACCGGCTCATACCGATCATTTTGGTTTATTATTCTTTGAATAATAAACCTATGCTTCGCTTAGCAAAAAATGGTTATAACAGCCCCTCAAAATGTTCCAAGGTGCGTAGATTCAGAAAATGCAATGTCCGTCCGCCGTCCGTCGTATCACGTGTACCGGCTTCATTTTCGGTCTACGAAATTCGTTCTTCCGCACACATGCTCCATTTGGGCCATAGTTGTGTCCCGAAACTTTGCAGCACAATCGGAATATATCCAGGGGTGTTATGAGGGAAAATTTTTATGAAAGTAGGTATTTTTTGTGTTTTAGTAACATGAGCTTTTGAGGTACCGTTTTCCATATTTTTTGAGACGAGAACACCGAATATGATGTCGATTCTTACCAAAGAGTGGAAAATGGAGGTTCTAACGAAGGTTCAGCTCCCAAAATTCTTTTAGCGAATTTTCAAAGAAAATGAAGCTATTGCAATGGCTTCGAAATTTAAATAATATAAATTTTTGGAAATTTTCTTCATAGAAATCCGTTTCAGACCATTCTAAAACGATTCCTGAAATTTAACACTTTTTTATATGTATATATATATTTATATATATATATGTGTCACTCCAGACGATAACTCTCGATAGAATTGAGATAAACAGCTCAAATTTGCACAAAAAATCTATCTTGGCAATCGAAAGGCTAAGTTCGAAGATGGGCGAAATTGGCCTACTCTAAGGAGGGTTTTGGCGCATTTAAAGTGCGCAAAAATTACCCAAAAATCCCCAAAATGTTATTTTCCAACAAGTGACCCCTCATTTTAAAGGTTTTTGCACGCTGAACACGATGGTGGAATCGGATTTTAGATATCTTGATCCGTTCTCAAATTAGAGCATTTAAAGTGCGCAAAAATTACCCAAAAATCCCCAAAATGTTATTTTCTAACAAGTGACCCCTCATTTTAAAGGTTTTTGCACGCTGAACACGATGGTGAAATCGGATTTTAGATATCTAAATCCGTTCTTAAATTAGAGCATTTAAAGTGCGCAAAAATTACCCAAAACTAGGATAATCTTTAAACTCTTACCCCCCCCCCCCACCCCCTTAGAGTGGTCAGATTGAAAAATGTGAGAAGTATTAATTGAAGACGAGAGTTCGAAGCAAAACAAAACCATAGCCATTAATTCGAATATTTCTTTGAAAATTCGCTCATTAAGTCATGCTGCATGACTGGTTTTTTTTTAAATTAGTCAAAACCCTGGCAGGAAATTATCTGAAATCACCATCAATTTGTATAATAACACTAGAAAAGTGTCAACAGGTGAATCAAGAAAATTAAATGGCACTATCGGTGATCAAAGATAATTTGGAAAATAAATAAATAAAAGGGGCGTAATTTGTGTTTGGGGGCCAAAATTGGTGGAAACCATCAAAATAGCTATTTTAATTATTGCACATGAAAGAAACAATAAATGAATAGCCAGCATTTCTGTAGGTGTATGTCCAACAGAATAATAAACTCATGTGACAAGGACTTTGCAGCGTTTTTCATGTAGTGGGAATGGTTGGTTCGTCTGCTGCTACAATTCGCAGAAAGGCAAACGAACAAATTTCATTCGGATGATCTAAAGCCGGAACGTGAATGAAATTTCGATTTTGGAATATAAAATGAATTTACCTTCCATAAGTGATCCCAAAGGTTGATGTGCTAATATTGGTAGCTTCGGAAGCAAAACGAACCATCCTGATCATTGTTTTTCATTTCTGGAGGGCTTTGAGCCAAGAAGTGGAAAATCTCCCAGTCACAATACATAAGCGTAATGTTCCGAAGAATCTGGTGAAGTTTGTAGTGGATGAGCATTTTGCTGGAAACGCCCAAACTGGTGCAAATGAGAAAGGCCTAAATACGTTAGACAAGGCGGTGTATCTGTTCGTAGATGTTTGTCCAATCCAGTTATCCAACCCATCCAATTATCTCCAAAAGGGAAGGAAAACAAGGTGGCGAGGTGGAGGTGGGATGATGGAATGTGAGATGGATGAAACTCGCTCTCGGACGGTAAATGGGAGAACTTGGCGTGAAAACTCCCGCGTCGGTGTACCGGGAGATTGTGTGGGTGCGTCGCATGGTACACCGGGGGGGTTATAATAAATCACGAGGTTTCAATTCGACATGAATAACTGGAAAGAATAATAAAAAAAATAAATAATAAGTGGATTGCAGAATTGAAAAGAATAATCCGACAGGTACAACGTTGTTGGTAACAGGTTAGACCATAATTATATGTTTTGCCATACCGCACATGGCAAAATTTCATGCGTGAACAAGCGAAACCGCGCAAAACTCTAAAAACGCTGCAAAATCCTTGTCACGTGGTTTTACTGGGCACACAAATTGTCGCTATTCATTTATTGTTTCTTTCATTTGTAATAACATTGAAAAAGCTGTTTTTGACGGTTTTCACCAAATTCGGCCCCGAAAACTCGAATTAGCCTCCTGTTTTTGACAAATTATCTTCGATCAAGGAACTTGTCATTGTCCTGATTCACCTAATACTACCTCCTGTGCAAATTTCTGGTGATTACAGCCATTTTCATAGGTTTTGACCCATTTATGTTTGTTGAATTTTGAGAGTTAAAACTTCGTTGGACCCTCAATCCTTCACTCATTGGTCAAAATCGACTTAATATTTGGTCTCCTCACAACCAAAAAACGCTGCAAATCCCTGCACAACGGTTTATTATTTTGTACAGAATACCCTTCTGTTACAACAGATCACAGCTCTCTGTATAGATTACCCGTATATATAATATAATGTGTAATATTCTATACATATTATGTAGATCGCAGATCCTCCTTAGGTTAGTGTCTAACCCCGTACTCGTTACTAGGTACGTACCCAAATCACGAGTTAAATGTTGCTGAAATAATTCTGTCGATGACAAACAGTACCTAAAATGGCAAAAAGAAACGGAAATAATGAAGTTCTGAAGGGAAACTGTTGATGTTGATTGAATAAATATTCAGTCCTTGTAGGGTTTCGATCTCGGGAACTTTAGCGTATCAATTCATAGTTAGACCACTATATCGCCCAGCGAGCCGAGAGACCACTGATGTGCGCTCTCAACACAGCTTGATGCCGGCATGCACCCTGCTCTTTACGGCCAATTGTATAGCAAATTTTATGGCAACATCCTGCTAATGCTCCGGATGGTCTCAAAAATTCAGAAGAACATCGAACTATTAAAAACTGCGAGACAACCCTAATCTCAAAATACAATTTTCCGAGATAATGATACTCTGGACATTTCAACCCTTATTTTTCACCCCTTAGAGTTGAGTGTCAGTAACGCTGAGCTTCGAGGACCAACTAGAGCCCTAGCGGCGGGACCCACGTACCCAATTTCGTGAATTTCGGTTCATGGGAACTAAGGAAATACCGCGGACGGCGTACAGCGGACGGACGTCAATTTTTCGTGTTACACGTCCCTTGAAACATAAACCATCTAATTTCGAGGGGCTGGGTTAAAAAATTGTTTTTTGTGGTCGATTCCGAAGGTTGATTATTTAAAATAATACCAAAAGTAGGAATTAGAAGTTTGGTTGCCCTTAGTGTTTAAATTTCAATTTTTATTCACTCATAACAGCGCCTTGTGCGAGACGCAGCAGACGCCAACCCTAGTAACGTTGAATACGAATAGAAAGCCGCTACCCGACAAGACCAACCGCCATTAACCAATCACAACGCGTTACAAGCCTCAGCATGTTACAAGCTGCAATTCTTCATGCCTTCCCTCGAATCCCTGCGTGGACGCTAATTCCGTCGGCAACATTACAAGAAAATGCCCCACCCGAATCGTTTTCGGTCGTTTCGTCGAAAAACCCACAGAACTGACAAAGTTTCCTCTTCTTTATTAATACGAGATTTTTCGCGAAGAAAGTTCCAGGTGAGAAATCCTTATCTCGCTGTGGTGGAACAGCACACGGGAGATCCTTTATATCACATATAGCGGACATGTTTGTACGTTCGCGCCTCAGTAGGTAAATTTTTGTGTGTCAAGTGGAAATAACTCCCCACGCACGAGGAGAAAACTTTCATCAAAATGAAGTTTGATCTTACTTCATTTTCTCCCGCTTTTTCCCGGAGGTTTCTTCGCACCGTTTCGTTCTTCATTTTTCGAGGACCCAACTTTCAGCCTATGTTTGCGGAGAAAACTTGTCCTACTGAATTGAAGTTTAATTAACGTTACATTAACAATTCAACATGTACTTAATGAGTTGATTAAAATTGATTCCGGAGTACTACTTCGGTGGTCGTCTTGAAAAAAATCCCTCAACGTCATGATTTTTTTAAACGGAAAAAACTCTTAATTTGTTTCGTAAACTAAAACGGAGTTGCACATCAAGTATACAGTGTACCTATATACAGTTTACCTATATGTTATCAATAACGTTAATAAATTTGCCAATTTGTACAATTTAGTCTTTATAATGACTAGTTGTGGTGAGCGCTATGTAGGGTAGCCTTGGGTAGGTCGCAGGAGAGAGGAGGATGTGCCCCTTGGGAGTCCTTTATGGATAGCTAACACCCCGCGGTTATCACCACACCGAGAGTTGGAGGGAGAAGCGTCCCACGGTTACCACCACGGCAGTCGCTGAAGGAGAGGAATGCTAACACCCCGCCGTTATCACCACAGTGAGCGTTAGAGGGCGAAGCATCCCGCAGATAACACCACAGTAGACTCTAAGGGAGATGGATTGCTAACACCCCGCGGTTATCACCACAGCGTGAGTTAGAGGAGAGTCGTTTGGAGTTTGATGGAGGGGAACCCTTCTGGGCTTCAACCGAGGCGTCGCACAGCTCATCTTTTTCCTTGTTTATTGGTAAAATCTATAAGTTACATGTGAGTGGTATATGTTAAATTTGAGTGGCACCACGACACTAGTCATTGTATAGAATGACTGGCTGTTACAGTCGAAGTGTAGAATTTCTTTCTTTCTTCGTCTTATCACAAACTTTGAATTGTGCGTTATTATATGAATTTGCATTGTGTACAATGCCTAGGCATTCTATAATATATAATGGCTAAGATGATTCGGGCAATGTACGAAATTAATTTATTGGAATTTCTTTGTTGATTCCACAGTTTCATTCAGATAGAGTGCCAGAAAGATTCTACCCGAATTTTTTCGGCTAATTTTGCGATGAGCATTACACATAGGTATTAAGCAGTAAGTTATTAAACGCTTATTCATTATGTAGAATGTCTAGTCATTGTATAGAATGCCATTATATCTATCTGAGTCATTATTATAGAATAATTTCTGAGACGCATTACTCAGTCCGTGAAATATCTCCCGTTTCATTCATAGACTGACCATTTTAGTCATTCTATTTAATGACCGGTCATTATATATTATAGAATGATTAACTTCCTATATTGACTACGAAATAAACACTTCACTACTGTGTGCTGTAGACTGAGGACTGTAATGTACTCAGCCAGTAGTGGCCATGTCCAATGTGGATGTTCAAAGAATCTGGTTTAAATTGCAATTTCGATTGGTACAAAAACGAGTAGCTCTGCGCCGATGTCGTACAGAAAAATACCAACTAAATTTCCTCAAGACTTCATCCCGTCGGCGGTAGAACCTGGTATAACTCACGTTCGCTGGAATCCGTACGAGTAGCACTTGAATAATGGATGGGAGCGTTCCCCCGAGTCACCCAAAAAGTTGGTAGTATTCCCTTTGAAGGACTTTTCGCAGGTATTACCTCTTTCCACATAGGCAAACAGACAGGCTGTCGTCCAAAGCGATCTAGTTGCGCTCACATCACAACCCAGGTTTTTTGAAATTTGGTTTTATTATTTACAATAATGAACCTTTTGAATCGAGCTTGAAAAACAAATGCAAAAAACCCTCAAAATTTGGTGGTTTCCGTTTCAAGGTACGCAGAATCCGAAAGTGGAATAACAACATTTCTGTTGTTCCGCCGTACTTCGCGCTTCCCTTAGTTACGATGAATCAAAATTAATGAAATTTGGTTTGTATGTCCTATTTGGGGTCATACAAAGGTCCTCGAAGCTCGGCGTTACTGTCAGGTGGCCTCAGAAGTGGCCGAGGCCTTATGTTTTCGTTTTTACACTTTTTAGACGGTTTTCATTATTTTGAGGGGGAAAAGCGGGTTTCCCGGTTTTCGACCACGTTCAACACAAATCCATCGAAAAAATGGAAATTTCAGCTCCTTCAGGTAAGTGAGTGTGTGTATGTGCGGGTGTAAACGTTTATGCCATAACTCACGACTTGGTGGTCAAAATCGGCTCAAATTTTGGTGGTAGTTTGGGGTTAGTTCCTGGTTGGTCCCACATGAATTTCGGCGCATTCTTTGTAGAGACTGCACATGCGCAAACGTGAAGAAAGTCAAACCCACATAACTCACGATCCAATCGGGTGAAAAATAGGGGTAGACATTTTCAGAACGTCGTAGCTTGGAAATTTTCAATAGAAGGGTAAGTATGGGGTTTTTTTTTAACGTTTTTAAATTGAGCTCAAATTGAGAATTTGTTGAGACCACCCGAAGCATTCTAAGTCCAGCCGTTCGTTTGCACCGAAAAGCTTCGTCAGCGTGGTCGTGAATGAAATTGTATTAATCCGGCTCGGATCTCATCGCTAGGGAGCATCTGATTATAACCACGGATGGCCTGTATGAAGCCGAGTTGGTGAATCTTCATGAATAACAACAAATAAGTAATTATTGAATACCGCGCATTTTTATGAAACTTTGCTTCCCGATTTAGGGCTTTCCTGGGGGGAGCACGAGGGTAGTTATTGATCACAGAACATACGTAAATAATGATCGGTTGTGTAATAATTTGCAGCGTTTTTTAATTTTAACAAACGTCATGCTTCATGAATAACAACACATAATATAATTAACGATGGCATTCTTGATTTCACCCCACATTTATTAAATATGACCGCCTGGCTCCAGTATCCAATTAAGGGCTTCCTTGGGGGGAGCACGACGGTAGGTATTAACAACAGAAAACAGTGACTTATGGGCGATACAGGTAAATAATGAACCGTTGTGTAATAATTTGCAACGTTTATTCTTCACGTTATTGGCACAACAAACATTCCGTTTCGGTTGGAACACCCTCGTACTGGCATCTTGATGGAATAGAGTGCCAATATTATATTTGAAACTGATGTGCCTGTACCACTTGCGAAAATCCATAAGGATAGGTTCATGGGTTTCTTCGGCTCACACTACCTACCCAATTTGCTCTCCATAATATGATATATTATTCCGTATTGATTCGCCGTCAACACTGAACGGTAAAACGTTAAATTTAACTCCATCCTCGACAGAAACCCAAGGCCAACGGGCATCGAGGAAACGCAAATCAAATGAAACCGTTCACTGGGTAGACACGGCGCTTGCGTATACTATAAAACTCATGATCTAACTGTCGTGTGGGTCTGCATCGCTCCGAACATCTTTGCCTTGTTCATTTTTTCATCTATGTTGGAATATAACTGTCACCACTGCGGGTGATTCAAAAATCCTCCTCGTTTTTCGTCAGCTAGATAGGTAGATAGATAGATGATATTATTTGCCTTCACATAAATGCATAGCAATTGTCAGTTTAAAAAATGTCAAACTAAGAGAATATCGTATAATCAGCCGATATATACATATATGTACGCTGATATATATATATATATATATATATATATATATATATATATATATATATATATATATATATATATATATATATATATATATATATATATATATAGGGTGGATGGGGATCAGTGTGAAAATTTTTTTTGGGTAAAACTACATCGAAAATGGAGTAGAATGCCGCCAGAATGGGGGTCCTATCTCAGTCCATTGGATAGTTATGATTTTTTTAGTGTTTTCACGGTCAACTCCGACCTCACGTCATGAAATCGAGTTTTCTGGAACACTGAAGCGTCCATTTTAATTTTATTATACATTTTCGGATTCAGCATTAAATTTCCTATAAGATAAACATAATTTCAACCTTATAAAATTGCGATAACTCAGTTCATAATCGCAGTGAAAGAGAAAAATTTAAAAATTTGAAATTTTTCGATATAATTCGAAACAGAGCCGATGTTCCAAAAATAGGCCAAGAAGTTGTCAAATCTCATAAAAACTTCCTCATTTCATGAGCTTTCCAACGGTATACTCAATTTCAAGATTACGACATTTTTTCTTGGAGAAATTAAGTTTCAAATACAAAAAACGCTGCAAAGTCCTTGTCACATGGGTTTATTATTCTATTGGAGTTCTAGAGATTTTTGTTGGCTGTTAGATGTATTGATTCTTTCATGTGGAATGATTTAAATAGCTATTTCTGATGATTTCCACCAATTTTGGCCCCCAAAACATGAAATAGGTACGCTTTTTTTTCTTTTTTTAAGATCATCTTTGATCATTGGTAGTGGCATTTAATGGTCTTGATTCACCTGTTTACACTTTTTCCAATGTTATTGTACACATTGATGGTGATTTCAGACAGTTTTCCAGGTTTTTGACTCATAAAAAACCAATTTTGGGAGCTCAATTTCCGCGTCTTTGGTCAAAATCGACTTCATATTCGGTCTTCTCGTCCTCAAAAACATGGAAAAAGATACCTCAAAAGCTCATGTTACTAACATGTTGTTAAAACGCAAAAAGTACCTATTTTTATACACATTTTCACTCATAACACCCCTGGGTATATTCCGATCGGGCTGAAATGTTTCGGGACACAACTAGGGCCCAAATGGAGCATGTGTGCGAAAGAACGACTTTTTTAGACCGAAAATGAAGCCTGTACACGTGATACGGCGGACGGCGTACGGCGGACGGCGGACGGACATTGCATTTTTGGAATCTACGCACCTTGAAACGGAAAAGAAAAAATTTTGAGGGTGTTTTAAAAAGTTTTTGCTGAGCGAATACATAGGTGTATTATTCACAGAATAATAAACCAAAACCAAGCTGGGGGCGTCAATCTTGGTAGGGAAGGGGGTGCAAGGAGTTAACTCACGTCCTCATTTCTTTCTGTTTCTTTATTCTTATTTTCTGTCAAAAAACCTGCAAATTACAAAAAAAAAAATGAATTTAGGTTAACATTTGTTCGAACTGACGTCCCCTGTTACGAATGCACAACCTAGCTCGTTTTCGAATAGCTCCCACAGTAACTGAGAGTGTTAACTTCTCCTGAAGTTTTTGAGCTGCTGCTACAATTTTTCCCCTCAACTCTTCTTCGGTGTTCACCTGCGCTTTGTAGACTTCTTGTTTCAAAAATCCCCAAACGAAGAAGTCCGTGGGGTTGAGATCAGGGGACCTCAGCGGCCACGCATTGGTACCACCTCGCCCTATCCATGTGGAAAACCGTTCTGATAGCCATGTTCTCACTACCGTAGAATAATGCGGTGGGGCCCCATCTTGTTGGTAAATCAATTGTTGAAGAGTTTGAGGTTGAAAATCTTGCAACAGGATCGGTAAATCGTTTTGGAGGAACTCCAAATAAGTCACTCCATTCAAATTTCGTGGGAGAAAATGAGGTCCTATCAGTTTATTCCCGACTACAGCAGCCCACACGATAACAGAGAAATGTCGTTGAAATGAGGATTCCCGAGATGCATGTGGATTTTGTGAAGACCAAACATGCATATTATGGGTGTTGAATGCATATTATGGGAGTCTCTAGTAAAAAGAGACTCGTCCGTCCACAGAATATTTCTGAGAGCGTGGTATTCCACAATGTCCCTCTCTGGCTGGCTATCAGAACGGTTTTCCACATGGATAGGGCGAGGTGGTACCAATGCGTAGCCGCCGAGGTCCCCTGATCTCAACCCCACGGACTTCTTCGTTTGGGGATTTTTAAAACAAGAAGTCTACAAAGCGCAGGTGAACACCGAAGAAGAGTTGAGGGGAAAAATTGTAGCAGCAGCTCAAAAACTTCAGGAGAAGTTAACGCTCTCAGTTACTGTGGGAGCTATTCGAAAACGAGCTAGGTTGTGCATTCGTAACAGGGGACGTCAGTTCGAACAAATGTTAACCTAAATTCATTTTTTTTTTTGTAATTTGCAGGTTTTTTGACAGAAAATAAGAATAAAGAAACAGAAAGAAATGAGGACGTGAGTTAACTCCTTGCACCCCCTTCCCTACCAAGATTGACGCCCCCAGCTTGGTTTTTTGTATTTGAAACTTAATTTCTCCAAGAAAAAATGTCGTAATCCTGAAATTGAGTATACCGTTGGAAAACTCATGAAATGAGGAAGTTTTTATGAGATTTGACAACTTCTTGGCCTATTTTTGGAACATCGGCTCTGTTTCGAATTGTATCGAAAAATTTCAAATTTTTAAATTTTTCTCTTTCACTGCGATTATGAACAGAGTTATCGCAATTTTATAAGGTTGAAATTATGTTTATCTTATAGGAAATTTAATGCTGAATCCGAAAATGTATAATAAAATTAAAATGGACGCTTCAGTGTTCCAGAAAACTCGATTTCATGACGTGAGGTCGGAGTTGACCGTGAAAACACTAAAAAAATCATAACTATCCAATGGACTGAGATAGGACCCCCACTCTGGCGGCATTCTACTCCATTTTCGATGTAGTTTTACCCAAAAAAAATTTTCACACTGATCCCCATCCACCCTGTATATATATCAATAGTTTCTACAAATTGGCATCAGTCTTCTCCGGGGATCAGCTTCACATCGAGAACTAAATCCTTCTTTCGCAAACTCCAAATTATTTCCAGATAAGAAAAAAAAACCATACTCCGTCCGGTCTTCCAGTCAAGCAGACATACCAAATATTCTACATCTATTGATCAGCACGAACTGCCACGTCTACGAACTAAATCACTGGCGTTGAAATCGTGGAAACCCATTTCAAAGAAAAACGGAGGTAATGAACAGTTGTCTATTTCCACTAATTCACGAAAAATACACTGTTGTACCGGTTTCGGTGACCAAACCATCGTCAGTAACAAACATTAACTGATATTGTTTGTTACTGACGATGGTTTGATCACCGAAACCGGCATAACAGCGTATTTTTCGTGCACTAGTGGAAATAGACAGCCATTCAACAACTTCGTTTTGTTCTTTGAAATGGGTTTCCACGATTTCATCACGAGTGATTTAGTTCGTATCACTTCACTGCTTTTCAAAAAAAAATTATGACCCAGTATTTTTGTATCCCACATTTCTACACGTAAAATTGCTTGAAAAGCCTTGGAAAATTTCAAAAATTTACGTTTCAGACCATTGGAAACTAACAGTAGGAGTTGTGGAGAATCCAAGTCCGCTTCGAATGAGACCGCCAAACCTGTCTACTCTCCCTCGTGTTTCTGGCAATTCTTTATGATGAGTGGTAACCTTGGAAAATGTTTGAAAAATTGCATCTAGCTTGAGAGTTTGGGTTGTTCATTATAATATATTATGTATCAATATATAGTGGTAGTTTAATATATAGAAGTCGATTTATGGCTGTCGTGGTTCCCCTCTAGATATACCACTCCGATGTATATATTAAGACTGTCCTAAATAAAGCAAAGGAATGGTGGGCCTACGTGACCAGAAAGGTGTAGGTTGCCGTCTCCCTCCAACGGTTCTCCAGCGGCTTCTAACGACCATCGGAGGACTGGGGTGGGTGGAAGGGTGCCCTTATAAGCCGCTCTTCTAGACCAGCTCGCCATTCAACTGATTACACTCAAGTCGATGACTTCTCTCTTCCTCCTCAAACCCCCTTACCTTTCTCGCCTAAAAGATCTCAGAGTGGTTGAACCGGTAAGGTGATAACCGACGTGGTGGAACCGTCTGGGCACAATCTTTAGCGTGTAACAGTGCGGCTGTTCTCGATACATTTTGTCTTCCGGTGGAGATGGGATTGGTGAGTGGAAGCCTAATCAATATCCCTTTGTAACCGGTGATAATCTCGCTGGTCTAGGAGGGCGACTCTCGAGGGCCCACCCCCACTGTTACACTCTGTCACAAGCGTTTCTAGTGGTGGTAACCTCCCTGGCTCCGCCGTAGGTTTAACCTTTCAAACGCTAGCTACCAACCTTAAGCTCCATATCTAAAGCCTCACCTATACAAGCCAACTCTCAGTCTTCTATCACCACAATTACAATACTTTGGTAATCAATTTGATATTTTCTTTGGTTGATAATGATGAAACTCGAACACGAGTTTTTACAAGGTTCGCCCTGTACTTGAGTGGTATTGGCCATATCGGGAAAGGCAGCAAACGAGTTTTCGGTGAAAAAAAGGTGAAGAGGCGTGAGAGGTTGGATATGAAGTTTGCCGGTAGACTGGCGTTTGGAGGGCGTTCGACATCGATCCCTTAGGCCTCTGAGAAGCCTCGTTTCATACCGGAATGGTAGAAAATAGGCGTAGAAATACGGAGAGATGCGTCTGTTCGGTCTTCCACGCGGTGTTTTTCCCAATATTCATCTCTCAGTCTAGCTCAGTCCAGCTCAGTTATTTAGGGGCGTGAATTCCACGCTAAGATGGCAGGTTCGAATCCCAACCAGGAACAAAAAATGTTCACTCCACATCAACAATTTGCCTTCAGAACTACATCCGAATTTTGCCATTTTACACATATTGGTTTTTATGATGCTGTAATTCCCGGGCTGGCTCCAATATCGATTTAGGGCTTCCCCTGGGGGGGGGGGGGGGGGAGCTCAGAAGGGGCATGATACAGATCCACGCGGAAGGGGCATCTATACAGGTAAATAATGAACCGTTGTGTAGTAATTTATAACGTTTTCTTTAAATAACCACTTTTAATGGTTTTAAAAGCGCATACGAGAGCGCTGTATGCTGGGGGGAGGATTGAACACAAAGCCCACCGCTCGGTACACCAGAACAGCCATGAAACATCTTCCTTCCGCGCTTTTCGTACCAATGTTTTAATGTTCACTGATGTTGACGAACAACTTTGGATAGTGAACAGGAAGAATGATTTTAAAAAGCGGTTTATTTGTCATTGTTGTGACATTGTTTGTGTCTTATTTGCATTGTGATCCGTTTGTGTTCATGCTATTTTCGCGGAATGACGTCGGTCGTTATCAAAAACTCCTTTTTCCCAGTTAGTTTACCTGCCTTATCACAAAAAAAAAACAATAATAATAATAATAATTAACGGTAAGAAACTGTATGAGGCTGGCCATATCCTGACATGTGAAGAAAGGTACGGCGGATGGGAAACAGAGAACCGTATTTGGTTCTGTTTTACGTCAAACATTCCGTATTCGTCAACGAAGCGCCTACCACTGTGAAATTTGCCGTATTAACGTACCTTCCTACTGATAGAACACGCAATGGTACTTGCTGTGTTTATAAAAAGTAAGAATTGTACTTGGTAAGTTTTCATGGCGTTGGAGAACGATTAGGTAGTTACCTAACTATGCGTAGTAGGTACCAACTTGAGTACTTAGTTTCTAGTTTGTCTTTAAAGATTTCTTGAGCAATAAAATTGACTGCTTTGATTCCCGGCGGAATGTTTCTGGATATGTTATGATCATAATTAACCCTCTATCACTCAGTAAATTATGCAGTTCCTCCACCAAAAGGAATTAATTTACAAAAAATTCATATAAAAATATCAATTTTGTCTGACCCTGGACATTAAATATAATTGACATTCAAAGAAATACACGTGCTTTTAACTGGAAAAAATTATAATCATCTGTCGAAATTTGTGTATGAAAACCATTAGAAACCACACTGTTTGCATAAGTACCACCATCGAGTATTTATTATTATCTATATTTTAATTATGTAGGTAATTGATCGAGACAACTCGTTTGTGTGTAAATTACACGCCTGACCTTTAAAAACCTGGTAGTAATCCTATTCCTATACAACTTAGCCATCACGGGATTCTCATTTCCCTGTTTCTATGGGCATGTTTTTCATTTGTTAATTTTTAATTTTTAGATAAACAGTGTAACGTTCTCCTTTCGAAATTCTGTTATTAATACCTGTATTTATCATTGCGAATAAACAAACATTAATTTCATTCGTTTAATCACTCCCCGTCACTAATTATCATGAATAATATCTCCCCATCTCCACAATCATCTGTATTATAAGTACATTGGGCCCTGTGTATTGGTGGTTTTTGAGCTGAGTGATACATAATGTTTTAATATTTTCTAGCTCACTGAAGACCGAAATATGTAAAGGAAGCTTTCTGTTCCTTTCCATTTCGGTGAGGGAACCGATACTTCTGTGGTTAGATCATCAGGACGTCCGTCACAACCGAATGCTAATGATATTGATTGTTGATTAAACAAAATAAAATTATGAATAATATCTTAAAAAACAGATATCCTTAATTGAATAGAATATATCCACTAGAGCAAAAAATTAATAATAATATTGTCACATTAACTGTAATTTTGTTATAAATCTTAAGGTTTCGAGAAACAAAAAATTTAGTCTATAATCTGGTAAACCCTGATACAAAAGGTATCTCAACAGATCATAACAGATCATTTTCCGATAAATGTTATTCGGTTGACATTGTGTTAAAAGGAAGAATAGAAATAGTTCGAATGATAAATTATTATAAGAGCTGGCGATCAGAAACAATCGCACAAATAATACAAGGATAGTTGCCTACATCAGATTCATCTTTCTTGCCGTTGCCCAAGTTTTCGGTGGAAAACGGTGTTCCTTCCGTATTATTATTTTTTTCTCTCAATAAATCGTTTATTTACACATTTCGCATAGTACAGATAGACTCACAGGTAAAATTATTATTATTACCTGAGCCTGAGGTCAGTGACCTGTCAATGCTCGTTTCTCAACCAGCTCAACTTGTTTATGCGTTCGTTCGGTGATACATTATAGTTTATAATTCATATACGTTATATCTACTTCTTAAATCTCTTAATTTTAACAAACTTAAATCTAGTATACTTAATGTCTAATGAAGGTCGTGTGGTAGTACATTTCTGTTATCCAGAATTTTAAATCTATGGATGGTGGATTTTTGGAGGGTCATTATGAAAGGACATTTCTATTATTCAAAATTTAAATTTAAGGATGATGGATTTGGCATTTTTTTTATTCATTAAGTGTTGAAATGTTAGTTTTTTGAATACGGCTACAGAATTAGTTGTTGTTTTAGTTGCTGGTGGCAGATTTTCGAAAACCGAGGGTGCTAGCCATGGCAACTGCCTAGTTTAGAAGTCATTGCTTGGGCCTGCTATCATTAAAAAACTTTGCTTGTTCAACCTCGTAGTTCGCACGTCATTTCTTTTCTAGAACAAGTCGAGGAATTTATGCACATATAAAGCCAAACTGTAATCATACGTCATTATTGGAGAAAGCACTTCAAATTCCTCGTAAAGGTTTACAATTCGGGTGCGCCTGTGTGATTTCGTGGCTGTACGTAAGACAATATTCACAACCAAATTTAGGTTATCAAAACTACTCGCGTAAGCAAGCACCTCCCCAAATGGGTATACCATACATCAATATGCTATAAACATAAGAATAGAAAACCATACGTAGATTTTTCCGGCGAAGTCAGCTTCGCTTTTGGTTTATTATTCTGTGAATAATGCACCTATGTATTCGCTCAGCAAAAAATTTCTATAACACCCCCCCAAAATTGTTTCTTTTCCGTTTCAAGGTGCGTAGATTCCAAAAATGCAATGTCCGTCCGCCGTACGCCGTCCGCCGTATCACGCATACCGGCTTCATTTTTGGTCTAAAAAATTGCTTCATTTTTGCTCCGCTTGGGCCCTAGTTGTGTCCGGAAATTTTGCAGCCCGATCGGAATATACCCAGGGGTGTTATGAGTGAAAATGTGTATAAAAATAGGTACTTGTGTTTTAGTAACATGTTAGTAACATGAGCTTTTGAGGTATCATTTTCCATGTTTTGGGGGACGAGAAGACCGAATATGAAGTCGATTTTGACCAAAGAGTGGAAAATTGAGGTTCTTCCATATGTTCAGCAACCAAAATTGATTTTTATGAGTCAAAAATCTGGAAAATCGTCTGAAACAACCAACAGTTTGTACAATTACACTAGAAAAACGCTGCAAAGTCCTTGTCACATGGGTTTATTATTCTATTGGACATACCTACAGAAACGTTGGCTGTTCATTAATTGTTTCTTTCATGCGTAATAATCGAAATAGCTACTTCTGATGGTTTCCATTAATTTTGGCCCCCAAAACACAAATTAGGTACGCTCTTTTTTTCTTTTCTTTTTTTTTTAACTATCTTTGATCATTGGTAGTGCCATTTAATCGTCCTGAACCACGTCTTGACACTTTTTCCAGTGTTATTATACAAACTGATGGTGATTTCAGACGATTTCCCAGGTTTTTCGCTCATAAAAAATCAATTCTGGGAGCTGAACATTTGGTAGAACTCAATTTTCCACTCTTTGGTCAAAATCGACTTCATATTCGGTCTTCTCGTCCCCAAAAACATAGAAAACGATATCTCAGAAGCTCATGTTACCAATATGTTGCCAAAACGTAAAAAGTACCTATTTTTACACACATTTTCACTCATAACACCCCTGGGTATATTCCGATCGGGCTGAAAAGTTTCGGGACACAACTAGGGCCCAAATGGAGCATGTGTGCAAAAGAACGATTTTTTTAGACCGAAAATGAAGCCTGTACACGTGATACGGCGGACGGCGGACGGCGTACGGCGGACGGCGGACGGCGTACGGCGGACGGCGTACGGCGGACGGCGTACGGCGGACGGACATTGCATTTTTGGAATCTATGCACCTTGAAACGTAAAAGAAAAAAGTTTGAGGGGGTGTTATAAAAATTTTTTGCTGAGCGAATACATAGGTGTATTATTCACAGAATAATAAACCAAAAGTGGAAAACACGTGGATCAAGACGATTAATTGGCACTACCAATGATCAAAGGTAATTTGAAAAAAAAAGGAGCGTACCTAATTCGTGTTTTGGGGGCCAAAATTGGGTTCAAGTTTCGCTACCTATCAACAAACTCCAAAAGAGCCATCATTTTTCAAATGAAATAATATCACAGAACAAACAACTCGACTTCATACTCTGTGAATATAATCAGGTGATCCCTAGCACTGATTGTATCTCGAGCCAATTCCCGTTTGTTAGCGCGTACCTGGTGATGACTTTTGGGCTGAATGTATAAAATTTCATTCACCCTGCTGTTGAAAATGCCAGTCGGTGCAAATTTCTGGGGCTTCCTGTGAAGGAACGGCTGGACGTGCAATGCTCCGGGTGGTCTTAAAAAACTCGTAAGTTCGAGAACTATTTAAAACCGTAAAAAAATCCGAGATAACGGCGTCCTGGAGATTTCAACCCCTATTTTTCACCCCTTAAGGATGACTGACATTAACGTCGAGCTTCGAGGACCAACATACTAGACCTCAAATGGGACCTACAAACCGAATTTCATCAATTTTGGTTCATGGTAACTAAGAAAAATGCTCAGTACGGCAGACGGACAGAAATTTTTGGTTTATTATTTTCAATAATGAACCATTGGAATCGAGCAAGAAAAAAATTCTAACCCCCCCCCCCCCCCCACCCCTCAAAATTTGATGGTTTACGTTTCAAGGTACGTAGAATCCGAAAATGCAATAAAAATATTTCTGTCTGTCCGCCGTACGCCGTACCGGCCACTTTTCTTAGTTACCATGAAAAAACGCTGCAAATCCCTGCACAACGGTTTATTATTTTGTATAGAATACCCTTCTGTTTCAGATCACAGCTCTATGTATAGATAACCCGTCTATATAATATGATATGTACTATTCTATTATATACATATTATGTAGATCGCAGACCCTCCGTAGGTTAGTACCTAACCCCGTACTCGTTACTAGGTACCTACCTAAATCACGAGTTAAATGTTGCTAAAATAATTCTGCCGATGACAAACAGTACCTAACAAAATGAAACACACATAATGAAGTTCTGAAAAGAAATTGTTGATGAGGAGTGAAAAAAGTTGCGAAAGTACCTACCAACAAACTCCAGCCCCTTCTACGTAGATGGTATAATGAACCGTTGTGTAATAATTTACCGTTGAGTAATGATTTACCGTAGTAATAATTTACCCATCAATAATACTTCAACGTTTGTTCAAGTTTCACTACCTACCAACAAACTCCAAAAGAGCCATCATTTTTCAAATTAAATAATATCACAGAACAACCAACTCGACTTCATACTCCGCCAATATAATCAGGTGATCCCTAGCAATGATTGGCCGTATTCACAAATTCCTATTGTGGGCGCGTCTCTGGTTACGAGATTTGGTTTGAATTGTATACAATTTCATTCACACTGGAGTCGAAAATGCCTGTCGGTGCAAACTTCGGGGCCTTACTGTGAACGAACGGCTGGACGTACGATGCTCCGGATGGTCTTAAAAAACTCGCAAGTTCAAGAACTATTTAAAACCGTAAAAATATTTACGTAAAAAAATGGTATAGGCGTTTTGAAAATTTCAACCCCTATTTTGAACCCCTTAGAGATGACTCACAGTAACGTCGAGCTTCGAGGACCAACTAGACGCCGAACGGAACCTATAACCCGAATTTCATCAATTTTCTTTCATGGTAACTAAGAAAAGTGGCCCGTACGGCGTACGGCGTACGGCGGACAGACAGAAATATTTTTATTGCAGTTTTGGATTCTACATACCTTGAAACGTAAACCATCAAATTTTGAGGGGGGGTAAGAATTTTTTTTTTCATGCTCGATTCCAATGGTTCATTATTGAAAATAATAAACCAAAAATTGATGAAATTTGGGTTATAGGTTCCGTTCGGGGTCTAGTTGGTCCTCGAAGCTCGGCGTTAATGTCAGTCATCTCTAAGGGGTTCAAAATAGGGGTTGACATTTTCAGAACTTTCGATTGAAGGGTATGGTTTTTTTTAACGATATTGAATTTGTCTTGAGCTAAACAATTTTTTGAGACCACCCGGAGCACTGTACGTCCAGCCGTTCGTGTGCACCAAAAAGCTTCGTCAACACGATCGTGAATCAAACGGTATAAATCCGGCCGGGATATATCATCACTAGGGAGCAACTGATTATAATCAAGGATCGCTGTATGAAGTCGAGTTGGTTGTTCTGTGATATTATTTCATTTGATAAGTGATGGACTGTTGGATTCTGTTGGTAGGTACTTGTGAAACTTGAACAAACTTTGAAGTATTATTGATGGGTAAATTATTACTTACACAATGGTAAATTATTACACAATTGTAAATTATTACACAATGGTAAATTATTACAGAACGTCAAATTATTACACAACGGTAAATTATTACGGAACGGTAAATTATTACACAACGGTTCATCTACCTAGAAGGGGCTGGTTTTCGTTGATCGGTAGTTTTGCAACTTGAACAACCGTTGAAGTATTATTGATGAGCAAGTTTATTACACAACGGTTCATTATACTTGACCACGAGGGTAGGTACTGACCACGGAAAACAGTGATCTACGCAGAAGGGGCATCTATTTCACTCCACATTAACAATTTTCCTTCAGGACTTCATTATTTGCGTTTCTTTTTGCCATTTTAGTTAATGTTTGTCATCGACAGAATTATTTTAGCAACATTTAACTCGTGATTTATGTAGGTACCTAGTAACGAGTATTTCAACAGAAGGGCGAATGAATTCGAATTGTATACATTTAACCCAAATGTCGTCACCAGGGACGCGCTAATGGGGGAATTGGCCCGAGATAAAATCATTGCTAGGGATCACCTGATTATATTCACAAAGTATGAAGTCGAGTTGGTTGTTCTGTGATTTTATTTCATTTGGAAAATGATGGCTCTTTTGGAGTTTGTTGGTAGGTAGTGAAACTTGAACAAACGTTGAAGTATTATTGATGGGTAAATTATTACACAATGTTAAATTATTACACAACGGTAAATTATTACACAATGGTAAAATATTACACAGCTGCTCATTATATTATCTACGTAGAAGGCTGGAGTTTGTTGGTAGGTACGTTTGCAACTTTTTTCACTCCACATCAACAATTTCCCTTCAGAACTTCATTATTTGCCTTTCTTTTTGCCATTTTAGTTACTGTTTGTCATCGACAGAATTATTTTAGCAACATTTAATTCGTGATTTAGGTAGTGACGAGTACGGAGGTTCTGTGATCTACATAATATGTATAGAATAGTACATATTATATTACATTGACGGTTTATCTATACAGAGAGCTGTTATGTGTAACAGAAGGGTATTCTGTACAAAATAATAAACCGTCGTGCACGGATTTGCAGCGTTTTTATTGCATTTTCGGATTCTACATACCTTGAAACGGAAACCATCAAATTTTGATGGGTGGGGGGGGGGGTTAAAAATTTTTTTAATGCTCGATTCCTAAGGTTCATTATTGAAAATGATAAACCAAAAAACGAAAATTCAATATGGGGCTCCCCCTAATCAGAATTTTTAACTAGACCATCTATCTCCAGGTAAAGATAGTCACTAATTAGCGATAAACGGGTGTGCGAGAAATAACCAGAGATGTCAGACTTCAATCCGGCTTGCAAATGAGACTGATAAACCGGACCTAATTCCGTGTGAAACTGTGATTTATTGTAGGTAGCCGCTCGTTTTGACGGTAAGCACGTCGGTTTCTATGCAGTAGAGGAGGTATTTAGTACGCAACTGAGGGTTATTCACTGTCTGGGAAAAAAAATGTAACTGCGACTGGTTCCGCTTGATACGTACGGTTATGTGCCGGTGTGGGCCAAGGAGAGTAAGACAGGTTCTTACCAACAGACTAATAAATATTATCCGTAGCTTTCATGAACTAGATCATTGGCATTTTCATAGGGTAAACGTGTAATTTACGTGCAATTAATCAGTTGTCAACGCTTTCAACTGCTTCACCGATGGTTGAATATTCACACTACCTTCCTAAATATCCAGTGGTCTCTTTTCAGTTCATCCCAAACGTCCTATCCAAATTGAATTTGCTCATTATATTATAATATATGTACCTCCGTAAAGTGGGATTTCGGTGGAACATTATCTGTTTGATCCTTGATGTTTATATGCATTAATTATTGTCACACGAATGTTTGAAACAGCTTGGACAACTAAAGTTGTCACGAAACCATTTTTCGATCTAAATCCTCATAAACTACTTACAAGCCTAAAATATTATGTACCGATACTTTTGTAATAGCTAACAAAAGGGTGATTTCGAAGATGAGCACCTTTCAAATACAAAGAGTAGGTGTAATATGAGTTGTTGTAGATCAATAAATCACTCACTGTAAATCGGTAAAAATTGCGAAAAGGTCGCTTAACTGATATAAATCCACCCAAACTGGCAGGTACATAAAAGTGAATTTGATACCAAAAATAGGTAGGTATACTATTAGTCAGAAATATATTATCAAATCAGTGGGTTAAATTTGCATTTTAGGGGTCACAATGAACAATTGAAAGTAATCAGAAATATCCAGAAGTCAATTACAGTATTTTACTGCTGAAAATCACCCACTGCCTTCTCATTAGGCATAGCTTCTCTGTATTTTTCTTGTTTGTCGCTAGCATTCCTTCTGCGTATTATGGGACATCATTACACTCTTTTCATTATTGCACATTCTTCGTACCTATTACACATTCACCTCGCATTGTGATTTAGATACGTAGTATTTACCAAAGGCGTTTGATAATCGATGGTTAGCATCCCCGTTTGCTCGTTCTTACAGAGACTTACATGCTGAGACTTAGATGCTTACTTCTCATATGCGCATTTGAGGAAAAATGATATTGCAAAATAAAATATATTGCTCCTAAAAATCAAACCACACTCTACTGAAACCAGACCGTTCAAAACTGACGTCCACGTTGATAATTCCGTCTTGGTTTGTTATTCTGTGAATAATACACCTATTTAAAAAAATTCCCCCCCTAAATTATTTCTGTTACGTTTCAAGGTGCGTAGATTCCAAAACGCGACAAAGTCCTTCTCACATGGGTTTATTCTACTGGACATACCTGCAGAATTATTGGCTGTTCATTTATTGATTCTCTCATGTGAAATAATTGAAATAGCTATTTCCGATGGTTTCCGCCAATTTTGGCCCCCAAAACACGAATTAGGTACGCTTTTTTTCTCTCAAAGTATCTTTGATCATTGGTAGTGCCATTTAATCGTATTGATCCACGTTTTGACACTTATTCGAGTGTTATTATACGAATTAATGGTGATTTCAGACGAATTCCCAGGTTTTTGGCTGATAAAAAATCTATTTTAGGAGCTGAAGATTTGGTAGAAGCTCAGTTTTTCACTCTTTGGTCAAAATCGACTTCATATTCGGTCTTCTCGTCCACAAAAACATGGAAAACCTATATACCTAAAAGTACCTATTTTTATACCCATTTTTCACTCATAACACCCCTGGGTATATTCCGATCGGGCTGAAACGTTACGGGCCACAACTAGGGGCCAAATGGAGCATGTGTGCGAAAGATCGAAGTTTTTAGACCAGAAATGAAGCCGGTACACATGATACGGCGGACGGACATTGCATTTTTGGAATCTCCGCGGCTTGAAACGTAAAAGAAAAATTTTGAGGGGGTGTTATAAAAATTTTTTCTGAGCGAATACATAGGTGTATTATTCACAGAATAATAAACAAAAATGCAATGTCCGTCCGCCGTGTCACGCGTAACTACTTCATTTTCGATCTAAATTCATTCTTTCCACACATTTGGCCCCTAGTTGTATCCCGAAACTTTGCAGCCCGATCGGAATATAGCCAGGGGTGTTATGAGTGAAAATCGGTATAAAAATAGGTACCTTTTGTGTTTTAGTAACATGTTGGTAACATGAGCTTTTGAGGAATCGTTTTCCATGTTTTGGGACGAGAAGACCAAATATGAAGTCGATTTTGACCAAAGAGTGGAAAATTGAGGTTCTGATGAAGCTGATGGTTTGATCTAAAATCGTGATCTTCCACCCACAGTTTGGGTCCACATTTTTGGGAACATATTTGGCTCCTAGTTGTGCTCCAAAGCTCGGCAGCCTGGTCGGAATACACCCACGGGCGTTGTGGGAGAAAAACAGATGTAAAAATAGGGCTTTTCGAGGTTTTTTTTTTTTTAAGGTTTTAGTGAACACTAGTTTGTGAAGTTGATTTTGACCAAAGAGTGAAGAATTGAGGTTATAACGAAGGTTGAGCTCCCGGAATTCATTTTTTATGAGTCAAAAACCTGGGAAATTGTCTGAAATCACCACAAATTTGTATAATAACACTAGAAGCAGTATTAGCAGGTGAATCAAGACAATTAAATGGTACTATCAATGTTCATTGATAATCTGTAAAGAAAAAAAAACTGAGGTTGTGTTTTTAGGGGCCAAAGTTGGAGGAAACCATCTAGAATAACTACTTCAATTATTGCGCATGAAAGAAACATAAATTAACAGCCAATATTTCTGTATGCATGTCCAGTAGGGTAATAAACCCATGTGACTTGTGGGACTTTGCAGAGTTTTTTTTCGCGTAGCTGGGAGTAAAGATCTTGGTTGAATAAAGTTAAAAAGCATGCCCGACTAACACAGCTACACTGGAGCCCGGGGGTATGAAAAGGACCCTCGTGTAAACTTAATGAGTCGTAACTCCGTAAGGGCGACACCTTGACCAACCACGCAGCCCAGTTTCATCCACCCAAACTCGCCCTTTCCACTTTATACCTCCCTGGAGGCCGACCTTTCTGATAATCTCCAATAACAACGTGCCATCACTTACCAGCTGTGAGTGTCTGCCAAATTATCTGAACCTCTTGGTCGGCCTGATCGAAAACGCCGCTTTGAATTGTTATCTAAAACTATTGATGAGTCGGAAATGAGTTGGTAAGTCTGTACTCTGATTGATTTCAAGTTTATATTATGCCATTTGAGGGAGAAAAGTGGTGAATTGCAGTGAAAGACGTCCTCAGCTGTTGTAATTAGGATAAAAAGGAGTGCGACTATGCAGAGCGAATTGAAATCAGAGATAGAATCGTGAATATTTGATTGAGCGGGGTGAGTTATCCGTGGGTGGGGGGGGGGGGGGTGACCGAAAACTTGCTCTTGGGAAGTAATTTTATGTTAATTAACAACTCCTCACTATCCCCAAATCATAAGTTCCAGCAAACATTAATTAACTAAGTAGTTATTACAAAGCGCTGCAAATCCCTGCACAGCAGTTTATTATTTTTTACAGAATACCCTTATGTTACAGATCACAGCTCTCTGTATAGATAAACCGTCAATGTAATATAATATGTACTATTCTATACATATTATGTAGATCACAGAACCTCCGTACTCGTCACTAGGTGCCTACCTAAATCACGAATTAAATGTTGCGTCAATGACAAACATTAACTAAAATGGTAAAAAGAATCGCAAATAATGAAGTTCTGAAGGGAAATTGTTGATGTGGAGTGAAAAAGTTGCAAACGGACCTACCAACAAACTCCAGCCCCTTCTACGTAGATGGTATAATGAACCGTTGTGTAATAATTTACCATTGTTTAATAATTTACCCATCAATAATACTTCAAGGTTCGTTCAAGTTTCACTACCTATCAACTAACTCCTCGACTTCAAACTCCGTGAATATTGTCAGGTGCTCCCTAGCAATGATGATCTCGGGCCAATTCCCGATTGTTACCGCGTCCCTGGTGATGATATTTGTGCTGAATGTATATAATTTCATTCACCATCCTGTTGAAAACGCCTGTCGGTGCAAACTTTTGGGCCTTACTGTGAACGAATGGCTGGACGTACAATAGTTTGGGTGGTCTTAAAAAACGAGTTCGAGAACTATTTAAAACCGTAAAAACATTCGAGATAACGGCGTCCTGGAGATTTCAACCCCTATTTTTCAACCGTAAGGGATGACTTGACATTAACACCGAGCTTCGAGAACCATCTAGACCCCAAATGGGACCTATAAACCGAATTTCGTCAATTTTGGTTTCATGGTAACTAAGAAAAGTGAAAACGGCGGACGGACAGAAATTTTGTTTATTGCATTTTCGGATTCTACATACGTTGAAACGGAAACTATCAAATTTTGAGGGGGTTAACAAATTTTCTTTCATGCTCGATTCCAAAGGTTCATTATTGAAAATAATTAACCAAAATTCCAATCAAATATAAATTGAATATTATTTATTTTATAAATCGTGACCATTCCAATTTCAGTACATTCAAACCAAAAATTATAACTTATTTTTCTGAGAAACAAGAAGATGTATTTATGTTTTACAATTAGTCAGGTTTTGATTTATTATTTTTAATACATTATATTCGAATACTGTTTCATAAAATGCGCGGAATTCAATAGTTCAATCATTATTTATTTGTTGTTATTCGTGAAGCATAGCGTTTGTTCAAGTTACGGAAGTACCAGTGGAGCCATCATTCTTCAAATGAAATAATATCACAAAACAACCGACTCGGCTTCTACAGCCATCCGTGAATATAATCAGGTGATCCCTCGCGATGATATCTGGGCCGGATTTATACGGTTAGATTCACGATGATGTTGGCGATGCTTTTCTTTGCAAACGAGTGGAACATTTCAACCCTTACTTTTCACCCCTTAGAAATGATTGACAATAGCGACGAGCTTCGAGGACCAACTAGACCCCGAACGGGACCTACAAACCAAATTTCATTAATTTTGGTTCATGGTTCATTCTACATAGCTTGAGACGGAAATCATCAAATTTTGAGGGGGGCGTTAACTTTTCATTTTTGTTATGCTCGATTCCACAGGTTAAAATGAAAATAATAAACCAAAAACCTAAAAGCAGAGAGGCTGGTACCAGTTTTGTTCTACTACTGCAAGAAGTTTGCGATGATACGATTTGAAAGAATTGATCTGTAAAACTGAATCCTGTGGAATTTCTCGTGAGTTTGAACAAAGCACTGCAGCAAGTAGTGCTCATTCACAGTCCTTGTCCGAATAAACGAGAGACTTCAAAAGGATGTCTCCAATATTTCTCTTTAAAATATATTTTCCTCCGTTTTAGAAGAAGTTTGCTATTTGCAGTTACATAGAAGGGTGTCGTGTGTGCTACCAGCACTGCCGATGTATTGAGTAAAGGTTATTATTGAAGAAAATGTTGGCGTCAAAAATCAATAGTTCCGCTTGCAGTTTGCGTTTTGTTTATCATAGAAAATATTTGACCTGTTCAGTTGTCTGTCGTACGCACCACACCAAATCAAGCGTCACGACGAGGTGAAATGATGAGAGTATTAGCTGGTTGCCCTGAAGATGACGCCCATATCATTTAGTCAGAAGCCAACTGGTACTTTGGTCTGCGCATGCTCAAACTTTATAGGTTCGTTCTTGGTACTGTCTTAACTCCGTTATTATTCAGCCTCCGCTACTCAACCGGTTTCGATGAAAATTTCAGGTGTCATGCAGGATAGGTTCCTCGTGGTTATAATGATTAGCGTACATTAGGTTGTCTTCATCTAGGCGCCTGTCTCCTGAAGGGCGTCCCTAAAGCGCGACTTATTGAAAAGGAATATAAGTTTGTGAAAATAAGTTAGCTTTTTTCCCTTTGTCTACTTTCTACGCTAAATAAACAGATTCTTGTCGTGGTAGAAGTAGGATGTTACATTCTATACGTTCACTGTTATTCGCGAAGTAAGATATTTAACACAAACAGCTGTTGAGCATTCAACTTTTTATATGACAGGACTAATACCTTATAACGTAGTGAAGTAAATAGGATTGAGGCGCATTGACCTTTCAGGCTACGTAACATGCGAGTGGTTGAAGACAGGAAGCAAGAAGAAAATGTTCTCGTTATATCGGTCTTCCATCAGTCAGTGTCACTGGGAAAAGCCCTTCTGCTGATCGAACGACTGCCCTCCCCGTCCAACTTATCGTGATGTTATTTAGAGCATGTTTGCCTCTTTTTAGGAGCGGTCAATTGTGGCTGGGGGTTCAGTTTTGTGGGAACTTGAAGAAAATGTTTGGTTTCATTTCGTTTTCGTCTTTTTACATTTATAAATGTTTGAGTACGTTTCAAAGATCCAAAGTTCTACTTAGACTTCTGTTGTGGGACTCCAAATATTATTATGAAAACGTCGCTGCTAGATATAAACAATTCCTAAAAGCGGTTTAAATTATTTTTTTGGGCTGGGGACAATCCGAAATTTCCGACACCAAAAAATGTAACGCAATACTGGGAAACAAAATTAGCTTTAGAAATATGTAGGTTACCGAAACATTTCGATGTTTTTGGGCTGGGTGACAATCCTAAATTTCCGACACCAAAAAAATGTAACGCTGTTGTTCCCCAGAAGCTAATAGATTTCATTCCTGTTTGACCTAGAAAAATGAAAGTCGAAATGGAGCCTCTGTGGGGCCAGTAAGAATGACGAGGTGAGAACCGTCCCTTATCAACTGAGGTTAATTCCCGAGGCTAATTTCACTCCAATTTTGACCTACGAGGATGAAATTCGAAATGGAGCAATTTGTACCTACCGTATGTACATTTGTATCGTAAACATATTATGCATGTCCGTCATCCCATAAAAGTCGAATCAAGATAGGTTTGAACATGGATTTTGAGAAAGCTGTTTCCAAACAGTAAATTGAAAATCAATTCAGACGCTGTAAATTATTACACAGTGGGTTATTATTTTACTGTAGAGATTTTTTCTGTAGAGCTGAGCCTCGATTTTCAGAAAGCTATATCCGAACAGTAAATTGAAAATCAGTTCAAAAGCTGCAAATTATGACACAATGGGTTATTATTTTACTGTAGAGATACTCCTGCGTAGATCACTGAAAGCCTATTGCCGTGGGATCTTGAATTAGTGGAGTCGGGTTCTGCAAACGCACACACACACAAGCTGACACGATAAACACTTCGGAAGTATGAGTATAAGCTCTCGGTAATTCCATCCAGTTACATGAATATGAATTTTTCCACCGTCCCCATCCCCTGTAAAGCGCCATTTCAAAAACCCCTCACCCATTAATGAATTTCTTATCTCGCTGAACCTTTAGGACCTCGGCATATTTAAAATTCCAATTCATATTTGGATTTCCAAATTTTCACGAAATTCGGATTATTCATTTGGCCGTGAACAGCAAACTTGTACGTACCTATCAACATAAGTAAAATATAGGGAATATAACATAATATAAATACATTTAAAAACGTTGGTAATATTTAACCGTATTATCCTTCTAATAAAGTTTCGAGCTAAGGCATTTTGAGAATGCCAACCCCTTAGAGATGAATTACAGTAACGCAGAGCTTCGCGGATCAACTGTATCGAACCAAATTGCATTAATAATTGTGGTTCATGGTTACCAAGTATGGCGTAAGGGACGAAGATAAATTCACAGTAAGACCCTGAAGTTTGAATCGAAAAGCTTCATCAACATGAGTGTGGATCATACGTGTTGTGAGCCCGTGTGGTCGGGTTACAGCACGGCGGGCGAGTTGTATGAGGATGAAGTTGGATGAGGTTTGGATGAGGGTTAGAGGAAGGATGTGCTCCGTAGGAGTCTTGCTAACGCCCCGCGTTTTTCACCTCAGCAGGAACTAGAGGAGAAGGAGGCGTCCCGCGGTTTTCACCATAGCAGACGCTGAGGGGAAGAGAGCGGTTTCCACCACAGCGAGTATTCAAGAGGGAGCACCCCGCAATTGTCACCACTGCAGGTGCGAGGAAAGGTCGAAGAGAGAGAGAGAGAGGTCAAGAGAGAGGGAAGTCGTAAGGTGGAGAGTGGTCGGTCGAATGAGGAGTTGGGCTGGGCTAGCAGGGCTGTTTATAAATGCCCCTTTCCACCCGTCCCCGTCCATCAACGGTCGTTACAACCGTTGAGGAGCGATGGCGGTCGATGGAGGGGACCCTTCTCCTACTTCCCTCTCGGCGTCACTCAGCTCGTCGGTTCCCTTCGTTTATTTGGTTAAATGTTTAGGTATTACATGGGAGTGGTAAATGTAAGAATTTGAGGGGTACCACGACAATACGGACATAACTCCAGTCTTCAGAGTAAATATTGAATTTTAGCTAGAATCTCCATACATTTTATGGAGAACTATCACCTGTTATTATCACACCACTGTATTCAGGGCTTTCTTTGCCAGGACCATCTAATCTGACTATTCGGTCGAAGAAGCGGAAAGCTACTTAACAATTTGACTGTTTCAACTCATAACTGAACATTCCAACTCACCCTCTGTAATCTGGTGACCTTTGTCGGAGTTTGGCCCGTGGAATAAGGTCGATTTTCTTGGAGTAGGTGCTGTTCCTGGAGTCTAACCTCTTGTCCCAAGGCGGTCCGAGATCGGAGTGCCCGCCACTCCCCTTCCCATTGCTCGAACTCGCGATGCTCTCCGCCTGCCCGCGTCTGTCAGGAACGCTGCGTCTGCGACAACAAGGAAAACTCAGTTAAACGACAACGTTCTTATATTGTGTGGGACTGTGGAACGCTTTTATATTGAATTTATTGACATAATGTTTATGGTGGTGACTTTTGCACTGTATTAGTGACCTCAACTCGAGAAGCCTCTTTCACTAAACGGCAAACAAGAGTTATGAGAGCAATCAATTTCTTGTGAGTGTCGCAAAAATCAAGTTCAGTAAGAAGCGTTTTGTAAATGCAAGGCGTAATGAATGCTAACAAGTCTACAAGCGAATTTATGAAAGTTGCATGTAGGTACACCTGTATCTACAAGCGTCGGTAAATGCAACGAAAAACGCTGTAAACTCCTTGTCACATGGGTTTATTATTCTATTGGACATACCTACAGAAATGTTGGCTGTTCATTTATTGTTGCTTTCATGTAAATTGAACTGGCTATTTCTGGTGGTTTCCACAAATTTTGGCCCTCAAAACCTGAATTAGGTACCTACGATTCTTTTTTTTCAATTTATCTTTGATCATTGGTAGTGCCATTTAATCGCCTTGATCCACGTGTTGACACTTTTCCGAGTGTTATTCTACAAATTGATGGTGATTTCAGAAGATTTCGCAGGTTTTTGACTCATAAAAAATCAATTTTGAGAGCTGAACATCTGGTACAACCTCAATTTTCCACTCCTTGGTCAAAATCGACTTCATATTCGGTCTTCTCGTCCCCAAAAACTTGGAAAACGATACCTCAAAAGCTCATTTTACTAACATGTTACTAAAACACAAAAAGTGCCTATTTTTATACAAATTTTCTCTCATAACACCCCTCGGTATATTTCGATCGGGCTGAAAGGTTTCGGGACACAACTAGGGCCAAAATGGAGCTTGTGTGCGAAAGAACGAATTTTTTAGACCGAAAATGAGGTCGGTACACGTGATACGGCGGACGGACATTGCATTTTTGGAATCTACGCACCTTGAAACGGAAAAGAAAACAATTTTGAGGGGGTGTAATAAAATTTTTTTGCTGAGCGAATACATAGGTGTATTATTCACAGAATAATAAACCAAAAGGTGTTTCTGAGAGCTCTAAACTTGTGTTTCTGAGAAATCTAAACTTCTGATTTACAGGAGGATATTACAATTCTACCGCCGGATTTTGGCGAATTTTCTCAAATTTTGTTTACCTAGCGTGAATTGTAACCTGCACCCAGGATTGCTATTTCTTCTAATCGGATTTCCAGTTACCAGGAATAATTGAATAATTTTCTGCTCTGGTTTCACCACTTGAGAAGATTTTTTATGCGCAGATCTCTACTGGTGGTTCCATTAATCAGTTTCATCTTAAGTAAGTTTTGTCTACGCATGCGCAATCATGAAATTCCTGACACTCTCAGCACCGTTAACTTTGTTCATTATGAGGCAGATCGCTGTATCCCACCTCCATATTGAAACTTACAGGGTTTCACCAAAGAAATAAACTGCTGAGGCGAAGCCCAGTATTACCAGCCAAATCCAGAAGGATGTGACAGCCGTGTGATGTGACAGCGGGTGGAACTAATAAAGCTGTGGTTACTGCGGCAACTCGTTTGTAAGGGTTGGGAGGTCGTCCAATTTCAGGTTACCCTTCCCTGATAAAAGACAAGGGATTTTCTTTTCTTATAAGTATTTGGTTAGAAGGCGATGCGAAGCCCTGAATTCGTGAGTTTTCTCTGTGCATCGATCTGATGTGAATCTGTGTCATAGGTAAAATACCTTGAAGGCACATCAAATGGGGGTTTGGCCGTCCCCCCACGTTGGCTGAAAGCGGGCTCCAAGTTTATTCGTTGGGGAGATCCTACTAGATACAGATTCGCAGCACGTTCTGACTATGAGGGGGATATTGCAATTTTAAAGTTCCTACTGAGTTATTTTCTGTCTTAACCTCCGAGGTAAACTGTTCTTCGATGATGGAAAAAGAGATACGCTAATTTTTTTTGTAAGAGGCTTTACAGTTGAATAGAAGCCAGCCATAAGGATTCATTCAATTTATGGTCATTCAGGCTGCCCACATGAAACGCTCGTAGAATACAAGTTCCAATTCAGGTACCTATTTTCACATAAATGTAATTCCAAAAAAAAATTGAGCAGTATTCTTCAACTTTTACTAGTTTTACAATATTTTCGTGTTTGCCGTTAGAATGAGCAGTATATGCAGTATAATTGTATAATTATTGTACACATGTCAACCGTGTCATATCTGTATTTCGACGAAGACTTCATAATTGAGGGGATTGGGATTTCATTGGGAAGATACACAATTCGCTTTAGGACAAAGCATCCCAACTCTAATGACTGGAATCCCTGGAATGGAAGGGAGCACTGTTTTTCTGACAGTCAAAGGGATCATAGTGAATAGTTAGGTAGGTGGTCATTCTTCACTAGCACTGAACTTCGATGTTTTTTAATATTACTCGTCATAAGCCTTGGCGTAGGTTTACGACATGGCGGGATGGAGGTAGGCTTGGTTTGGGTATGTGAGGGGTATGCTCCGTAGGAGTCTTTTGCTAACGCCCCACGGTTATCACAACAGCAGGCGATAGTTGGGAGAGGAGGCTAGAACCCCGCGGTTATCACCACAGCAGGTGCTGGGAAGAAGGATGCTAGCACCCCGTGGTTATCACCAAAGCAGGTGCTAGAAGGAGGCGTTCCGTGGTTATCACCACAGCAAACGCGAGGAGGAGAGAGAATACCCCGTTATCACCACAGCAGGTTTTCGAGAAGGGAGCACCCTGTGGTTATCACCACAGCAGGTGCAGGAGAAGGGTAGGAGAGAGAGAGAGAGAGAGAGAGAGTGAGTGAGAGGGCATGAGAGGGAAGGCGTAAGGAGGTCCAGAGAGAAGTCGTAAGGCGGAGAGTGGTTGGTCGAGTGAGGAGCTGGGCTAGCAGGGCTGCTTATAAAGGCTCCTATCACCTCGCCTCATGGCCACCAATGGCCGGTATGACCGTTGAGGGCCGATGGCGTTCGATGGACGGACCCTTCTACTTTCCCCGCGGCTTCGCTCGGCTCGTCGGTTCCCTTCGTTTATTTGGTTAAATCTTTAGGTATTAAATAGGAGTGGTAAACGTAGAATTTTGAGGGGCACCACGGCATTACTCATTGCGAGAGGAGAGCTAAGGATTTACAAACATTTTCCATAAACCGTCCGATCTTGTTTTGTATAAGGACCAGAACTTTTAACATGGATATGTTTTTGCCCTGGGGGTCATTCTAAAATTTGCGACCGAAAAAAATGCAACGCTGCAACCGATAAACAATTTGGAGATGTGCGTGTGTAGTTACCGACAATACCCAGTGAAACAATAATGAAATGAGCACTAACCATTTTATTGAACGAATTGGAAGGTAGCGATCTCACATTGATCATCTCGAAACGAAACTATATATTTCTTACTTTAGTTATCATCGTCCGTTATTGTCTATTACTGACCCAATTTCTGTACAGTAAATTTTACCAATTGCACTTTTTTCATTATCAATCAATTCAAAAATTTATATCATTTTTCCACTTCATGGAAAAACATTGAAAAGTGGATGTGAAAATACAGCGCCCAAAAACATATCCATGATTCAATGTTTTTCCATGAAGTAGAAAAATTTTCACATAAAGAACGTTCATATAATTTCTTTGTTTTGGATTCCAAACATGGCATCGCGTTGTGTCTGCTAGCGCCTATATTACTTACACATTCTGTATGACGTCCGGTTTTTTTAATTGATATTTCGGTAACTCATTCACTGTGGTCTTTCCATTTCAAATGGAAAGGTTTTTATACACATACAAAGGTATTTATACCAATACAATGGTATAGATTGGTATTTACACAACACAATGTAACGGGATCCACATAAATATACCTACCAATCGTATTACAATGCTTCATTTATTCAAAGATGCCTGCGGTGAATTCGGGTCGTCCTCATTTTGTGGTAGAAAATGTCATACAGTTAGTTTTTGGCGTATTCATTGTCAGACTGTTTGTGGAAAACCAACGCTTAACATTATTTAGACCTTCACCCCCTTTTTTTTTCACTTAATCCCAGAACGAACGGGTGAAAGTTGCAGCGATACCATCAGCTCATCTCCGCATCAAAAACACCGTTAATATTTGTCAAGAATAACAGAGATCCTAACGCGGAATCCTGGGAAACTCGATCCTGGGTTGTTCGGGTAAAAACACCATTCACTTTTTTGCCATCTGCGATCCAACCCGCGTGTACCATCGAAATTTCAGCTCTCTGCGACTATTTTTCGCTTAGTTAGAAGCGTAATAAGAAAGTGGCCAACATTTCATGTTCGCGCATGCGCAGACGAAAGTTACGAGCCCAATTAAATTCATAAGGAACTATCAAAGTATTATTAATTCCTGATCGGCCTTCCAAGTTTGAACTCATTGCAACGATGTTCAAGGTAGGTATGGGCGTTTCAAGTATTTCAGGTTTGCGCATGCGCAGACGAAAGTTACATTACTTTTTCAATGATTATGGTATGGGACCATCTGTGACCCAACCCGCCCCTACCTACCACCATCTAATCAGGCATCGCCTATTTTACATTCGTTTCGAAAAGTAAATGAGGCATCCGAATACCTGACTGTCTATGAAAGTGATCCATTAACATCCCAGACCACCCCAAAAGTAAAATAGTACCCGTAGAACTACTGAAAAGTTCGATTTTAGACAGATTTGAGATGCATCGCATAGTACAAAAAAAATTATAACAATATAAATAAATTGTATAATTCATGCCAATTTCACTGCGGTCAATTTCGGTTGTGAATGAGAGTCTAACGACACTGTAGCACAGGGAATGTGTGCTATGTGGAACACCACATTTCTTAAGGAATCATTCCTATAAATTTATTTATTTATTTTTATTTATTTATTTATTTATTTATTGTACAGTAAACATAACTTTAAACTATTTTCATTTTGTATAAAACCACTCTTTTGCAAGGCAGTAGGCTATAAGTCTGTAGCGCCCTGCAAGAGTGGTGCCAAACTAAAATTTCGTTTTAAACTTCGAGAACAAAAATTAAAACAAATAATAGTAACAATATTAAGTGCTTAAAAACACATTCTTCTGAAATAATATAATTTTTACAACTTGTGCTATACTCGTATGTGTGCATTAATAATTATATTTTCCGTTTCATCCATTCCGATCTTATTAAGCCACTCCACAATTTTTTTTTTTTTTAACATGTATCATGTTTTACCGCTGGGTTTTTTAATCATGTATCATGTTTTCTCACGTCGTAATGTAAGTATTGAATGTAACGGCGATGTGATCTGTACGATTTTTGATCTGTACTATGGGTGTCTGTACGAAATGTAGGTTGAACGAATTATGGAAAGGTGTGATTGAAAGATATCATTCAATACTTACATTACGACGTGAGAAAACATGATACATGATTTTTATTTATAGGTTGCAACAGGAATTTTTTTGTGGTATGTTACGCGGTTATAACTGGGGAGATTTAAGAGATGAATCTAAAATACTATGATGGATCATATAAATTATGTAATGGGGGATTCGTATAGTATGAGTTAGTGCAGGCTAAATACCTACGCAATATGAAAATAATATTTTAGGATATCTAGAAGGGGGCATCAGCCTTTAAATCTATTGACTTGGCGCTTGGTAAATCAAGTGATCATTCTGGGAATCACCGTCTGTTTTTGAGACGCTGGCCGAGATAACTTTTACTGGAGATGGAAAAAGAAAAAGAAAAACCGTCTTGATGAGGTGGGCAAACTGCGACGATAACGAAGCAAAAGAACTGGCACAGCGGCGCCTAAAGCGAAGGTGAAAAGGGAGTATATTTTCCTCTAGTTTTCCCTCTGGTGGAGCTATCATCAAGAAAGGGCCTTAGTGGTCCCATTGTGACCTCTGCGCTACTACATATGGACTGATAGCAAAAAAATTCTGGCCCTGATACGTATTCACCTACGAGCTTTAGACATTTTGCTCTCTTATTTTTCACACGGCAACAATTTCGCGATTTTTTCGGTAAAAGGAACAAACAGAAAATGTACTGAAAAGTCAAAAATCATTTTATGTCTTTTAGAGGGTGCACGGGATTTTAGGTCATCTACTGGTGACTCGTGGGAGAAGGGACATTTTGTGTGCTGATCTTTAATTAGGTTGCGTACGACTTATATTTGTGACAGTGGCTGTTCTCGAGCTATTTCGGTTTATTATTCTGTGAATAATACACCTATGTATTCGCTCAGCAAAAGATTTTTGTAACACCCCCTCAAAATTTTTTATTTTCCGTTTCAAGGTGCGTAGATGTCCGTCCGCCGTACCGTCCGCCATATCACATGTACCGACCTCATTTTCGGTCTAAAAAATTCGTTATTTCGCACACATGCTCCATTTGGGCCCTAGTTGTGTCCCGAAACTTTTCAGCCTGATCGGAATATACCCAGGGGTGTTATGAGTGAAAATATGTATAAAAATAGGTACGTTTTGTGTTTTAGTAACATGTTAGTAAAATGAGCTTTTGAGGTATCGTTTTCCATGTTTTTGGGGACGAGAAGACCGAATATGAAGTCGATTTTGACCAAGGAGTGGAAAATTGAGGTTGTACCAGATGTTCATCTCTCGAAATTGATTTTTTATGAGTCAAAAACCTGCTAAATCGTCTGATATCACCATCAATTTGTAGAATAACACTAGGAAAATGTCAACACATAGATCAAGACGATTAAATGACACTAACAATAATCAAAGATAATTTGGAAAAAAAGAAAAAAAAGGTGAGTACCTGATTCAAGTTTTGGGGGCCAAAATTGGTGGAAACCACCAGAAATAGCCATTTCAATTATTTTACATGAAAGCAACAATAAATGAACAGCCAACATTTGTGTAGGTTTGTCCATTAGAATAATAAACCCATGTGACAAGGACTTTGGAGCGTTTTTTCTTCCGGTGGAGACGAGGTCGATTGGCGGAAGCCTAATCGATATCCCTTAATCGACAGAAAGCGGTTCAATTTATTCTAAAATATCAAGTTTTAATGGGTTAGGCAATAAAAAGATCCTTCCATAGTTTTTCATATCCTGAAAAATTCGGAAAATGGCGCTTACGATGTTCTGCCTTTCAGGGGACGGTAGGTAGCAGAACTCGTTGCAGCTTTGGACATGCGTAATGAGCGATCCTCTGTGAGGACATCCCCACAGGGGAATTACGACTGATCGAACTTCAATTGACGCTCTCCGCTGCGATAAACGGAAATGTAAACACTTTGCAGCCTCTCGCGCCAGCAGCGCAGAAATGCGTTGGATTGTCCCGCGCATCGTCGCTCTGACATAATTAAACCGAATCTCGAGTGAGTCCCGAGCAACGTTGGAACGCACACGGGGCAGGTAATGAGGTGGCCTCGGCCGACTCCCAAAGGGAAATTGCGGCGGACGTGCACTTGAAGCTGTCGACGCTCGCATCCGTTTATTAAATTTGATCACAAGCACAGAAACGAGAACACGATTGCTTAGTAAACTCAGAGCTCGGCGATTAGTGGGTTCTAACATAATCAGTTTGCTACAACTTAATTAATCTGGCCGATGCAATGTTTGTCCACCGCTCGTTTGACCGAAGGTGGATTGTCCAGAGCTGTTATCACGTTTAGGTTCTCACTTTCCGCCGTTTGCGACGCGTTTTACGCATATTTTGGTTTATTATTTTCAATAAAGAACCTTTAGAATCGACCATGAAAAAAAAAAGTTCTAACACCCCCTCAAAATTTGATTGTTTACGTTTCAAGGTATGTAGAATCCGAAAATGCAATAAAAATATTTCTTCTGTACGCCGTACGGGCCACTTTTCTTAGTTACCATGAATCAAAATTGATGAAATTCGGGTTATAGGTCCCATTTGGGGTCTATTTGGTCCTCGAAGCTCCACGTTACTGTCAGTCACCTCAGAAGGGGCATCTATTTCACTCCACATCAACAAGTTTCTTTCAGAACTTCATTATTTGCGTTTCTTTTCGACACTTTACTTACTGTTTGTCATCGACAGAATTGTTTTAGCATCATTTAACTCGTGATTTTGGTAGGTACCTAGTAACGAGTACGGGGTTAGGTACTAACCTACGGAGGGTCTAGGATCTACATAATATCTATAGACTAGTACATAATATATTATATAGACGGGTTATCTATACAGAGAGCTGTGATCTTTAAAAGAAGGGTATTCTCTACAAAATAATAAACCGTTGTGCAGGGATTTGCAGCGTTTTTTTTTTTTTCAATTTTTCTTTGACCATTGGTAGTGCCATTTAATCGTCTGATCCACGTGTTGACACTTTTTCCAGTGTAATTATACAAATTTATGGTGGTTTGACACGATTTCCCAGGTTTTTGACTCATAACAAATCAATTTTGGGAGCTGAAGAATTGGTAGAACCTCAATTTTCCACTCTATGGTCAAAATCGTCTTCATATTCGGTCTTCTCGTCCCCAAAAACGTGGAAAAATTGATTAAATTCAGTTATAGGTTTCGTTCAGGGTCCAGTTGATCCTCGATGCTCGGCGTTACTCTCAGTAGTTATCTGAGATTTATATAACGGCGGCGTTATAGGAGATGAGGGCGGTGGAATGTGCATATTTATTATGTAAATTATAAGTATATATACGTAAGAACTTACAAGTAGGTATATTCTTGAACTCTGTTGGCATTTTTGTCGTGTCTGTATGTGTGCATCATGTGTGGGTTGTTAAATAGGTATCTGCCGCAAATAACGATCCTGCCAATTCGGTGTCTCACGCCAGTAGCGATTCAGAATCTACGCGGAAGTGGTGGTAATGGGGATACAGGAAAATGATAAACCGTTGTGAAATAATTTGCCGCTTTTTCATTATAATGGAACAATAAATTAACGATTAAATACTAGAAGATATTTAACTGTTCGCTATTTGATCTGAACTCCTA
This sequence comes from Leptopterna dolabrata, assembly GCA_954871275.1. Classification (NCBI taxonomy): domain Eukaryota; kingdom Metazoa; phylum Arthropoda; class Insecta; order Hemiptera; family Miridae; genus Leptopterna; species Leptopterna dolabrata. Next base: position 47,042,187 of record OX940981.1, read on the forward strand.
GATGAGATGACCATGAATTGTATTGAGAAATCGGCTCGAAGACCATCGCTGAGCCATTCGTCACATTTTACCAGAACGCGACGAAAGCGAATGAAAACAGTTTGGTTTTTGCGATGGACCAATGAAACGAAAATCCTGGAACCGTGGGATAAAAAAGGGGAAGAGATGTTTTGTTTTAAATTCCTCGTATGGGTGCTAAGTCTCCACCTCCGCATCCACTTGAAGATAATCCCCCTCAAGCCAACATGTGTATTTTCGCCTGTGCTAGTGGAAACAAGCATTTTTTTTCGCCCGAAAGGGTTGACAAACAATGTCTCCTTGATTATCCAAGAAGTCATGCATGGCCTTGTGTAATCCATAGATTACTGTGCTTTTCTGGAACGTTTGGAGCTTCATGTTTTGTCAAAATACCGTTGTTTTAATCAAAAACGTATTCGAGCAATCCGAACCAAGATCTCCGGTCTAGCTCATATGGGACGAATCGGGGACCTACTCGCTTTAAATCCTCGATATTGTAGCTGCCCAATAGGTTTGCCTTTTACAGGATCCAATTCGCAGTTGGATGTGCTGTAGAAGTAAAAAGCTCTGGACAGAAGAAGCAGGAAAACGGGGAGGAAACGAGCATTTTTGTTTCGTTTGGAGTGGGTGGGGGGGGGGGGGGGGATGTAGAGGTCGCTGGCGAGAAGGAGACTTGAAGGAGAGCACGATTAACTTCGCAGAGTAGGTACCTACGCAGCAAATACCTAGGTACCTATGCAGCAGATAACTTGGTACCTACCTAGCAGATACCTAGGTACCTATGTAGCAGATACCTAGGTACCTATGTAGCAGGTACTTAGGTACCTACGCAGCAGATACCTTGGTACCTTGTAGCAACTACCTAGGAACCTATGTAGCAGATACCTTGGTACCCGTGTAGCAGACACCTAGGTACCTATGTAGCACATACCTTGGTACCTGTGTAGCAGATACCTAGGTACCTATGTAGCAGATACCTAGGTATCTACCTACCAGATACCCAGGTGCTTATGTAGCATATACCCAGGTACTTAAACAGCAGATACCTAGGTACCTATGTAGCAGAGACCTGATTACCTACCTAGCAGATATCTACCTACCTAGTAGATACCTAGGTACCTATGTAGCAGATACCTGCCTACCTAGCAGATGCCTAGGTACCTATGTAGCAGATACCTAGGTACCTACGCAGCAGATACCTTAGTACCTGTGTAGCAAATACCTAGGTACCTATGTAGCAGGTACTTGGGTACCTACGCAGCAGATACCTTGGTACCTTGTAGAAACTACCTAGGTACCTATGTAGCAGATACCTAGGTACCAATGTAGCAGATACCTAGGTACCTATGTAGCAGATACCTATGTAGCAGAGACCTGATTACCTACCTAGCAGATACCTGCCTACCTAGCAGATGCCTAGGTACCTATGTAGCAGATACCTAGGTACATATGTAGCAGATACCTTGGTACCTGTGTAGCAGATACCTAGGTACCTATGTAGCAGATACCTTGGTACCTGTGTAGCAGATACCTAGGTACCTATGTAGCAGATACCTATGTAGCAGAGACCTGATTACCTACCTAGCAGATACCTACCTACCTAGCAGATGCCTAGGTACCTATGTAGCAGATACCTAGGTACCTATGTAGCAGATACCTAGGTACCTGTGGAGCAGGTACTTTGGTACCTACGCAGCAGATACCTTGGTACCTGTGTAGCAAATACCTAGGTACCTATGTAGCAGGTACTTAGGTACCTATGTAGCAGATACCTAGGTAGTTATGTAGCAGATACTCAGATACCTACGTGGGAGATACCCAGGTTCCTATGTCTAGCAGATTTCTAGGTACCTGCATAGCAGATACCCAGGTAGGTACCTATGTAGCCGGCGATGCGACCTCATCCGTTAAGGGGCACACAAGCAAGTTCAACTGTCCTTACTACCAGTGAGTGTGAGAGTTTCCATTCATGCAACAGCAAGTCGTTCACCTCACCCCATCCGAACAATACTTTTCCATACTCTCATAGCTGCACTTCCGCATAGAAGAACCCAACATGGGTAGACCTACTCGTACAAAAAACCAAGGGCAACCGTTTGCCAACATTCGAATACATACATAAAGCGAGTCGTGCAATGTTCGCGGGGATTTTTTCAAACACCAGTGATGTTATATGCAATCTTGTGATTTTGACAACGAATGCTTTATTATTTATTCAATACCTATACATTTTATAATGAACCTACGTAATCAGGAAATTTTTTCAAAACTAATTTTATAGCGTTTGATAGCGTTTATAGTAGTGTGGTTATTTCTGATGTGTACGGTCAACTATCCAATGAAGTTCAGTTTAAGAGTAAAAATTGTTTGCCTAGTAAAAATTCAAATAATCTAGATTATCTATAAACTGTTCAGAGCTTATTATAAATCGAAACTACTTACTTTATGGGCTAAATTTAATCATATTCGAAGTTTTATTGAATTTGTCTATTACGTTTATTTTTCAAGGAGTCTTTTGTCCCCTTATTTTCTTGTTTAATTCTTCTCACGTTGTTCATTATCCAGAAACACTAAAAAAAGTTGAAATGAGAGGGTTTATTGGGCTAACAAAAAAATGTGTGAAGTCCATTCTGGAACCCATAAAACTATGGTTTATACGTATTTGTGATCAGCGTGAAATATCCTATAGACCCTTGAAGATTGGATGTTGTTAGATGTCGGCGTTTATCGAGTGAATCGGTTCGTCCCCTTATTGGTTCGTCCCTACTTTCCGCACATGTCCCAAACTTTTGGCTGGGACTATTCTCCACTGCTCTGAACCAATTTCTCAAGGAACTGCTGTTCCTTGTAAACTTGTTATTCTTTGTAAACTTCGTAAATTTTTCTTTGTACACTTCGTAAATTATTCTTTTTAAACTTGTAAACGTTGTAAACTTATAAATTATTCCCTGTAAACTTTTAAATGATTCTTTGTAAACTTGTAAATTAAACTTTATAAAATTGTAAATCATACTTTGTAAACTTGTAAATTATTCTTTGTAAACTTGTGAATTATTCTTTGTAAGCTTGTAAACTTGTAAATTATTCTTTGTAAACGTGTGAATTATTCTTTTTAAACGTATTCTTTGTAAACTTGTAAATTATTCTTTGTAAACTTTGTAAATTTCTCAAGGAACTGCTGTTCCTTGTAAACTTGTTATTCTTTGTAAACTTCATAAATTTTTCTTTGTACCCTTCGTAAATTATTCGTTGTAAACGTGTAAATTATTCTCCGTAAACTTGCAAATTATTCGCTGTATTCTTGTGAAAGTATTCTTTGTAAACTTGTAAATTATACTTTAAAAACTTGTAAATTATACTTTTAAACTTGTAAATCATTCTTTATAAACTTGTAAATTATTCTTCGTAACCTTGTAAATTATTCTTCTTAAACTTGTAAATTGTTCTTCACAAACTTGTAAATTTACTTTGTAAACTTGTAAATTACGCTTTGTAAGCTGTGTAAACTTGTAAATTAGGCTTTGTAAACTTGTAAATTACTCTTTGTAAGCTTTGTAAACTTGTGAATTATTCTTTGTAAACTTGTAAATTACTCTTTGTAAGCTTTGTTAACTTGTAAATTATTCTTTGTAAGCTTTGTAAACGTATTCTTTGTAAACTTGTAAATTATTCTTTGTATACTTTGTAAATTTCCCAAGGAACTCCTGTTCCTTGTAAACTTCTTATTCTTTGTAAAATTTGTAACTTTTCTTTATCTTTTTCTTTGTATTTAGAAATTTCTGTGTATTTAGTCTTTTTTCTTTGTATTTTGGCGGAGTAAATTGGAGTTGGGAGTACGATGTAAAGTAAAGACAGGCAAATGGACGGCTTGAGGGACGAAGCGAAAGACTTTTGACCCAAGAAGGCGGAGGACGAAATGATTCATAAAAATAATCTGCTCCGCAACAGTAAGGAGGGACGAATCGATCGACGCTCGTTAGATGTATGTGCCTGCGCATAATGTGCGTAGACCGTACCACTGTGAAAACCGACGACCTTGAGACGCTAACGAAAGCGAAGGCGAGTCCCGTCGTTCGTCCTGTTCCGCACCCGCGGTGAGCTCCCGGGGAGGGCGTATCGAACACGCTTTGTGGTTATGGGTGATGTTGCGGGGGGATGTTGCAGTGCGGACCTTTCAGGACGGCCGTTGCCATAGCTACGGGCCGCCACGGGAGGGCGTTCGAGGCGTCGGTCGGCTTCCGCGCTCGCCGGCTCAATTGGTTTATTTTTCTGTGAATAATACACCTGTGTATTCGCTTAGCAAAAAATTTTTATAACACCCCCTCAAAATTTTTTTCTTTTCCGTTTCAAGGTGCGTAGATTCCAAAAATGCAATGTCCGTCCGCCGTACGCCATGTCACGCATACCGGCTTCATTTTCGGTCTAAAAAATTCGTTCTTTCGCACACACGCTCCATTTGGGCCCTAGTTGTGTCCCGAAACTTTGCAGCCCGATCGGAATATACCCAAGAGTGCTATGAGTGAAAATGTATAAAAAAAATAGGTAGGTACTTTTTGTGTAAAAAGAAAAACGGAGTTATTGAAAAAAATAGTCTATTTCCACTAATACACGAAAAACGCAATAACACTGTTATACAGGTTTCGGTGGTGAAACCATCGTCAGTAACACACAATAACTATTGTTACTGAGACTGCCGTGTGAAGGAAGAACGACTCAACTCAAAATTATTGAGTTTTCAGAAATCAGCTTCGAAGTTTTCTGACGAAAACTCGCTATAGGTTCACTATAGGGCATTCCCGCAACCCCCTTTTTTTTCTTCAAAAAAATGCCCAATCACGTTCAACTTGATCGATAGCTGTAAACAAATACTCCAAACACACGTTTTTTCAATCGATTTATTGCAGTTGAGTCGAATATCGATTATTCATGGTTGATTTTTGAAATGTTTGTGGAGTAAAAACAACTCAAATCCCCTTTGAGTCCAACGGTTTGGACCCCGATCCTGAAGCCAACGGTTTGGAGGAAAGACTACTCAACGGCGTTTTCAGCTAGTTGAGTCGTTTTTCCTCAACAAATAAATAACAAAACTCGCAAGTTAGGGTGTTTCAATCGAGGCGTTGAGTTGTTTTTACTAAAAAAACACGGAGTTGAGATTTTTTTCCTCAAAATTACGCAATTTCCAGATTTCATCCCTAACAATTTCAACCCCTTCTGGGTCGAATTTTGGAATTTCGATTTGACCATCAAAAAGGTGGGGTTGAAATTAGGCGGGGTTACGTGAAAATCCCATTTTCGACAATTGTTGAGTCGTTCTTCCATCACACGGCAGGAGAGTTATTGTGTGTTACTGACGATGGTTTGATCACCGAAACCGGTATAACAGTGTTTTTTGCGTTTTTCGTCTATTAGTGGAAATAGACTATTTTTTTAATAACTCCGTTTTTCTTTGAAATGGGTTTCCACGATTTCTTGGCGAGTGATTTAGTTCGTACTTTTTGTGTTATAGTGACATGTTAGTAATATGAGCTTTTGAGGTATCGTTTTCCACGTTTTTGGGGACGAAAAGACCGAATATGAAGTCGATTTTGACCAAGGAAAGGAAAATTGAGGTTTCAACGAAGTTTCAGCCTTAAATTAACGTTAAATTTTGGTTAAAATCGTCGTTCTTCCGCACACAGTTTGGGTCCACTTTTGAGAACACTTTTGGGTCCTAGTTGTGCTCCGAAATACGGCAGCCCGATCGGCATACACCCAGGGGTGTTATGGCAGAAAAATGGGTGTAAAAATAGGGGTTTTCGAGGGATTTGTGAGGTTTCAGTGAACATGAGCTTTTCACCTATCGTTTTCCATGTTTTTTAGGGAGAGAAGACCGAATATTAGGTTGATATTGACGGAAGAGTGAAGAATTGAAGTGAAGAATGAATTGCTCCCGAAATTCATTTTTTATTGGTCAAAAACACGGGAAATTTTCTTAAATCACCATAAATTTGTATAATAACACTGGAAGCAGTATTAGCATGTGGCCAAAATTGGTGGAAACAATAAAAAATAGCCATTTCAATTATTTTACGTGAAACAAACAATAAATGAACAGCCATCATTTCTGTAGGTATGTCCAGTAGAATAATAAACCCATGTGACAAGGACTTTGCAGCGTTTTCATTTCACTTTTCTCGTCCTCGTCACCGATCACGTCGCCTCGGCCCGTGCGTTCTTTTGTCCGCCTGATGCACGTTGATGTCCTCGGATGTTCTCATCGGCTGACTTTCACTTACGCGCGTTCCCACACAAAGCTGAGGAGGAGTCCAGAATTACCTGCTGTCACCAATATTCTCCTGATAATCCATGATAAAACCAGCGGGTCAAAGACGCCAGCTCCTGGCGTCAGTGGCACCAGTGAGTGCCCTGAAGTCAGTTTCGGTTTATTATTCTGTGAATAATACACCTATGTATTCGCTCAGCAGAAAATTTTTATAACACCCCCTCAAACGTTTTTCTTATCCGTTTCAAGGTGCGTAGATTCCAAAAATGCAATGTCCGTCCGCCGTCCGCCGTACGCCGTATCACGAGTACCGTCTTCATTTTCGGTCTGAAAAATTCGTTCTTTCGCACACATGCTCCATTTGGGCCCTAGTTGTGTCCCGAAACTTTATAGCCCGATCGGAATACACCCAGGGGTGTTATGAGTGAAAATGTGTGTAAAAATAGGTAACATGAGCTTCTGAGATATCGTTTTCCATGTTTTTGGGGATGAGAAGACCGAATATGAAGTCGATTTTGACCAACGAATGGAAAATTGAGTTCTACCAAACTTTCAGCTCCCAAAATTGATTTTTTATGGGTGAAAAATCTGGGAAATCGTTTGAAATCACCATCAATTTGTATAATAACACTAGAAAAAGTGTCAACACGTGGATCAAGACGATGAAATGGCACTATAAATGATCAAAGATAGTTTTAAAAAATAAAAAAAGGCAAGTACCTAATTTGTGTTTTAGGGGCCAAAATTAATGGAAAACATCAGAAATAGCTATTTCGATTATTACGCATGAAAGAAGCAATAAATGAACAGCCATCATTTCTGTAGGTATGTCCAGTAGAATAATAAACCCATGTGACAAGGACTTTGCAGCGTTTTTTTTTTTCCAAATTATCTTTGACCATTGGTAGTGCGGTTTAATTGTCTTGATTCACCGGTTGACACTTTTTCTAGTGTTATTATACAAACTGATGGTGATTTCAGACAATCTCCCATGTTTTTGACTAATAAAAAATTAATTACGGGAGCTTAACCTTCGTTACAACCTCAATTTTCCACTCTTTGGTCAAAATCGACTTCATATTCGGTCTTCTCGTCCCAAAAACATGGAAAACGATACCTCAAAAGCTCATATCACTAACATGTTGCTAAAACAAAAAAAGTACCTATTTTTATACCCATTTTCACTCATAACACCCCTGGGTATATTCCGATCGGGCTGCAAAGTTTCGGGACTCAACTAGGGCCCAAACTGTATAACAACCATTTTGGACCAATCGGAGACAGCCATTTTTGGGTTTTTTCCCCTCTTTTCCCCACTGTGCGGCGTTTTGAAAACTCTAAATCCTATTTGTCACTCCTTAAGAGATGACTAACAGTAACGCCGAGCTTCGCGGACCAGCTAAACCAAGTTGGGACCTAAAAACCATATATCATTAATTTAGGTTGATGGTAACCGAGGAAAGTACCAAATTAAAGAGGATACATGTATAGAAATATGTGTATTCCATTTTCGGACCACATCCATAACAAAACAACAAAATAACATATAAACATGAAATACATGAAATACACAGGGTACCGAAACACGTTTTCTTCCTTCTTTGGAGTAACGTAAATGATTATGTTTAAGTTCTAGTATGTGAGTTGGAAGTCATTTTGTCACTGCATGTCCCCATCGAATTATACTGTAGTTTAATTATGAATTATTGTTGTATAATTCGATGCACGCCCCTTAATCAGTTCAACAAATAATACATTTTTTTTGCTTCCTCACTACCGAAGGTAGGGAAGCCTTGGATTCGTGATTGAGTAAAAAACAATGTATGTCCTCCAAGATGAACATTTCCGACCATTTTGCGTATCAAACATCGAGGAACGTTTTTGGTTCCGTGTCTGTGCGTCTGTCTGTGTTAATACCCATAACTACCCATAATAACCAATAGCTACCCAAAATAATGGTCAAAATGGGCTGAAATGTGGAGGGTAGCTGCGGATTGGGTCACAGATGGTCCCATACAAAAATCGTTAAAAAAGTACAGTAACTCTCGTCTGCGCATGCGCAAACGTGAAATACTTGAAACGCCCATTACAGCCCTAAATATCGTTGAAGTGAGTTCAAACTTTGAGGGTCGATCAGGAATAATTTTTTGGTAGTTCCAAATGAATTTCATCGGATTCGTAATGTAACTTTCTTCTGCGCATGCGCGATCATGAAATGTTGACCATTTCCTTGTAACGCTTCTACACGCGGGTTTGATCGCAGATGATCCCATTTCAAAATTATGGAAATCGTTCCGCCTGCGCATGCGCAAACGAGAAATAATTGAAACGCCCAAAACTACAATTAATATCGTTGGAATGAAGAAACTTGGAGGGTAAATCAGGAATAATACTTTGATAGTTCCAAATGAATTTCATTGGAATCGTGATTTAACTTTCGTCTGCGCATGCGCGAACATGAAATTTTGACCGCTTCCTTGTAACGCTTCTAACTACTCGAAAAATAGTCATAGAGAGCTGAAATTTTGAGGGTACACGCGGGTTGGATCGCAGGTAGTCCCGTATCAAAATCAACCTAACCAACTATTATGTACGTTCATGTGATTCAAGTGAGGAAGCTGTACTGCCTACTCGAATTGGCAGACGTTTCTTAAGAAATTTTCAGCGTTGTTTATTCATCTTTATCCAACTATTTTATAATCCGCTGAATTGACTGGGGATGTCCTTTGCGTTTGAGATGCACTTATAAATGTCAGAGTTACGATCTGTGTATCCAACCAACAGTAATTTCTAAAATAATTACCTACCTATTTTTTTTTTCTTTAATTTTCTTTTTTCTTTAGTTTCCTTTTGTTCTATAATTTTCTTCATGCGAGTTTTGTGAGAAAACTTAAAATTTGTTGATTCACGAATTCCGATGGGAAATAACATCAGCATTTTCTTATTTTTCAGGTAAGTGAAGGCTCTCTGTGACCGCGTAAAACGCTCGTAAGTATTCGTACTCAAACTCGGTCCAGGTGACAATTCTTTTTCGCTCAAGAGGAGACCTGACGGATCGTTGACCTAACGGAAACAGGAAGCAGCCGTCGCAATTAGCGTATGACGTCAAGGTGGGCATCAATGAGTCACACAAACCTCTCACAACGCCGTTTCAGCGCTTTTCCTCTATGAGACCATTTCCAGGCCCTTTACAAGACCGCTTATTGTTTCTGGTTTAGTCTTGTATCTGTAGACACTCGTTTGGAGCACTTCAGAACAAGATTCCATTGTTTTCTCGAACACAAATTTTGGTTTATTATTTGCAATAATGATAGAAATAGGGGTTGAAATTTTCAGAACGCCGTAGCTCGAAAACTTTCCATAGAAGGGTGTGGTTTTTGTTACGTTTTTAAATTGATTTTGGACTAAAGTATTTTTTGAAGCCACCCGGAACATTGTACGACCATCCGTTCGTTTGCACCAAAAAGCTTCGTCAACATGATCGTGAATCAAACGGTAAAATATTCGGCCCAGATATCATCGCTAGGGAGCACCTGATTATAATCACGGCTGGCTGTATGAAGTCGATTTGGTTCTTCTGTGATATTATTTTATTTGAAAAATGATGGATCTGTTGCAGTGGTTTTCAAATTGGGGGGCGCGAGTGATTTTCAGGGAGGGGCGTTTAGACCTCCGTTCAGATGAAATTTATTGAGACTCGAATTTAAACACATATCTAGTGTTTTCAATAGTCTGTGTATAAGACAGACCTTCGATCGATGTTTGACGGTCGATGTTTGATGTTGGCGGTCATCAAGACAAAAATCAGAAATCGTCTGGACGTCGAATTTGATGTAAGATGTTCACTCTCAACATTGCAGCCCGATATCAAGAATCTGATGTTACCTCAAATCAGCCGGTACCATCCATCACACTAGTTTTCGTACGTCTGTCGTTCTTATTTTGTGAAATAAATTCAGAAGTTTATTTTTATTAATAATTTTGTTTGTATTATATGAGATGAAATGTAGTAAAAACTATATAAATTGCTAGGCAACGATATTTGCTCCTATTTGTTACACAAATACCTTGGTTTGGGAATTTTGGAGGAGGACTGATGGAAGGGCCAAGATGCCTCGATACTCGCAAGGGGGGCGCGACCCAAAACAATTTGAAAACCACTGATCTATTGGATTTTGTTGGTAGTTACTTTTGAAACTTGAAAAAACGTTGAAGTATTATTGGTGGTAAATGGGAAACATAATGGTAAATTGTTACACAACGGCATATTATCAACAACGGTAAATGAATACACAACGGTTCATTATACCATCTACGTGGAAGGGGCTGGATTTTGTTGATAGGTACTTTTGCAACATGAACAACCGTTGAAGTATTATTGATGGGCAAATCATTACACAACGGTTCATTATACTATCTACGCAGAGGGGGCGCTTATACAGGCAAATTATTATACAACGGTTTATTTGCCGTATGCTTCATGAATAACTGCAAATAATCAATGACTGAAATATTGATTGCGCATTTGTAAGAAACATTCACTCCGGAGCCGGCTATAGTACTCGATTTAGGGCTTTCCTGGGGGGAGCTCGAGGGTACTGACCACAGAAAACAGTGATCTACGCAGAAGGGGCATCTATACAGGTAAATAATAAACCGTTGTGTAATAATTTGCAGCGTTCTTGACTTTATCACCGTACTTCCATTCCTGTGTAATAGGAACGTGGAAGTAAAAATCCCCGTTCTATAAATTCCTTTGTTGATGGATCTGGCTGATAGACTACATTTGTTTTAGTGTGACGTGCTTTTTGGAAAAGTCTAATATGTTTTGTTAAATATCCCTGAGAGCGGGCCTGAATCACCGTCGCGTGTCGACTTCTATTCTTTGCTCCTATAGTCACAGCTGTTGCTTAATTTCCGGCGTATAGATGTACGATTTCCGTAATATTGAGCGCCTGTAACGGTCGAGCGACGGTTTTGTTCGGCGGACTCGGAGTTTCAAGGGCGTCGAATAGGTGGTTAGAGCTTGAATTTTGCAAAAGTTTGCTCGTTATGTCAATAATCCAATCACTTCTATCAGTGAATCAACTTTTGTTCGGAATATATATTTACTACACCATGTATTGAGTTTCCCCTCTAATATTACTGTTACATTTCCCTCACTATATATATGTTTTGTATATGATTCCAGGCCGTGGAGTTAAATCTTTTCATAATATAAAAAAAGCTGCTAATTATTACACAACGGTTTATTATTTACCCGTATAGATGCCATTTCTGCGTAGATCACTGTTTTCGATGGTCAGTACCCTTGAGTTTCCCCCAGGAAAGCCCTAAATGGAGTAGGTACTGGAGCCGGCCCGGGATCTATATTTTCATACAAATGCGCCGGAATCAATAATTCAGTCATTAATTATTTTGTAGTTATTCATGATAATAAACCGTTGTGTAATAAGTTACCGTTGTGCAATAACTTACTCAATAATACTTCAACGTTTGTTAAAGTTGCAAAAGTACCTATAAAAATTTAATAAAAAACACAAACGGTGGGTACAGCTTTCGTACAAGTACGCAACCACGAGGGACATTTTATGTCTTTGCGCCCCCTCCCGCACCCACACGACGTACCTACTTCGTTCCAACGAGTGGTGAACGATTTGTATACGATGATAACCGGAGAAGTTCATACGCATTCATTTAAACAATCACGCTCATACCGCAGCTTGTCGGCCACGCACTCCGCAGTGGTTAACGTGATATGGTTAGGTAAATCGAGAGCTATCCAACGAGTGGTGAACGATTTTTGTACGATGATAACTGGCGAAGATAAAGTTCCGTAGCAACGAATCGGTTGTAAGCGAAAATCATCAGAAATATCTGTCTTTCTTTCGCTACCTCATTCCACCTGCAAGTGGAGCAAGTTGTACGTAGGACATAACTCTTTTTAGAAGACCCTTTCTTTTGTCTGTAAATTTGTATTGGAACACTATTGTACCCTGGCAGTAGGATCTTTTTACTCCTGTAGTTCCTACAGGAACTTATTCAGCCTGAGTGGTGATCTTTAGAGTCATATCTGCACGGTTGAAGTCGCGAATTATATTTTCTTGAACACGTGTGAAACTGTAGACAAATTGAGAATGATCACCTGTGTGTAAACAATTTTATTTAAACAATCACGCTCATACCGCAGCTTGTCGGCCACGCACTCCGCAGTGGTTAACTTAATATGGTTAGGTAAATCGAGAGCTATCCAACGAGTGGTGAACGATTTTTGTACGATGATAACTGGCGAAGATAAAGTTCCGTAGCAACGAATCGGTTGTAAGCGAAAATCATCAGAAAAACCAAATTTTTCATAAACGTTGATAAACGCTTGCATACGAGTCTGCAACGCATTGGGACATTTTCATGTCTTTCCCCTCCTTCCTTCTCACCTACCAAATTAGGTAGGTACCTAATTATAAAGTCGCAATCTAAGTTGTAGTGTTGATCATAAAAGAATTGGTAATTAGACTCAGTTCTTCGATTAATGTAATAAACGTTGTATTATTGTTTAAATAAAATGTCGGCTAAGATTGAAGAGTGGATTTGAATTTGGCCAATAGATCTTCAGTAGAGCGCTGAGCCTCCCTCCATTGTGCTTGAGCGCGTCGTTCTTCTGTAAGAATTTGGCACGTATGTATAATCTTTGCTTGGTGGTTGGAAACCATTCTCGCGGCTCTATCTCTTTCCAATTTGTACATGATAATAACCGGAGAAGTTAAAGTTCCGTAGCAACGAATTGGTTGTAAGCGAAAATCATCAGAAACTTATATGAAGCTTGCATTCGTGTTGACAATATAAATTATTGAGAATGATCACCTGTGTGTAAACAATTATTTAAACAATCACGCTCATACCGCAGCTTGTCGGCCACGCACTCCGCAGTGGTTAACGTAATATGGTTAGGTAAATCGAGAGCTATCCAACGAGTGGTGAACGATTTTTGTACGATGATAACTGGCGAAGATAAAGTTCCGTAGCAACGAATCGGTTGTAAGCGAAAATCATCAGAAAATATAACGTAACGGTATTTCGTCACTAACAATTTTTAGGTTGTGTGCCACGGCAAAGACATGAAAATGTCAAAAATCAGAACGAGTCATCATTTTTCAAATGAAATAATATCACAGGACAACCAATTCGACTTAATACAGCCATCCATGATTATAATCAGGTGCTCCCTAGCAATGATACATCGGCCGGATTCATACCGTTTGATTCACGATCATGTTGACGAAGCTTTTCGGTGCCAATGAACGGCTGGTAGTACAATACTACGGGTGGTCTCAAAAAATTCTTTAGTTCACGATCAATTTAAAAATTTGAAGAAAAAAATCATACCGTTCTATTTAAAGTTTTCGAGATACAGCGTTCTGAAAAATTCAACCCTCTTTTGTTTCACCCCTTAGAGTTGACTGACAGTAACGCCGATTTTCGATGACCAACTAGACCCCAAACGGGACCTACAAACCAAATTTCATTAATATTGGTTCATGGAAACTAAGAAAAGTGCGAAGTACGGTGGACGGACAGAAATTTTTTTATTGCATTTTCGGATACTACATACCTTGAAACGGAAAGCATCAAATTTGGGGGGGAGGGGGGTGTTAAACTTTTTTTTTTCCATGCTCGATTCCAAAGTTTCATTATTGATAATAATAAACCATAATCTGGCTTGGAGTAATTCATGAGTTGCGGTGTAGTTCCGGGTTATTAGTTGTTATTCCTATGTGATATCCCTGATCACCAACCTCTCTGGGATAAATCTGATAATATTCACGAGATGTGTTTTCAGAGTAAAAGCACAGGTGACAGGGATGAGAGACATTCGATGTACCATTCGGGAACTTTTAGGTATTTCGGATGGAGTTGTTCTTGAAGGAAAACTGTGACTTGACTGCCAGTGAATGGTAACTAGTATCAATGAAACTGTTATTTTCCTGCTCGATTCCAAAGGTTCACTGTTGAAAATAATAAACCAAAACATATCTATAATATCTCGTCCAAATGAGAAATAAGTATCACTTCATCTGACTGTCTACATTCATGTAGTACTAAAATTAATAAAAATACGAGGGACGTTTCACCATTTCACCTCACCTCACCTATGCTGGTCAAAGGAAACATCATTAATTCAATCATTCAGTAGGTAATTGAAGCTGAAACAGTCATCATCAATCGCGAGCTTCGTTCGACAGCATATTTCACGCTACAGTTCCACCATTTTCCGGTTAGTTAACTTATCAATTTCTAATTCTCTTTAACGAACTCGAAACTTTGTATTACTTTTTGCTATGAAAAAGCCATTTTCGTATTCATACCATTCCGGGATGCTAAATTTACCTCTAAACAATCCGTAGATCTTGTAAAGCACTAAAAATGAAAAAGAGCTAAGCCCTCGTTTCTTCTTCGTAACTTAGATATTCATTGCGGATGGCTCAGTGCATCCAAAGATGTTGAAGGGTTTTTCTTATAGCGAATTGTGTTTTGATGGGCTTGAGAATAAGACCACCAGATTTCATCATTTTCACACCTGGGTCCGGTAAAACTTCTCCTCGTCTCATTCAACTTTTAAACCGGACATCTCTCGGGTTTTATTCGCTCTGTTTATGGTTCTCTTCAACCTGTTTCAATTTTATTTCTTACGAATAGAAGCTTCAAATCAGTTTTATCCATTGTATGATTCCAGTTAGTGTGTAATGAATATGAACTTGTTTGACAGTGCCATAACTACTTTACTATGACTCAATTTGATGGATTTCTGATAAGAGCCTTATTAAAGCTGTGTGGTGGTTATTGTGAAATTATTATTATACAGGGTGTCCCAGTTCCTTCTGGAGAAGCTCGAGGAATCGATTCTGCTCTTAATTTGGAACAACAAATTCTCGGTAGAAATTTTTCGAAAAGTTCTTCGTTTTGAAGATATCCGACAGTTTGTGTTTTTCCAACTCTTCACTACCTTACCACATAAAAACGCTGATAAATTCGAAAATATTGATACTACAACCAATCCAATTACACCGTTCGAAAGATCGTTAAATTTCCTGTAAGATTTTTCTATTTTCAATAATCAGAGTTAGGTACTCAAAATGTTGGCCAATACCAGTTGGAACGTTTGAAAATTTTAAAATTTAAAATTGCGAAAAAAATTGTACGTTCTACTGAGGTTACAAAAAATACCTACAGCTTGTCAGATTTCACAAAAACCTCTTCATCTAATAGGCTTTACATTGATATACTTGGATTTAAAAATAACCTTGTAGTACAGTTAAAAAATGATAATTGAACGGTTGAAAACATGAGCAGAGGTGAATTTGGGGGGGGGGGGGGGGGGTAATTCATTAGACCTCGTAAATAAAATTTCCATCCTTCATATTCCAGCATTATTTTTATTTAACCAGTCAAGTAAGCGTTTGTTTTATTTTACGTGGTTTAATTAATCCCCCTCCCCCCCCCCCCCCCCCACCAAATTCACATCTGCTCATGTTTTCAAACGTTCAGTTATTAGTTTTTAACTCTACTACAACGTTATTTTTAAATCTAAGTAAATCAATGTAAAGCCTATTAGATGAAGAAGTTTTTCTTAAATTTGACAAGTTTCAGGTATTTCTTTGCAACCTCAGTAGAGCGTACAATCTTTTCCACAATGTTACATTTTGATATTTTCAAACGTTCCAACTGATATTGGCCAACATTTTAAGTAACTCTGCCCATTGAAAACAGAAGAATCTTACAGGAAATTCAACGAGCTTTCAAATGGTGTAATTGGATTTGTTGTAGTCTCAATATTTTCGAATTTATTAGCGTTTTTATTTGGTAAGGTAATGAACTTGGAAAAACACAAATTGTCGGATATCTTTAAAATGAAGGACTTTTCGAAAAATGTCTACTGAGCATTTTTTGTTCCAAATGAAGAGTAGAACCGATTCCCTGAGTTTCTCCAGAGGGGAAATGGGACACCCTGTATAAACGAACCATGCTATAATATCACACTGTTTTGAAAGTACAAAATTTTCTGGATGTAACGTTCTTTTGTCAAAATGCGTCTATAGGTACGCTCCGTTGGAGAAATCTGGTGAAGTGAAATCGAATGACCAGTTGCGCTAAAGGCGCAAGATTTCGGAAATTGAAGTCTTCATACAAAACACTGTAGAAATTCATAAATGAAAGTGGCCAAATTTAAGGTTTTTGCGCTCACAATATGCACAATGTCTGTGGTGGATCTATGGTGGAGCATTGAACAAAAAGAGTACCTACAATCTGACACGTAGACAGAAATTGTCTCATGAAAGTTGGACCCTAAATTCGTCTGCGCATGCGCAAAACGTGTTTCTCTTGAAAGCCCATAACCTTCCTTAGAGCTGAACAGCCGGAAAAAAGCTGAAGTATTGTACAGCTGAAGTTGTTTATGTACAGATAGTCCCATTTATGTAAGCTCATCAAATTCCGTCCTGTACTTATCTTCCCTGTGGGCGTAGGTATAATTATTATAATATTACTATTCGTTTTAGCACATATATATTGGTTGGTGGTGACATAATATTATACTAAGCATAATAATTGGGCCCAATAAAGAACAGCTGTTTTACACACGATCAGTCAACTAGAAATACGTCAGTACTATAATTACCTATACACTAGGTTTATTGTTTTCGAAAATGACACCTCGGTACTTGAAAAACCTGAAACATGGATCAAAATTCGATTTTATAGTTGGGTAATTCATAAAATATATTCATACACAACTACGTGCGTATTTATAAGTTGCAAAATTTCGCGAATAGCTGAAAAATAATTAGGTATTAGTAGTAAATTAATCCTCATTCCTCAGCGGTTTAGTGTTATTTATTTAGAAGCTCTATTTAGATGGCCTTGGTGTCTCGTGCGAATATCATGTTGCTAAGCAAACTATGAAGGTGATCCCCTTTCAAGCCTAATTTGACAGCGGATATCATTGCTAATCAGTCGTAGATAGCGTGACATTAAACTAATTATTATGTACCAAGGTCGATGTCACACTCCCGTTAACGACGTACTGTCGATTATCGATAGTTCGAATCATCCGCCCGGTCCCTTGGAAAACGCCCGTTGAATCGAATGTACGATGTAAACCCATCGTGTTTTTCTACCAGCGCCTGGCGATTCGAAATTTTTCAAAAAAAAAAAGCCCACCTCAGAAAATGCCAAGACTTGAATTCAGTAGTTTTTCTTCACGTTAATTTTTAGCTTCTGTTATCAAATAACGTCACTGACTATGCTAATTCAAAAACGCTGCAAAGTCCTTGTCCTATTGGACATACCGACAGAAATGGTGGCTGTTCATTTATTGTTTCTTTCATATGCAATAATAGAAATAGCAATTTTTGATGGTTTCCAGCAGTTTTGGCCCCCGAAAACTCGAATTAGGCTCTATACAAAGTATCTTTGATGATTGATAGTCCATTTAATTGTCTTGATTCACCTGTTGATACTACTTCCAGTGTTAACTATACATATGAATATATGGTGATCTCAGACGATTTCCTAGCTGATCCTTCGTTACAACTTCAATTCTTCACTCTTTGGTCAAAATCGACTTCATATTCGGTCTTCTCGCCCTAAAAAAACATGGAAAACGATACCGCACAAGCTCATGTTCCCTAAAACCTCGAAAACCCCTAGTTTTACACCAATTTTTCACCCATAACACCCCTGGATTTATTCCGATCGGGTTGCCGAGCTTCGGAGCACAGTTAGGACCCAAGCGTGTTCCCAAATGAGGACCCAAACTGTGAACGGAAGAACGGCGATTTTTGACCAAATTTTAACATAAATTTAAGGTTGAAACTTCGTCAGAACCTCCATTTTCCGCTGTTCGGTCAAAATCGACTTCATATCCGGTCTCCTCGTCCTAAAAAACACGGAAAACGATACCCCACAAGATCATGTTACTGAAACACCAAAAACCCCATTTTTACACCCATTTTTCACCAGTAACACCCTTGGGTATATTCCGATCGGGGCAGAATAATAAACCAAAAAATTACTTGATTATTTATTGTTAATCAAGTTATTTGTTGGAGTTTGGAAATATTTGTACAGGTAGGAGAATATCGCTAGTAGGAGAAATATTTATACAGGTGATTGCATTTTAATATTATTAAAATGTAATTATAATTTCAGAATTTTCGAAGGCATTGAACATTGTCGGTTCTCCTTTCTTATTTCTCAAATTAGTTCTACATTTTAAGTTGCCCAACTATCATTTGCAATGACAGTTGTGGTGTTTAAACGTGGCATTTCCGACTTCTAGTTACGTATTATGTGGTCGTATTAATTAATAAACATAGTAAATGGCTTCTTGTCCTGGTGATTCAATAACCTGCTATTACGGCGGAAGAATCTCGAGAATTGTGCCCTCGAAAAGCGGGCCAACGCCTACGTGTTCATCTTCGCTCAGCGGGAGGCCCATTGTTTACCGCGGATTTTCCAACCAATAGCAGCTCAGGACTGGGGCTGAGAGGGCGGAAATGCCTTCACCACATTCCCCGTCGTCATCCTGATTTACGGGGCCCACTCACAACTAACCCTGACGACGAGGGTCAGGCCGAAAGGCTGCTCGAGACCCCGCGAATTGGGTTGGCGAGTGTTAGAACCCCGAAACTGATATCGAGGAAAGTGAACTCGATTATTGAGGAGAATTCGATTACCACTTCCTGATGACGAGACGATAGGTGAAAGATTGATATCCATTTTACCCGCCAAATTAGGTGCTTCGCTCATTCTTGGTTGTGCCATATAAAAACGTGTTCCTTCCCCCTCTGTTGGACAAGTGTATTATAAACCTTTTAACATCCCCCCCCCCCCCCCTTGAAATTTCTTTCAACGCTGTTTGGCGAAGGCTTTTCGCCTCAAGGGCCTTTGAAAAAATCAAAAAAAAAACTAATACCTAATTAATAATAAATAATAATATACAATAATAATAATAATATTATAACAATTAATTAGTCATTTATTTTTTATAATTGATTTTTAATAAATTTTTTAATAGAAAAAAATTGGTTTAATTTTTTCCCCAATTTTCGGAAAATTGTTTTTTTCAAAAAGCTCTGCAGTAAAGTGTAATACGCGATAGTTACAGCGCTCCAAACGTGATGTCGTCAGGTGGGTTATTTGACTGATTTGCAGCGTTTTCAAACAAAATTATAACTCGGCTTTTACTGAACAGCTCGCATTCAGAATATGGCCACTTCCACAGGGAGCCCCAGTGAACAAGTGCACCAAATTTCATATCTCTCTTGCCTACTCATAAGACCCCCCCCCGTTGGTTGACTTCCTTGGAGCATTTCAGATCTCGAAATTCTTAGAATTGAACCTGCTTCCATTAAAAAAAAAATAATAATAATAATGAATAAATAAAAATACAGGAGCATAGCCCATTCCTATCGTAGATGGGGCCTCAGGCAGACAAACTAACTTTCCAGGAGCTTTGCGGTTGAGCACCCAACCGAAAGAATAATCCACAGTATTTATAAACAGTTCGCAGAGATACGGTAACGGGCAGTGAAAATTTTACGAGGTCCTACTTAATGGGACTGACCTTTCATTAAGTGGTCAATAATTGAGGCGTTCAATGTTTCACGTTCTCACGGGAGCTGAGGATAGAAATAGCACCAGCTGAAATATATATGAAGTGCACTGAAATATAGAATGAAGCTACAACTGGCCCCTGAACTCTCGTGATCTAGCGATTAGGTAAAAATAACTTAGTCAAATATATAGTTACCATGAACCAAAATTGACGAAATTCGGATTTGGGGTCAAAATGGGGGTTGAAATTTTCAGAACGCCGTAGCTCGAAAACTTTCAATATAACGGTATGGTTTTCTTTTACGTTTTTGAATATTGATCTCGAACTTGGGAATTTTTTGAGACCACCCGGAGCATTGTACGACCAGCCGTTCGTTTGCACCGAAAAGCTTCGTCAACATGATCGTGAATCAAACTGTATAAATCCGGCCCAGGTATTATCGCTAGAAAGCACCTGATTATAATCACTGATGGCTGTATGAAGTCGAGTTGATTGTTCCGTGATATTAATGTCATTTGAAAAATGATGGATCTTTTGGATTTTGTTGATAGGTACTTTTGAAACAACAAACGTTGAAGTATTATTGATGAGTAATTTATTACACAATGGTAAATTATTACACAACGGTTCATTGTACCATCTACGTAGAAGGGGCTGGATTTTGTTGACAGGTACTTTTGCAACTTGAACAACCGTTGAAGTAGGTATTATTTATGGACAAATTATTACACAACGGTTCATTATGCTATCTACGCAGAAGGGGCACCTATACATATATTTATTATGTGCCTTATGCTTCATGAATAACTATAAATAATTAATTATTTAATTACTGAATCCCTCGCATGTGTCGGAAACTTTAACGGGACCGGCTCCAGTACTCGATTTAGGGCTTTCCTGGGGGGAGCTCGAGGGTGCTAACCACAGAAAACAGTTGACCTACGCAGAAGGGGCATCTATACAGGTAAAGAATAAACCGTTGTGTAATAATTTCTAGCGTTTTTTCCACTGGCGCCAACCATTCTGGACCGTCAAACTCTGCATCAATCGTGACCAACCCGAACTCTTAAGCGTTATGTAGCAGTGATTTTTAGTGATTTTATGATGTTTACGTGGAGTTAGGTAATAACCAAATACGCAAAAAACTAAAAGAAAAATCGTAGTTAGATATGTAAGTGTCCGTACTGAATAAAATAAGCAGATGGGAACTGTGTGAATCAGATTTTTTCGCCTGACTCTTTCTGAAGTCGCCCAGGGAACAATTCTTCACGGGAAGAAAAATTGACCAGACTTCTCTTCATTCAGCGAATCCCCATTGGGGAGGGCTTGGAGCCGGTTCTTTTCTGCCATTATGGTAAGCAATTAGTGCGAAAAGGTGCGATTAATCAACTCGAGGTTGTCTACAGGAGTTCGTCCATTTCCCGACCACACCTCCTGGGGTTGAAGGGGTAAAGTCGTCTGATGGCATAAGAGGGAGTTGAAATTACTAAGGAACCCCCCCCCCCACCGTTGAAAAGGGTGTTGTTGTAGGTCGATCGTCATTAGGAGCGGTTTCCCTTCACCGCCACCAACTATTATCGCGGCGAATAACTTTTTTTCTAGGAGAACATGAAGGATCTCATAGAAAAATTAAAATGAGATACCTAAGCAAAGACATCCAGAACGTTTATGATTCTCACTACAATTTGGACGATAACGGATTACACTGGTAGACAGTACTATTTTTGGGAGCTTGTGAAAAAGTGCATGTTGAACGCCTCTTATTGCAGATAAGAATGTCAAATAAATACACGGCCAAGGACATGGCACAGAAGCTTCCTCGTGGCATTCACAGTATGCCATCATTAAATTTTCAGAAAACTAGAAATGACCGGTCCGCCATGCTTATGACGATAGAATGCTGGGCAACCAAAAATTTAAAAAACCGTTATTTTGGGCATTACAATGCACGGGGGCAAAGAAGATCCCGCTATATACTTATATTATGTAGATCGCAGATCCTCCGTAGGTTAGTACCTAACCCCGTACTCGTTACTAAGTTCCACCTAAATCACGAGTTAAATGTTGCTCAAATAATATTCTGTCTTTGACAAACAGTAGATAACTAAAATGGCAAAACGAAACGCAAATAATGAAGTGCTGAAGGGAAATTGTTGATGTGGAGTGAAAAAAGTTGCAAAAGTACCTACCAACAAACTCCAGCCCCTTCTACGTAGATGGTATAATCAACAGTTCTGTAATAATTTACTGTTGTATAATAATCTACCACTGTGTAATAATTTACTATTGGGTAATAATAATTTACCCATCAATAATACTTCAACGCTCGTTCAAGATTCACTACCTATCAGCAGACTCCAAAAGTCTCCTATTTTTCAAATGAAATAATATCACAGAACAACCAACTCGACTTCATACTCCGTGAATGTAATCAGGTGCTCCCTAGCAATGATGATCTCGGGCCAATTCCCGATTGTTAGCCCGTCCCTAGTGATGATATTTGGGCTGAATGTATACAATTTCATTCACCATACTGTTGAAAATGCCTGTCGGTGCAAACTTCTGGGCCTTACTGTGATCGAACGGCTGGACGTACAATGATCCCAAGTTCTAGAAATATTTAAAACCGTAAAAAAATCCGAGAAAACTGCGTCATGGAGGCTTCAACCCCTATTTTTCACCCCTTAGGGATGATTGATATTAACGCCGAGCTTCGAGGACCAACTAGACCCCAAATGGGACCTATAAACCGAATTTCGACAATGTTGGTTCATGATAACTAGGAAAAGTGCTCAGTACGGCGGACGGACAGAATTTTTTTAATTGCATTTTCGGATTCTACATACCTTGAAACGGAAACCATAAAATTTTGAGGGGTGTTTAAACTTTTTTTTTTCATGTTCGATTCCAAAGGTTCATTATTGAAAATAATAAACCACAATATTTGTTCGTACTCCATCTCTTCGCACTTCTGTTAGTTACCATGAACCAAAATTACGACATTTCGTTTGTAGGTCCCGTTGGGGGTCTAATTAATCAGCGAAGCTTGAATATTTGAGGGGTGACAAATAGGGGTTGACATTTTCTGAACTCCGTAGCTCGAAAACTTTCAACAGAAGGGTATGGATTTTTACGTTTTTAAATTGATCTCGAACTATAGAATTTGTTGAGACCACACGGAGCATTGTACGACCACGCGTTCGTTTGCACCCAAAAGCTTCGTCAACACGATCGTGAATCAAACGGTATAAATCCGGATATATCATTATACGGTATATCATACGGTATACGGGTATATCATCGCTAGGGAGCACATGAATATAATCAATGATGGTTGTATGAAGTCGAGTTAGTTGTTCCCTGATATTATTTCATGTGAAGAACGATGGCTCTTTTGGATTTTGTTGATGGATACTTTTGCAGCTTGAGCGAACGTTATGCTTCATGAATAACAAGAAATAATTATTAATTAACGATTGAATTATTGATTACCGCGCGTTTTTATGAAACTCATATTCCCGGACTCGTTTTACGGCTTACCTGGGGGCAGCTCGAGGGTATTGACCACAGAAAACCGCGATCTACGCAGAAGGGTACAGGTAAATTATTACACAACGGCTTATTACACAACGGTTCATACACAGCGGTTTATTATTTACCGTATGCTTCAAGAATATCAAAGAATAACATTAATGACAGAAAATTATTGAATCCCGCGCATTTTTATGGAACCGTAATTCCCTGGCTGTCTCCAGGGAGGATCTCGAGGGTACTGACCAAAGAGAACAGTGATCTACGTTGAAGGGTCATCTATACAGGTAAATAATAAACCGTTCTGTAATAATTTGCAGCGTTTTTATTTTGTCATTAAAAAACTTTACCTGCCTAAGTAATTTAATTTTTGAGCTGCAGAAAAAAACTTGACAGCCACCGAGGCGAAAATGGTCCCTAAATTATTCATCCATCGGGCCGACCGCCCCCACCACATTTCTACCCGACTTTTCCCTCTAACACTTAACGTACACTTGAATTATCTGAGAGGTAGGAAAAAAGAAGAACCGCCCGTCTACCTGCACATTAAACCCCGAGAGCTGGTTCAGAGCGGAAAGTTCTGACCAAAAATGTTTACCTACTCTTTAAACTTTCCGCGAGTTATGGTAAACGGTATCCCCCAATGGAAACACGTACGCTGAGCATGTCCATTAGTCTTCTTCCCTGTTCTCAACTGATGTAAGGATCTGGAACTTTCCGGTGGAATACTGAGATTATCCACTTCGATACTTCTGCTCCTGTATTTTTATGTACAGTGAAGTTTCACCCAACGGACACTTCTATACAGCGGACATTTCCAGATTCCCTGACTGTTCGCCAGTGGTTTAAACGTATCTTGTACTTCTGTCTAACGGACACTCTCTGTAACGGACGCGGGCAAGCAATCAGCAGTGTCATAAACAGATTAGCACTAGATTTATTCTCTCTGTAGCGGACAGCTGGCAAGCTCACGCCCCCGGCGATGTAACGAATTGGCTCTGGTTCATTTTCTAATGAAAGTGATGGTATAAGGAGACCCTGCTTGATGGGCCTTTTTCTGATTTCAAAAGAAAATAGCTGTGGATCCAAGTTTTTCTTCCATCCATTGCTTCAACAATGCATGTTCTCCAAAACTTCACGTTCTCCAAAACATGGAGAACGTGCATTTTTGAAATTTTTGTTATAGGCAAATCTGTTTCAGAGCATTCTGAATTCATCCATAGATTTTAACAAAAATTTATATTTATATATTGGTGTTGTGTCACTCCAGACGATATCTGTCCTTGGGTGCAAGGTAAAAATTCCAAATGACGCCAAAATGTACGTATGGCTAAAAACACCCATTATTTCGAAGATGAGCAATTTCCAAATATTCCAAAGATGTTTATTTTGAATTTTTAGGGGTCAGAAATCGGTAAAAAACTGTTGAAATCGCGAGCAGTTGATATAAAGTCACTGAAGTGTTATGGAAGGGTGAGTAAAGACGGAAAAATATTATTTCAGTTGTTTTTCTTACAGAATAGGGTTCAAATTACGATTTTTGGGAGTCAAAAATTGATATTAACGGCTATTAATTCACCTGGCGTTGTGTGGGGTGGTGATTCACGGTGGACTATTTCGATGAAAAAAATATTTTTCTCAAAAAAGAGTGCTTCAGATTTGACTTTATAAGGTTCAAAAATCGTTAAAAATGGCTTAAGTCACGAAAAAGTTACATCATTTTGCGAAAAGTGGTATCGTTTCTCGCTGTATCACCTTTTTACACAATAGCACCAATATTTCTTTGAGAATTCTCTTATATAGCCATGCCGAATGACTGCTTGTTTTCATTTCGGTTAGGGATGTAGAGATGGTGACGTTTGATGTCGTCCTCTTGCGAGTAAGTACATTAAATCCAAACATTCAAAAAATAATAATTACCTATGTTGTGTGTGAGGTGGTTCACGACGGAGGGACTATTTCGATGATGAAAATATTTTTCTTCAAAAACGAGTGGCTCAAATTTGATTTTATAATGGTCAAAAATCGGTAAAAATGGCTAAAGTCACGAAAAAGTTATGTATGTATTTTTGCGCAGTGGTATTGTTTCTCGCTGTATCATCTTTTTACACAATAGCACGAATATTTCTTTGAGAATTCGCTCTTATATCCATGCTGCATGACTGCTTGTTTTCATTTCGATTGGGGATGTAGAGATGGTGACGTTTGATGACGTCCTCTTGCGAGTATGTACATTAAATCCAAACAACAACATTTTGACCATTTTCTGGTTTTCTCCCTCAGACTCCTTGTTAGCGGACAGTGCTCTCTGACGGACGAATTTCCGTTCCCGCTGTCGTTAACGGAAAGTTTCACTGTAATTGGATTTATGGGATAATACTCCACATGAATATCCCCGTTTGGGATGTAAATTTCGCGGCGCCCCTGGTTCCCGTCTCGTGCGAGCACCAACACAAGGTTTGAAAAGCTTACATGTGGTTAAATGACCAGCGATTAGCCCTTCACCTGTGGTAATCATCATCCTAAAGGGACTAAAAATGGAAATAACGTTCGAGTAAAAAGGTCCTCCCGGGATATACCCGTTGAGGGCAAATCCAGATTTATACAGCGTTTTAGCATTTTATATGCTTTTGCGGTGGGTTATTGAAAAAACATTTGCGTACAAGTCCGCAACACAGTGTGAAATTTTCATGTTCTATCGCAATAAGAATAATTCTCGCTTGTTCTTTCTTCATCATCAGAAAAGAAATTGTAACGCTGTTTGGTGCGATTTCTTAATTTTGCGCTCTTGCACACAACTTGGGCTGTTTCTTACGCGCACGATATTCTCGTTGGCTTTCGGCTTGCAATTTCCTTTTCCTCTCGGATGACGATCGCCTTTGTAGGAATCGTTTGTAATATTTTTCTTTATCGGTGGTGTCTGGCGAGAAAGGAGTATCGATAACGAACTAACGAAACTCTTCCGAATCCATCGCAATTTACAATGGAACCTGTTCACACACAAAACGGGTAATCGCAATTAACAAAGGAACCTCTTCTTAATCTTGATTCAGGACTTGAAAGGAAACACAACAATTTAGGGATAATTTACGGAATCATTTACCGGTTGCAAGGTTACCATAATCCGGGTTACACAGTGGTGCAAGGTTACCACATTCGATACTAGTAAACAATGACTTTCTTCATTACCTATGTTGCTGACTACCTTGTTCACCCACCTTTTTTCATAACGCTCAGTTCAGCTACCGCGCAAGGTACGGGGGTACAGTTAACAAGAAAATATTCACAATAAAATCACACGATTCCAACGAGTGGTGAACGATTTTTGTACGATGAAAAATGGCAAACATGAAGTTCCGTAGAAACGAATCGGTTTCAAGCGAAAATCATCAGAAATGGTGCATAACGCGTTTTCCTGCCACTTTTAACATGTGGGTCATTCTCCCATTTCACGCAAAATCAAGTCCCTAGGAGATTATGGCTTTTGCATGAAATTTTCTGGGTGTTTTTGATTATTTACGCCTTCTGGACCCTTTCTCCTAGGTTTTCAGTCAGTTTTGAGTTAGATGATAACAGTCATTCATCCATAAAATCAAATCCAAAATGCTCAAACCTAATTCCCTCACATGTCCCCTGACACGAGTTTCCAACTTTGAAGGCCAATAAGACCCTGTACCTTTGCTAAGATCATTTCTGATTTTCTCTGGCAGCTATGTTAGGTTCTGAAGTGATGATTCCTACAGAAGGTAGGGCCCCTAGTTGAGTATAGAAAAGTAGGGGGGCGCAACTGCTGGTGTCCATCAGATTTTACCTAATTCCCTCATATTTTTGAAAAAGAGGCGCCAACGCTCTCTAGGGCATCGTTATAATATCTTTCCAAGGTTGGCAACATTGTCAAGGTTGCTGCCGAAACTGGTAACCTTTCCTCACAGAAACCTCAGCTCAGGTTAGTTTGCTACTGGATTTCCAAGTTGAGTGATCGCCAGTTGTCCGTCAAACGACTAATTACCTCACCTGGAGAAATTTTGATGAAGGTAAGCTCAATTTTATGTTTTATTAATGTCAATGAACGTGTTTTTAAAGGGAGATTGGTGCTCTATTGTTTTAGTTTCTATGCAATGTGTGTAGAGAGTACACCCAACTGAAAACCTCCAAAAACCTAATTCCCTCACACCTAATTCCCTCATATAACTAGTAATGAGGGAATTAGTAATCATGTGAGGGAATTAGGTTCAAGGTGAACTTTAGTTTTTAGATGCCTAGGCATTAATTTAAGGAAAATGTCATCATTATTTTATAAACTGAACACAGAAGTAAGATAAGGACATAGGTATTTTAAGAAGTTGAGGAGTGGGGGGAAGTTTTTCACACCAGCCATTTGCTGTTTCTAGATCCAATGGCGCCCAGAAAGAAGAAAGATGAAGCTGACAAAAAACTTAAGCTGTTTTGATTGCTTGACCTGCGATAAGTTCACGATAGGACACCTTGAGCTTGACTCTGCGATTGCTCCAGCAAACAAGCCTACGGCCCAGGAAGAAGAGGTTCATCCAAGTGAGGTAATCGAAACTTTGGTGATCGAAACTGACAATCCATCAACTTCAACAACTTCTCAGGAGTCACATCCTCAAAATTTGATGGCAGACGACAGGGCAGCTATCCCACGTGCTCTACCACAAGTGGGTTCTTACGTAGTAGCAAGATTCAATGAATTTCGGGCAAAGAAAAAGAAATCCAAAGAATTTCGTTATGTGTGCTACATTTCAAGCGTTTCCGCCGATGACATAGCTGCCCTTGGACTTCACTCATTCCGGAATTCAAAACGTGAATTTTCTCTGAATGTTAAAGACCAATTTTCTCTTCAACCAAGTGATATATTGATGACCTTGCCAACACCAAAGACCAAAATTCAGGATAGGAAACTCCTTCGGGTATTTCCCATTGACGTAGAAGTCAATGAAAAGCAATGATTTCTCCTGACATTACGATTTTACCTCAAATATGTGCAGTACCTTTTTTTTGTGATTTTCATTTTCTAAGTCAGTGTGAAACAAAATAATATACGTAAGCAGTGCCTCTTATAGGTACCTACCTATATTTTTTTCTCTTGTAGTGATACTGTTCTCAGTTAGTAATTCTAGTGATTTATTTAGTTCCTTGTTCAATATTGTGTGAAGACTGACTGATGGTTCCTGTCGATGAAAAAGAAACGAATGTTCTAAGCAATGAATTTAATCGAATTTCGGGCTGTTACTTATGCGTTCGTTTTTGCTGTTGACCCTATAAAATATTATTATAAGCTCTTTCTTCACGATTCTCCATTTCAAATGACATTTTTGTGTGCCTTTGTTGTTCGACAGAGAGCTAACTCCTACTTGATAAGCTTTTTTGACCTGTTGCAATAAATTTGACGGAGTGTTTGAAGGCCCTTTACCATATGAGAGTTTGACTGAAGCGAAATTTGTTCGTATTGTGACATTAAAATGTTGATATTGATCAAATCTTGAATATTAACTAATTCCCTCCTTCATTACCTAATTCCCTCACTTCAGTGATTTCAGTCATGTTGCCATATCTTTTTAATGAAGAATTTCTATGATGAGATTCTGTATAACTATGATTAGAGGTCAGTAATGAAGGGATTACCGGAAAAAAAATTTCGAAAAAAGAATTTTTTTTTTGTGGAATGTTAGTAGCGAATTTTGTACGAAATGGGAGAATGACCCATGTATCATGTTTTAGCCCTGGGGTACTAGCATTTTTTGCGCGTCGATTTTGAGCGTCAACTTTTTTCGCGCACAATGCATAGTGGAGAGTCGCGTGGAAACGAGCCCTGGGATACTAGCATTTTTTGCGCGTCAATTTTGAGCGTCAACTTTTTTCTCGCACAATGCATAGTGGAGAGTCGCGTGGAAACGAGCCCTGGGATACTAGCATTTTTTGCGAGTCAATTTTGAGCGTCAATTCTTTTCGCGCACAATGCATAGTGGAGAGTCGCGTGGAAACATGATACATGGTTGCAATTTTTGGTTCTTAAACATAAATATTTCTTGCTCGATTCTAAAGGTTCATTACTGATTATGTTTCGTTTCTATTAACAACAAACCATATTTTCATTTTTATAACAAATAAACCTCTCTTTATAAAAATGATCATTTACCAGTTATCCTCTCACACATGTGGGAGAAACAGAGGCCAAATCGATTTCACACGCTCGAAATAAATTCAAAGAAGAAAAACTTATTTGGTAACGCTTTTCGAGTTTTTGTGCCAAAGTAAAGACATGAAAATGCCAAAAAAATTCATGTTGTTTTATGTGTTTTATGTTATGTATTCATTCATGTTATTTTACAATAATATAAAACGTTTCTATACAGTTTTGTATGTATAGATAATTATGTATACAAGGAAATTCTGAGTTAAAAGTAAATAAATAGTAAACTGAAAAAGGTTGCACAGCGCTCGTGTACTCGTAATAAACAAGTCAGAAGACCGCCGCAAAAAGCCCCGGGGTAACAAACAGTGTAAATATCCTCCTGCGTCGAGCTTTTTACCACTCAATCCCACAATGAGTGAGCGAAAAGCGGAAAATGGAGAACCGCATATGAAGCTGTGGGATGAAATGAACGGTTGCGGGGAGTGTGGAGGCAAATGAGCCTTGAGTGGCAGATGTTCTTGTGATTACCGGAGGGTATTCTGCATAACGAAGGCGTTGCGTCCAGTATTCTAATTATTCTGAACGGCTGAGACCTGAGGCGGGTGTGAATTGCAGACTCAAAACAAACCTGAGTAATCACTCAGTCATTAATATTTCAGCAGAAACGTGATCCTAAATATTGCACGGTATAGTTGTTTTTGGTTATCTAATTGTTATTTGTTTGGCCTTGAACAGTAAGCTAGTCGGTACCTGCCTATTAACAGATAGGATTTTAAAAAACGTATCCATCAGAAAAATCCAAATTAGTAGATCGTGCTTCATTATGTGAAGGAGGAAAGATGACCTCTTCTGCTGATAATTGTTTATTATGAAAGGCCGGTTACGATTTTTTAAACCATCTTCAGTTCCAAACGTGGGATTTGGAATTTTTCCTTTTACTCAAAGAATCCCCCGCATGGAAATGAAAAGGGTTTAAAATACCGAAACCGCTCTTCCATAGTAAAATCGTCCGCCAATTCGAGTAGGCAGTATAGCTTCCTCACTTGAATCACATGAACGTGTAAAGTGGTTGGGTAGGTTGATTTTGATACGGGACCATCTGCGATCCAACCAGCGTGTACCCTCTAAATTTCAGCTCTCTACGAATATTTTTCGCGTAGTTCGAAGCGTTACAAGGATACGGTAAGCATTTCATGTTTGCGCACGCGCAGACGGATGAAAGTCATATGCAATTATCAAAGTTTTGTTCCTGATCGACCCTCCAAATCTGAACTCATTTCATGTGAGGACGGAACGATTTCCATGATTTTGAAATGGGACCAGCTGCGATCAAACCCGCGTGTAGCCCCAAAATATCAGCTCTCTACGACTATTTTTCGCGTGGTTAGAAGTGTTACAAGAAAACGGTAAACATTTCATGTTCGCGCATGCGCAGACGAAAGTTGCATAACGATTCCAATGAAATTCATTTTGAAGTAGGTATCAAAGTATTATTCCTGATCAACCCTCCAAGTTTGAACTCATTTCAACGATATCTAGGGTTGTTAGGGGCGTTTAAAGTATTTCACGTTTGCGCATGCGCAGACGAAAGTTACAGTACTTTTTCAATGATTTTTGTACTGGATCATCCGTGACCCAACTCGCACCTACCCTCCACATTTCAGCACATTTTGACCATTATTTCGGGTAGTTATGGGCGTTACAAGGAATTACCACAGACGGACAGACACGGAACCAAAAACGTTCCTCGATGTCTGAAACGCAAAATGGTTGTGGAAATCATCATTTTGGAGGACATAAATTTTTCATTCATTCAAGAATCCAAGGCTCCCCCTAACTTCGGTAGTGAGGAAGCAAAATTATCAGCAGAAGTGGTCACCATCTGTCCTCCCTCACCTCAAAGAGACTTTTGCACAATCGGCTCACCATCCATTCAATCCTGCTTCAAATTAAACAAGATGACGGAACGCGAGTATTTTATAGGGACTTTTCCAACCGTCCCTGGTCCACAATCGGCCGTTACAGTCGGTTGAGGCGGTTGGCGGTAAACCCCGGGTTGTTTACCAGCTCGGCGTTTTCCGCGTTTATTTGGTAAAATCACAATATTACAGGACTGGATTCTGAGAGGGAATCACGACTCTTGGGAAACTGGATTATTTAAAAAATCCATATTCATTACTTCAATTTAATTTTCCTTCCAAAGGAACCACCAGTTCTCTTGTACCACAACAATTCCCATTCCTCGAGAATCGGTCTCATTTCAGTTCCGTATTCGTGGAGTTGTTATTTTAATGGAGGTAACCAACGGAGCAAACTAGTAGATATGTACCTACATAATCAGTTATACTCCAATATGAGCTGTGATTGGTGCAGGGACCAGCGACTGGTGCAGACCAACGAACCGAGCGCATCCCCGTCACTGTAACATCGCCTATGAAACATGAATAACCTTTAAGGTGCGCACGACGGGGCTTTCGGTCTCCAATCAAATCGCTTTTCTCACCTCCCTTTGTCGAGACAACGCTGACCCTTCGGCTGTTATTTAGCGACACGACGCAACCTTCGCTATAGGTCAACGTTGTCTCTACGTGAAATGCGATGGTCGTATTGAAGAACGTGGGTACCGGCAGTGAGTCGCGTCGTGCGAGGTGCGCATGCGCAGTGTACGATTTCCATAGTCGTCTCATATACGATCCGATGCATGTTACTTGGTCTTCGTGGCCCCCATGAAACTGTACTTGCCCCAAATTCTTTCTCCCAGAATTCATTCTTAACCCATTCACACCGAACGGGACATAAGCTGTCCCAGCCTGGAAAATTTTTGAAATTACGGCTGGGACAACATATGTCCCACTTACTGAAAAACATGTGGGAACGGAAAATAACGCCACGTTGCGCCTCGTCTAATGAACAAGCAAGACTCTCGAATGTTGGAGAACATTTCCCAACTGAGGGAAACACGCGAAGGAGATGTGCGTGGTGCGCGAAAAACAAAAAAGAGGTGCGCTCAAAAATGCTGGGCACCTCTTGCAACGTGGCATTGTGTAAAACTTGTTTCAAGCCCTATCATAACCTAAAAAAATTCAGACTTTAGGTGCTGCTCCTTCTCCTCCATTTTCAATTCAGTTAGATTTCTTTACATGAGTACCATAGTGTTTATTCCAAAAAAGTTTCATAAATAAATAATTTTATCAAATTTGCGACCTGATTTTTTTCACAATAATTTAATTATAAATAAATAATTTTATCGAATTTGCGACGTTTTTTTCACACTAATTTAATGCAATTGATTAGTCAACACAGCGTTAACTCGAGGGCTGATAAGGGGTAGGGGGATGGTTATAGAACTGACCGGGGTTATAGAACTGAGTGGTATTTTTTGAATTCGCAAGGTACAAATTATGGACCCACCGATCTATTATCAGGGCGAGGTGGGGTGGAAATAGTGGGGAGAGGACAGGGTGGCCTAGTAGTATAGGTGTGAGTTCGCAATCAACAAAAATCAGCAGAGGGGCATATGCTGTCCCAGCAATATTGACTCTTCGATTACGTCCGGGACATACCCTGTCCCGGGTTTCAGGTGCTCAGGGTTTACGGCGGGACATATGATGTCCCAGCAATGAAGCTTGTGGAATCATCGTTGTTGTTGATGCGTCGTTATGGGGTCGTTTATGCGTCTCTAAGACCTTCAGCCTTTCAGACAGAAAAGTTATTTTATCGCAATAATCACTTGGAGGAGAAATAACTGTTCCCGGTAATGGGGTGCACGCAAACTGATTTTTTCGCCGAATTGAAAGGGAACTGTTTGAATTATGAAGAGCATCTTCAAGGCTGTCATTTAAAAAATTAGGAACGAAAAATTATGTTACCAGGGAGATGGATCCTCTCAACCGCCCTCAGATCAAACAGTTTGTCCCTTGTCTCTCTGTTTCCTTCACACTCTGCTCAATAGTAGTTCGGCTAGCTGAATGAAGTTTGTCCGATAAAATTGCCTCCATGGTGAGGTTTTATTTATTTAGAGGAACGGGCCAATAGCCCATTATACATTCTGTTACAGAACATTAAACAATGTTGTTGATGTTTTCCCCCTAAATACTCTGTGTAAATATGCTGTATTTCTTACAGCGATACACTATAAAATAAAGAACAAAATACAGATTTAAAGAAGAAGGTGCAAATTATTACACAACGGTTTATTATTTCTCTGCATAGATGCCCCTTCTGCGAAGATCACTGTTTTCTGTGCTCACTACGGACCCCAGAAAAGCCCTAAATCGGAACTGGAGCCAGCCTGGGAATTACAGTTTCATAAAATGCGCGGGATTCAATAATTCAATAATTGATTATTTGTTGTTATCCATGAAGCGTAAGGTTTGTTCAAGTTACGAAAGTACCTATCAACAAAATCCGAAAGATCCACACGATTCTTCAAATGAAATAATATCACAAAGTAACCAACTCGATTTCATACAGCCATCCGTGATTATAATCAGGTGCTCCCTAGTGATGATATCTGGGCCGGATTCATGCCGTTTGATTCACGATCATGTTGACGATGATTTTCGATTCTAACAGCGCTCTGGGTGGTCTCAAAAAATTTTTAGTTCGAGTTCAATTTAAAAACGTAAGAAAAAAAATCATTTCTATTGGAAGTTTTCGAGGTACGGCGTTCTGAAAATGCCAACCCCTATTTTTCTCCCCTTAGAAATGACTGACAGTAACACCGAGCTTCTCAAATCTCATTAATGAACCAAATTTCATGAATTTTCGTTCATTAGAGGACGGAACAATCGGCGGACGGACAGATGCATGTTTATTCCATTTCGGATTCTACGTGCCTTGAAACGGAAACCACCAAATTTTGACGGAGGGTTAAAAAGATGTTTTTCATGTCCGACTCCTAAGGTTCTTTATCGAAAATCAACCTAAACCGCGAATAATATTCATTCGTCTTGATCCAACTTTGGGATTGAATAGGGTTTTTTATTAAATCCACGAATATCTTTTGAGGTCGAGCTGCGGCTGAATGCCATTCAAGCGGTTCCCTAACCACATCATTAGCCTCAAGTACTGCGTCATTGTTCGACTAACCAAAGCGCCGCGAAATTGCCAATTTGGTCGTGTTATATAACATTCAGTTTCGAGAAGATAATTATATTCACAACATGTATTCACAACACTTGTTGGTTGTGGGACGATACGTGAATTGCATTGTTTTTCTTCCATTACACTTGTATCCTGCATTGCAGTTCCTAGGCAACTCAGTGCCCTATGAGTTCTTGAATAGAGCGGAAGGTTAATGGGCGATATCCAATGTCTTTCCGATAGTTGATTATGTTTTTGTTTTCTGTCTGTACTGTTCGAATGCTCATGATTATGCGAAGAGATTGTAGGAATGCCTATAGTATACTGACGATGGTGTAACAACCGAAACCGGTCTACAGTTTGCTAGTTTACGTGGAAATAGACTATTTTATTTTTATCCTGTAGTTTTTTGCTATGGATTTCCACTATTCCGCCGCAAGTGATTTAAGTTATAATGCCTAGATGTTTCCTGTCTTGAATTTCATCAATTCTCTTTCTCTTTGCTATGCGGTTACGCACAATGGGGAATTAGCATCGATTTTTTTATATTTTTGCTTAAAAGAAACAGTAATGAAGTCGTAGGGCAAAAACAATGTGTAACTGTAGACAGTGTATGTATTGAAATATTGATTATTTTGTCCTGTGCCGTGAAAATGTGTCGTCCCTCATTGGCCAATATACATTTTCCAATATAAATAAAGTGAGGCCAACCGGACAGCAAGCGAAACAAAGCCCTAAAAGGGGTGGTGTTGTGATTATGTTATTTTCAGGATTTTTTTAGTCGTTTGCTTTTTCGCGTCCGCCGACCATCCTCCATCGTCAGCAACCTCGACGCGTTTTGGTTCACATTTTGCTTCCTCAGTACCAATGGTAGGGAAGCTTTGTATTGGTTTATTATTCTGTGAATAATAGGTACACCTATGTAATCGCTCAGCAAAAAATTTTAATAACACCCCCTCAAAATTTGTTCTTTTACGTTTCAAGGTGCGTAGATTCCAAAAATGCATCCGGGTTTTTTGGTGTTTTAGTAAAATGAGCTTGTGAGCTATCGTTTTCCATGTTTTTAGGACGAGGTAACCGAATATGAAGTCGATTTTGAACAAAGAGTGGAAAATTGAGGTTCTAACGAAGTGTCAGACTTAAATGTATGTTAAAATTTGGTCTGAAATCGTCGTTTTTCCGTACACAGTTTGGGTTCCCATTTAGGATTCATTTGGCTCCTAGTTGTGCTCCGAAGCTGGGCAGCCCGATCGCCATACACCCAGGTGTTAGGGTGAAAAATTGGGTTTTTTGATGTTCTAGTAACATGAGCTTGTGAGGCATCGTTTTCCATGTTTTTTAAGGGTGAAACCCGAATATGAAGTTGATGTTGACCAAAGAGTGAAGAATTGGGATTGTAACGAAGGTTCAGCTCCCAAAATTCATTTTTTGTGAGCCAAAAACCTGGGAGATTGTTTGAAATCACCATAAACTTGTATAAGACTAGAAGCAGTTTCAACAGGTGAATCAGTGTTCAAAGATCATTTTCAAAAATAGGAGATATCGTGTTTTTTTTTAGGAACCAAAATTGGTGGAAACCATCAACAGTAGCTATTTCAATAATTATTGCACATGAAAGAAACAATAAATGTATTTTCAGCATTTGTGTAGGTATGTCCAATAGAATAATAAACCCATGTGACAAGGACTTTGCAGCGTTTTCTAAATTTTATGGCGATCACAGCGCACTCTCTTGCGGTTAAGTTCTTACCTTGTGATGTCAAAATGGGTTTCTCCCTTCGGAAGGTCGCCTTTTATTCAAACGGCTGCGATTTCCCCTCTCCAGAAAGATGTAGCATTTTTTTTTCCTACGTTTTAACCGTGTTATTTTATTCCAAACAACCAAACAGAGACAGAACAAAAATATGAATTTTTCTCATACACGATGATTGCCCATTGTTACCGGGGGAGATCCAGTAATAATTTATGTAGAAAAGATCTGAGCCGGCTAATATCAAGCCGAGCTATGTGCGTAGTCCATGGACTTCGTAGTTAGTGATTGTATTTGTTTCACTTCCTTTTCCGTATCTCTATTATTGACCCCCCCACCCGTCCCCGTCCCAAAAAAACACCAACAAAAATAACAAAAACCCACCCAAAAAAGATACAAAAATAACCTGGCAAAATTACCTGTCCCATCCTTTATCACAGACATGAAAAGATGCGATGACGATTCAATGATATTCGGACGGACAATGGAATTCGGTGGACCTTCGTCATGAGCTTAAAACAGAAACACATACGAACTAAATCACTCGCGACGAAATCGTGGAAACCCATTTCAAAGAAAAACGGAGTTATTGAAAAATAGTCTATTTCCACTAATACACGAAAAACGCAAAAAACACTGTTATACCGGTTTCGGTGATCAAACCATCGTCAGTAACACACAATAACTAATAAAGTTATTGTGTGTTACTGACGATGGTTTGATCACCGAAACCGGTATAACAGTGTTTTTTGCGTTTTTCGTGTATTAGTGGAAATAGACTATTTTTCAATAACTCCGTTTTGGTTTATTATTCTGTGAATAATACACCTATGTATTCGCTCAGCAAAAAATTTTTATAACACCCCCTCAAAATTTTTTCTTTTCCGTTTCAAGGTGCGTAGATTCAAAAAATGCAATGTCCGTCCGCCGTACGCCGTATCACGTGTACAGGCTTCATTTTTGGTCTAAAAAATTCGTTCTTTCGCACACATGCTCCATTTGGGCCCTAGTTGTGTCCCGAAACTTTTCAGCCCGATCGGAATATACCCAGGGGTGTTATGAGTGAAAATGTGTGTAAAAATAGGTACTTTTTGCGTTTTAGCAACATGTTAGTAAAATGAGCTTTTGAGGTATCGTTTTTCATGTTTTTGGGGACGAGAAGACCGAATATGAAGTCGATTTTGACCAAAGACGCGGAAATTGAGGTTTTACCATTGGCTCAGCTCCCAAAATTGTTTTTTTTTAGTCAAAAACCTGGAAAACTGTCTGAAATCACCATCAATGTGTATACTAACATTAGAAAAAGTGTAAACAGCTGAATCAAGACCATTAAATCGCACTACCAATGATCAAATATGATCTGGGGGGGAAAAAAAATGTAGGTACCTATTTCATGTTTTGGGGGCCAAAATTGGTGGAAATCATCAGGAATAGCTAATTCAATCATTCCACATGAAAGAAACAATAAATTTAACTGCCAACAAGAATCTCTAGAACTCGAATAGAATAATAAACCCACGTGACAAGGACTTTGCAGCGTTTTTCTTTTCACAGAAACACATAATTTACCGACCATCAAGCCTCTTGAGATTTACGTTTCTGTGTCAATGAAGATGGAAGGAAAGAAAACACTGAGGATTGGACAGTGTTTACGTCATGACATCGTTGTCCATTCATTTACCGAAATGCCTTGATATGATTCTAGTTTACTGTGCACTGCGGATCCAGAAAACTTCAACCTGGACTGCCTTTATATTATGCCATGATTTTCTAACCAATTGGATGCCATTTATTTATTTCGAAGCTCACTAAATAAGTTAAAGTACCAGAGTACGCCTTCCACGTCATTACTGACGAATATTCGTAACTTCATTTGGACTGTCATCAAGTTTAGTTCCTAGAACGACCGAGGCATTAAGAGTTCAAACCAGACCAAAACCTGAATTAGTTGATTCCTGATGATCTCAGAGCAAATTGTTTGATATTTTATAGTTTAACCCAGAGCTGTAGTCTTGATTTTGGCCGAAAATCCTGCTTACATTATATTCTGCTTGCGATTTTCATTATTCGTCCCTCGCTGTTGAAGCCTCATCTATGAATTGTCCTCCCAATCTAATAGACGAATTTGCGTGTCACTGTCTCTGATTAAATTACATAATCTTGCTGACGTCACACTAACTCCGTCAATCATAATTATATTCTCTCACATGGCAAACATTGGGGGAAGGGGGTGATGCATGCTTTTCTAACACATCATTCAAGGTTGCTAACAACCATATTTCTGACGGCAGGGAAGTTGGTGAAACCCCCGACCGACGGGAAATCTGACCGTGTGAATGTCCTATCATCTTCAGATTCCTCATCCTCCAGTTCTTCTTCTGACAGCGATGGTGACTTTACAGGCTTGTATTTTTATTTTTTATTTTTATTTATTTATTTATCCATCATTATTTAGTATAATTTGTCTTTATTTCCCTTTGCGGGTCATTATTTCATCATTTCAGTTTTTCGTTCGTTTCTATTACCTGCCTATTAATTCTAGGTTGGGTTGGGTGGACGACTGCATGAATGGGGTCCTGGGGGTTTTCATTGTGACGAAGAAGAGTGTGGGAAATAGTCGCCGTTTTTCTCAAAAGAAACACTGAAGGTCGCCTATGAATATCCCAGAACGAAATCGCTGGTCTCTGGGCCTTGAGCAAACAGGCCCAAACAGTCACTTCCGCTCATCCGCTCCCAGTAAAACAGGAATTTCTCACGTTCATCATTACAATACAATGTTGCTGGACGAATCTTATTCATTTTGCTTATATCCGTTCTTGTACGATATAATTCAGTCCATCATCGGTTCGAAATGGAACTTTTATATAATATTTCATTACATTTACATTTGGATGATCAAGTCAATCACGAGTTGTCCTCTACAGCTGAGAGAGCAGTTTTGATTGTTTCTTCGTTAGTGGGGGAGCAGAGCACGATTTACATGCTCAATTACAGAGCATCACAACAGTTCGCTGAATACGTTAATAAATAAAATTGACCTACTGTTCATTTATGTAATACCCCATTTATAGGTGATGTTTTGGATGTTTGGAGTTATTTGGATGTATTTAATCAACGCATAATAAATGGCAGGTAATCAGGTGTAATAAATCATTCGACTCGTTGTCAGGTGGGCTTCACAATAACTTATGCTGGTTTTCGACTCTGTGTCGACAAAAAAAGTCTGCGTTCAACTGTTCTCATTATCCCCTGGCCCATATATTATATATTATAAATATTAAGTATCTCAAAAGTAGCTGCGGCAATCTGAAAATGTAAGATCCGTATAAAACCCTCATAACATCCACACACTACGCTTTGGCTTTGGATCTTGGAATTTGAATAAAATATTGATTGCACTTGGCGCATATCCGTCACGCGATTGGGCCGTTAGAACCGCCCGACTCGTAACTCAGTCCAAAATTGAACCAAACTCTCCTAAAATTACGCGTTGGAAAATTCGGAAGTACGAGGACGGTGACAGCGTGTTATTGATCCTAATGTGATCAGTCCACTGTGTATAAAATGTCTGCCAGTTCGAGTAGGCAGTGTGCTTCCTCATTTGAATCACATGAACGTACAGAGGAGTTGGGTAGGTCCATTTTGATACGGGACCATCTGCGATCCAACCCGCGTGTACCCTCAAAATGTCAGCTTTCTACGACTATTTTTCGCGTAGTTAGAAGGGTTACAAGGAAACGGGCAACATTTCATGTTCGCGCATGCGCAGACGAACGAAATTCTTATGGAACTATCAAAGAATTATTGTTGATCGACCCTCCAAATCTGAGCTCATTTCAACGATATTTAAAGTAGTTACGGGCGTTTCAATTATTTCACGTTTGCGCATGCGCAGACGGAACGATTTCCATGATTTTGGAACGGGAACATTTGCGATCCAACCTGCGTGTACCCTCAAAATTTCAGCACTGTGTGAATGTTTTTCACGTAGTTAGAAGCGTTACAAGAAAATGTTCAACATTTCATGTTCGCGCATGCGCAGACGAAAGTTACAATTCGATTCCAATGAAATTCATTTGGAAGTATCAAAGTATTATTCCTGATCGACCCTCTAAGTTTCTACTCATTTCAACGATATTTAGGGTAGTTATGAGCTTTTCAAATATTTTACGTTTGCGCATGCGGAGCCGAAAGTTACCGCACTTTTTCAATGATTCTGGTATGGGACCGTCTGTGACCCAATCCGCACTTTCCCTCCACATTTCACCCCATTTTGACCATTATTTCGGGGTAGTTATGGGCGTTACAAGGAATTACCACAGACAGACAGGGAACCAAAAATGTTTCTGGGTGTTTAAAACGCAAAATGGTAGTGGAAATTTTCATTTTGGAGGACATGCATTATTGTTACTCAATCACGAATCCAAGGCTTCCGTACCTTCGGTTGTGAGGAAGCAAAAATCACCTTTCACACTTAGGATTGAATGAACAAGAATGAACAAGTATGGGTGTGAATTCCGAATGCCTTGAAATGGATTTTTAAAGGAGTGCGCTGTATTCAGATGGTAATATAATGTAGATCCCCCCCATACGTCTAATGTGTTGGTCACCACGTATAAGCTCGTATACAACTAAGCAACAACTGTTGCCTCGCCGTCGCTGTTCGTCGATTCGATGAATAAACCGTTGCGAACTTGCTGGGGTCAAGTTCGTATCAGACAACCCCCCACCCAAATCATCCCATCAGAAGCAGAACCGTCTTCCGTGACCTCCGATAAAAGCCAGGTGTCAGTTCGGAACTTCTCCTGCAAAAAGATAGCGCTTTTTCAAGCCAGATCGCCCGCAACTGTCCCGATCAGATAGCTGACTGACCCCACCGAGCTGTGACGAGTCTGTTCCGCTTGACAGTTTGCTAAACATCAAACGTACCTTTTTCTTCGGCTTTTTCAGTCTTACGCTCATCTACTACACACTGCATTCAGATCTGCCGTCAAAAGGAAGAACGCCTCATCTCAAAAATGTCCAAAAATGGTGTTTACACGTATCCCCGCTAATTCTGAAACCGCAAATTGAAAATTCAAATTGGAAAGCGTCGAAATTTTCACCCGAAAAACTGGAAAATTGTGGTGTTAAAAGGAAAAACGCTGCAAGGCCCTTGTCACATGGGTTTATTATTGTATTCGACATACCTACAGAAATGTTGCTGTTCATTTATTGTTTCATGTGCAGTAATTGAAGTAGCTATTTTAGATGGTTTCCACCAAATTTTGGACCCCGAAAACGCTACCATGGCTGTTTATTTTTATAGATCTGATTATCTTAGAACATTGCTAGTACCATCTAATTGTCTCGATTCACCTACTAATATTACTTCTAGTGTTATTATACAAATTTATGGTGATTTCAGACAATTTACCAGGTTTTTGACTCATAAAAAATGAATTTCGGGAGCTTGACCTTTGTTACAACCTCAATAATTCTTCACTCTCCGGTCATAATCAACATCATATTCGGTCTTCTCGCCCTAAAAAACATGAAAAACGGTATATCACAACCTATGTTCACCAATACCTCAAAAAAAACCTCGAAAATCCCTATTTGTACACCACTTTTTCTCCCATAACACCCTGGGTGTATTCCGATCGGGCGTCCGAGGTTTGGAGCACAACTAGGACCCAAACGTGATCCCAAATGGGGACCCAAACTGTGTGCGGAACAACGACGATTTTAGACCAAAATTTAACGTCAAGTTAGGTAAGGCTGTAACTTCGTTAGAACCTCAATTTTCCACTCTTAGGTTAAAGTCGACTTCATATTTGGTATTCACGTCCTAAAAAACATGGAAAACGATACCTCAAAAGTTCATGTTAATAAAACACAAATAACACATAAAATACCTACTTTTATACCCATTTGTCGGTCATAACACCCCTGGGTATATTCCGATGTGGCTGCAAAGTTTCGGGACACAACTAGGGCCCAAATGGAGCATGTGTGCGAAAAATTTTTTAGACCAAAAATGAAGCCGGTATTCATGATACGGCGGACGGTGGATGGCGGACGACGGACGGACATTGCGTTTTCTGAATCTACGCACCTTGAAGCGTAACAAGAAAATTTTTGAGGGGGTGTTATAAAAAATTTTTGCTGAGCGAATACATTCACAAAAAAATTCAAGTCAAAGGTAAAACGACTCAAGCACGGCATCATAAACGTCTCAAATCATTTATTCTAATCCCAGACCTAATCGTAGCATGGCGTTAAATATTTTGACCATTGTTGGGTTGTTGGAAAGTAAGAGTGGGGATTTGATGAAGAGCTGGCGTGGTGTAAATACTCTCATTTCCCGATATAATCCGCTACTTGAGTACAGCCGAGGCTTTTTCCGGATTTCCTTGGTGATCGATCGCTGTACGACATCAATTAATTCCAAGTGAGTCGGACAGGTGCCACAACATACTGAAATGCCATATTGCAGAACGGGCTGGACCAGTGCGATGTACAGCATACGTAGCCTATCGATGTTTAATGTGTCACGAATATGATTTAAAAAAAAAATTTACTCATTTCCGCATACATTGCGTATAATATATTTGCCCCTTCCAATTCAAAAACTCGTCAATCACAATACCCAGTACATTGATTAATCCCCCAAAGTTTCATAGTTTCTTTTTTTAATAAATACAGATTTTCATATATTTGGTATTCTTTCTGAATCACCCTGCTGTATAACGCCTCTCAAGTTACCTACTGCTATGAGCATAGATAAAGGTCTCACTCTTGATAATTTCTTCGTTGTCTATGAATAATGCAAGTATGCTGTTCAATTCCTGTGTTCATGTCAGTAACGTAAATCGATGACTTCTGAACCAGCCGTCGTCCCTACCCCGAGTGGAGATGTAATTCCACGCTGAAACTGTCCCTCTGGGTGTAATATTCATGCATAGTGAACGCTCTTTCAGCCGCCTCCTGTCTTTACCTCGCCCATTCCTTGTTATTATATTCATCCTTGCGGATGGAACTGGAATTCGTAATAATGAGTAACGTCGAGGTCGTGGTATACATAATATGACACTGATATTGCGGCAGCTAGCCGATGGCAATCATTAA
Source organism: Leptopterna dolabrata (assembly GCA_954871275.1). Lineage (NCBI taxonomy): Eukaryota > Metazoa > Arthropoda > Insecta > Hemiptera > Miridae > Leptopterna > Leptopterna dolabrata. Next base: position 47,085,709 of record OX940981.1, read on the forward strand.
CACCAACTGATCCAGGTGCATGCATCGGTCTCATAGCTAAGGAGGATGTACGCATCAGCGAAGTAGAAAATTCTAATATCTCTTTGAAAACAAATCCGAGAACACGCGTGCTTACTTTACCGAGTCCTACACCAGCAGTATCATGTATTCCAGTAAATTCCGCAATATGTGATGTTTGGAAAAAAGAAAAAAAAACCCTGCGAAGTCCTTGTCAATTTCCCAGGTTTTTGACTCATGAAATATGAATTTCGGGAGTTTTGTTACAACCTCAGTTCTTCACTCATTGGTCAAAATCGACTTCATATTCGGTCTTCTTGCCCTAAAAAACCTGGGGAACGATACATCACAAGCTCATGTTCATAAAACCTCGAAAATCCCTATTTTACACCCATTTTTCTCCCATAACACCCTGGGTGTATTCCGATCGGGCTGCCGAGCTTTGGAGCACAACTAGGATACAAATGTGTTCCCAAATGGGGACCCAAACTGTGTGCGGAAGATCGACAATTTTAGACCAACACTTAACGTAAATTTAAGGCTGAAACTTCGTTAGAACCTCAATCTTCCACACATTGGTCAAAATCGACTTCATATTCGGTCTTCTTGTCCTAAAAAACATGGAAAACGATACCTCAAAAGCTCATGTTATCAAAAAACAAAACAGACCTACTTTTATATCAATTTTTCACCCATAACATCCTTGGATATATTCCGATCGGGCTGCAAAGTTCCGGGACAAACTGGGGCCCAAATCGAGCTTGTTTGCGAAAGAGCGAATTTTGTAGACCAAAAATGAAGCCGGTATGCATGATACGGCGGACGGTCATTGTATTTTCTGAATCTACGCACTTTGAAACGTAAAAGAAAAACGTTTGAGGGGATAATAAACCAAAAAGGGGGTGGTGGGGGGGGGGGGGGGGGGAGAGAAGTTCTTTGTGCAGAAAGTCCATATGAACAAATTTTCAGTAGGTACCATCCTCTAACAAATTTGTTGTTTTAAAAGTAATTTCCATAGACCTATATTTATATGATGATGAAATGTTGTTTTTGTACTCAAAATACCTTAGCCGTTTTCCGTCTCGAGTCGATTTTATTCCACATTTGGTTGTTACGTAGGTATGATCAATTTCTGGCAGTTTGGTTCATTTTTACCCACATTTTGGTCCCCCAAAAATTTAAATTTGATCCCCTTCTTCGAGAAGTCTTTCTTCGTCCACTGAAATAGTATGTCTTGAGTCACCATTCTATGTATAATAATTTTGGTGATTTCAACCTGTTTATTGTGATTTTATAGTCTCATTCTTTGTTTACCTTTCTGTAGCATCTTTTGGGTTATTATTGTCAATAACAAACCTTCGGAATCGAGCATGAAAATAAACGTCCCCCCCCCCCCCCCCCCCTCACCACAAATTCACTGGTTAGGATTTCAAGGTAGGTACCTACGTAGAATACGATAATTGAATATAAAGTTTCTGTCCAGCCGCCGCACGCGGCACTTAGTTACATTTCCAGCCGTGTGTGATATTATTATCTACCTAACGCCTTCTAGTTGATTGTTTAGTCGTTCAAATTTCTGTCCACCGTGATTTTACTTACAAATTCAAATTTGTTTCCTAGTAGGTGTAGGTAAGTGAAGTAGTAAAGTAAAGTAAACAGCTAATTTCCTGGCTGGGGCTTTTCGTCCGACTGCCCCGCCAGCGTCGTGGACGTGATCAGCTGTCATCCAAAGAGAGGATCAGAATTCGACCTGATCATTTCGCTCTTTACTTTGCTACTCAGTCTCTCGAGTGGACAGGGGTTCGCCCAACAGCTACATGGGTCATACTTGGAAATATAACCCATCCAGGTACCTACTAACCACGCTCAAGTTATCTTAACTTCGGTGATCTCACGGGAACCGGTTTATTCTATCTGATAAGGCCTTTGGGCTACGTTTAGGTAAGCGTTGATAGTAGATATGGCAAATAGTATGACGAACAACAATAAACCATCGAATAATATGATCTTTAGGTATTGCCCACATAAAACGATCCAGTGATCTGTTTTGTGTGTATAAAACGCTGTTCCGGTGCCCCGCGCTCAAAACATCCACATTTGGTCAGCTGCCAGCGCCCGTCTGTATTTCTGTTTTGTGCAGTTTGAAAACGGATGGTACGGAACGCAAAACACTTGACCGCTCGTAGGAATCTCCCCCCGGTGAAATGGAGCAAGAGATTTTCCGACCCGTTCCGACGGTGACTTCCCACAATGCAGGTACGGGGAGGTTGGGAAACAAACGTCCAGTGTCGCAAGGCGCCTTTTGCATCAAAACCCAATTATTATCAGTCTCGTTCCGCGATCTGCCCCATATTACTAATACGTTCGAGACCTCTCTTACCAAACGAGCTTAAAAGAATTGCCCGGTTCCGGTGGTACTGTAATCCGCAAGGAGCGATCGTCGATATCTGAGGGCTCTCAATTACCTTCGATTTTTAATGGATGCGTGAGGCAACCGAGACAGTCTTATTAATTTTAATCATGGCGGATATTTCGAACTGTGTGGCGGCTGTTCGTACAAACTGTACAGTTATTGCTCAAGTATTCAATTATCCGATAAAAAGTTCAAGGGAGCAACTACTGCTGTGAGATGTTGAAGTTGCGAGGTAGGAATATTCTTCTTGCGCGCTACACCTACTTCTTAACCACTTTGTATCATTATCGGCATAAAAGCAATCAACTCCTAACAATATTTTATCAATAACGAACCTATGGAATGAACCAAGAAATACCTACTCTATACAGGGTGTCCCAGTTCCTTCTAGAGAAACTCAGGGAGTCGATTCCACTCTTCATTTGGAACAAAAAGTGCTCAGTAGAAATTCTTCGAAAAGTCCTTCATTTTAAAGATATCCAACAACTTTTCCAACTTTTCATTACCTTAACACAAAAACGCTAATAAATTCGAAAATATTGAGACTACAACAAATCCAATTACACCGTCTGAAAGAACGTTGAATTTCCTGTAAGATTCTTCTGTTTTCGATGGTCAGAGTTACTTAAAATATGGCTGATATCAGTTGGAACATTTGAACATTTCAAAATTTAAAATTGTGAAAAAGATTGTACGTTCTACTGAGGTTGCAAAAAAATACCTACAACTTCACAAGTTTCACAAAAACTTCTTCATCTAATAGGCTTAACATTGATATACTTAGATTTAAAAATAACGTAATAGAGTTAAATACACTGCCAAGGTGATGGCACAGGAGCTTCCTCGTCACAATCAGAGTGACCCATTATAAAATAGAACAGACTCGGAAGCAAAATAACATAACATTACATTACATTACATTACAAAACATTGCATAACGTTAAATATACATATTACATAACATTACATTACATAACATTACATAACATTACATGAAATATACATATTATACATAACATGACTTCCATAATACATTACGTCCATTATACATAACTAGCCTGACCGCTCGCTTCGCTCGCTATCCGAGATTCGCTGTACGCAGTATCGTGGAACCAACAAACGACGGAAAAATCCCATACCCTACCGGGTATTTGTGCCCAATTTTATCAAAATCCGTCAAGCCATACAGGAGTTGACCATGGTCGACCATATTTCCGCTATGGTCAGGGAATTAAAAATGCGCCTACGTTCAACTTGGGAGCCTACTGGATATTGGTGCCAAATTTGGTCGATATCCGTTGAGCAATTCGGGATTCGACCATGAAGGGCCCATGGATGCGCTAAGGTCGACCGCGGGGGTAGTCCGAAGGGTCGATCGTAGATAGAATTTCACGTAGATTACGAATACGCGATAAAAAATAGGGGTTACCATTTCAATTAACGAAGTTGACCATGGTCGACCATAGTTCCGCTATGGTCAGGGAATTAAAAATGCGACGTTGCACAACTTGGGAGCCTACTGGATATTCGTGCCAAATTTGGTCGATATCCATCTAGCCATTCAGGAGTTGACCATGGTCGACCATAGTTCCGCTATGGTCAGGGAATTAAAAATGCGACGTTGCACAACTTGGGAGCCTACTGGATATTCGTGCCAAATTTGGTCGATATCCGTCAAGCCATTCAGGAGTTGACCATGGTCGACCATAGTTCCGCTATGGTCAGGGAATTGAAAATGCGACGTTGCACAACTTGGGAGCCTACTGGATATTCGTGCCAAATTTGGTCGATATCCGTCGAGCCGTTTGGCCGTGCATAGAAGGACAGACAGACAGACAGAGCGCATGCGCAGGGCGAACCGCTGGCTCTATCATGTTGAAATTTATATGGGACCTCAATGGGCCCTACCCGCTTAAGCCCTGAGAATTACATTGAAATTGGGTGAAATCTTTGGTTACTACGGCTGTAACAAGGAAATTGAATCTATTTCACGCCAGCGCATGCGCAGAGCGCACCGAGGGTCCGATCATGCTGAAATTCATACTGGAACTCACTAGGCCTTGTCCAAACAACCCTTGAAAATTTGAGCGAAATTGAATCAAAATTGTGAAAGTTATGCGTGTTTGTTGAATTTAACGTTAGCGCATGCGCAGGGCGTACCGCTGGATCAATCATGTTGAAATTTGTATGGGACCTCAAGGGGCCTTATCCGCACCATACCTCAAAATTTGAGCTGAATCAATTCAAAATCGTGGAAGTTATGGCTGTAACAAGGAAATGCGGACAGACTCACAGACTCACAGATTCACAGACTCACAGACTCACAGACCGACAGACACGGAACCAAATTTGTTCAGTAGGCTTTGAAACGCAAAATGCAAGTGGAAATTTTGATTTCTGAAGACAAAAATTTTTTGGCTCACGAAAGTGAACACAAGGCTTCCGCTGCTTCGCAGACTCGGAAGCAATAATGACAATTGAATGTTTGAAAACATGAGTAGAGGTGAATTGGCGGGGGACAACTTCTAAACTTCTAAATTAGATTTCTGAAAACAGAATAATCCTACAGGAAATTTAACGTTCTTTCAAATGGTTTAATTGGATTTTTGCGTTTTTATGCGGTAAGGTAATGAAAAGTTGGAATAACAAAAATTTTCGGATATCTTTAAAACGAAGAACTTCCCGAAAAATGTATACTGAGCATTTTTTGTTCCAAATGAAGAGTGGAATCGATTCCTTGAGTTTCTCCAGAAGGAACTGGGACGCCCTGTATAATCCCTCCTCAAAAATAATTAATTTACGTTTCAAGATAAGTTGGAATAGAAAGTAGTTCTATTAAAAACTAATATAAAATTACGTCTGTACACGCTTTATCTTTTATAAAATTTGCACAAACGTTGACATTTGGCATGCGGGCCGATGATGATGTAAGCATCTTTACATGTACAGCATGTAAGAAATTTTCTTGAATGGGAAAAGGAGAAAAATTGGGAAATAGAAAAGAATAACTATTTAAATACACGAGTACACTTTTGCGGGTATTTCATTATAGACTCATTTCATGAGCTGAATATCCTGTAGGCTGTATCGATATTTTTGCGGGAGTTCGTTCACAACGAGGGCTTGGAATTTCGATCCTCAGCTCATCGTATGACTTTGTGAGTCAAACGGAAAAATCGTCATCCCAGTTGCAGGAAGTGTGTTGTCCATATTCTTCAACCATGCACCAACATTATTATTACCTATGAAGTTAATTTAGTGATCGGGAACAGCGTTTTTTGGCTCAGTCACCTAAAATGTAATTATATTGAACTAGGTCTGATGATTGGTTCAATAGGTACCCTCCAATATGTTTTCTGTTCCGCAACATAATATTAGGTGTCATTTTAGTAGGTATTGTTTGTGCAAACGTAAATACTTTTGTGAAAACTAAAATCGAACATCTTGCGAATGGGAAGTGACCTTGGAACTATAATAGGTTTTCTCACTCGCCTTGTCAATTTCTGAAAAAGTATAGATAACTTTTTCGTACGTACCTATTTCTTTCATTATTATTATTATTATCTAGTTTTTTCCCTCTTCATAGTTGAGACATTTATAGCGGAGAGTGACGCGTATCACGCAAATGAACTCTGCAAATCTGACTCATCAACCTCTCTCGTCGGATGCTTGTTTCATTGTACCGTGCATGATAAAAGGTTCCACGCCCGTGCGCTTTTCAATCAACCGTTCATTTCCATAGTTTCCATGAAAATTATTTTTAGATTGCCGAGAAAATCACTTGAGAAAATTGGAAGTCGGATATTGAAAATGATGGTGTGGGGGGTGGGAGTCTGAGGGAGTACAACGGAGAGGTGGGCTCGTTACATTATCCCTCTCTACAGGAAACGTTCAGTGGTTCAATCATGTGCCTTATATCTTTCATCTCAAAATTGGACACTACCATTTCCACGTATCTAAACGCTGACGTAGGTATCTGTACTTGAAACGTTCAATTTGAAAAATACTATTAAAAAAATAAAATAAAAACAAAATAACCAAAAACTCCAAAAATAACCATAAACAAAAGTGTTATAATATTGTTAATTTATGAACTTAAAAGGGCGGTCAAGAACGGTGAGAGGGGGATACACGCTTAACAGGGGATACACGTTTAACCAGTTAAACACTTTCCTCTTCACCCTACGTCGATATAACATAATCGCGTTATATTCACTTCTGGTATCGTTTGTCCCTGATGAATAAAAACTTCTTTTGAACCCGCTGATACTTTGAGCGGCCTAAATGCATTTACCTACCGTCGCCTCGTTTCGGTGAGCTCGCGTGACGGGAATTCATTATTTTCGGGCCACCGAGTTCCCGATCTTCACGGCAGATTATCTTTTGATACGAGTCGAGTAGGCATATTGTCCATGGTGTAACACTTCCCCTGTGGAGAGGGAACAAACAAGAAACGCTCAAACAAGAGCTCTTACGACGTTATATGTTTCTCTCGTGAGACCTGTCCTGGAATATAGTAAATTTGTATTCTCGCCTCATTATTCTGAGCACAAGCATATATTACAGACCACCCAACAGAAGTTCTCTAGTTCCCTATAACTTAGGGAAATTCTTAAATTCCAAAGAAAAACGGAGTTATTGAAAAAATAGTCTATTTCCACTAATACACGAAAAACGCAAAAAGCACATTTTTTTGCGTTTTTCGTGTATTAGTGGAAATGGACTATTTTTTTAATAACTCCGTTTTTCTTTGAAATGGGTTTCCACAATTTCTTCGCGAGTGATTTAGTTCTTCTTAAATTCCCCATAACTTAGAATTGGCCAGCAGGAGTTTGTAAAGTGAATTATTAATTTTGTGTGGTTCATATAGTACAGTTATATTCTCGCTTCATAATTCTGAGCACAACCATGTATGAGAGACCACCCAACAGAAATTCTCAAGTTCCCTATAACTTTCGAAAATTCTTAAATTCCCTATAACTTGGAATTTCCCAGCAGGAGTCTGTAATTTACAGCGAATTATTAATTTTGTGTGGTTCATATAGCATAGTTGTATTCTCGCCTCATTATTCTGAGCACAAGCATATTGTTCTGTCTCCGCTTCAGTTACCTACGACAGAGGAAGATCCAACCCCATGACTCCCTGACGCGCGTGTTCTGTCCATTTGGACAGCTGAATTCAGTTTTTAGTTCCCTTGGTAACATGGTAACCTTATGTTTTTCTCTCCAATCCTTTTTGGTTTATTATTTTCAATAATGAACCATTGGAATCGAGCATGAAAAAAAAAATTCTTACCCCCCCTCAAAATTTGATGGTTTACGTTTCAAGGTATGTAGAATCCAAAACTGCAATAAAAATATTTCTGTCTGTCCGCCGTACGCCGTACGCCGTACGCCGTACGGGCCACTTTTCTTAGTTACCATGAAAAAAAATTGATGAAATTCGGGTTATAGGTTCCGTTCGGGGTCTAGTTGGTCCTCGAAGCTCGACGTTACTGTGAGTCATCTCTAAGGGGTTCAAAATAGGGGTTGAAATTTTCAAAACGCCTATACCATTTTTTTACGTAAATATTTTTACGGTTTTAAATAGTTCTTGAACTTGCGAGTTTTTTAAGACCATCCGGAGCATCGTACGTCCAGCCGTTCGTTCACAGTAAGGCCCCGAAGTTTGCACCGACAGGCATTTTCGACTCCAGTGTGAATGAAATTGTATACAATCCAAACCAAATCTCGTAACCAGAGACGCGCCCACAATAGGAATTTGTGAATACGGCCAATCATTGGTAGGGATCACCTGATTATATTGGCGGAGTATGAAGTCGAGTTGGTTGTTCTGTGATATTATTTAATTTGAAAAATGATGGCTCTATTGGAGTTTGTTGGTAGGTAGTGAAACTTGAACAAACGTTGAAGTATTATTGATGGGTAAATTATTACTACGGTAAATCATTACTCAACGGTAAATTATTACACAACGGTTCATTATACCATCTACGTAGAAGGGGCTGGAGTTTGTTGGTAGGTACTTTTGCAACTTTTTTCACTCCTCATCAACAATTTCTTTTCAGAACTTCATTATGTGTGTTTCTTTTTGTTAGGTACTGTTTGTCATCGGCAGAATTATTTTAGCAACATTTAACTCGTGATTTAGGTAGGTACCTAGTAACGAGTACGGGGTTAGGTACTAACCTACGGAGGGTCTGCGATCTACATAATATGCGTATAATAGAGTAGTACATATCATATATTATATAGACGGGTTATCTATACATAGAGCTGTGATCTGTAACGGAAGGGTATTCTATACAAAATAATAAACCGTTGTGCAGGGATTTGCAGGGTTTTTTTGTATGCTTTGTTCGCGAGATTTTCAGTCGTCTCCTTTATAATTGCTCTCCCAGTTTCAGTACTTGTAAATACATAATCAATGAATTCGCTCTAGTGTTGTGCTGTTTTTTTCTCTAGTAATAACGGTCAATACCCAACACATATATTACAGACCACCCAACAGAAATGCTGAAGTTCCCTATAACTTAGGAAAATTCTTAAATTCCCTACAACTCAGGGAATTTAAGTTCCCTATAACTTAGGGAAAATTCTTAAGTTCCCTATAACGTAGGAAAATCCTTGAATTCCCTATAACTTAGAATTGCCGAGCAGGAGTATGTTTTTTAATTTAATTATTCTGTTAATAAATTATATTCTGTTAATTATTCTGTTAAATTAATTATTCTGAGCACAAGCAGGTATTAGAGACCACCGAACAGAAATTCTCAAGTTCCCTATAACTTAGGTAATTTAAGTTCCCTATAACTTAGGAAAAATTCTTAAGTCCCCAATAACTTATGGAAATTCTTACATTTCTTATAACTTAGAATTGCTCAGCGAGATTCTGTAATTTACAGTGAATTAATGATTTCGTGTGGTTCAGAAACACTGGAAAAGCGCAGGCGAGTGGTGGATATTACCTTTTTGAGTAAACTGCTGAATGGCTCAGTCGATGCGCCAGAAATCCTGTCAGTGATTTCGATTACCAGGCAGTACTCGGAACGATGCCTTGTACAGTGTACCGAGTGTACCCACCAACTATTTACTTATCCATCCCATACACAGAATGGAGCAAATTTGTAATGTAATCTACTACAGTGAGCACGATTTTGATATATTTTCCGTTAATATTGCTTCCCTTGAACAAATTTTATCTAATTTGTAATTTTCGTTTCGCAGAATATGTATTTTTTGGTTTATTATTTTCAATAATGAACCATTGGAATCGAGCATGAAAAAAAAAATTCTAACCCCCTCAAAATTTGATGGTTTACGTTTCAAGGTATGCAGAATCCGAAAATGCAATAAAAATCTTTCTGTATGTCCGCCGTACGCTGTACGGGCAACTTCTCTGAATTACCATGAAAGAAAATTGATGAAATTCGGGTTAAAGGCTCCATTCGGGGTCTAGTTGGTCCTCGAAGCTCCGCGTTACTGTCAGTCATCTCTAAGGGGTTCAAAATAGGGGTTGAAATTTTCACAACGCCGTATCTCGAAAACTTACGATAGAAGGGTATGGTTTTTTTTGCGTTATTAAATTTGTCTTGAGCTAAACAGTTTTTTGAGACCACCCGGAGCATTGTACGTATAGCCGTTCGTGTGCACCAGAAAGCTTCGTCAAAACGACCGCGAATCAAACGGCATAAATACGGCCGGGATATCATCACTAGGGAGCACCTGATTACAAGGATGGCTGTATGAAGTCGAGTTGGTTGTTCTGCGATATATTTCCTTTGATAAGTGATGGACGATTGGATTTTGTTGGTAGGTACTTGTGAAACTTGAACAAACTTTGAAGTATTATTGATGGGTAAATTATTACACTACGGTTCATCTACCAAGAAGGGGCTGGATTTTGTTGGTAGGAACTTGTGAAACTTGAAAAAACTTTGAAGTATTATTGATGGGTAAATTATTACACAACGGCAAAATTATTACACAACGGTAAATTATTACACAATGGTAAATTATTACACAACGGCAAATTATTACACAACGGCAAATTATTACACAACGGTTCATCTCTCGGGGGGGGGGGGGGGGGTGGATTTTGTAGATCAGTACTTTTGCAACTTGAGCAACCGTTGAAGTATTATAATTGATGGGCAAGTTATTACACAACGGTTCAATATAGGTATTGACCACAGAAAACAGTGATCTACGCAGAAGGGGCATCTATTTCACTCCACATCAACAATTTTCCTTTAGAACTTCATTATTTGCGTTTCTTTTTGCCGTTTTAGTTACTGTTTTTCATCGGCTGTATTATTTTAGCAACATTTAACTCGTGATTTAGGTAGGTACCTAGTAACGAGTACGGGGTTAGGTACTAACCTACGGAGGGTCTGCGATTCACATAATATGTATAGAGTAGTACATATTATATTATATAGAAGGGTTATCTATACAGAGAGCTGTGATCTGTAACAGAAGGGTATTCTGTACAAAATAATAAACCGTTGTGCAGGGATTTGCAGCGTTTTTTTCATTTTTTGCTCGTAGAAATTTTTTTAACTTTCCTTTTGCTCTAATCAATTTCTACTATAATTATACTCTAAGTGTCACCTTGCGTAATGTAATACGTTAAACTCCGTATATACTGGGCTTTCAGCCCATAATACAAATCAACGCATTTTTGAGCCAGAAAATTAATGATAGCAGCTCGAAACAAATATTTTACTGCGGCTGAAATTGTTAAATCCCAATTCGATTTTCTTGTTCAGGGACTACTCAAACACAATATGCATCAGAAAAGTCACGCGCCAGTCAAATGTCAATCCAAGCCGAATATTACTAAATCTGTTACTTGAAGTATTTTGTGAAATTACGATATGAGGCTCATGTGTGATTGTCGAATGTTTAATAATCCTGGGCTTGGCCGACTTCCGTCCCGTTTATGTTGTTGCACCGTTTGTCGTTTTAGCTGGGTTCATCCTTTTGCAATTACCCACTGGCCAAGAACTTTGAAATAGTGCGTTGGGAACGCCGCACAGTGGGGAAATGAGGGAAAAAACCCAAAACAGGCGGTCTCCGATTGGTCCAATATTGGTTGTTAACATTTGGGCCCTAGTTGAGTCCCGAAACTTTGCAGCCAGATCGGAATATACCCAGGGGTGTTATGAGTGAAAATGTGTATAAAAATAGGTACTTTTTGTGTTTTAGCAACATGTTAGTAACATGAGCTTTTGAGATATCGTTTTCCATGTTTTTGGGACGAGAAGACCGAATATGAAGTCGATTTTGACCAAAGAGTGGAAAATTGAGTTTCCAACGAAGTTTCAGCCTTAAATTTACATTACATTTTGGTCTAAAATCGTCGTTCTTCCGCACAAGTTTGGGTCCCCATTTGGGAACACATTTGGGTCCTAGTGTTGTGCTCCGAAGCACGGCAGCCCGATCGGCATACACCCAGGGGTGTTATGGGAGAAAAATAGATTTATAAGTAGGGGTTTTCGAGGGATTTTTGAGGTTTTAGTGAACATGAGCTTGTGAGGTATCGTTTTCCATGTTTTTTAGGGCGAGAAGACCAAATATTAAGATTATTTTTACCAAAGGAATTGAGGCTGTAACGAAGGTTAAGCTCCCGAAATAATTTTTTATGAATCAAAAACATGGGAAGTTATCTGAAATCACCATACATTAAAAGTAGTATCAACAGTTGAATCAAGACAATTAAATGGTATTATCAATGATCAAAAATAATCTGTAAAAAAAAAGCCGAGCCTAATTCGTGTTTTTGGGTGGCCGAAATTGGTGGAAACCATAAAAAATAGCCATTTAAATAACTGCACATGAAAGCAATAAATGAACAGCCAACAGGTCTGTACGTATACCCATGTGAAAAGGACTTTGCAGCGTTTTTTTTTTTCAAATTGAACTTGGAGCTTGAAAACTGGTTAGATCCGTAGGTGCTGCGGTCTGAACCAAAATCGCCCCGACCCGTGACCTAAGCATCAGATGGTAATTTTTTTAAATATTTTTTTGGATTTTACGTATGTCTTACTTAAAAACCTTGTAAATCAAATTTTGAGATGTGGATGTAAACTTTCTTCTGCTCAGATAATCATTGAATAGTAAACCAAAGTTGAGTGGTCTGAACACGTATTTATCTCATTTGGTCCCTAGTAGATGAGTGGTGGTTTTCATTGTAGACTATTCGGTGTGAAAATGCTTGTGGGACTACTTTTCCGTTTGTGTGGCTGTGTAATAAACACGTATAATTATGTTGTATGTAGTAGTTTGAATAGGTAATACACGAGCCTGTGTCTGGTTCCCTGAAGCTATTTATCTATCACATCAACCAACAACTGAGACGTAGTGAAATTCCGAGTGCGCGGGATATCCATTAAAACGTTTCAGGAATCGCATTCCGCATTATCTACCGCCCACCGCAGCCAGGGACGATGCAGTACGCTCAACGTCCCAAACTAATGTGGAACTGCGGAGGAGGCCGGTGTGTCTGTACATCCGTCTACACGTGTTTGTGTGTTTGTATGTGTGTATGTGTGTGTGTGTGTCTGATAAGTAAAACCGGAACTACAGCTGCCGGGCCGGCGGAAGTGACAGGGAGAGCAGTTTCCCGGTCAGGAACGACCGCTCCTCGAGGGCATATCCCACATCTGGCCCTCCATTTACCACTGCATTACTGCCCTCGAAACCCGGTACAGGCCCGTAATACATTCCTAATGGAATACCATTTTTGCTTCTATGAATCAGAAGTTAATCTCGGTTTATTTGCCGAACAACCGTTAACGCCCTTCTGCTTACTACTGTCACGAGGAAATTGTAAACTGTTGAATCTCTGGTAAGGATATCAACTATCTAAATTCTTGAGACATTTACTACGAGGCTACCATTAAACGACGTCTAAGTCTCAAAAATGGTGCGTGTTCCATCATGAGTACACCGAGCTATGTATAAATATATATAAATATATGAATTTATTATAATTATTTAATTATGTTTATCAAAATATATAAAAAGAAAAGACACATAAATATTTTGAATTTGGTCAAAATGAAATCGAGTCACATCAATTTAAAATCCGGTGTTATTCAGAACACCCATTACTTCATCATATATCTGGTAGGTAGGTGTTTTAGTAAAATTCAAGCGTTAAGAAAAATACCTACCTACCGTTATTCTGAAATGACTCCCTGAATGGACCTCATCAAACTACTTCAGATAAAAATTGGGGCAAACTGCAATAGGTACCGTATTTCCAATAAAAATTCAGTAAAACCACCTTTTTGAGTGTTTTTAAAGGGGAGGGGAAACGCCATAAGGAATAGTCACGACCACCAGTGACATAACGGTCTTGTATACTGAAGAGACCAAGAATTTTTCTGAAACGGATATAAAATACATTCCTGACAGCTCGCTGTACCTCACTGTAAGTCGTGCACAGTTGGGGCAATACGGAAAAGAAACCAAGCAGGAAATTTTGTATAGGAAATTTGGAGCGAATTCTGAATGTATCCCCAAGTTTTTGTACCTGGACTAGCTTATTAAGTACCTGCTATTTTTTTTATAACGAAACCAAAACTCTGTCAAATGTTCCCCGTAGTTTATTATTTCTGTCTGGATCACTGTGCTACACGCAATGAAACGCCCAACGCTTTTTCTTGGTACCTGAACACCTACTTACCTACATTGTGAATTTCGTAATTTTTTTACCTACCTACCGACAAATGGAAACCATTTATTAAAAATAAAAATAAATAAAAACGCTGCAAATTATTACAAAAAGGTTTATTATTTACTTGTATAGATGCCCCTGCTGCGGGGATCACAGTTTTCTGTGGTCAATACCCTCGAGCTCCCACCAGGAAAGCCCTAAATCGAGTACTGGAGCCTGCCCCGGAACGAAAGTTTCGTACAAATGTGTGGGATTTACGAATTCAATCATTAGTTATTTTGAAGTTATTCATGAAGGATAAGGCAAATAATAAACCGTTGTGCAATAATTTACCGTTGTGTAATAATATGCCCATCAATAATACTTCAACGGTTGTTCAACTTGTAAAAGTACCTACCAACAAACTCCAGCCCTTCTCCGTAGATGGTATAATGAACCGTTGTGTATTACCAATCGCTAATACTTCAATGTTTATATCAGCAAACTCCAAAAGTCTCCTACTTTTCAAATGAAGTAATATCACAGAACAACCAACTCGACTTCATACTCCGTGAATGTAATCAGGGGCTCCCTAGCAATGATTATCTCTGGCCAATTCCCGATTGTTATCGCGTCCCTAGTGATGATATTTGAGCTGAATATATACAATTTCATTCACCCAGCTGTTGAAAAAGCCTGTCGGTGCAAACTTCTGGGCCTTACTGTGAACGAACGGCTGGAAGTACAATGCTCCGGGTGGTATTAAAAACCTCCCAAGTTCGAGAAATATTTCAAACCGCAAAAAAAAATGCGAGAAAACGGCGTCCTGGAGGCTTCAACCCCTATTTTTCACCCCTTAGGGATGATTGGCATTAACGCCGAGTTTCGAGGACCAACTAGACCCCAAATGGGACCTATAAACCGAATTTCGTCAATTTTGGTTCATGGTAACTAAGAAAAGTGCGAAGGGACGGACAGAAATTTTTTTATTGCACTTTCGGATTCTACATACCTTGAAACGGAAACCAAAAAATTTTGAGGGGGGTGTTGAAAATTTTGTTTTCATGCTCGATTCCAAGGGTTCATTACTGAAAATAATAAACCAGAAATTACAGGTAGTTTCTTGCCGTTTACTCAACTAATATTTCAGAACAATATACTCGATTTCATAGAACCGCAACTGATTTCAATCAGGTGTTACGTATCACTGATGACTTCTCGCCTGTCATTTGAATCATACTTGTAGAACAAGATCATCATTAGTCGTGGCGACGTTTTTATAGTTTTCGTTGTCGAAGGAAAAATAAAATTGCTCTATCTTCACGTCCGCGCTTTATGCCATCCGCGCTTGTCTTTAACGTGATTGTACCATCTGGTGAAAAACTTATCATATTTATGTTCCTGACTCCCTCAGCGCATTACAAGCCATCCGCCAAGGGAGTTGATGCCCATCCGCTGGTAGCTGAGGTACTAATTAGAATCCAGTGCCATTTTGAACGTGACATCTCAGTAAATTGTATTCTGCAGAGTACTTGGGCGATCCGGTGTAACAGGGAACGCACCTTGCACGAATCACTTAATACTCATGAAATACAGTGCCATGCTGTTCTGGATAAGTAGCCAGAATCTATCTATAAACCGACTGATCGGAATTACACGTAGTCCACAGCAGCTATTAATGAAATATTGTTCAACCATGTCATTAAAAAATAAAGATGAAGGTCGTTCAAATGGTAGATTGTAATACCTAGTAGTCGAGTGGTAACAATTACTGTTCAATTAATGTTCCACATTCAGTAAATGGTTGATTAATGGGTGGAAACCTTGGAATAGTTAGGTCCTTAGGATCGTCAATGGCACCCCAAGGAAAAATCCTCGTGCAATCGTGTTTCCATGATAAATTAGGTATCAATTATAATTTTAATTTTTTTCATGATCAATTATTATTATTATTTTAATTTTCCTAATTTGATTCAAGAAGTTCAGCAAGCAAATAAAATAATATTGCTAAAGATAAAGAAAGGAAAGGAAAACGGATATCAACTTCCCAATTTGACTACTAAGTTTTTCACTGCAGACCAGTCGTGCCGCAATTCCCAATTTCGGATCGTCGAAGACTCACATTAAACTTGGAGTTCCACCCATTCGTCCCAAAATCATATAACTAAGGGGTCTCATTCCTTGAAAGTTCCGGATATTGGAAAGATACTCAAAACCGCCAAGTCGAATTTTTCTTAAGTTTTATTCTTTCCGGTTCGTGCAGCTCCCAGTCCTTTTTTGTGACTTGTTAAAAAACTTTTCGGAAGAGGATGATGGGCAGGACCGACAAAAACAAGAGGAGAACTTTTCTCTTGGCGTAGCTTTATGTATTCGAGTTTCCCCAAAAAGTTTTCGAGGATTCACTTCATTATTCTTGGTAATTTATTTAAGTGGATTTTATTTATAAATTCCACCTTAGGTTTCCGAATATCACGGTAGGGGCAGGTGTGTGAATCTTTCAAAAGCCTGTAACATTATTACAGAAAATTACATTATTCCTCAGATTTATTCATCTTGGATAGCTCTCCACTATGAGGATGGGTAGTGAATCTCGAATAAAGTTCAAAATTGATGAAAAACCAAATGAAATTTATTGATTAAGTATATTCACACGACAGAGCTTGTATGTGTGTTTATGTGGGTGTGGTTTTTAAGCTTTAGACATGAATAACATGAACCTATGAGCTGTCTGTCCTACCAACCAAGGAGAAACGTCAAGTCACACGAACTAGATCACTCGCGAAGAAATCTTGGAAACCCATTTCAAAGAAAAACGGAGTTATTGAAAAGTTGTATATTTCGCCTAATTCAAGAAAAAATGCGAAAAATTCAATGTTATAGCGGTTTTGTCAGTAACAAACAATAACTGTACGCCCCTTTCCGCCCTACCTTCCTTTCACTTTTTGACATTAACTTCCAGGGCCAGTAAGAATCGACCCCCTTTCACTTGGTTCCCTTCACCATTCATCTTCAAAACCAATCCCAATCGTCCACCCTTCACTAGGGACGCGCTAACAACCGGGAATTGGCCCGAGATCATCATTGCTAGGGAGCACCTGATTATAATCACGGAGTATGAAGTCGAGTTGGTTGTTCTGTGTTCATTTGAACAATGATGGCTCTTTTGGAATTTGTTGATAGGTAGTGAAACTTGAACAAATGTTGAAGTATTATTGATGGGTAAATTATTACACAATGGTAAATTGTTACACAACGGTTCATTTATACCATCTACGCAGAAGGGGCTGGAAATTGTTGGTAGGCACTTTTGCAACTTTTTTCACTCCACATCAACAATTTCCCTTCAGAACTTCATTATTTGTGTTTCTTTTTGCCATTTTAATTAGGTACTGTTTGTCATCGACAGAATTATTTTAGCAACATTTAACTCCTGATTTAGGTAGGTACCCAGTAACGATTACGGGGTTAGGTACTAACCTACGGAGGATCTGCGATCTACATATATATTAGTACATATATTATAATTATATAGAAGGGTTATCTATACAGAGAGCTGTTATCTGTAACAGAAGGGTATTCTGTACAAAATAGTAAACCGTTGTGCAGGGATTTGCAGCGTTTTTTAATTTTAAAAAGCTAATTCCTGATCATTGTTTTGTATGTAATGGAAAACTAAATGTCTTCAATGTATTAAAAAAAAAAAGTAATGTAGCTTACCTACTTACGTATTAGTGTACAAAAATCATGGTTCAATTACAAATGATTCAAGGTGATCGTGAGAAGAAGTCGGTCAAATTAATGTAAATCTCGCCAAAACTTGTCAACTTCCTTAGTGTCTGTCTGTATTTTTTTCAGATCCCGCATTTTCTTTTCATTTATGAGATGTTACCCAGTGGGTTAGCTTCTCGTGGTTAGTAAGCTTATATTGACAGGGTTAACATTGTTTACTTGAATATTGAAATAAAACGTAAACAAAAAACCGTAAACGTAAAACATCGACAAATAGTGTATGTAACCGAATGAAATGAAATCATCACTGAAGTCCTAAGATTATGTAAACAACCCGCCGTAGCTGGGTGGGGGAGCGTAGCTGGGTGAGCAACCGGGTTCAAGGTAAAACTCCACATATCCTGGACTTGTCGTATTTCTCCTCATCACAAAAGATTCCCAAATCTCTATCTTCGTTTCAGACCTCAGGAATGGTCGGGTTTATCTAGAAACTCGTGCCTCCACATCAAAAGATAACATTTATGAACAAAACGCTGCAAATCCCTACACAACTCTCCGTACAGTTGTTACAGATCACAGCTCTCCGTATTTATATATTATAACCCTTATATATATATATATATATTACGTTGATCCTTAGTGCCTAACCCTGTACTCGTTATCAGGTATCTACCTAAATCTTGTGTTAAATAATATTGCTAAAATAATTCTATCAATGGCAAAAAGAAATAAAAATGAAGTTCTGAAGGGAAATTGTTGATGTGGAGAGTGCAATATTCAGTCCCGGTTGGGTTTCGATCTCGGCAACTTTGGCGCTCCAGTCCGTCGCTTAGACCATTGCGCTGCAGCGCCATCCTGTCCGAGAGGTCAGTTTTGTTTGCTCTAAACTCAGCTTGATGACTGCATACACACTGCTCTTTCGGGGCAAATTTTATGGCAACATCGTAGAATGCTCCGGTTGGTCTCAAAAATTCAGAAAAATCAGACTATTTAAAAAAGCGAAAAAAACCCACACCTCAAAATTAAATTTCCCGACGTAGAGATACCCTGGATCAACCCCTATTTTTCACCCGTTAAGAGTTCAGTGACAGTAACGCCGAGCTTTGAGGACCAACTATGGCCCAAACGGGACTCATGTACCAAATTTCGTGAATTTTGGTTCATGGGAACTAAAGAAAAAGCCGTGGAAGACGGACGGAAATATTTTTATTCCACCCTATTCGTAGTCTACGTCCCTTGAAACGTAAACCATAGAATTTATTCTTTTTATTTTTTTTCACGGTTGATTCCAAAGGTTTATTGTTGAAAATAATAAAGCAAAGACGGGGATGTGCCCAAGTGAAGTCAGAATTTCCACGATATGTTTGTTTATGCTTAAGGGATTTCATTTAATTTTGCGATATGATGTACTTTTACTTGTCTATTTGTGGAAATAAAAATAGGTAATAAACCAAAAAAAAGACGGAGTTTGGTTTTTTTTTTTGGACATGTTTCTGAAACGACTGGTTCATAATTATATTATATTCCCAAAATTCTGTGTAAAACATGGAAGGGGCAAAGGTGAGTACCTTGAATGAATATGACGTTTTTATGTCGAGTTCAATTCACTTCCGGACAAACTCTTGAAAGAAATAATCTACATCATGAGATGAAGAGAATTCTCAGAAAGAAGGAGTGCATTTACGAGTAGACGGAGCGAATGAATTCCGGGGAATACTCCGACCTCCGCTTCGTCGCATATATAAATAATATCGTTTGCATGCGGCATTTGCGAGCGGGAAATGGGGTTTCTTGCCATTGGATTTGGAAACGGGAGAAGATAACCAATCTGCAGCCTTTGATATTATCATTTATGGACAAACCTTGTTCAGCTCTGCAAAGAGGATGTAGTTGTGTACGAATGCGTGATAAGGAAGCAAGTTGGAGAGTACCTGCTGACCAATTCTGCAATAGGCAGACATTGTTTACATATAAGTAGGCCCTGGCATCTCCCGAACGGTGTAGAACTCTTCAATGCCAACTTGGTATGGTTTCTACGTCGAATCCTATTGGATTCTTGGCCCACTAGGCTAATTCCAACAGTTACGTGGGACCGTACTTGTACTTCATTAAATAAGCCCCATGGAATTAGCTTTTAAAAAAGAAACACCATCAAATTCTGTACATTTAAACGTTAAGCATTTTTAGCCTAACAGATATTTTGTACACTACGAGAGGGCAAAAGCCCGTATGTGCATGGAAAATAAATAAATAAATAAATAAATAAATAAATTTTCGATGAAACTGGCTTGGTTCCTTTAACGAAAAGCATTTCATTGACCTTACTCAACCGCAGGTAACTCAGGTCGCAGGACATACCCTCACAATTGCGACGACATAACTGTGACGTAGCACCAAGGTACCTACTGGTCAGCTGATCGGCCATTTTACGCCTCCAATTCTTCAGTATTTTCAGCTAGGAGTTACGCGTATTAAGTTAGCCTTTCCTGATGCCATCATTCACTATTAAAATGTATTCTCTCTAATATCACATTGAACTTTTTAAATTCCTAATAAATTTCATAATAATTAATCAATGGGAAAATGTTGCTTATCTCCTGTATGAAGTGGGGTCGCCTCCTGCACCTTCCTCATTGTACTGTTAACTCCGGCACTGTCAGCTTCTTCACAGCAAAACGGAAGTGAGAAGCAAGAGGGTGTCAACCAAAGGTCGAAAAGGGCATCTAAGTAGGCGTAGGAAATGAGTAAAGTATGACTAGAAGACATATAAAGTGTGCCAACCTTACGATTCAAGGACAAAAGGAAATCTTATCAAAGACGCTTCTTACAAACAGCCTTCCTCCGCGTTACAGGAAAGTTCATAAATTAAATTTCTTCAGAGGTTAGCTCAAAGGAGAAACTAAAAGGTGCCTTTGTCTAAACGGTAGACATAAAGAACGTTTATGAATACGGCGCATAGGCTCATTATATTCGTTTTCATTATCTTGAACTTGCAATTGTTCGTAAATTTTTCGGAGGCTGGGTATGAGCCGTTTCAATCGGTTCATGATTCGCACTGCCTGGGTACATAGTTTTTTGAAATGTTTTCGATGCAAACCCGTTATAGAGCATCCTGAATTCATCCTCAGATTTGGAAGATGGAAGTTGTTATATTAATACAAAAGTAGGTCAAATTTGAGATTTTATGGATCAAATATCGCTGAGAATCGTCAAGAAATGCTACAGCAAAAATAATCAGAAATGCTCCGAATTTATCAAAAAACTGTATTGGATAACGACTTGAGACAGAAAGAAACTATTTTAGTATAGGTAAGGTGCCTATTTAAAAATATCAATTTTCTTTCTTACATGAAAAATATGTAGGTCGAAAATTTAGTTTTCGCTTGAAGTCAGAATATATCCGGCAAACCTCATTAAGAGGTTGGAAGATGGTAATTTTTTTGCTTTTTCACTACTGAAGGTAGGGACGCGTTGTATTCGTGAATAAGTAAAACAAAATAGTGTCCTCCAAAATGAAAATTTTCACAACCATTTTGCGTTTGAGACATCGAGGGACGTTTTTGTTCCGTGTCTCTGTCTTTCTGGTTCTGTCTGTCTGTGGTGATTCCTTGTAACGCCCATAACTAACCGAAATAACGGTCGAAATGGGCTGAAATTTAATGGGTAGGTGCAGGTTGGGTCACAAATGGTCCCGTACTAAAATCATTGAAAAAGTACCGTAACTTTCATCTGCGCGTGCGCAAACGGGAAATACTTGGAACGCCCATAACAACCTTAAATATACTTGAAATGAGTTCAAACTTGGAGGGTCGATCAGGAATAATACTTTGATAATTCCAAATGAATTTCATCGGAATCGTAATATAGCTTTCGTCTGCACATGCGCGAACGTGAAATGTTGACCATTTCCCTGTAACGCTTCCAACTACGCGAAAAATAGTCGTAGAGGGCTGAAATTCTGAGGGTGCACGCGTGTTTGACGCAGACGGTCCCATTCCAAAATCATGGGAATCGTCCCGTCTGCGCATGCGTAAACGTGAAATACATGAAACGCCCGTAACTACCTTAAATATCGTTGAAATGAGTTCATATTTGGAGGGTCGATGAGGAATAACACTTTGATAATTGCATATGACTTTCATTCGTCTGCGCATGCGCAGACGAATGAAATGTTGACAGTTTCCTCGTAGCGCTTCTAACTATGCGAAAAATATTCGTAGTGAGCTGAAATTTTGAGGGTACATGCGGGTTGGATCGCAGATGGTCCCGTATCAAAACCAACCTACCCAACTACTCTATACGTTCATGTGTTTCAAGTGAGGAAGCTATACTGTCTACGAAAACTTAGGCTTTGCTTGAAGCCGGAATATATCCGGTAAGCTTCATTAGGAGGGTGGAAGATGGTAATTTTTTAGTCTACAATAATGCATTAATTTAATCACAAAAACGTTTAGAGGGGATGTAAATAGTAAAACTTGTATTTTCTAGTAGCTACTTTGTTCGCCCATAAATTCGTCATGCTGCACTACTAAATGTAGTGCAGCATAGCTGGTGTGTGCACTACTAGATGTACTTACTAATTAGTTATTTTCAAATAGGTACATACCGTCAGCAATAGATTAATATCCGTTTATCCACTCGTTTCAGATATATATATATTTGTATATATCCTGTTGAAGTCGCACTGAAAACCAAAACACTTGTCACTGTAAATACGCACTGGGATGTTGTACGCGGGCGCCGAGCGTTGTGTGCTTTCTCGCGGGCAGTGAGGACTGTTGTGCGCCCTGGGCCACAGGTGATTTACATCGCACGTCCCAAGGCTTCGTCCCCACTTCACTTCACTCTCTCCCTCATCGCTCCACGACAATTATCGCTACTTCTGTCTCATTACAGTTCTTTGTCCGCTGTTATGGTTATTTTAAATAATTTTTTTTAAACTAATAATTATTCACTCATTTGTTCCCTATTCTTTTGACATCTAAAGTAAACATACAGGTAAAGGATTTGCCACTGGACTTCAGCGGTGTAAATCAAAATGTTAAGCTCTTGAGTTTTGCTGGAAATTGTAAGCTGTCTCACTGTTTCCATTTTATTTTACTCATTTATTTATTATTCCTTAGTTATCACGGGCCAAATATTTATTAATGAAATTTGGTTTGTAAGTCCCATTTGGGGTCTAGTTGGTCCTCGAAACTCGGTGTTACTGGTAGCAAGGGGTGAAAAATAGGGGATGACATTTTCAGAACATCGTAGCTCGAAAACTTGAATTTTATTGATCAATTTTATTTTTGCACAATACATGACTTTACAAATTATAACAATTCAAACAATTCTCTTCTTAAAATTTAGTTAACCTAAATACAATTCTTTGATTAATACGTAATTCTTTAAGAATTCCCTATTGTTGTAGGCCTATTGTGAACACACAGTTTCAGCCAAGTCCAGTGCTTTATGTGCTCAAGGTTGAGCATCAACCGAAACTTGAAGGAATAACAAATCCAAATAAAGAAAATTAATCTAACATTGGTATAAATAGGTAAATAAATAAATACCGTTTTCAATAAATTTATACCAACTGTCCTGATCGGGACAGTGTTAATGAACTCACTGATTGCTCCTACGAGTTTTGAGTTCTTTCTTTTTTCCATAAGACGACGGTAAAAATCGAATGAGTTGTTTATGAGAACTCTCACTCTATATTGTGGGCTTCTTTGTTAACAAGATTTAGTTTTTACTTGGTTGAAGGGTATGGTTTTTATGGCGGTTTCAAGTTGATTCGAAACTTCGATTTTTATTTTTATTTTTTGAGACCCGTACTTCCAGCCGTTCGCTCATAGTAAGGCCCGTGAATTGTGACCCCAACAACTTCGTCAACATGATTGTGAATCATTACTAAGGAACAGAAGATTATAAGCGTGACCATATGAAATACTCGTTGATCCAAGACAGTTACTTCGTTCATTCAAAGAATGATGGTTATTTTGGATGTTGGTGGCAGACGGTACTTTCTCACCTATTTGGTGATAGCTACAATTTTGTCGTTCACGGTCAAGCGAATCATCGAAATCGACTGAAAATTTTGGAATATGTCCTAATTAGGTTCACCGACCATCAGAATTTCAAGTGGGGAGTTCTCGGTACATGTTATATAGACCGCAGACACTCCGTAGATTAGTACCTAACCCCGCACTCGTTACAAGGTACCTACCTAAATCACGAGGTAAATGTTGCTAAAATAATTCTGTCGATGATGAACAGTAACTAAAATGGCAAAAAGAAACGCAAATAATGAAGTTCTGAAGGAAAATTGTTGATGTGGAGTGAAATAGATGCCCCTTCTGTGTATATCACTGTTTTCTGTGGTCAATACCTACCTTCGTGGTCAAGTATAATGAACCGTTGTGTAATAACTTGCCCATCAATAATACTTCAACGGTTGTTCGAGTTGCAAAAGTACCGATCAACAAAATCCAGCCCCTTCTTGGTTGATGCACCGTTGTGTAATAATTTATCGTTGTGTAAAAATATTTACCGTTGTGAAATAATTTGCCGTTGTGTAATAATTTACCATTGTGTAATAATTTACCCATCAACAATACTTCAACGTTTGTTCAATTTACAAAAGTACCGATCAACAAAATCCAGCCCCTTCTTGGTAGATGAACCGTTATGTAATAATTTACCGTTGTGTAATAATTTACCGTTATTAAATAATTAACCGCTGTGAAATAATTTACCGTTGTGTAATAATTTGCCATTGTGTACTAATTTACCATTGTTTAATAATTTACCCATCAATAATACTTCAACGTTTGTTTAAGTTTCACAAGTACCTACCTACCAACAAAATCCATTAGTCCATCACGTATCAAATGAAATAATATCGCAGAACAACCAACTCGTCTTCATACAGCCTTCCTTGATTATAATCAGGTGCTCCCTAGCGATGATATCCGGGCCGGATTTATACCATTTGATTCACGATCGTGTTGACGAAGCTATTTGGTGCACACGAACGGCTGGACGTACAGTGCTCCGGGTGGTCTCAAAAAATTGTTTAGCTCAAGGCAAATTTAATAACGTGAAAAAAACCATACCCTTCAATCGAAAGTTTTCGAGCTACGGCGTTCTGAAAATGTCAACCCCTATTTTGAACCCCATAGAGATTACTGACAGTAACGTCGAGCTTCGAGGACCAACTAGACCCCGAGCGGAACCTATAACCAGAATTTCATCCAATTTTTTTTTCTTCGTGGTAACAAGAAAAGTGGCCAGTACGGCGTACGGCGGACAGACCGAAAATTTTTATTGCATTTTCGGATTCTGCATACCTTGAAACGTAAACCATCAAATTTTGAGGGGGGGTTAGAATTTTTTTTTTTCATGCTCGATTCATTATTGAATGATTGAATGGTTCATTATTGAAAATAATAAACCAAAATTTCTGTCCGTCCGCCGTACGCCGTACTTCGCACTTTTCTTAGTTATCATGAACCAAAATTAATGAAATTTGGTTGGTAGGTCCCGTTTGGGGTCTAGTTGGTCTTCGAAGCACAGCGCTACTGTCAGTCATATCTAAGGGGTGTAAAAGAGGGGCGGAAATATTCAGAACGCAGTAACTCGAAAACTTTTAATAGAAGGGTATGGTTTTTTTTACGTTTTCAAATTGATCGTGAACTAAAGAAATTTTTGAGACCACCCGGAGCATTGTACGACCAGCCGATCGTCTGTTGCGAAAAGCTTCGTCAACACGATTGTGAATCAAACGGTATAAATCCGGCCGAGGTATCATTGCTAGGGAACACCCGATTATAATCACGAATGCCTGTACGATGTCGAGTTGGTTGTTCTGTGATATTATTTCATTTGAAAAATGGTGGATCTTTTGGATTTTTGGTTTATTATTTTCAATAATGAACCATTGGAATCGAGCATGAAAAAAAAAATTCTTACCCCCCCTCAAAATTTGATGGTTTACGTTTCAAGGTATGTAGAATCCAAAACTGCAATAAAAATATTTCTGTCTGTCCGCCGTACGCCGTACGCCGTACGGGCCACTTTTCATAGTTACCATGAAAAAAAATTGATGAAATTCGGGTTATAGGTTCCGTTCGGCGTCTAGTTGGTCCTCGAAGCTCGACGTTACTGTGAGTCATCTCTAAGGGGTTCAAAATAGGGGTTGAAATTTTCACAACGCCTATACCATTTTTTTACGTAAATATTTTTACGGTTTTAAATAGTTCTTGAACTTGCGAGTTTTTTAAGACCATCCGGAGCATCGTACGTCCAGCCGTTCGTTCACAGTAAGGCCCCGAAGTTTGCACCGACAGGCATTTTCGACTCCAGTGTGAATGAAATTGTATACAATCCAAACCAAATCTCGTAACCAGAGACGCGCCCACAATAGGAATTTGTGAATACGGCCAATCATTGGTAGGGATCACCTGATTATATTGACGGAGTATGAAGTCGAGTTGGTTGTTCTGTGATATTATTTAATTTGTTGGTAGGTAGTGAAACTTGAACAAACGTTGAAGTATAATTATTGATGGGTAAATTATTACTACGCTAAATCATTACTCAACGGTAAATTATTACACAACGGTTCATTATACCATCTACGTAGAAGGGGCTGGAGTTTGTTGGTAGGTACTTTCGCAACTTTTTTCACTCCTCATCAACAATTTCTTTTCAGAACTTCATTATGTGTGTTTCTTTTTGTTAGGTACTGTTTGTCATCGGCAGAATTATTTTAGCAACATTTAACTCGTGATTTAGGTAGGTACCTAGTAACGAGTACGGGGTTAGGTACTAACCTACGGAGGGTCTGCGATCTACATAATATCTGTAGAATAGTGCATATCATTATATAGACGGGTTATCTATACATAGAGCTGTGATCTGTAACAGAAGGGTATTCTATACAAAATAATAAACCGTTGTGCAGGGATTTGCAGCGTTTTTTGATAGGTACTTGTGAAACTTGAACAAACGTTCAGGTATTATTGATGGGTAAATTATTACACAATGGTAAATTATTACACAACGGTTTATTATACGATCTACGCAGAAGGGGTATCTATACAGGTAAAATAGTACACAGCGGGTTATTATTTACCTTATGCTTCATGTATAACTACAAATAATATTAATGATTGAATTACTGAATGCCGCGTATTTGAACGGAACTGTAATTACCGTGCCGGTTCCAGTACTCTATTTAGGGCTTTAATGGGGGTATCTCGATGGTATTGACCCAAGAAAATAGTGATCTATGCAGAGGGGGCATCTATACAGGTAAATAATAAACCGTTGTGTAATAATTTGCAGGGTTTTTGAATTTCACGCAATTTGGATTGATTTTTTTTAAATAATGAAGTATTTAAGGTAGTGAACTCCCATGTAGCTCCTTACCCATAATGTTGTTTTTCTTCTACCGTGCACTGTCTACATACTCAATCATCTTCCCAGTTAAATTCACCTGATACAAGAAACGACATATTATGCTTCCAGGTTTATAAGGCGGATTCTTTGTCGCTATGATTAGAACACAAAAATATCCGCAGCGCCTTTAAGCTGAGAAGCATTAAACTTCTCACCGTCGTTTGAGGTACTTAACAGGAGTGCATGCTGCGAACTACCACTTTAGTTTGCGCCATTCGTAACTCGATGGCTCGCGCTCCAATGGCAGAGCTACCTACGGAAAGACCTCCTCAACATTTATATTCCGAGTTGAAGCAGTATTTTTTACTGCCTGGTCGCGCGCCATAAACCTCCGTTTCCTCTCGGGTGGGCATTGCACGGTATCTTCGATCTATCGTAGGAAACAAGCAACATCTTGGAAATGTCCTATTCTAAGGACTTTTTGATTCGAGTCGTTTGCTTAAATTCAAGTCGGGTCCTTAAGCAAGGTTTGCTTAAATCAAATTATTTTATTTAAGTTCCTTAAATCAAATACATCCATGTTCTTCGTAACAGTATGCAAGTCTGGCGGAAACCAAGATTGGTATGGAAGACAATGCTGGCCTCTCATTTCGGCCTTGGATCATGAGAATATATCATACGGTGCGTGAAATATAATATACTTGCACAGAAACCTCACTTTTAACCACTTTCTGACACCACACCACCGTAATTTAGCTAGTAGACCTACAAAATTGTGGACCCATTGACTTTTTTTGCTGTCAGTTAGCCAAATTGAATGCGATCATGCTCAAAATCTATAGCCATGATCTACCCAACAGACGTTTGGCACCAACCGCACCAGTTTTGGTCCATTCTTACGGCATTTATAGTTGAAAAATCGAAAAAAATTAGAAAAACCTCTAATTTTCCCCCTTATTTCCCACCTAGAAAGCTCGTTATTTTCTCAAATTTAAGAGTTTAACGAGCGGTTTTGTTCGGCTCGTTTGGAATTTCATATGGTCATAACTTCCTCAAAATATGGTATTTTTCAGAGTTCATTTTCCCCCTTATTTTCTTCTTTTCTGCTTTTTAGTTGGAAAAATAAGGGGGGAAATGAACTCTGAAAAATACCACATTTTGAGGAAGTTATGACCATATGGAATTCCAACATACGTACATACGTACGTATATACGGAGCGACATCAATTGGAAAAACGCTTCAAATCCCTGCACAACGGTTTATTATTTTGTACAGAATACCCTCCTGTTACAGATCACAGGTCTCCGTATAGATAACCCTTCTATATAATTAATTATGTAATACTCTATACATATTATGCAGATCGCGGACCCTCCGTAGGTTAGTACCTAACCCCTTACTCGTTACTAGGTACCTACATAAACCGTTGTATAATAATTTACTTGTATAGGTTCCCCTTCTACGGAGATAGAATAATGAACCGTTGTGTAATAATTTGCCCATCAATAATACTTCAACGGTTGTTCAAGTTGCAAAAGTACCTATCAACAAAATCCAGCCCCTTCTGGCTAGATGAGCCGTTGTGTAATAATTTACCGTTGTGTAATAATTTGCCATTGTGTAATAATTTACCCATCAATAATAGGTACTTCAACGGTTGCTCAAGTGGCAAAAGTACCTATCAACAAAATCCAGCCCTTTCTTGGTAGATGAGCGATCGGAATATACCCATCGGAAAATGTGTATACAAATACGTACTTTTTGTGTTTTAGTAACATGTTAGTAACACGAGCTTTTGAGGTACCTATCGTTTTCCATGTTTTTGTGGACGAGAAGACCGAGTATGAAGTCGATTTTAACCAAAGAGTGGAAAATTGAGGTTCTATCAAATGTTCAGCTCCCAAAATTGATTTTTCATCAGTCAAAAACCTGGGAAATCGTCTGAAATCACCATTAATTTGTATTATAACAACAAAATGTGATCACGTGGATCAAGACGATTAAATAGCACGGATGATCAAAGGTAATTTGAAAAAAAAAAAATGAGCGTACCTAATTCGGGTTTTGGGGGCCAGAATTTGTGGAAACCATAACAACAGCCAACAAAATGAACAGCCAACATTTCTGTAGGTATGTCCAATAGAATAATAAGGGCGAAGAAACTTGGAAATGTAGGGACTTTCTTCGTTTGTTCGAAGGAGCTGGAAATGTAGGGACTTTCTTCGTTTCTTCGCCCTGACGGTTCTTTAACGCCTCCACCAAGAAACGGTCACCTGCGACGATTTTCGTGCCTGAAAAATTTCATAATTCTGTCGCGCCCTTAGGGGAAACTTTGGGAACCAATTTTTTTTTGTGAGCCCTTCAGAAAGGTCCCGAGAACGCAAAACTATTTCAGTTTCCAGGTTCCATTAGGTTCTGTGGAAATGGTAGTCCATAAACGGACGGTAAAACAACTCTATGCAAAAAGGCGAAAAAGTAATGTGCAAAAAAAATTTCTACATACCTCTCTCCAAGATTTCCATCGGAAAAAACGCTGCAAATCCCTGCACAACGGTTTATTATTTTGTATAGAATACCCTTCCGTTACAGATTACAGCTCTATGTATAGATAACCCATCTATATAATTTATGATATGTACTATTCTATACATATAATGTAGATCGCAGACCCTCCGTAGGTTAGTACCTACCCCGTACACGTTACTAGGTACCTACCTAAATCACGAGTTAAATGTTGCTAAAATAATTCTGCCGATGACAAACAGTACCTAACAAAAAGAAACACACATAATGAAGTTCTGAAAAGAAATTGTTGATGAGGAGTGAAAAAAGTTGCGAAAGTACCTACCAACAAACTCCAGCCCCTTCTACGTAGATGGTATAATGAACCGATGTGTAATAATTTACCGTTGAGTAATGATTTACCGTAGTAATAATTTACCCATCAATAATACTTCAACGTTTGTTCAAGTTTCACTACCTACCAACAAACTCCAAAAGAGCCATCATTTTTCAAATGAAATAATATCACAGAACAACCAACTCGACTTCATACTCCGCCAATATAATCAGGTGATCCCTAGCAATGATTTCATCTCCGCCAAATTTCCTATTGTGGGCGCGTCTCTGGTTACGAGATTTGGTTTGGATTGTATACAATTTCATTCACACTGGAGTCGAAAATGCCTGTCGGTGCAAACTTCGGGGCCTTACTGTGAACGAACGGCTGGACGTACGACGCTCCGGATGGTCTTAAAAAACTCGCAAGTTCAAGAACTATTTAAAACCGTGAAAATATTCACGTAAAAAAATGGTATAGGCGTTTTGAAAATTCCAACCCCTATTTTGAACCCCTTACAGATTACTCACAGTAACGTCGAGCTTCGAGGACCAACTAGACCCCGAACGGAACCTATAACCCGAATTTCATCAATTTTCTTTCATGGTAACTAAGAAAAGTGGCCCGTACGGCGTACGGCGGACAGACAGAAATATTTTTATTGCAGTTTTGGATTCTACGTACCTTGAAACGTAAACCATCAAATTTTGAGGGGGGGTAAGAATTTTTTTTTTCATGCTCGATTCCAATGGTTCATTATTGAAAATAATAAACCAAAATGTGTAAAAACAGGAACACAACTTCTTCTTATAGCATGAACTACAACTGAATGCACCATCATTCTCATCGGCTCTGGTTGTCAAGTCGTATTTGTTTACTCAGACGGTACAACGGGAACTTCCCGAGTTATTATGTCTTGTTTTGATCTCTCTATGATCACCTCTGATTGGAGAACAGGCTTCCTCCTGCCAAAAAAATTCTTAATTTTTCGACTTTTGAACCGCTAGATACGCGTTTCGTCCCACCGTAAAGAGACCAAAAATGTGAAGTTCATTTTGACCACTGAGTGAAATATTGAGGTTCTAACGAAGTTTTAACTCTCAAAACGGCTGTTATTACCAGACTATTTGTATAATAACACAGGAGGTAGTATCAACAGTACAATTAAATGACAAATTCAATGATCGAAGATAACTTACCAAAAATAGGAGCTTAATTCGAGTTTTTGGAGCCAAATTTGGTGAAAGATGTCAAAAATAGCTATATCAGTATTATTGCACATGAAATAAACAATAAATGAATAGCCAGAATTTTTGTATATCCAATAGAATAATAAACCTATGTGACAAGGATTTTGCAGTGTTTTTGATTTTTTATCATGAACATTCTTGATATACCTAATTATCCGAAATCACATTGACCGTACGTAATGTGGAATCCCCACGTCCAAGCGATCCGTTTGAGACAAACGTTACGATGTCTTTTTGGTTAGAAGCCTTCAAAAACGTATACTCGAACTCTTGAGAGACTAAAATGTGCATTACATGCAGTGATGAATGTCATAGAATATTTTTTATTCTAACAATCACTGTAGCTGAATGATGTTTTGCACTGTAGGTACCTACGTGTCTTTAGGTTTTGCAAGGGTCCATTATTTCTATTCTCCCTGTTGAAGGTACCTACTAATCTACTGTAGGTACCTAAATCATTTTCGGAAAAATGTTATATACAAACCTCTGGCCTTGGTTTTGGTTCCAATTAGTAGGGGAATCGGAAGAATCCACATCTCTCTTCATCCTTGGAAAACGAAACGAAGTCACAGATTCTTTTGTAATTTTGCACCCTGGCAGTTTTCCAGCATTTTGTTAACATTGAAAACAATAAATTTTGTTAACAGTATTATTGTTGAATTTCGCGAGAAGATCTATAGGTAAACAAACTATCGAATCCTGGAAATAAACAAACCGGGGCTGGGTGGTGTCGCCACCGGCCTGAAGTGCAAAGTTGCCAATTTTCAACTGCTGGGGCCTTCTCTGAAGCCGGCCGTGGAATAATCCACTATCTTTTGTTGCGATATCAGTTTTACGACGCAGCTTCAACGTTACTGTTCCACAATATTATTCTAGATTGACGAGTTTAGGAGCTTAATCGCAGTTATGCAATATCCTGTTCAAATTACAGTAGCAGTTTCAATCTCATTTGTTGAACTGCGATGGTTACATTTTAATTGGTGGGCCGAGGGGGAAGCCACCACGACCTCCTGTGTGAGCCTTGAAGCCTATTTCCACTAATCCTATCCAAATCACGATGAAGCAATTTGAGACTGCTCAGCTGTGTACCTACTAGTGGTTCTAAATGAGAAAGAGCCTGTCGGGCGTTTCGGCTCAGAAATCCAAAAATGAGCTGGTACGCTAATATCATATTAATTTCCTACGAGGAGGAATTTCCAGGCCCAGAAATGTTCAATTCCCTTTATTTATTACGTCACAATATTGTTATCATTAGGGTTACGATTTTTATGTCGCTAAAATAGCTGTTTTACGCACCTAAAGTGTGTTGTCACAGCTCGATGATGCAATTAAAAATTGCTGAAATATGAAACTAAATCATCAGGTGCGAGGCTTCACAGTACCTCCATTCCCAAAATGTATTCAATATATGCATGGGTGCTACCGGTGTTTTCTTGGATAAAAGCCATAAAAATTGCTGCGTTGAACCCATTTTGAATGCTTCTGCAGTGGTTTTAAGGGTTAGGGAGACGTTATACCTCCCTTCAAAATCGGTTCAACACAACAATTTTTATGATATTTATACAGGAAAACACCAGTACCACCCATGCATCATACATGGGAACATGAAAACAGCGGTTTTCGTGGTTTTTGGGGTAAAAAAGTAGATTCAATAATTTTGCAAAAATTCGTACGAGTTAACTACCTACTCCTTATGTGGGGAAACATACTGTTTATGTAGGTAACTCCTATTAATTTTCGCATAATTATTGAATCTACTTTTTTACCTCAAAAACCATGTAAACCGCTGTTTTAAATGAAATTTTGGGGAATACAGGGCCTCCCAGAGTAATGACGGGAGAGGCTGTATGGGAGGTTGTATCAGTGGCAATAAACAACCTTTCAATTCAATTTTGCTTTATTATTTTCGATAATGAGCGTTTGGAATCGAGCATGAAAAAATAAAAGTTATCCCCCCCCCCCCCCTCAAAATTTGATGGTTTCCGTTTCAAGGTAAGTACCTATGTAGAATCCGAAAATGCAATATAAAAATTTCTCTCCGTCCGCTGTGCTTCGCACTTTCCTTAGTTACCATGAACTAAAATTAATTAAATTTGGTTTGTAGGTCCCATTAGGGGTCTAGTTGGTCCTCGAAGCTCGGCTTAATGTCAGTCATCCCTAAGGGGTGAAAAGTAGCGGCTGAAGTCTCCAGGACGCCGTTTTCTCGAATTTTTTTACGGTTTTAAACAGTCCTCGAACTTGGGAGTTTTGTAAAACCACCCGGAGCATTGTACGTCCAGCCATTCGTTCACAGTAAGGCCCAGAAGTTTGCACCAACCGGCATTTTCAACAGCTGGGTGAATGAAATTGTATACATTCAGCCCAAATATCATCACTAGGGACGCGCTAACAATCTGGAATTGACCAGAGATCATCATTGCTAAGGAGCACATGATTATAATCACGGAGTATGAAGTCGATTTGGTTGTTCTGTGATATTATTTCATTTGAAAAATGATGGTTCTTTTGGAGTTTTTTGATAGGTAGTGAAACTTGAACAAACGTTGAAGTATTATTGATGGTAAATTATTACACAGCGGTTCATTATACCATCTACGTAGAAGGGGCTGGAGTTTGTTGGTAGGCACTTTCGCAACTTTTGTTCACTCCACATCAACAATTTCCCTTCAGAACTCCATTATTTGCGTTTCTTTTTGCCATTCTCGTTACTGTTTGTCATCGACAGAATTATTAACATTAACACGTTATTTTGGTAGGTACCTAGTAACGAGTACGGGGTTAGGTACTAACCTACGGAGGGTCTGCGATCTGCATAATACGTATAGAATAGTACATTATATTGACGGGTTATCGATTCAGAGAGCTGTGATCTGTAACAGAAGGGTATTCTGTTCAAAATAATAAACCGTTGTGCAGGGATTTGCAGCGTTCTTGACATGGATATGTCTTACCGCTGGGCGTCAACCAAATTTTGCGTGACGCGTTTTTAAGAGCAACAAACGTAACGCTATTTGACATTTTACTAGGGTTTTCACTTACAAACAACCCGTTGCTATGGGTTGCACGAAAATCTTTCTCCATTCACTGTAAAGCTCTTGATTTATCTAGTATTTATCTTGTAGTTATATATTAATTTATTTGAAAAAATTCATCGAATTTTTAGCCAAGATGTAAATAGGTATAAAGTAGATCGTGGATTTCTGTTGGAAAAAATTGTACCTACCAAATTCTTTGAAAAGACATTTGAACGTGTTTTTTTTACATAAGACATTTTTTTCATGGGGAAAAATAAGACATGTCTATGTTGTGTAGAACTCAACATCAGTTTACTGATTTTACAAAAAGTGCGGTCGCCAGACGCTCCAACGCTTGCGATGCAGCTTCACTCGACATCGATGATTTATTGACAAAATCACATTGAACTGAGCACGTTATTGATGTTATTTTGGTCCTAATGGAAAAACATAGCTGTGTTCCTTCCAGAAACACGATTCTCAAAAAAAAATAAAAAAATTTCTCGGTCCTTCCATTTGTCACCCTATTGTGTAAAAATCACAACTCAACCGGTTTTACGGATTCAAAGCCGATGCTGGCTAATGTAGTCAACATCGACGCCTTCGGTATTACCTCTGCCTCTTCGAGCGCTTCTCCCATTTTCCTTCGCTCAAAGTTTTTTTTTTCTTCTTCCCTCACCTCGTTATCACCATTTTTGTCGCTCGTAATTAACACGGTGGGTTGTGCAACGCTGTTATCCCCAAGGTTGACCGAACCGTCTCGATCCTCACAATGCGGTGTCGTATAAGTGAGTCCATTTCAATTCTAAAACCTGCTTAATATTAATCGTTGTCATCTGTTTATAGAAAATATTGTGGTGAGCGGTAGTTGGGGGATCACCAGTGTCGTGGCCTAAGGGTAGGGTAGGTTTGGCTAGGTTGAAGGAGATAGCTAACGCCCCGCGGTTATCACCACAGCAGTCGTTAGAGGAAGAGGCGTCCCCCGGTCATCACCACAGTACACCCAAGGGAGAAGGATTCTAGCTCCCCGCGGTTATCACCACAGCGAGTGCTAGAGGAAGGAACGTCCCGCAATTACCACCACAGCAGACGCTAAACGATGAGGATGCTCACACCTCTCGGTTATCACCACAGCGAGTGTTAGAGGAGGAAGCA
The DNA here is from genome assembly GCA_954871275.1 of Leptopterna dolabrata. Lineage (NCBI taxonomy): Eukaryota > Metazoa > Arthropoda > Insecta > Hemiptera > Miridae > Leptopterna > Leptopterna dolabrata. The sequence continues at coordinate 47,121,159 of OX940981.1, forward strand.
TCCCGTGGTTACCACCACGGCAGGGGCTAAAGGGGGGATTTCACGACCTGATTTCGGGACCCTAAATAGGGCCCGATCATCGTCGGACCTGAACTCCGATGGTGAAAATCTGTGCTGCTGGGGCGTTTTGGGGAGGTGACCAGGCAGGGAGGTCGGGAGAGATTTCCAACCGATTTCGGGTGGAAGGGTGGGGACAGACCGGGCCCAGGTTTCTGGAACCATGGTTGATATCAATTATGGCGATATAGCAGCACTATACTTCAAGTTTTTTATGTCCTGCCAGTGGCCAAAAAACCTCCTCTGCACTCACTGCTTCACGCATAACCGTACTTTTTTTTCGATATGAGGCCTCACCATATTTAGTAAATTGGTGAAAACCTCGGGTGTCATACGCAAGAAATTCCGGAGATCTTCAGCATCCAATACGTCCATAAGTCTTGCATGACTCAGTACACGCCTTTCGCGGTATACCTGCTTCATCCACATCTTCTTTTTCTTCCTTTCTTTCTCGCACACGGCCAAAGCAGTTAATGCTACACCAACAACTAACTGCTTTGAAAAACACGGAGCCATTTAATTAAATTTTTGAAACTTAAAAAAAAACTAACTATTTCACTTTAAAAACTAACTTTAAAACTGTGAAACTAGCTGTAAAAAATGTTCCTGGACGAAGAAATTATAGCAACGAACTGCGCAGTAGGTCTGGGGCTTCAGAACGGTTCGTGAAAATACAACGCTGTGTGAGGGGGAGGAGAGAACAGTGGCAGGGAGATGGGGACCATGAACGGGAAAGGGCGGTAGGGGACGCGTCGTGAAATCCCCCGGGAGATGGCAGGGTATGCGAGGGAGAGAGAGAAGTCCCAGCTAAGAGTGAGATCGGTCGAATGAAGAGCTGGGCGAGCCAGGCGGCTTATAAAGGCGCCTCCACCTCGTCCCTCATCTGTCAACGGTCGATGAGAGTCGTTGGGAGTTCGATGGAGGGGAGCCCTTCCGTGCTAATTGGTTAAATCTAGAAGTTACATGTGAGTGGTACTGCAGCTGAGGGGTACCAAGACAAATATTGATTTGACTAATCCATTAGATATTTTTTTATGAGAAGTAATTTCCACTTGCGTGTCGTACGGGTAAAAAAAACCAAGACCGGGTAGATGGTAGTTGGTTCTTGTTCGAATTGTTCGTAATACTTGCACATTGCACATCGTACGTGCTTTACATCCATCGGTACAAAGAAAAACTGAGTTATTAAAAGGTTGTCGATTCCCACTGACACATGGAAAAACGCGAAAAATACACTATTATACCGGTTTCGGCGACCAAACCGTCGTCAGTAACAATCAGTAACTCAAATAAACTGTTATTGTTTGTTACTGACAGTGGTATAACAGTGTGTTTTTTCGTGTATTAGTGGAAATAGACAACCTTTCAATAACTACGTTTTTCTTTGAACAGGGTTACCACGATTTCACCACGAGTGATTTAGTTCCGACGGTACCGTGACACGTAAAGTTAATAAATATTAAATTAAAAGTAGGTACCTATTATTTAATAAAATCGATCACTGGTGTGCATCATTCAATGAGTGTCATGCATGATTATGTTACGGACAATAAAAATAAATTAGTTAGAAACTTGACATGTACATGGAAGAGAACTTTGTAATATTATTGACACCACAGTGCCAATGTACTTGTAATTAAAATGATTGCAATAGTATTAACTGTTTGTGGGCGATTGTAGGTGAAACAGATTCCACCCACGTTTGCTCAGTGTTATTGTCTGTTTGAGGAGGTTGATAACGGTGATGTTGGTCTTATTGTGGATGACTAGCTAGTTGTATAAACCAGCTAACTGCACTCCCCCGGTTTTACATCATAGTACTCGTTGTTAGCTTTATGTTTCCAGTCGGATGAGTATACTGCAAGTCGGCTTCTCATTAACCAAACCGTGATCTTTAGCCTTAGCTCAGCAGCAGCTCAAGTTTGCACCTTATTCCTATCTCTTGTTAACTACCTATCGACCCTATTGTTCCTCTTCCTCCCTTGTTACGCTATCCGTTCAACTTTCACGATGAGATCCAGATAGCCCGTTGGTGATACTCGAGCTCAACACTGTAATATTCGCTCGAGGTGAAAAAAAGAAGGGGAAAAAAAGTTCGATTTAATTTTATGTTTCTCTTTGGCTCAACCAACGAACTAGTCTGCACAACTAATTGCAGTACCCTAATCTCATTATTATCTTTCATTAGGTGATATCGTGAAAGGCGCTGTGATGTTACTATTCAAAATTTTGTAATTTATTCGTTCACCTACGACAGCAGACGAAAACTCCAACAAATTCTTCCAAACAGGTGAATGTGTTTCTTGGAAGATTTACATTGTAATAAGTTATCAACCAAAAACCGCGAAGGTTTTTTTTTGCTTGATTTAAATTACAAATAATGTAATTTATAATCTTCTAATTAGCTCATTCTGGGTTTCCCTTAATCCTTGTCATTATTTCCTTACCTCGTGCTGCGGCTGGCTTCATGGGCGGGAATCACGAGACATCCTGGTGATTGTTGGTGAAATAAGTTGGACTTATTTGTACATGGCACTGTGTACAAAGCCTAGGCAATGCTATACAATGGGGTCGATAGGTAGTTAACAAGGGGCAGGAAGGTACAAACTTGAGCTGCTGCTGTGCTGTAGGCAATGCTATTATAAGCCGGCATTTCCTTTGTAGGTTTCATTTTAAACGTGTCTGTACCTAGAACTTCGACTACCCGGGGAAATCAGCATTTTCAAAAATCAGCACATTGCGAGTCACATATTTTTGGGATACGGATTACCAGAAACCAGAATATTAAAAACGCTGCAAAGTCCTTGTCACATGGGTTTATTATTCTGTTGGACATACATACAAAAATGTTGGCTATTCATTTATTGTTTCTTTCATGTGTAATAATTTTGAAAAAACAATTTTTGACGGTTGTCACTCGAATTAGGCTCCTATTTTTGACAAATTATCTTCGATCTTTGAACTTGTCATTGAATTGTCCTGTTTCATCTGTTGATACCACTTCCTCTGTTATTGTACAAATTTCTGGTGGTTACAGCCATTTTCACAGGTTTTTGACCCATAAATATTGAATTTTGAGAGTTGAAACATCCTTAGAACCTCAATCCTTCGCTCAGTGGTCAAAATCAACTTCACATTTCGTCTCCTTACCCTAAAAAACATAGAAAACGATACCTCACAAGCCCAAGTTCACTAAAACTTCAAAAATACCTAATTTTGCACCAATTTTTCGCCCACAACACCCCGGTGTTTGGGTGTCTTCCAATCGGTCTGCCGTGATAGGGGACACAACTGTGGCCTAAGAATGGTGCATGTGTCCGAAAGAACGGTTTTTTTAAAGACCGAAAATCAAGGTAGATATCCATGACACGCGGGCGGCGGACGAGCATTGAATTTTTGGACTCTGCACACCCTGAAACGGAGCATAAAAAATTTTGAGAGGGGTGCTCCAGAAAAATTTTCGAACCGAATTTTCAAAGAATAATAAACCAAAATACTGATCTCTTATTGTCTTGTCACAGGATGGTTCCTTATTGGTTCATTTATTTCTGTCCGAAAAGAATTTTGTTAGTAACGACGCGTATATGAGTGGATTTTACGAGCTGTTAAGGGAGTTTAATATAAAGAGTTATGGGCGCCTCAAAATGGGGCGTCGGTCGTTTCAACAGGCTTACAGCATGTAGTTGCCCTACTGCTCTTTTAATATGTCTGGTTTTACGGTTTCCGCTCTGAAGACTTGACTCAGTTCTCCAAGAGGGTTCTGTTAGTTGGCTCAGCGGACCACGGAGAACTTGTTTCAACTTCTCGTCAAAGGAAACTTCCTTGGGCGCCTCAAAGCTCTCATCTTCCTGGACCGAAAGAGGAAGGTCTTGTGGTAGAAATGGAGCCGAACTTGACCGAACGCAAAACGAAGTCGAACATTGCCGAGTCCTCATTTAGAACCAGCGGCTTCATATAAAAACGCTGCCAGTCCCTACACAACGGTTTATTATTTTGTACAGAATACCCTTCTGTTACAGATCGCAGCTCTCTGTATAGATAACCCGTCAATATAATATAATATGTACTACTCTGTACATATTATGTAGATCGCAGACCCTCCGTAGCTTAGTACATAACCCCGTACTCCTTACTAGGTACCTACCTAAATCACGAGTTAAATGTTGCTCAAATAATTCTATCGAAGACAAACATTAGCTAAAATGGCAACAAGAAACACAAATAGTGAAGTTCTGAAGGGAAATGGTTGATTTGGAGTGAAAAATATTCAGTCCCGATAGGGTTTCGATCTCAGGAACTTTCGCGTATCAGTCCGACATTTGGACCACTGTGCTTGTATCGGCGCCCAGCTAGCCGAGAGACCAGTGATGTGCGCTCTCAACACAGCTTGAGGCCTGCATACACAACGGTTTATTATTTACCTGTATAGATGCCCCATCTGCGTAGATCACTGTTTTCTGTGGTCAGTACCCTCGAGCTCCCTCCAGGAAAGCCCTAAATGGAGTGCTGGAGCCGGCCCGGGAATTATTTTGTAGTTATTCATGAAGCATAAGGTAAATAATAAACCGTTGTGTAATAACTTACCTGTATAGATGCCCCTTCTGAGCAGATAGTATAATAAACCGTTGTGTAATAATTTACTGCTGTGTAATAATTTACCGTTGTGTAATAATTTACCCAGTAATACTCAACGTTTGTTCAAGTTGTAAAAGTACCTATCAACAAAATCCAAAAGATCCATCATTTTTCAAATGAAATAATATCACAGAACAACCAGCTCGATTTCATACAGCCATCCGTGATTATAATCAGGTGATCCCTAGCGATGATATCTGGGCTGGAGTTATGCCGTTTGATTCACGATCATATTGATGAAGCGTTTCGGTGCAAACGAACGGCTGGTCGTACAGTGCTCTGGGTGGTCTCAAAAAACTCCAAAGTTCAAGACCTTTTTAAAAACGAAAAAAAATCGGAGTAACGGCGTCCTGGAGAATTCAACCCCTATTTTTCACCCCTTGGAGATGACTGACAGTAACGCCCAGGTTCGCGGACCAACTTTCATCAATTTTGGTTCTTGGTAACTAAGGATAGTGCGAAGTACGGTGTACGGCAGACTGACAGAATTTTTTTTATTGAATTTTCGGGTTCTGTATACCTTGAAACGGAAACGTCAAATTTGGTGGTGGGTAGGGGGTTAAAAATTTAATTTTTTTTTCGTACTCCATTCCAAAGGTTCATTATAGAAAATAATAAACCAAAATGCAATTGCAATAATACAAGCTCAAATAAGTTAATGATGGTTACTTAGTAATATGGAGAAAATGAGGCGACTTAGTGTTGCAGAGGATTGTGAGAAAAAGTCTAGGTAATTCATGGCATATGTTTAAAATCCCTTGGCTTCTCTTGGTTGACCTGATAGGGGCGGTTGTACATGTAGGCGAAAATGGGACCCAGAATGTGTGAGTGACTTATTAACTACTTAATGTTTATTATGTTAATTGCCAGCTCTATTATTTGTTGTCCTGTACTTTGTGCGAGAAGGGGCATAAGTCGCCTCCGCACTTCAAATATTGTAGGGACGGGGATAAAACTAGTCATAATAGACCAGTGACAGGAGGCATCACCTTCAACCCTCCCAGAAGGGTGATGGGGGGAATTTGAAGGGTTTGGTGTCACCCTTATATTTTGATGTATGAACGTATTCAACGCCTTATCAATATCGCCTTATCAGTGTCTGTGGAAGAAGTTACCGTTTTCAAACTTCGCCAGGCTTGGAAAGTTTCATGGAGTTAGGTACACTGATAGTTAACCACCCGTGTCACTTTGCTCTTTACTCCTCTTAGTTTTGATAAGAACTCATCCGATACTCGAACGGCGGTTCTGATCAATCGATTGAACAAAATCAGATGTATACCTATCTACCAGACGATATCATCCGCACGAACTGCTTTGCTGAAGGGAGCCGATGGAAATGTGATTTGTGGAACGTCACTCCCTGTTCTGTACGCGAGAAAAATCTTCCGGAGGGCCGTCGGGCCAGTAAATCTTGTTTATTTAATGGAAAAATGTTCGTGCGTGCGATGAATTGGGATGGAGCTGCAAGTATTTCAGGCACAAAAAATATCGAGTCGCTATAGATTTTGACACCGTTACCCCTCTCTGTTAGCGTGGAGTATGATAGTGAAAAATAGGGGAGAAAAGAATAAAATAAAAATATATGAATAAATAAATTAATTTAAAAAAATAAAAAAGATTGCATTTGGAATCGTTTTCATGGCATGAAATTTTATCTACCTTTGTAATATTATTACCTACATATTATTTCCTATATAATATTATTGCCTACATAAATATAATAACTAGTACCTAGTACATATTTAACTAGTACATAATTTAATTAATCAATTAATTTAAAAAAAGACTGCATTTGGGTTAGAATTTTTTTCTTGCTCGATTCCAATGGTTCATTATTGAAAATAATAAACCAAAAATTTCTGTCCGTCCGCCGTACTTTGCATTTTTCTTAGTCTTACCATGAACCAAAATTGATGAAATTTGGTTTGTAGGTCCCATTTGGGGTCTAGTTGGTCCTCGAAGCTCGGCGTTACTATCAGTCATCTCTAAGGGGTGAAAAATAGGGGGGAGAAATTTTCAGAACGCCGTAGCTCGAAAACATTCATAGAAGGGTATGGTTTTTTACGTGTTTAAATTGATCTTGAACTGAAGCATATTTTGAGACCCGGAGCATTGAACATCCTGCCGTTCTTTTGCACCGAAAAGCTTCGTCTACGTGATCGTGAATAGAACGGCCGGCATGAATCCGGCCCAGATATCATCGCTAGGGATCACCTGGTTACAATCTCGGATGGCTGTATGAAGTCGAGTTGGTTTTTCCATTTGAAAAATGATGGCTCTTTTGGATTTTGTTGATAGGTACTTTTGCAACTTGAACAAACGTTTATAACAGCAAATAATTAATGATTTAATTATTGAATCCCGCGAATTTTTATGACACTCTAATTCGCGGGCTGGTTCCAGCACTCCATTTAGGGCTTTCCTGGGAGGAGCTCGAGGGTAAGTATTGACCACAGAAAACAGTGATCTACCAGAAGGGGCGTCTATACAGGTAAATAATAAACCGTTTGCATAATAAATAATCTGCAGCGTTGTTTTTAAGGAAGTAGTCCTAGTGGAGGTGATCTGTCACCTTGAACACCCAACCCTTTCGAATAGCTAAACGAAATTCAGCTTCTTTTGGTTGAAAGATATGGGATCTCCTTATCCAAGGAAAGTCAGGGCTCTGCGCCATCGCCCTTCACAACTACGAAGAGCACTAACCGGCGAACTTCGTTATGCTTCTCAACGGATTTGCTGCATTACCGCCTCCCCCTTCGTCCACCACAGCGCTCTTAATGCCTTTCATTTTGTTATACGAGGTCCTGTTTCGAATTTGTTTCCCTCCTTCTCAAGGGAGGAGTCGAAAATGGACTTGTTCTTGTTGTTGGATGGATCCTTTGATGGTTCACAGCAAGTATTTTTAGGGAGGTCATTTTTCCGTCACGACTTCTCAGTTCCACATTTAACATGTTATGCTCTTAGCAGTGATGAATAACGAATGACGTAAATAATGAATAATGTGAGCTAAAAACAGTCCTGGGTAGGAGCTTCCGACAAAACTGCAGTTATCCGTAGCAATGCTGAGATTCAAAACAGTTCAAGTTAGGTATTATAGATCCAATGTTTCCATCAATACGTTTTTCCCAAATTTCTTCAACACTGCTATAATTCTACTACTTTTTGAAAAAATAACTTCCCCCTAAGCAGGCACTGCCGCCAAATAAACTAAAGGGACCGCACGTTTACAGTTTAGGTGCTGTATTACTCTCTTTCAGATTTGATAAAATATCCGCACAACCTATTCCCATCTTCTTCACTAATAAATCCCTAAATAATAAATTAGTATAACAAATTACGTGTTTATGGTAGGTATTATTGCCAAGATGAAGATCTGTTCTTTGCTAAATTTTACTATCTCCTTTCAGCCACACACTGATAATGGTAATATACCAAGTACTGTCGAGGACTTTATTCTGCTGAACTCAGCTAGCGAAGGGGGAAAAGTAGGGAGTTTGGTTACTGAAGTTGCTGCAGGTAGGTTAGTACTTGGCACGGATCCGTTGTATCGAACGATGTGGGTACTTTTTAATGGCCTTTTTTTCAGAATTGAAGTCTGAAGAACAAGATTACTTCGAGGTGATAGGCCTAACTTCCAAAAGTCCGTCCGCTTTTGGTTTATTATTTTCAATACTGAACCTTTGGAACCGAGCAATAAAAAAAATTAATAAAAAAACTTCCTCAAAATTGGATGGTTTCCGTTTTGAGGTACGTAGAATCCAAAAATGGATTTAAAAAATTTCTGTTCGTCCACCGTACGCCATACTTCGTACTTTCCTTAGTTACCGCAGGAAACTAATTTGGTTTGTAGGTCCCATTAGGGGTCTAGTTGGTCTGCGAAGTTCGGTGTTACTGTCAGTCATCTCTAAGGGATGAAAATATGGGGTTGAAATTACCCGAACACCGTAGCTCGAAAACTTTCAATAGAAGGGCATGGTTTTTTTACGCTTTTAAATTTATCTCGAACTAAAGAATTTGTTGAGACGACCCTGAGCATTGTACGTCCAGCCGTTCGTTTGCACCGAAAAGCTTCGTCAACATGATCGTGAATGAAGCGGTATAGGCACATCCGGACCAGATATCACTGTTGGTTGTTCCGAGAGATTGTTTTTTCTGAAGAATGATGATTATTTTGGATCCTGTTGATTTGTACTTAGGTAACTTGAACAAACGTTATGCTCCGTAAATAACAAAAAATATAATTAACAATACAATTCTTAATTCCACCGCATATTTATGAATTGCGATGCCCGGCTGGCTCCATTACCCGATTTAGCGCTCTCTTGTGGGCAGCACGAGGGTATGTGTTGACCACAGAAAACAGTGATCTACGCAGAAGGGGCATCTATACAGCTAAATAATAAACCATTGTATAATAATTTGTAGCGTTTTTAGAAGTACTGTTCTTCAAGGATCTGCGACTCATGTATTTGAATTCTAGAGATGGATTAGTAAACTGACAGTGTGGCAAACCGAAAATTCGTAAATTACTCTCTCGTCCCGATAGATAGTAAAATTTTTACTAATTTTGATGAAATTATGCAATAAATTCATTGCAAATTAATAACTGAAGTTCATTCACGCCAAAATTATGTTAGAAATAGCTGCAAAGTCCTCGTCACTTGGGTTTATCATTCTATTGGACATACCTACAGAAACTGGCTGTTCATTTATTGTTTGTTCCGTGTGAAATAATTGAAATGGCTATTTCTGATGGTTTCCACCAATTTTGGCCCCCAGAACACAAATTAGGTACGCTCCTTTTTTTTCTCAAATTATCTTTGATCAATGGTAGTGCCATTTAATTGTCTTCATTCACCTGTTGACACTTTTTCTAGTGTTATTGATTTAGTTAAATTGATTTTGGGAGCAGAACCATCGGTAAAACCTCAATTTTCCACTCTTGGGTTGTTGTCCCAAAAAACATGGAAAACGATAGGTACCTCAAATGCTCGTGCTACTGAAACACAAAAATACCTATTTTTATACACATTTTCACTCATAACACCCCTGGGCATATTCCGATCGGGCTGCAAAGTTTCGGGACACAACTAGGGCCCAAATTGAGCATGTGTGCGAAAGAAAGAATTTTTTCGTCCGAAAATGAAGTAGTTGTGCGTGATACGGCGTACGGACATTGTATTTTTGGAATCTACGGACCTTGAAACGTAAAAGAAAAATTTTTAGGAGGTGTTATAACAATTTTTTGCTGAGCGATTACGTAGGTGTATTATTCACAGAATAATAAACTAAAAGGGAGTTTTAGGACGCCCTTTTGTATTTTGGTCTGAATGAACTTCAGTTATTAAAAAGAAAAACGCTGCAAAGTCCTTGTCACATGGGTTTATTATTCTATCGGACAAACCTACAGAAATGTTGGCTGTTCATTTATTGTTTCTTTCATGCGTAATAATCGACATAGCTATTTCTGATGGTTTCCATTAATTTTGGCCCCTAAAATACAAATTAGGTACGCATTTTTTTTTCCCCCAAATTATCTTTGATCATTGGTAGTGCCATTTAATCGTCTTGATCCACGTGTTCGCACTTTTCCCAGTGTTATTATACAAACTGATGGTGATTTCAGACGATTTCCCAGGTTTTTGACTCATAAAAAATCCATTTTGGGAGCTGGACATCTGGTACAACCTCAATTTTCCACTCTTTGGTCAAAATTGACTTCATATTCGGTCTTCTCGTCCCAAAAACATGGAAAACGATATCTCAGAAGCTCATGTTACTAACATGTTACTAAAACGCAAAAAGTACCTATTTTTACACACATTTTCACTCATAACACCTGGGTATATTCCGATCGGGCTGAAAAGTGTCGGGACGCAACTAGGGCCCAAATGGAGCATGTGTGCGAAAGAACGCATTTTTAAGACCGAAAATGAAGCCGATACACGTGGTACGGCGTACGGCGTACGGCGGACGGACATTGCATTTTGGATTATTATTCTGTGAATAATACACCTATGTATTCGCTCAGCAAAAAATTTTTATAACACCCCCTCAAAATTTTTTCTTTTCCGTTTCAAGGTGCGTAGATTCAAAAAATGCAATGTCCGTCCGCCGTACGCCGTCCGCCGTCCGCCGTACAGGCTGTCACGTGTACAGGCTTCATTTTTGGTCTAAAAAATTCGTTCTTTCGCACACATGCTCCATTTGGGCCCTAGTTGTGTCCCGAAACTTTTCAGCCCGATCGGAATATACCCAGGGGTGTTATGAGTGAAAATGTGTGTAAAAATAGGTACTTTTTGCGTTTTAGCAACATGTTAGTAAAATGAGCTTTTGAGGTATCGTTTTTCATGTTTTTGGGGACGAGAAGACCGAATATGAAGTCGATTTTGACCAAAGACGCGGAAATTGAGGTTTTACCATTGGCTCAGCTCCCAAAATTGGTTTTTTTTAGTCAAAAACCTGGAAAACTGTCTGAAATCACCATCAATGTGTATACTAACATTAGAAAAAGTGTAAACAGCTGAATCAAGACCATTAAATCGCACTACCAATGATCAAATATGATCTGGGGGGGAAAAAAAGAAGTGTTGGTACCTATTTCATGTTTTGGGGGCCAAAATTGGTGGTAATCATCAGGAATAGCTAATTCAATCATTCCACATGAAAGAAACAATAAATTTAACTGCCAACAAGAATCTCTAGAACTCCAATAGAATAATAAACCCATGTGACAAGGACTTTGCAGCGTTTTTGGAATCTACGCACCTTGAAACGTAAAAGAAAATATTTTGAGGGGGTGTTATAAAAACTTTTTGCTGAGCGAATACATAGGTGTATTATTCACAGAATAATAAACCAAAAAAAAACCATCGTCAGTAACAATTAATAACTTCAGTTACCTATTAATAGTTACAGTTATTAATTTTGGATGAATTTGTTGCTTAAATACAATATTATTCTAATTGCATGAGAACCATGGGGAGGGGCGAGAGGGACAGTAATCTGCTTGGAAGGTACACGCTGACAATTGTTTACCTTTGTTTCAATGACGTCGCGGTATTTTGAAGAAGTCTGAATGTTGTGTTCTGATCGGTGGAACTGATCAAAACCTAACTCGCCTTCCTTGCGCCGACGTAAAGGAACCGCAGTGCACGCCAAAACCCAGTCCGCGGCCTTCCGTGTACCGCCTTCAAGGACTCCCCACTCAACATCATCTCTCATCTGCATCTCCTTCGGTTGTATCCGGCTCGAACTTCAACTAATTTGTCAGGTTCATTTTCCGTATTCCCCGCTCTTCTTTCAAACGGGGATCCTGACTCATCACATCCTCGCCGGCCTTGCAGAGTTCCCTTGAAGTGTGCCCGTCGGTGTGTAATGGTACGCCGTACTTTTCATTTCTTTCTTATTTGAGGTGCGAGCCCTTTTTGTCGACCATTCCGTTCAACCTCCCGTGGGCGCGTTCTTTTTGGGCAGTTCACGTAATTCGGTTCGTGGCAAATTACCACCGAGAAAGAAAGACAAAATCTTTTTTTTCCGTGGGTACGGATATTGATTATTAATGCTACAGTGTTAAGATTAGGTTTCTTTCTCGATGATATTGTAATATTCTATCCACTTCCAGGGTGGTACCCATCCATAAACAATAGTAGGCAACAAAAAAGAAAACCAGACTTCAAAAGAGTTATGTAAAACTAAGAAGTAAAGAATAATTTTTATGCTGAACAAACAAACATAGTACATAATTTATTCACTGACGATAGAACAAAATTATTGAAGTCGGCTCCAAATTTGAACTAAAATGTATCAAAACTACGGGATACAGTATGAGGCTGTAGTTGGGGTTTTTATTTAAAATTTGGCTGTTTTTGGTAGATATGCATTTGTTCAGCATAAAAATGATTCTTTACTTTTGGTTTATTATTCTGTGAATAATACACCTATGTATTCGCTCATCAAAAAATTTGTATAACACCCCCTCAAATTTTTCATTTTCCGTTTCAAGGTGCGTAGATTCCAACAGTGCAATGTCACGTGTCATGTATCACGTATTCCGGCTTCATTTTCGGTATAAAAAAATCGTTCTTTCGCATACATGCTCCATTTTGGGCCCTAGTTGTGTCCCGAAACTTTGCAGCCTGATCGGAATATACCCAGGGGTGTTATGAGTGAAAATGTATGTAAAAATAGGTACTTTTTGTGTTTTAGTAACATGAGCTTATTGAGGTATCGTTTTCCATGTTTTTGGGGACGAGAAGACCGAATACGAAGTCGATTTGACCAAAGAGATTGAGGTTCTTCCACATGTTCAGCTCCCCAAATTGATTTTTTATGAGTCAAAAACCTGGGAAATCGTCTGAAATCACCATCGCTTTGTATAATAACACTAGAAAAAGTGTCAACACGTGGATCAAGACTATTAAATGGCACTACCAGTGATCAAAGATAATTTGGAAAAATAAGGAGCGTACCTAATTTGTGTTTTAGGGGCCAAAATTGATGGAAACCATCAGAAATAGCTATTTTGATTATTACGCATGAAAGAAACAATAAATGAGCAGCCAACATTTCTGTTGGTATGTCCAATAGAATAATTAACCCTTGTGACAAGGACTTTGCAGCTTTTTTAGTTTTAGGTAGCTGTACAACTTTTTTGAAGTCTGATTTTGTATAATTTTTTTTTTTCAGTGCGATCAATAGATTATTTTAAAAAAATTAGTTTTGAAAAGGTGTAAATTATTTTATACTTTTTGCTGCGTTCTTCGAAGTATAGGTAGGTAGGTATGTAATTTTTTTTTTTTTTAAATGAGGCACCTAAAATTTTCTATGGACGGCCAATAATGACCCATTCTAGATCAGTAATATGCCCTGCTGTCAAGTACTGATGCCATCCTTACTAGAGCATCCGCAGTGTTTGGCAGGCTGCTTTCTTTCGTCAAAAAGTGCAATTTCTGTCAAAGCACTAGAAATCGAAAAGCATAACTACTGGCCTCGTACAGGCCCAGTAGGTACTACTTGTCTATTAAAACTAGTATGAGATCACCGAGGGACGATCCTCTCTCGTTTGAAAAAAGATTCATCGAAATCGGTCCAGTAGTTTCTAGACAAATATTGTGAGCGGGGGGGGGGGGGGATTGAATTGAGAACTTTCTCCTTTTTTGAAGCCAGTTAAAAAGCAAATTTCAATCAATAAATCACCACGGGATGTCATTAGCATCGAGAACAGGGTCTTATAAATACCCAGTAGCGGTGCGTGGGCTCTGAAAACGGTGGAGCACCAAACCAGAACACAAAGCCAACAGATTTTTTTATAAAATACTTCAAGGCAACACAACCCTTTCCTTCCTGAACGTTTGATCAACATCCTATCGTCGTACGGTAACGTAGGAAATTTCGTCTGTAAATTAGCAACCGAATTCATTTGGTACAAAATACAGTAACTAAAATACAACGAAACAATGACCCGTCGGCCAGCACTTACTTGAATGGAGAAGCTATTGACTGGAAGCTAGCCTGCCTAACTGTGTGTTACGATGCCAGTCAATGCACAAGACCACAAACAGGACAAACCGCACGTAGGTACCACATACAAATCTATCATAGTAACCGGACTGAACGCAGATGCACAAAATTTGTTGCAAAAAATGGATAACTGACGAAAGACTCAACGAGAAAGCGAATGTGATTCACGATACAACACAAATAAATCGAAAGACGTCGTATCGAGATGACAAGTTGAATCGAAGGGATCGAATCGATTGTGAACAGGACGATTTTTGGGTGGAAATCAGATTCTGAGAACAGGGCCCGAAGTGGGCGTGCCGAACTACATTACTTGACTGAGCAACTGAGCATGCGCGGACGGGCCGTTTTCTCAGTTGCCATGGGAACACCAGGTTCCAGGGCTGCCAGTTTCAGGAGCCTAAGTTTCGATTTCGACTGCAGGAAATCGATTACGGTCCTTTAACTCCGATAACATGCTTGGTGAACCTCCAACGTGAAGGAACCGCTATGGATGATCTACTAGAATATTGAATATCCATAACCAGAGAAATCTAGCGGGTTGCTGTTAAACCTTGTGAAAAAAGCTACGTACAGTGTACGGAGGGAAATTCAAATGGCAGCTGAACACAATATGGTTGGATTTTTTTTCAAACTCTTGTTTTTGGGTGCCGGAGCAGTGGCCTAAGTGGCATTATGGACACAACGCCCCTGCAAATACGTACTGTTACATTCGGAATCTTGCCTCCCCCGAGTCACCTGATAGTTTGCTTTGGATTTGTGAGGTCCGCCTGAACCAATTGACTTATTTATTCAAAATACCAATTCTCAAATAATCGATGAACCGGGATGTAGAAAAGATTCATTAATATCGTATTGTACGTCCTTCCCTTCAAAAAATACTACTAATACTACTACTCAATGGCGCTACAGCGCAGGGTGAGCCTTGGCTGTGTCTATTAAATTGTCGCTCCATCTCAAAGTTGATCTTCCTGTTTTCCAAGGAAGTTTTATCGGGCACTCCGAACTCCCTCGTGGCAGTGTAAAGCTTCTCCCTGATAATTGTGTCGTAAGCGGATTTGAAGTCTGTGACAGAGTGTGACAGTACACTCTCGAGAGTCCTCCTCTACCAACGAGATTATCACTGGTTGAGAAGGGATATCGATTAGGCTTCCACCAAACGACCCCATCATCACCGGAAAAACAAACGACTCGAGAACTACCCACCGTCACACTCCTCCCCACCTGACATACTTCTGGGTAGCAGAAGTATGAGAGGGGAAAGGAGGGGGGGGGGGTGTTGAAAATTAGTATGAAGTTCTGGTTCAGGAAAGGACATCTGAACAACTTCAAGGTGACTAACCTCCATCGTAATGGTACTTACCTCATTAATATTTTACTGGTGGAGAACTCTTACATACGAGTATCGGCCGCAGAAAAAATGCTATCAGGTTGTTGTCCAGTGAATTGTGATCATCTGGGCAACCTTTAGGTGATCAATACTGATCAACCTCCATCGTTAGGATAGAACAACTATTGGGACTTGTAAATTGAGCACGGCATTAGTTGCCTTCGAATGAGCTCAATTATTTTAATTATACTGAGCTTTAAAGGGGGAGTGGGGTGGGGGATGCCGATAGATGCATGCAATATAAAATGGACAGGGTGGTAGTAGGAAGGAATGCTTCTGGAAACCTTTGGGCCTATATCCTTCTGGTAAGTCCTCAAAAAGTGGATGGAGTATGGTGATTTACCCAGCGCATACTACCAAACCACGCTGATAGCTGAAACTATAATATGGCAGAGTGAGGAGAGTGATGGTGGACCCTAGAGAGTACCCCTTCTAGATCAGCGGTATTATCGCCAGCTAAGAAGGGCTATCGATTAGGCTTCCGCCAAACGACCCCATCTCCACCGGAAAACCAAACGTCTCGAGAACTGCCCACCGTCACAAGTCTGAACAAAATAATGTTGAATTGTTAGCTGACATTCTACACTACTTTCCTAGTACTTGCCTGAGGGAGGAAACCTGGTCAATTGTCAACTTCCCAGGCGAAACCCCGCTGATAGCTCCCCACAGTGTTGACAGCATGCGGCTGGAGTCGGGTAAAAAGGGACATTAGATAAAACTTTATAAGCGAGGTCAAGCAGTGTTATCCCTCTATGTTTGCTGCATTCCAAGGGGTCTGCTTTCTTGTGAATAACACGGATAACACCCTCTTTCCATTCCTGGGGGATTGACCTCACAGACCATCCGAGTGTGATTTGGTGGACAACGTAGATTATTAACACGGATGAAAAAGTTCCTGTCGTGCGCCATGGCAATATGAGAGAATTTTCTATGCGCCCTTCTATAGAATTTGTGGCGATTTATCTGCAATTTCAGCAATTTGTACCAATTATTACTTACAATGTTGACCCCAAAATCTTACATTTGACGCCCAATTCTGTAAAAGAAAAATTTAAATATTGATATAGGTAATATTTCCATGTTATTAGTCACCAATCTTTACCGTTCTCTTGAATTTTTATCAATTTCAAGAATTTCAATTTGGTACCATGAAACATACCCAACAACAAAAGGAGTTCTCATAACAAAAGTCGGTACCTACTTGTTGACATGTATAGGTAATGATATAGGCTTTGAAACTCACCTTCCTCGTATCCATTTAGTATGTAATAAAACACAATCTTGCCCTGTAGTGCTTACCTGTAACAAAGATTAACTTTCGTCAACTCGTTTTAAACATACACTGGAATCTCAATTATTATGCGTAATAACTACTAAAATGCACGTTAATGACTTTCAAAAATGAGTATGATTTTACGAAGCACTAGGTTCGTGAATAACCAATTATTTAATTAGCTTGATAGTATTTGAAGCTTGGTATTGTTTTCTAATGCAGTTTGTTTCATGGTGTTTAATTATCCTCCTTCATTCTTTCATGTATGCTTAGCCACAAACCACCTGCCGGGATTTTTGTGCTGTGAAGATAATTCCACTGAGTTATACCTAGGTAATTAACATCAAATCAAACCAAATCATCATCATATTCAGCCATTAATTAATCAACATCAGCGTTACCATCCTGTACAACCCAAAATTTGATGAGATTATACACAAGGCACTTGAAATTAATGTTCATGAATTTCGCGAAGGCTTGAGATGAATCTCAGAACGAAGGGTAATCTCAGCCAGTGTGAGTCTATACAATCAACCCATTGATTTAAGGCAAACATAACTGAAAAGTACTTCGGAATTTTTTTCAGCATGTGTGCATGTATGGTATGTATGAAGATGTATGCATGGTTATTTTTTTAAACATCCCGCCCTTCAAGTTATATTTGGAATCAAAGCAAATTGTCACCATGACCAACCATCTTTATTCACTTATTGAAAACAACCTATTTACATAGCTCAATACATATAATTTTCACCTTTACCGGATACGTCTACGTAATTTATGAAAAGTGGACTGTTGAATCGGCCTGCTTACTTAGTTGAGTAATGCGTGATTAAGGGTGTCCACGTATAATAATCATAAACGTGTCAGGTAGTGTTGAGTAATAATAACAATAATAATATCAATGTGAAGTAATCATCGTGGGTGTGAAGTAATGCACTGAACTCGAGAATAATTCGCTATCGCCGTTTTCAGCGATCGACGTTTTGCGTGATCGGTGTCTCCCACTTAGTGCATCAAATATCTCGAGTTTTTATCGACAGTTCAATGAAACGTACCCATGCAATTCAAAACGATGCTTAACTATATCCGCTTTTATTGTAAAACACGAGCGTGCTCGGCGCCATTGTCATTGCATGTGTTTCCGCTCTCATGCTGAATTTGTATATGTATTGAAATTTGTAACAGTGCGGCTGTTCTCGAGTCGTTTCTTGGTCCGGTGGAGACGGGATCGGTGAGCGGAAGCCTTATCGATATCCCTTCTTAACCTGTGATAATCTCCCTGGTCTAGGAGGACTCTCGAGGGTCCACCCCCACTGTCACACTCTCACAAATTATAATTTCATAGCTACAAACATTGGGTAAAGCAATTCCAGTTCATAATTTCGGAATATTATACTATGTAGTTCTGTCTGATAACTTACATTATATTATTAGCATTGAATCTCGCAACCTTCAGGTGTTACAGACTGGTCCTAAGCGACCTAACTGCTCTGACGAGGTTTCTTGCTAATGAGTGAAGGTCCTCCTTCTGCTAATTTTACTCCAGAAAAGCCGACACAGTTCTAAGTATCTTATTCTCTGTCCCATCCTTGAATAATTCCTTTCTTTTCTATAAAAATAATTTCATCAAGCAGTTCATTTCGTAAAAAGGACTTACGAACGAAAGGAATTTACAAACAAGAATTCTTGTTCCACCCTTGGATTCATGTAGATTGAACTACGGGTACTGTCCTATTCATAAATGTTGTACGCATTGGCCCTGAATTACCTACCTACCTATCCTGAATATTACCGATCACATTCATAACTAATAAATTAATGGTAATACAACCGTTCAGCCTGTCCACGTCGGATAAGCCGGCAGATCTCAGTCCCTTCTCATCAATGCCCTAAAAGTCGCTCTATAATTTCATCAGTTGACTTTCAGAGAAAACATAATCTAGTAGGATGTATATTTGTGTATTTATACGTAAAATATTTGTGTAAGTATACGCATGATGAGTTAATGGAGATTTTCTTGTTTTACAGGTAAGTTCCAGTCTCCAACAAATCCATGGTTTCTGTACGTATGTTATATACTTACCATCTTTGAATTACGTATGTGAGTTTCAGTGAGGAGGAACTTTTCGATTTAGACTTAGTTTGAATTCAGCTAACCCATTTGCTGTATCTATTTGTTCCCGAACGTTAGTGAGGCTCTTACTCATAGTTGAGCGACATTTGCGGGCGACTGCCTGCTTATAATATATTTATGCATATGTATCTCTGTACCGCGCTACAAGCCGCAATTTTGGTTATTTTGACTTGAAATTTGATAATTATACTCCTTATGTCTCAAAAATTCACTGTATATTTGTGGTGCCACCATGCTGTCAGGGAACGGCGCCGCGCTGGCACCAGTGGTACCGTCTGTCAGAAAAAAGTGGTTTGGTATAGCTTTCCATCAGTTCATCGAATTTAATTGGACACCTTTTGTAGTAAGCCATCGTACGATGTGGAATAATAAGACAAAAAAATAAAACCTTCATTTTACCACCAATTTATATTTAGCACGAAGCTTTTCACTCAAATCCTGAGCATCCTCAGGTACGTAACTCTTATAAATACGGATCTATTGGTGGAAAACTGAATGTTTATAGTTTTCCAGCACGCTGAATCGAATGGAATAACTTTCAAAGCTCTATCAATCCATAAAATGTTACGAAAAATAGCTATTATTGAGCTTGGTAAATAGGCAGAATTTGAATTTGAACCAATTTTCAAAATTCCGTGAGGCACCTGGTCAGCGGACCCACTACTCTTACCATATCTGAAGTAACCCACGACTAAAAATGACATCTGCTGGCAGCAGAATTTCACTTGTCAGTCTGTTGATTAAGTATCAAATCAACGAAGTTGTGCTCGTTCTGGCAGTTTGTAAAAATAATCTGGTGGTACTACCCCCTACTATGTGACATCAAACGTCTCTTTAAATTATCCAGTCCACTACATGACATCTCTATGAACGATGAAATCCAAAACACTCTTCAGGATGCAGCCCGCCTGTACAGCACGTGTTCCGTTAGGGTTATCAGAACAGTTTTCCAGCTCGTTTGACCATAACACGCAGCAGCAATGGAAACTTGAAACGGCGAAGGATCTCTTCTGTGTGGTGGGTCGTAGAGAGATGGTGGAGGGGGGGGGGGGGGGCAAAAATATAAGTTAATCACGACCAGGAATATATTTCCTGCGAGGCGAGGGCCCTAGTGCGGAGATAGCTGGCAAATAAATGGGGCCGGCGAGCCGCGATATTGCGCCCGAATTTTAAGCTCCCGTGAAATGTATCACCCGAGGAGGGGTATCCCTAAGCATGGAATAGAGGAAATTGAGGACTCTGTCCGCGAGTCAAATGCTGTGAGCATAATTTATAACCCTTGAAGCGGGCGTAATGGAAATAAATTCATGGTTGTGAGTTACGATAGCGTGCGTTCCGAGAAAATATGTACTAAACGTAAACAATTATTATTGATTCAATGGGAAGTGCGTATGTGGGACGGAATTTTGCATTCTTTGACATCAGGAGGCCGCTCCTTCGAGCCCATCCCGAGTTTTCGCCACCGAATTCCTTCGCGGTAGGCCCAGAAACTGGAAAGATGCGCGAGCTGTACGCTGACCCTCTCCCATCATCATCAGTGATGTTTTCATTATTGAATTCAACACCCATTTTCGCTCATTGTAATGTTCATACTGCTCAAGCCGAGATCCTACATTTGGAAAAATAAAGAGTGTCCATGGAAATTGGAGGTCAATAGGATGAAAATATGTTATAGGATAATATTATTCACAGTTCTGTTTGTAGCCAGAGAATTTCATTCAGAACCAAATATTTATGTTGATACGTTGTGCTTTAGTGATTACAAGCCTCATTCACCGCCCAGTAATTTATTGTCTTGTAGTTAATGAAGCATGATTAAAAACATATCTCAAATTCCAGTCGCAGACGTCAGTAATTTACGTGGATCATACCATTACTAATCTAGATAATGGCAAAAAGATCACGTCTGCACCCTGGTAGTGCGTCATTTGGAATATTCATAGTATTACATGTGGCATTTCATCATAAATGACCATTAATTCCTAAATAAGGTTGTTGTATGTACCACAACAAGGACTCAATTTATGAAAAAATACCTGCTAAATGTGTAGATACGCGCAATAGCCTTTTCACATTGTTAGACACTAGGCAGTAGTTAGACGGTGCGTATTACAAACCTAGTTGATCGTTATAAGGTGATTTTCTTAACTTCAAATGTGAATAAATCATACCTTTAGTTTTCAACATGATTACGCTTTATTTTGACTAAGCCTTTCACTTTAATTTAAGACATCATCAGGCTCATACACAATAGAGACGACTCAATATATATGATATGCCCGATGATGCTTTATAAGACGGAAAGTTCAGTCAGTTGTGTGGAAATCTAAAGGTGTAATTTATTCATATATGAATTTTTGAGTGTTTTCCACATAAAGAACGGGGAGATCCTGACATTGCTGGTGGATATTATTGTTAGGTATGCTGCTTATGCTTGGTATACTTATAGTTCAATCGCAGTAGATGTAATAAGGGCGAGCTTGGCGTGGGAATCTCCCTGCCAAGGTCAAGGTACCGCAACCCACAACACACCAACCGCCTGCAGTTGCAAGGCCTGGGCGTGAACTATTTCTGCATCAGCTGGTGGGCTCGTAGGGTCGAGTTCACGAACCCAGGCAGGTAAGCAAACTTTTTTCGTTATGCTCACTGGGGCGTAACGAAAAAAGTTTGCTTCAGCTGGTGGACTCGAACCTTGGATGTTGCTGACCGAGCCGGGTTCGTCACTCCCTGCCCCTGCGCTAAGCTCGTGTGGCAAGGTAGGTGTGTAGCGGGTTTTGCGTAACCTCGACCTTGGCAGGGAGATTCCTGTGCCACCTCTCTCTTACTATATCTATCTACTAGTGCAGAAGTACGTGAAGAGGGTGCAGAATATGGTTCATAGAGGGGTTATCCTACCGCACCTCGTTTAGGTCCACTTCTTCTGTGTCCGATATATAAAATATGGACGAAATTGGTGAGCGCGATACATAAGCATAATTCGTTAGATTTTGTATGTAGTTACAATTGTTCCATTTAATCAGCTATTGGGGCCATTTAGCCATTCAGGCAACAATCTAGGACCCAGTCTGAGTGAGACAGAGAATATCATAAAGTGGTTTATTAATTCAAGTAGCATCATCACAGCGGTTGTTCCTGCAGATGATGATAGTTTTACATTTCGATGCTCCATGCAATATACCTCTGTGGTCTATACCCACTTTACTCTCTCCTTATATTGCAAACAAACAAAATGACACTACCACTGATACTTACATACAGCAAACAGAAATAGTGTCAAAATGGATGAATACCCATTCTCATATTATTAATTTTTGATCATAAAAATTTTTCAATACACATGTGGAACTACAAGGTGCGTGACGAAACAGAGTTACACCTACCTCAGAAGCAGAATTATGGGTACCAGTTGTAATACATTTTTTGAAGGAAGCACGAGAGGCAGGAACATCACAGAATAATGTAACAACGCTGACAACATTTGTATTCAGGGAGATTAATGAATCATTTATACTTCAAACTTTTTTCTACTTCTTTTCTTTTTCTGTGAAGAAACTCGAAAAAGTGGTCTGGCATTTCATACAAAATCCCCCTCTTTTAAGGAACCCTGTTCCATTCATGGGCAGACGTCGGAAAATATCCTTTTGATCTTCACGGAGAGTTTCTAAGTATAAAGAGGTATATTTTCGTTCTAAGTATAAAGAAGATGGCACAATTATAGCTGGTGCTGGATAGGTTGGGAGTCGTTATAGGGCGACCATTACCCGGATGATACGAGCGGAGGCCCCGTGGGGATGGGCCGACATTAACTTTTCTATTTATAACAAGGTCATAAAATTAATTGGGAAAGCGAACTGCGGAGGGGTGAGCGGGTCAAGGTATCATATGACATATATCGTTGTTAGGGCGTAAGAGTAATTTAGAATGAAATATCTACCCTTGTATTCTCAAAGGATCATGTTGATCCACCTGGACCTCGGCCGTGAATGGCACTTTACCTTTGGGGTAGTGGTGAATCGTATTTATATTGCTTTTAATAAAGTTCAGACTTTTCATATTCTCTATGTCCCAAACCACGGGGAAAATATCTTCAAATAACGAGGTCGGCAAAGGGATGTATTTGTTCATGATGTGTCCTGTGTTCGGTACCGCGACGGTATGTCCGAAATATCCCTGTGAATATTCAGCCAACTCCATTTTGGTTTTATTATTTTCAATAATGAACCTTTGGAATCGAGCATGAAAAAAAAAAATTGTTTAACCCCCTCTCAAAATTTGATGGTTCCCGTTTCAAGGTATGTAGAATCCGAAAAAGCAATAGAAAAATTCCTCTCCGTCCGCCGTACTCCGTACTGAGCATTTTTCTTAGTTACCATGAACCAAAATTGACGAAATTCGGTTTATAGGTCCCATTTGGGGTCTAGTTGGTCCTCGGAGCTCGGCGTTAATGTCAGTCACCCCTGAGGGGTGAAAAATAGGGGGTTGAAGTCTCCAGGACGCCGCTATCTCGAATTTTTTTACGGTTTTAAATAGTCCTCGAACTTGGGAGTTCACAGTAAGGCCCAGAAGATTGCACCGAAAGGCATTTTCAGCAGGATGGTGAATGAAATTGTATACATACAGCCCAAATATCATCACTAGGGACGCGGTAACAATCAAGAATTGGCCTGAGATCATCATTGCTAGGGATAACATGATTGTAATCACGGAGTATGAAATCGAGTTGGTTGTTCTGTGATATTATTTCATTTGAAAAATGATGGCTCTTTTGGAGTTTATTAATAGGCAGTGGCACTTGAACAAACGTTGAAGTATTATTGATGGATAAATTATTACACAATGGTAAATTATTACACAACGGTAAATTGTTACACAACGGGTCATTATACCATCTACGTAGAAGGGGCTGGAGTTTGTTGGTAGGTACTTTTGCAACTTTTTTCACCCCACATCAACAATTTCCCTTCAGAACTTCATTATTTTCGTTTCTTTTTGCCATTTTAGTTACTGTTTGTCATCGACAGAATTAGGTATTTTAGCAACATTTAACTCGTGATTTAGGTAGGTACCTAGTAACGAGTACGGGGTTAGGTACTAACCTACGGAGGATCTACGATCTACATAATATGTATAGAATAGTACATATTATATTATATAGAAGGTTGATGTATACAGAGAGCTGTGATCTGCAACAGAAGGGTATTCTGTACAAAATAATAAACCGTTGTGCAGGGATTTGCAGCGTTTTTCAATTCGAGCTCAATTAGTCCAATATTAGGAAAGAAGTCTCCGATTTGGCCACTATCTGATATTTACTACTTCAGTGGGTACCTCCAAATCAACCTGTTTCCAAACATTTCAAGGGTTTCTTATGATAGTGCTGCGAACCCACTATAACTTGAAATCTGATGAAGAAGCGTAAGGACTTTGTCCTCGTCCTTGGACCTGTGGTGCAAAAACAGCGGGTGTGAATATGTGTACAAAAACGCCTGAAGGGGGTGATTTAAACTACGGTCTGGGTCTCATGAATTCCGAGCTTGAAAAACGCAAGAAACGTAAAGAACAAGACAATATCATAATGTCATAAAATTGCTATGAGTTATAGTTTGTTTCCATAGTTATTCAATGAACTAATTTAGTGTTACGATGAGGGTCCTTGTTGTTAAATAGTGACTCGTTCATTATTTGCTTATTTGCGTATTCAGAATTTGGTTAGCCAATCATTCATTGTGGCAAATTGCTGGATTTCAATCATCTTTCATTTAATTATATCGACTTCGGACTTCTGTTGTTGGGTGACGGTAAGCTGTTCGAATCAGCACCACCGTATTCAAGTAAATGGAAAAAGGGCTTGAAAATTTAATTTGAGAAAAAAAGTAACCATAAAGAGAGGAGTCACAAGTGGTGGTCTGGTTACCACAGGTGAAGAACCGGGATAAAGAAGGTTTAGCGAGACTACAAATTTTAAATCCCTTGAAAACGCCGTTTGAAAAATGTATTGTGTTGGATTCAAATGCTATCTCCCGTTTATCTTTAAGCTTAGCGTCAGTTTAACTCGCTTGTTATTAATCTCCGACTGTTACTACATTCCGAAATCTCGACTAAAGCCAGAAAAGGGAGGAAGGGAGTTATTGATCCGAACTAAAGGAAGGATTTTCTTGCCACTGTCTGCGGTTCTTTGGGGGGATATTAGAGAAAATTATGCCTGTTTGCCGTTTTATAATCGCCATTTAAACCAGAGGTTCGTACTGTGATATCGATCTTGAGGAGGAAGTCACCTTCAGTTTCATTAATGGACAACTAAATGCTGCATTTTTTCATTATGCAATAACAAATTGAATGAATTTAATTACTCACAGTACTCATAATGAAGACATCTCCTTGAGTGGGTTGAATTATGGAAACGTCAAAATGTCGACTGATTATCATAATATTCTGTGTATGGTAATGATGTTGATCGATCAAGTCTTAGAAATGAGTGGTTTTATTTCAAATCTTTTTTTTCTTTTCTACCCTACGCCGATCAGTCACGGCTGCCCAATATAAGTTTGCAAGGTACTTGAGTATTAAACGGAGGCCACCTAACCTACAGAAATATTTCGTACCGGATACAAAAAATAACTACATAATTGGAAAGAACACACTTTAATAGATTTACAGGTGAAGTTTAGAATTAATCCGACGCCTGGTTCTAACCGAAAAGTATCTACCGAAAAGTACCTACTGCTCGCTGCCGCTCGCATTGTCAAGCGATCTGGATGCTCGCTAGCGCTCGCATCTCAAAAAAGATAAACAATCCCAGAAACTATCCCGTGAATGAGTAGGTTGTTTGGGACTTCTGAATAGATTAGTGGAATGTAATGTTAGGTATAAAATACCAGAAAACAAGACAAGTAGAGCTCTGTAGGTTAGGTGGCCTCCGTTTAATACTCAAGTACCGTTTGCAATTTTCGACCAGTTGGTGTCGTCAGCAGTAAAAGCAAGTTGTATGTCCTCGAGTTGTGGACAGTCAAAAAGGTGGGTGGAAGTCATGGGCTGCATGCAGCATCGGATGTGCTGCATAGCGAGCAGGACGGGTCATCCCTCATCCGAAGTCTGTGGAGGTGAGAGTTCAGGTAGTCATGGCCAGTGATGGATCTGAAGGCTGCTACCGATTCATGACGGGGGAGGTCGGGTGGAATACGATCAGTCGGACTGAGGAGAGCAGCCCATTGCTTGCACTCCGCCGAACCCGTAGTGATTGGACTATCAGCCATTCATGAATTGTTCATTACCAAATAATTTACCCCAAACTAACTACCCACCCACTTTGTAAAGTAATTCTTAGGTATCTGTACTACTCGGCTATGACGGGGTCTATAAAGATCGGATCAGGACTATACAAACAACAAATGTGCATTATCGTAAACATAACCATCGTGCTCTGCCCTTCACTGGATGCACACCAACCGTCGACCAGATTTCGGCATTATTAAATAAAGTTTTCAGCAATTGACATCGCAACTTAAAACTTCTTTCTAATAAGTTGTTAACTAAATTGCAACTACATTCAGCAAGGTTTTATTTGTGCGCGTGAACTCATGTCTGGACGTACCTGCAATGCTCGGGGTCGTCTCAAAAAATCCTGAAGTTCGGAATCAATATTAAGCATTCCTACCGTTTTATTGAAAATACTGAGCACTGTGCGTCAAGCAGTTCGTACACATTAAGGCCCTGAAGTTTGAACCAGTGTCTCATCATCGTGAGTGTGACATTGTTTCTGTTGAGTGTGTATGTATGTGGGCGTGTCTGTATAGTAGGTAGGTACTTACCACAAAAATCTACCATAGGTACTGATTAGATAAAAGTCTTACTCTGGTGGGTATTACTGGGTACTTGCTTAGGTGATTCCTCAGAAGGGATGCCGATACGAGAAAATAATGAACTTCGGTGTAATAATTTGCAAGGTTACAGGAACTCAATACCCTACTCTACCTTCACATGTAAAAGACTGGAGTTCCAAAAATTATTTAAAAAAAAAAAAAGTGTACAACTTGAAGCTGTCAGCTGTTCATCTATGTATCCAAAACAGTGAACTATTTTCAGTTGTTACTTGTCCCGTCAGGTGCAGTTTACAATAGTTGAATACTTGACTTGCATAAATATAGTACCAACTACATAATATTAGTTGTGATTTGTTGTCAAAACGGGTAAAGTACCTAATCTTATAGTAGCTGTAGTTGCACTGTATTGAAGCTCATATCTGTAGTTGATCAGATGTCCTGAGTAGATATAAAAGGGGGCTTCTGGAACAGCATTCTTCCTGCCAAGGTCGAGGGTATGATAAACCCGCAACACAGCTGCCATGTACTGGTCTTGTGATGTCGTAATGAAGCAGGTGATACAAAATTTGGGGTTTTGCAACAAAACAAGTTTCGCATCTGCCTTCCATACGGTGGTCCAGGGTTCGAATCCATCAACCGGGGGGGGGGGGGGGGTTCTTTAGTGCTGCCCCCCATTTTCAAAGCCAGATTTGAAACCCTAATCTCAACCGTTTTGAACAAATGTGTAGTGCTTTTGAATCGTCAAAATCTCCTATTTCCGTCTATTTAAATCCGAAACAAAGAAAATTCGAATTTCACTGTTTTAAAATCATTCGAAAAAAGTGCGTGGGCAGCACTAAAGTTTTTGACTGGTGTAAAACTTTAGTCCTGCCCCCCACGCTCTTGGCAGGTGGGATTGTGATAAATTCATTAGAAAACTCAATTGAAGAAGTTATTTTTATTACAAATGCACATTAAATGTCATCAACAGCAAGAGGATTGTAAAGTTTTTTAATGTTTTCAACAAACTTTAGAAACGGGTCCCCGTTGTTAATGCGGACATTTCGTCTCGGACATATAGATCAAGTGGACGGGGTTGCGGAATAAAAACATCCCCCAATCAACTGATTGGTACCATATAGATTAGTTGGACATACAGATCAAGTGGACGGTGTTGCGGAATAAAAACTGATGCATTTATCACAATCCCACCTGCCAAGAGCGTGGGGGGCAGGACTAAAGTTTTACACCAGTCAAAAACTTTAGTGCTGCCCACGCACTTTTTTCGAATGCTTTTAAAACAGTGAAATTCGAATTTTCTTTGTTTCGGATTTAAATAGACGGAAAGAGGAGATTTTGACGATTCAAAAGCACTACACATTTGTTCAAATTGGTTGAGATTAGGGTTTCAAATCTGGCTTTGAAAATGGGGGGCAGCACTAAAGAACACCCCATCAGCTGATGCGATACCTATTTTTTCATTCCGAAACCCCAAATGTTGTATCACATGCTTCATTACTACGTCACAAGACGAGTAGATGGCAGGTGTGTTGCGG
Organism: Leptopterna dolabrata; assembly: GCA_954871275.1. Lineage (NCBI taxonomy): Eukaryota > Metazoa > Arthropoda > Insecta > Hemiptera > Miridae > Leptopterna > Leptopterna dolabrata. The sequence goes on from OX940981.1 coordinate 47,149,528, forward strand.
GTTTGGCGTACCCTCGACCTTGGCAGGGAGAGCGCTGTTCCAGAAGCCCCCTTTTGGTTTATTATTCTATGAATAATACACCTATGTAATCACTCAGCAAAAATGTTTATAACACCCACTCAAATTTTTTTTCTTTTACGTTCCTTTTACGTTGCGTTGTTACATTATTCTGTGATGTTCCTGCCTCTCGTGCTTCCTTCAAAAAATGTATTACAACTGGTACCCATAATTCTACTTCTGAGGTAGGTGTAACTCTGTTTCGTCACGCACCTTGTAGTTCCACATGTGTATTGAAAAATTTGTATGATCAAAAATTAATAATATGAGAATGGGTATTCATCCATTTTGACACTATTTCTGTTTGCTGTATGTAAGTATCAACAGTAGTGTTATTTTGTTTGTTTCAACCACATAATTCACTGAACTTAACCACCAAGTGTCAAATGAACACATATATTGCAATATAAGGAGAGAGTAAACGACATTCCAAAAATGCAATGTCCAACCGCCGTATGCCGTATCACATGTACCGGCTTCATTTTCGGTCTAAAAAATTCGTTCTTTTGCACACATGCTCCATTTGGCCCCTAGTTGTCTCCCGAAACCTTGCAGCCAAATCGGAATATACCCAGGGATGTTATGAGTGAAAATGGGTATAAAAATAGGTACTTTTTATGTTTTAGTAACATGTTAGTAACATGAGCTTTTAAGGTATTGTTTTCCAGGTTTTTGGGACGTGAAGGCAGAATATGAAGTCGATTTTGACCAAATAGTGGAAAATTGAGGTTCTAAGGAACTTTCAGCCTTAAATTTACGTTAAATTTTGGTCTAAAATCGTCGTTTTTTCGCACAAAGTTCGGGTCCCCATTTGGGTCCTAGTTGTGCTCCGAAACACAGCAGCCCGATCGGCATACTCCCAGGGGTGATATGGGAGAAGAATGAGTGTAAAAATAGGGGTTTTCGAGGGATTTTTGAGGTTTTAGTGATCATGAGTTTGTGAGGTATCGTTTTCCATGTTTTTTACGGCGTGAAGACCGAATATTTGGTTGATTTTGTCCGAAGAGTGAAGAATTGGGGTTTTAACGAGGGTTAAGCTCCCGAAATTCATTTTTATGAGTCAAAAACCTGGGAAAATGTCTGAAATCACTATTAATTTGTATAATAACACTAGAGGTAGTATTAGCAGGTGAATCAAGACAATTAAATGGTGCTATCAATGGTCAAAAATAATCTGTTGAAAGGAAAAGCCGAGCCTAATTCGTGTTTTTGTGGGCCAAAACTGGTGGAAACCATCAAAAATAGCCATTTAAATAATTGTACAACCAACATTTCTGCAGGTATGTCCAATAGAATAATAAACCCATGTGACAAGGACTTTGCAGCGTTTCAAGTATATCAACTGTCCTATTATGTCAGTAGTGAGTGGCATCCGTTCTCTGCGTATTGTGGATTTCAGGAGCTGAATGTGGACTCGGGTGTGGAGGACGTATGTCATAATCTCGCCACCTATGTGATTTTGGTTCATATGCGCCTGCCATCTATCCCGCATCCGTTGTCAGGCGTACGGAAACAGGTGTCAGGAGGGTATGCACGGAAAGCTATGCAGCAGAGTGGTATGCGCGGCGCCTGTTGCCCCGCGGTGTAGATTCGAGGTTTCGAAGAGCTCGTGTTGACGAACGGGTCGTTTAACACGCAAATCCCTTTCAAGTAATTAGCGCCTAACGTGAATGTGAGACGCGAACGGAGCTCATCGATTGGCCTGTAGAAAAGCCGGAGTTCACGTCGGCCTAATTAAAAGAACTACGCAAACAAGGTCTAACATGAGTTACAAATTAGCGAACATGGGATGCAGATCTCAGTCAGGCTCCGAACCAAAGGCAAAACACGAACGGGGGACATTTTCACGTGAAACGCAGACGAAGATTCGTCCAACCTCGAGCTTGGTTTTGGGTTATTATTTTCAACCTATGGAATCGAGAATTTAAAAAAAATTTAACCCACCACAAAATTTTATAGTTTCCATTTCAAGATACGTAGAATCCGAAAATGGAACCAAAAAAAGGCTGTCCGTCCTCCGTAATTCGCACTTTCCTTAGTTACCATGAACCAGAATTAATGAAATTTGGTTTGTGGGTCCCATTTGGGGTCCAGGTGGTCCGCGAAGCTCGGCCTTACTGTTGTTCACCCCTCTAAGGGGTGGAAAATAGGGGTTGAAATTTTCAGAACGCCGTAGATCGAAAACATTCAATAGATGGGTATGGTTTTTTTAACGTTTTTAAATTGATCATGAACTTGAGAACCTTTTGAGACCACTCAGAGCAGCCATTTGTTTGCACCGATATCAACATGGTCGTGAATGAAACGGTAGGTATACACCCAGCCCAGATCATTGCTAGGGAACAGCTGATTATAATCACGAATGGCTGTATGAAATCGAGTTGGTTGTTCTGTGATAATATTTTATTTGAAGAATGATGGCTGTTTTGGATTTTGTTGATAATACTTTTGTAACTTGAACATACATTATGCTTCATGAATAACAACAAATAATTATTAGTGGTAGAATTATTGAATACCGCGAATTTGTATGAAACTATAATTCCCGGGCTGGCTCCAGTACTCAGTTACTCTCCAGTACTCCAGTACTCAAAGCTTGAGGGTAGGTATTGACCACAGAAAACAGTGGTCTGCGCAGAAGGGGCATCTATGCAGGTAACTAATAAGCCGTTGTGTAATAATTTGCAGATTTTATATTATTCAATCAATTCGTCACATTGAGAACATTAACCTTGAAGTTATATCAATATTACGTCTATTATTTATGAATTTCGAGGTTGATCCCTTGTTACTTATAGTCACTGCATTATTTCTCAATTCTGTCTCCTATTATGTTTTTACTTCAGTGATCCTTTTTCACAGGAATGTACGGTGATACGTCCAAAATGTGTGTTCGAGAAAACCGTGGACTCTTGTTCAGAAGTTTTCAAAACGAGTTTCTAGACGGTTTTCCACTTAATGTCGCTCCGTACGCATACATGTACGTAGGTCGGAATTTCAAACGGTCATAACTTCCTCAAAATACGGTCTTTTCTAGATTTTCTTTTTGGATTTTGTTCATCTTGTTGAACTTCTCATGAGGTACGTGATATTTCAGATGAGAAAGAGCATTCTCTGCAGAAAAGTGGGGGGAGTTATGACGGGCTTTCTAATTTTTCTATTTTCAACTATAACTGCCGTCAAATGTAACAAAGTTAGTGCGATTGGTATCAAAATGTCCATTAGGATGTCTAGATCATGCCTATTTATTTTAAGCTCGATCGCAAATGATTTGGCTAATTAACAGCAAAAAATATGTCAATGGGTCCAACATTTTCTATGCTTACTAGCTAAAGGACGTTGGTGTGGTGTCTGAAAGTGGTTGAAAGTGAGGTTTCTATGCAATTATATTATACTTCCATGCTGAGTGTAGTATGTGCTCATGATCAACCTGTCAGGCCATCATGAGCAGCCAGTCGGGCCCCCTCCCGCCAAAGAAACTTGTATCTATACTAGTCGTATTATGAAGAACGTGGATGTATTGTGTGGCAATCTCCACAACGGAACTCGGTTTATCCTGGTTTAGATATCGCCTGCACTACTCATAGACTAAATTCATGATAAAATAACGTTGCGATTTTACCTACTGATGTTTGCTTATTCAGCTAGCAGATCACACACCTACTTACACATCTTGGCATCAGTGCATTTCAGAACTGCATTTCTCTACGGGCGCGTCAGATAAAGATTGTCGTAGTACCCCCTCTAGTCCACTCCAACGTAAATATGTTAAGACTAGCCTGACCGCTCGCTTCGCTCGCTATCCGAGATTCGCTGTACGCAGTATCGTGGAACCAACAAACGACGGAAAAATCCCATAGCCTACCGGGTATTTGTGCCCAATTTTATCAAAATCCGTCAAGCCATTCAGGAGTTGACCATGGTCGACCATATTTCCGCTATGGTCAGGGAATTAAAAATGCGCCTACGTTCAACTTCGGAGGCTACCGGATATTGGTGCCAAATTTGGTCGATATCCGTTGAGCAATTCGGGATTCGACCATGGAGGGGCCCATGGATGCGCTAAGGTCGACCGCGGGGGTAGTCCGAAGGGTCGATCGTAGATAGAATTTCACGTAGATTACGAATACGCGATAAAAAATAGGGGGTGCCATTTCAATTAACGAAGTTGACCATGGTCGACCATAGTTCCGCTATGGTCAGGGAATTAAAAATGCGACGTTGCGCAACTTGGGAGCCTACTGGATATTCGTGCCAAATTTGGTCGATATCCGTTGAGCAATTCGGGATTCGACCATGGAGGGGCCCATGGATGCGCTATGGTCGACGGTGGGGGTAGTCCGAAGGGTCGTTCGGAGATAGAATTTCACGTAGATTACGAATACGCGATAAAAAATAGGGGTTACAATTTCAATTAACGAAGTTGACCATGGTCGACCATAGTTCCGCTATGGTCAGGGAATTAAAAATGCGACGTTGCACAACTTGGAAGCCTACTGGATATTCGTGCCAAATTTGGTCGATATCCGTTGAGCAATTCGGGATTCGACCATGGAGGGGCCCATGGATGCGCTATGGTCGACCGCGGGGGTAGTCCGAAGGGTCGATCGTAGATAGAATTTCACGTAGATTACGAATACGCGATAAAAAATAGGGGTTACCATTTCAAATAACGAAGTTGACCATGGTCAACCATAGTTCCGCTATGGTGAGGGAATTAAAAATGCGACGTTGCACAACTTGGGAGCCTACTGGATATTCGTGCCAAATTTGGTCGATATCCGTCGAGCCGTTTGGCCGTGCATAGAAAGACAGACAGACTCACTCACTCACTCACTCACAGAGATCCGTTTTTATAATATAGTAGGGATTTACCAGTGAATAGCAAGAAGAAAGGCCTCGGTGGAAGCCCGGGAAGGGTCCCCCTCCATCGACTCCCAACGGTCGTTGGTTGAAGGGGGACGAGGTGGAGGCACCTTTATAAGGCGCCCGGCTCACCCAGCTCATCATTCTACCTACCCGACTCCTACCACTACTTTTCTCTCTCTTACCTTGCGCCTCCTCTCTCGAACCTCTCCCTCGCATATTCGTTGTGGTGAAAACCTGGGATATGCTTCTCGAAAAGATCCCACACTCATTGTGATGAAAACCTGGGGTGCTGGCACGTCCGCTACGACTCACTGTGGCGATCCTCCTCTCTCCTGCGACCTACCAAACCAACCCTAACTTGCTACTCTACTCACGACAAAGATAATATTAAGTATTCTTTGATAATTATATTTTCAATTGGCGATACTAGTGCGTGCTGTTCTCTTGTTGAAATAATTAACCACTGGTTACGTCTTACTAGCAGGAACTCCCCGATAAAGCAAATAAAACCTAGAACCCTCTACTGTAAGTAGCAGAATAACAATCTCAAGTAAGTACTCCAGCTCCCTATAAAAGTAAATAGCATTCAGGCTACCTGTAGTGGTGAAGGTGTGATTTACGATGTATACGTATCGCTTTTACGAGTATGTCGGCTGACCAACTTTTATTTTCTCCCGGCTGTGAAACCTTCAAGTTGGCAACATCGAGATCAGAAGCAACAGTCCGTCGGCAATAGCTGGCTTTTATCGAAGGGTGCCCCAACCCTCCTCTGTATTATGGTCAGTAGTCTAAGGTCTTGATGTATGCCCCTATCAGTGCTATGAGGAAGAGAATTTCCACTGAGGTATATTCGTCACAAGGATAAAAACATAATATAAATATGCGATCAATGACGATTTCGGTAGTTGTTTGAAGACTGGCGACTGACGGACAAGAAGAAGGCTTTGACCGGAGTTGGTTTCTGGATGATGATTATTTGAATACATAATAGGTCATAATAGGTAAATAAACGCTTTGTGGAGTTGGCAGCCATGGACTGCGCTTATTCACAGCCCAGCGAACCCATGAACTTGAACTGCAGGTACGTAACAGTGATGCAGAGCTGGCCTTTTCAAAGTACCACTACTGCAGTTACTGTAGTGGCCCGAAAGGGGGAATAGAAGCCCGAAACCCACATAATTTAGATTATCAGGATCTCACTATTTTATTGATTAAAATGTTTAAGTGGAAGCATTTTTCAATCAAATCAGGCAGATAACATTTAAATTGGAAAAAATAGTGATACCATGACCATTTTGAGCTCTTTACCAACAAACCTTCAACTATAGCTTTTTTAAAATACCTAACCAACTAATTAGGAGGGAAGAAAGCTTGTCCACCCCCCCCCCCCCTCCTGCAGTAAGTACATTGTAAGTTCTAACATATTACGGATTGGCACTATTACGTATTAAAAAGATTGTTAAATTTGATGGACTTCAGATTTATAACAAGAGCCACTCAAATTCGAAAATCATTATCAAAATTACTTGAATGGAATAAATATTTATTATTCGGCTCTGTATTGCCAAATAATTATTCCACTTTGGTATATGATATCGATAGTCCCTGAAACCCCATTCACTCAGTTCACGAACTACCTACTGAGAATGGGAGCCGGTTGGAGAGGAAAGGGCCCTAAAATCCTATGTACCAAAGTATTTGGCACAGTTTTAAGGGTTTAATGGAGGGTTCAGTTTGATTAGTAGCGTCACTTGTTTACAATTGCAATAAGATACTTGTATATAGCCTGATGACATTCTTGTATGCATTTTCCTCGCCTTACCCAATTATGTAAATCACTTGTAACTTGTAGAAATCCGCTTGTACTTGTTGATAAATTCACTGTTTCTCAACTCCATTTGAATGCTATCAACTTATCTTTTCCATTCACGTGTATGCGATTTCTCCGACACACGTACTTCACACAGACCGACAACTTCCCTGCAGTTTTACACGTACAAGTTCTCCAAAGTCCTTCTTCAGCTATCGATCAGTGCTAATGAACTGTCGACTCCTAAACGAGTCACCCGGATGTCGCGTGCTTCCTCCCACCCGCTTTATATTCCGTTTCGACTTCACGATCAGTCACCTCTGTTCTCTATCTGAGCTGCTTGCCAATATTGTCCTCCTCTGTTATCCTACGTTGCTGTACGATTGAAACCTGCAGTGATTGAAAAAATTGCAATTATAGTTGCATTATAGTTGCTAGGAAAAGGTTCTTAGGAAAAAAAGTGTATTATTTAACTGTCTTGATGCCCCTTCTCTGTAGGTCACTGTATTCTGTGGTCAGTACCCACCCTCGAGCTCCCCTCTGCAAAGCCCTAAATCGACTACTGGACCCAGCCGGGGAATTAACGTTTCATAAAAATGCACGGGATACAATAATTCAATAATTAATTAATTATTTGTTGTTATTCATGAAGCATGATTTTTGTTCAAGTTACCACCTACCAACAAAATCCGAAAGAGCCATCATTCGTCAGATGAAATAATATCGCGGAACAACAGCTCGATTTCATACAGCCATCCTTGATTATAATCAGGTGCTCCCTAGCAATGATACCTGGGCCGGATTTATACCGGCTCCACACACCAACGCGGTTTTTTCGCGCGGCCGGGCAACGGTTTTTTTTCGCCGCGAAAAAAAACGCGGCTCGCCGCGTTTTTTCCGCCCTCCGCTTTGATTTCGCGCTGATTTTGAGGAATCATAAATAAAATTTCGTTCTCGATTCCAAAGTATTATTGCAAATAAACCAAAAGAACGGAGGAGGGGTGAATTTTGACTCGAAGAAAATCATACATCCTATTGGTTCTTTTGAATTTATTGTTTTAACAAGGAGTAGGGAGATTTTTTGAATTATAATTTTCAATAATGAACCTCCGAAATTGAGCATGACACAATACCCCCCCCCCCCCCCCCACAGGTGGTTCGCGTTTCAAGTTACCTACGTAGAATTCAAAAATGGAATAAAAGTTCCAGTCATGCAGCAAGACTATAAGAGCGAATTTTCAAAGAAATATTCATGCTACTGAGTAAAAAGATGATAGGTACAGCGAGAAACCATAGGTACCACTTCTCGTAAAATTCTATAAATTCTTACCAAGACAAATTAGACCCTCTCTTTTTTGAGAAAAATATTTTTATCATCGAAAGTGTCCCTTCGACGTGAATCACCATCCCACACGTCAGGTGAATTAATATTGATTTTAGCTCAACACCAATTTTTGACCACCTAAAACCCAAATTTGATTCCTATTTTTGGTGAAAAACCACCGAAATTGTATTTTTCTGTACTTATTCACCCTTCCATAAAACTTTCAGTGATTGTACATAAATTGTTCGCAATTTTAGCTGTTTTTACCGATTTTTGACACCCTAAAAACTCAAATTATACCCCCCTAGAATTTTTGAAAATTGCCCATCTTCGAATTCATCCTTCTGTTTGGTAATACAAACGATTTTGCGAAATTTGGAGTTTTTATCATGTACCCAAGGACAGATATAGTACGAAGTGACATATAAATAAATAGACAAAAATACTAATATCTATCTGATACTGATGCAAAAGTTAACTTTCGCGACCGCCAGTCTTTCGCGCTGGTGTGAAGACCCAGGCGAATTCGCGGACGCGATTTTATCCGCCGCGAATTTTTCCGCCGCGAATTTCGCGTCGCGATTTTTTTCGCGTTGGTGTGTGGAGCCCTTCATTCGCGGTCATGTTGACGAAGCTTTTCGGTACAGACGAACGGCTGGCCGTGCAATGCTTCGGGTTTTCTCAAAAAATTCTTTAGTTCGAGATCAATTTAAAAACGTTAAAAAACCATTCCCTTCTATCGAAAGTTCTCGAGCTACGGCGTCCTGGAGACTTCAACCCCCTATTTTTCACCCCTTAGAGATGACTGACAGTAACGCCAAGCTTCGCGGACCAACTAGACCCCAAACGGGACCTACAAACCAAATTTCATTAATTTTGGTTCGTGGTAACTGAGAAAAGTGCCAGGTACGGCGGACGGATACTTTTTTTTTTGGAATCTATGTACTTTGACCTTGCAACTGAAACCATAAAACTTTGAGGGGGCATGCAATTTTGTTCTATGCTCGATTGCAAAGGTTCATTATTGAAAATAACAAACAAAAAAGGTTTTTATTTCTGCTTTTATTTATTTATTTATTTATTTTTTTTTTTTAAATTCAAGAAGTTTTGATTTGAACGGGAGAAATCTACTCATTGCGTGTCATTTTTGATTTCTCATTGTGTCTACTTCAGTGTTGTGAGTCAACTCACGAAAATTGTTAACCACTCGTCGGACAGCTCTTAATTCATCTAAAAAGCTCACGGTACCAAAATCATCCCTCCTAAACTCCTACCTACCCCATAAAACACATGAACATTACAACAGTCGCCCTGCCGTCAATCTTCATCATTTTGTCCGCTTCACGAGGAATTCGAAACCCAAATCATTATACAGTTGTTTATACAGTGTTATTATGAAAATTATTATACAATGGGTTTTTTTACCTGTGTAAACAAAGGCCTTCAGCGTAGATCGCTGTTTTCTGTGGTCAATACCTACCCTAGTGCTTCCACCCAGGAAAGCCTTAAATCCAGTACTGGAGCCGGCCGGGGAATGACAGTTCCATAACAATAGGCGGTTGATTCAAGAATTGTATCATCATTTTTTTTTTCTATTCAATAAGCCTTCTACGTTCGTTCACGTTAATGAATGCCTAATCAACAAAATCCAAAATAACCATCATCCTTCAGTTGAAACAACCATCGGACCAACTCGACTTCATACAGCCATCCGAGATTATAATCAGGTGCTCCCTAGCAATGATATCTGGGCTGCATGTATACCGTTTCACTCACGATCATGTTGACGAAGCTTTTCGGTGCGAACTTCAGGGCCTCACTGTGAACGAACGGCTGGACCTACAATGCTCCGGGTGGTCTCAAAAAATGCTCAAGTTCGAGATCAGTTTAATAAAGTAAAAAACACCATACACTTATACTGAAAGTTTCGATCTCCTCCACTTTTTGGACTGTGCCAAATATTGCCACCGGGCCGTCGAAAACTGCGGAGCAAGATTTCTCGCGGAGCTGAAAAGTTTTAATACCAACGCTAATTGCATTGCAGATGAGGAACCGAAGCAAATATTATTCTTTTGAATTACACGAGAGGGGACAAAGGGAATACAGATGTTCGGGATACAATGGGAGACGAAACAAAATGAAGGAACGGGGCTGCCGATTGTTAAGACAATAGCGATGCTTTTGTCCTCCCCGTGAGCGGTGCGGGGGCGAAGTTTCGAGGGTTATGTCTACTCGGCCTGGTCCGTCGGTTGGCTTTTGCTCTAAGCGAAAATTGTTGTATCTATAGGCACAGCTCATTTAGGTCAAGATTTGGCTCATTTGGATCAAAGTTGGCAGAATATGGCGGTGGGGAAAAGTACTCTGCCGTTGCGCTGTGGATTCCGGGTTGATGACTCTTCATCTTGGACTAGGTACTGTCTGTAGAAGTGGAAATAATGGAGGTGTTGGAAATAGAACGTTTTTGCATACTTGAGGCATTTTCCGTCTGGAAAGAAGGAGTAGGTAACGGAAGGTGATGGCTTAATCAAGACTGATTTGGTATCAATATGGGTGGTCTCAAATGTCTCAGTAGGTACAACTCGTTCAACTTGCACGACGAAGTGAGGGAATTAAATAATGATGTGTGATTGATGTTCGAGAATTGCTGATATAGGTGGGTTTTCGAAAGTGGAAGGTGAAATTTGATATGGTTGAAGAATATTGGCTTCAAAATAAGATAGATAGATAGATAGATAGAATTCCTTTATTGGCAAAAAACAGAAAATGAAAGTACATCTCCTGGGAGAAAACCCGTATATAAAAAAATATATGTATAGCATAAATTATACATAGGAAAAGTATAAAAATGAACTACTGATTCTCGAATAGAATAAGTAAAAAATACTTTATGCAGGTATTCATCAATAATACAGTACTTTACAAATATAAAACATAATAACATTAATAACGTTTTTTGCCCACCGGGAGAGTAATTCGCTGACTTGTGACCTCGCGGCGGAGCCTTACGTTGTAGACAAAATTAACGGATATGAAACCTACAATGGAAAACAGTGAAGTGGGCCTTCAGTGCCTTAAAATTAACAAAATTGAACTGAATAGAATTTAAAAACAAACCGAGGAGAGGAAAATTTACATGGGAAACGACCATAATGGTCAGTCAATTCATAAATAAAAAGAATACCCGATAAATGGAAAAATAGGAAGTTACGATCTGATACATAACGACAATGTTCGATCTGATAATTTTGGCTAAGTGGGCCTTGAATCATCTCAAATTAAGAAAATTCCTAACATTTATATTATATTTCCAAAGTAAATATAACGCCTTAACATACGCATTGCGCCTATAAAATTCTGTATGGACTTTGGGGAGCGATATATTTGAAAGTTCAGAATAATTCCTAGTGAAATGCAGGTTGGCTAAATTTAAATTAATAAGATCAATGCCAGTTTTATATAACAAGATTCCATTAAAAATATGTTATTAGCATTACATACATTAAATTCCTTATATCAGAGGTCAGTTGAGAATCTAAATGATTTCTTAAGCAATATCTTAATGAGACCATTTTGAACAATTTTTAAAGTTTTAAGCATGATTTAAATAATGATCCCCCCATACAACAATACCATACTTTAACAAAGAATGAGCCAAACCATAGTACAAAGTGCGAAGTATATTTTTAGGTAGAAAATCTCCGAAATTTACGAAGTCGGCTAACCAGTGAAGAAATGTGTAATTTAAAATTGAGATCCCTAAATATTTAACGCTGTCAACAAACTGAATTGAAGGACACGTACAAGCAAGGCCTACACTGGACAGGTATACTCATGTAACCTAATGGTATCATCTGACTTAATTTTACCGGACATGGTGAACTGTATGATGTGAGTTCTATCCAGATTAAGGCGTAACAAATTAGAATCGAACCACTGTCAAATCAAACGTAATTCTGAGCCAGCAGTTATCAAAAGAGTATCAAAATGTTTATGCCACAATACCAAGGCCGTATCATCAGCATAACCGATAAGTAGGTACCTGGCACTGTTCTTCTAATGGAACAGTTCGTACAGAGTAGAACTTATGAAAACGAATGGTGGGTGCTCAAAAAATCCAAAAAATAAACAAATTCACGATGTAGGCAGTTGATTCTTCCCTTAGCTGTTATCCACAACCGGAGTGTCCGAGCCGGCTACAGCGTCCAATTTTTATTATCCTCGTTTGTGATCAAAGTTCGCGGCGTCTCCGGTTCTCACCTCGAGTGAGCACCAGTGCACGGTGTGAAAAGCTTGCATGTGCTTTTAGACCCGACCAGCGATTAGCTCTTCACCTCTGATAATAATCGTGTGAAGCCTACAGGGAGTAAACGTTGATTATGAGCGATTTTGTGTTTATTATTCTGTGAATAATACACAGACCTATGTATTCGCTCAGCAAAAAATTTTTATAACAACCCCTCGAAATTCTTTCTTTTCCGTTTCAAGGTGCGTAGATTCCAAAACGCTGCAAAGTCCTTGTCACATGGGTTTATTATTCTATTGGACATACCCATGGAAATGTTGGCTGTTTATTTATTGTTTCTTTCATGTTAAATAATTGAAATAGCTATTTTTGATGGTTTTCACCAATTTTGGCCACCCCAAAAACACCTATTTTTGACAATATATCTGTGATCATTGCGTTTTTGGAATTTACGCACCTTGAAACGTAAAAGCAAAAATAGCGACCGGAATGAGCCTGAGGACTACAAAATAATATTTGGAAAAAGAGGAAATAGGTAGGTAACAAAAGATATCCACAAATTCTTATCCCTATGAACGCTGGAGCTGTGCGGGTCACATCGCAATGGATGAGTCGCAGCAAACCGGAGCCGTCGTAACCTAAGACCGAGCCGGTAGGTTGAGCGGCTGGCTCCTTGTGACATCACAACAGTGGCCGGGGCTTCAACGCTTCTTCCCCCGCGGCTGCCCGCTTTTCACCACAACATGTTCTTCTTTTGATGCGATTTTTCCGCCTTCTTTGTCCCGCCCTTGGGATGGGAAGTTAACAAACGAAACTCATATCGCACTTACTCACACCACTAAAACTTTGATTGAATTGGCTAAATAATGTTTGGAGGAATTAAACTTTGAGTAGGTAGGTATGTATTATACGGCAAATTTCAGACTGACGATCTTGAGGGCCGTTTTGGCCAGTACAGACAAATGAGTGGCTGCAATTACCACGTCACTAACTCAAATAATAGAATCAGAGTCAAAATTGAAATTTCTAAATTTGATTTCTCTGACATCCAGTTACAAAGGGAAATTCATGTTGAGGGAATTTTTGGACACAACTGAAAACACTACTGAAAAACCAAACATTGACGTCCATGACTTATTACTTCATTTTGATGAGTCACTATTTTCATGCGACGATGGTAGTCTGAAAACACCCCTCTCCGAAAATGATTTGATGGTTTTACTGTATATCTCGGGTTATGCTGCCGATAAAATAAAAAAACCAGTCATGCAGCATGACTTAATGAGCGAATTTTCAAAGAAATATTCGAATTAATGGCTATGGTTTTGAATAAAGGAAAACTTCGGTCTAAAATTTGGTTTTCTATGTATATTCTCTTCGTATTTATTTTAATTTGTACGTTTTGTCCATCCTGATTCTACCGTTTGTTATGAGTAGATTCCTTGTTCCTTCTGAATGGCCTTTCCTCTTGACTACGATTTCAGGCCTGGTATCTAAAACCAGTTCAAGATTTGCTCTACTAGGTAGGTAGATCCTTCCTTCTTCATTGATATTATTTTTATCATGTTAAGTACCTACCTACCTTTGAATATCAAATATTCGTATGATACTGATAATAAATTGATAAGATACCTACCTAACCTTCTTCCTCCTACTGTTAGTACCTAAATTGAATAATTTGAAATAGATTTTTTCTTTCGTCTTCCTTCTAGTAATACGTGGGCCGGTACTTGTCTATCTATGAAGGTATCATAACAATTATATGTCAAATGGGAAATTCAAGGAGTTGTACTAATCGTTTGCCTCCCCCTTTTTTGCTTCGAACTCTCGTCATCAATTAATACTTCTCACATTTTTCAATCTGACCACTCTAAGGGGGTGGGGTAAGAGTTTAAAGATTATCCTAGTTTTGGGTAATTTTTGCGCACTTTAAATGCTCTAATTTGAGAACGGATCAAGATATCTAAAATCCGATTCCACCACCGTGTTCAGCGTGCAAAAACCTTTAAAATGAGGGGTCACTTGTTGGAAAATAACATTTTGGGGATTTTTGGGTAATTTTTGCGCACTTTAAATGCGCCAAAACCCTCCTTAGAGTAGGCCAATTTCGCCCATCTTCGAACTTAGCCTTTCGATTGCCAAGATAGATTTTTTGTGCAAATGTGAGCTGTTTATCTCAATTCTATCGAGAGTTATCGTCTGGAGTGACACATATATATATATATATACATATAAAAAAGTGTTAAATTTCAGGAATCGTTTTAGAATGGTCTGAAACGGATTTCTATGAAGAAAATTTCCAAAAATTTATATTATTTAAATTTCGAAGCCATTGCAATAGCTTCATTTTCTTTGAAAATTCGCTAAAACAGGTGCACTCATTGTTTCCGTGCCATAACGTTTGACAAAAATATTGAGCTGGCATGCACGCAGGCAATAAATGCGTACATCTCATTACTTGACAGGGGAGGGCTGAAATATGCTAGTCTATTTCAATGAAATTATCATAAGTATATATTGTTTGTATCCCTCATTTCGGACCGCTTCGAAAAAACTTATTTAGGCATTTCAAAGGGACATTCGCACAAACAAGTTTTGAAAACCTTAGCCATCCACAAAATCCGAAATTCCGAACTTCCCTTGACTTGGAAAATTACAGTTGTGAATGTGGGACAAGTATCAACTCACTGACAGACAAGTTTTTAGACACTTTCTGCAACATTCTGTTGAATAAATAGCAAAAAAAAAAGCCGTTGAAGAAAAAAGTCACAAGCGCAAAGTAGAATTAGCTCAGCAAAAAAAGATCGTAAATTGAAAAAATTCAGTTCCTAATAAGTAAATAATTATAGGTGTACGTTGTAAGTACCTAAACTTGTTCCGTTCTCTTTTATCCTGTTTCACCATACAACTATACCTACTTCAGTTTTTTTTAAATTATGTTTTGTTAATAAGACAGTAGGTACATTTTTGTTCCCCTTACATAAATTCCTACCTAACTTTAATAAAAATGTAGGTACCTCCTAGGTATTGCAAAAACAATTTGTTCTCATACATTGGAAGAACAGTACCTACTCATGTATTATATTTTGATAATAAATTAGTAATCTGTTCCTACCTCTTATAACCTACCTCATTTTAATAAAAATGTATTGCTCAAACGTAGTTTGTTCTCTTTAAAACCTTCTGTTGATTTCACCTCGCTTCAAAACAGGTCTATGTTAAACTGTCAGGTAATCTGAAACCAACCTATTTATTTAATAGAATTACCCGGACATGTTGGGAACGTATTAGTATGTCCCGGAAAATTGAAGGGCAAGCATTTAACTCAGCAGAAGGAGCGAAACGCGAGGGTTTGATGAGGGTCCGGCCACGACCGCGGCCATTTTGGATCAAACCTACCGGCTCGGTAGGCTACGACGGCTCCGAGCAAACATAGCGTCCTGTCGGGACTGTGAGCGGGGAATCGAGGGGTGGCAAGGCGACGGGCAAGAAGCTAGAATAGCTTAGAATTTATTGTAAGCTTCAAGGGGACGTGCGCTACTGGAGTCAAGGCGGGCGACCCCTGTTAGGGATGGGATATCGAAAGAAAATATCGATACTGACGTCAATTGATATATCAAATGAAAATATCGATATCGATGTAATATCGGATGAAAAATATCGATATCCGATATTATCGAAAGAAATATCGAAAACATAGAAATACCACATTAAATAATTTAAAAAATGTGAGCCACACATTGTTATATTAAAATTAGGTTGACATTTGGTAAGCCGAAGTCAGCAAACGGAGAAACCAAGCAGAAACATACTTTAAACTTTCTTTATTCACACTGCTTTAGGGCAAGGCCCCATAATACAACAGTACATTAAAATTACAAATTAAATGCGATGACACTTATATCAAAACTTACAATTACATGGCATTTAAACTTACTGGTGATACCATGAATAAACTTCTCTTCCTTCGTTCACTGGGAGAAGAATTTTTTTTTTAACTTTTATACAATATTTTTTCTTTCTTTTTGAAGTTGTTTGTGGGCTTTTTTCAAATTGCATTAAATTTTTTTGTACCTATATACATAATATTAAATAAAATAATTTTCGAATTTTGTTCAAATTGTGGTAGGTATTCAATCTGTTTTTTACTTACCTAGTAGGTACATACAATCATATGAAAATAAAGTAGTTTTGAAGTTTTGTTCAAATAATATTCAGTTTGTTTTGTACCTACCTACATGTGAAAATGAAATATCTTCATATTTGGGTTCATTCCGTACGTCTTCAAAAGTTTAAAACCAAATTTGAGGATTTTTCTCTTTATTAAAAAAACCGATAATATCGGAGGTAAATATCGATATTCCGATACTATCGAAGTGAAAATATCGATATAAAAATATCGGATATCGGAAGGAAAATATCGATGTTTCGATAATATCGATATCGATATCCCATCCCTAACCCCTGTACACTCGTGCACTGGCCTTTCCTCGACGGGACGGGACTGTACCAACTTTAGGCATAATAAACAGCTCCCAATTCCGTCCCGTGCAATCCTCACGGAATAAGGGAGCGTATTCCATGGAATTACAGGGCCTTACTCGATAGTAGCCTAGCTGCCTTCGCCTAGTTAGCTCCCGCCACAGAACACAATCATGAAGGGCCACTATGTATTCTTCGGCTCCCAGCCTCCAGCCACGGAGCCAAAAGAGCCGCACCAAGTATCTGGCGATGGGGTGGCAGATATTTTACCCCGTAGTTATTACTGCGTATGTATTTCTACCGGGCGTAGACGCGTAGGTACCAGCTATTATGACGAACAGTTTTCAGGTCTCTTCCTGATTGTTTATTCTCAATCAATCTTCATCATTCTTCGCTCTATCAACCTGAACAATAATCTGATATATGCCAATTAGTTAGGGATAGAGGATTTTCCACGCCACCTTATGGAATAGACAAGAAATATGTGTAGCTTATATTAATTTTAGCGAATTTTCAAAGAAAATGAAGCTATTGCAATGGCTTCGAATTTTAAATAATATAAATTTTTGGAAATTTTCTTCATAGAAATCCGTTTCAGACCATTCTAAAACGATTCCTGAAATTTAACACTTTTTTATATGTATATATATATTTATATATATATGTGTCACTCCAGACGATAACTCTCGATAGAATTGAGATAAACAGCTCAAATTTGCACAAAAAATCTATCTTGGCAATCGAAAGGCTAAGTTCGAAGATGGGCGAAATTGGCCTACTCTAAGGAGGGTTTTGGCGCATTTAAAGTGCGCAAAAATTACCCAAAAATCCCCAAAATGTTATTTTCCAACAAGTGACCCCTCATTTTAAAGGTTTTTGCACGCTGAACACGATGGTGGAATCGGATTTTAGATATCTTGATCCGTTCTCAAATTAGAGCATTTAAAGTGCGCAAAAATTACCCAAAAATACCCAAAATGTTATTTTCTAACAAGTGACCCCTCATTTTAAAGGTTTTTGCACGCTGAACACGATGGTGAAATCGGATTTTAGATATCTAAATCCGTTCTTAAATTAGAGCATTTAAAGTGCGCAAAAATTACCCAAAACTAGGATAATCTTTAAACTCTTACCCCCCCCACCCCCTTAGAGTGGTCAGATTGAAAAATGTGAGAAGTATTAATTGAAGACGAGAGTTCGAAGCAAAAAAGGGGGAGGCAAACG
The DNA here is from genome assembly GCA_954871275.1 of Leptopterna dolabrata. NCBI lineage: Eukaryota > Metazoa > Arthropoda > Insecta > Hemiptera > Miridae > Leptopterna > Leptopterna dolabrata. The sequence continues at coordinate 47,167,537 of OX940981.1, forward strand.
ATTAGTACAACTCCTTGAATTTTCCATTTGACATATAATTGTTATGATACCTTCATAGATAGACAAGTACCGGCCCACGTATTACTAGAAGGAAGACGAAAGAAAAAATCTATTTCAAATTATTCAATTTAGGTACTAACAGTAGGAGGAAGAAGTTTTCCTTTATTCAAAACCATAGCCATTAATTCGAATATTTCTTTGAAAATTCGCTCATTAAGTCATGCTGCATGACTGGTTTTTTTGATTATTTATCTGTATCTTCTGAATCAGAATTGCCATTTCATTGTCTAAACCAGTGGTTCTCAACGGGGGCGATAACGCCCCCGTGGGGGCGGTAGAGGGGTACTGAGGGGCGGCGAACTTGTTTTGGGCGGTAGGGGGGCGGTGAGCACCTTCCTGAACACTTCAACAGTTTCAGGACTCTTTTCGATTCAGTGCTTGAGATGTGTTTAGGTACATCTGAGAGGCCGATAGCTACAATTATTTATAATCGATGTTGCTTACTTGACCGATAAATTCACCAAATTCAATGGAATCAATTCGTAACTTCAAGGTGATGAACTCAATTTAATAAAAAACCACAGTAATGCAGCATGGCTATAAGAGCGAATTTTCGAAGTTTTCGGCATCTTCCTCCTCCGCCTAAAATTTTCTGAAAATTAATTTTCGGTCAATGTTTTCCCAACTTGATACCATACAAAATTAAAACAGGAGTAGTTTTACGCAAAGTAAAATTTGGGGTGGAAGGAGGGGGAGGGGGAAATCAAAAATGTTTTGAATACCAGAAGAGTAGGTATTGGGTACCTACGTAGGTAACAAATTTTTTGTTCCATTTTTTGCCGAGTAACACCTCGGTTTGTAGATTTTCCAACGCTGAACACGATGGTGAAGTCAGAATTGCGATATCCCATTCCGTTATCAGATTAGAGCAGACGAACCAGGAAGAACATCTCAAGAAATAACCACGTTCCTTCATCTTCAAAGTGCTCCAGTTTGAGAACGGAATGAGATATCGCAATTCTGATTTCACCATCGTGTTCAGCGTACAAAAACCTTTAAAATGAGGTGTCACTTGTCAGACTTTTTCATTTTGGGAATTTATGGGTAATTTTCCCCCCCTAAAACTCCCCAAAACTCCCCCTTAGGGTGACCCGATTCTGCCCATCTTCGAACTTAGCCTGTCGATTGCCAAGACAGATTTTTCGTGCAAATTTGAACTTTTTATCTCAATTCTTTCGAGAGTTATCGTCTGGAATGACACATACATATATAAATATATATATAAATATATAAATATATAAATATATAAATATATAAATATATAAATATATAAATATATAAATATATAAATATATATATATATAAGTAGTAAGAGGGCACCTTGAGCACACTTTCACTTGACTCTCTGATGTTTTTTATTTTCACTTGAATCTCTGATGTTTTTTATTTTCACTTGACTCTCTGATGTTTTTTATTTTCACTTGAATCTCTGATGTTTTTTATTTTCACTTGAATCTCTGATGTTTTTTATTTTCACTTGAATCTCTGATGTTTTTTATTTTCACTTGAATCTCTGATGTTTTTATTTTCACTTGAATCTCTGATGTTTTTATTTTCACTTGAATCTCTGATAAAACTTTTTTACCACAAAACATCAGAACCAGTGACTTTTTCTTTTGGGGGGGTTAGTTAAAAGAATAACTTTTATAATAAAAATGAGTAAAAGCGCATTATTACAAAAACTTAATTTTGAACAAACATACAACAAACTCTCGGATTTGGTTGAGGGAAAGTCTTACCAGATTCTCGGTGGAGAATTTAAGAAAACAAAAAACGGTGGAGCTATTCTCCTCAACTTGGAGAACGATTTTAATGTTTATTTACCATCTCGATACAACGATATGTTAACTAAAAACGATTTAACTAAAATGGTTAAGGACCAAGTTAAAATCGTTTATAATGGTATGAAAAAATATAACGGAAAAGATATGCATGCTTTAAAATTCGTAGAATGACATGCATAACATCAAGTTTGTTTAATTATTAATTTTAATAAAAAAAATGTTTTATTGGAATTTTTCCACTAAAACAATAATATTATACTAAGTTGTTAAAATATTTTAATTTAAGGCGTTCATTTTTTTTTCAAGTGAAAAAACAAGAAAGTGTGCTCAAGGTGCCCTCTTACTACTGATTTTTATATAAAGAGCTTCTTAAATGTTTACGTTTAATATCCCCAAGGTAAAGTATCAATAATATCGGTTTCTTTGTTTTCAATTATATTTCGTTTATCATACAGAAATCTAAACTCTTTTTCCACTTCTTTGTTTACTAATGTTTTATCTTTTACATTTCGCGTAATCATGTTAAATTTAAGCTTAACGTTGTTTATTTCTTTCGTTAAAACTTTGTTCATAGTTTCTCTATTTAATGATTTGCCGTTTTGGTAATTTAAAGTAAATCCTTTAATTTTAATAGTTTCTTTCCCTTGATTGGTTATATAAGCGTAACTCTTTGGACCAGTACTAAGCCATTCTACGATGTGATTATTTTTTCCCAATTCATCAGTCCACTCACCTAACATACAACCTGTTTTTACAAGAGTTTTTCCATCATCAATGTAAACAATACTATCAGTATCATAATACGCGACATTATCTCCCAGTTTATCAAGCATATCATATAGTCTCAATCTTGCATTTGATGTAGTAAAAGCCGCAACGAAAACATTTGTTGAAAAACTATCTTCGATGTATTGATTCAAAAATTTATAAGATATTTGTACAATATTGTCATTCAGAAAATGGCATGAGCCAATTTCTAGTCTGTCATCTAAAAGTATATCGTACCATCTTTTTACATCTATAATGTATTCAGATTGTGACATGTTCAATCTTTGTCCAAACTTCCCCCACAAAGAATTCAAACAAATCTTTGCTACTGCTCTTCGTCCAGGATTTGGTTGAATTCTTTCTTTTTCTAAATCTATATCGAGACTTTCTTTAATGCTTTTTATATATTCTTCAATAGTTTCAAAGTCACTTTCCCACGGGCTAGTCTCTAGTTTTATTTTCATAAATTTTTTTACATATTCTTTGAACAATTCATTACTTTTTTCTTTGAAATGCCATACTTCGTAAATTTCTTGAATCTTATAACCTTTTTCAATAGCTTTATTTACTTCATCTGTAGTCCAAGTATCAACCAGAGCTCTTTCATTTTCATCGTGTGAACAAGTATTACATTTATCTTCAAAACATTTTTCGCATAAAATAAATAGAAGTTTATCTCTTTTGATCGGGAGAACTGGGTGATATAATTTTTTAGGAGGTAATATTTTACATTTGATTAAACCGTACCAATTTTCATCATATTTCTCAGGTTTATGAATTTTTGTTGGATGGCCTAAGGGATAATAATCGAAATATTGAACTGTTGGATACAAACTACAAACATCGATATATCTTAATTTTTTATTTACGACTTTCAATTTACTAGCATTGGTTCTACCGCCATAGAACGCATCTCTAGGATTTAATGGTTCAATAACCCTTATATTTTTATTTAATGATGATTTATAAGCTTCCGATTTTAACCAAATACATTCCCACTTTTCTATCAATTTAAAACCGGCATTTTTTATTTGATTACTCCTTTGATTAGTTTTTTCTAACAAATCGCCCATAGTTTCATTGTTTACATTATTAATAGTATCTTCGTGGAAACATTTTTGACATCCATGCCAAAAACAACCATGATACTGGTACACGGTATTTGTTATTTTATCGTAGCCATCAACCTTTGCTCCACAAATTGTAACTTCTCCACCGTTTAAAGCATGTTGTACATTTTTAAAATTACTAAGCCAAGCTATTGAACCTTTACTAAATGTTTCTTTTCTAATTTCTTTATTCACAGCGATAGTATTTTCTTTGAGATGCATTGACCGAAAAATGGCCATGCAAACACTCGCTATAGTTAAATATTGGAAAGGATCGATATTAGCTATGTCTAAAAATTGCTTCCTAAATTCAATACAACCCCTTCGCAAAATATCGACATCTGATTCACAATATTCTAATATTTCTTTCTGAAAGTCGAATATATAATTTTCCTTTACTTTTTCAGCGTGCCATTTCAAAAATGCTTTTCTTACTTCGGGTTTCATTGAATCAGGCCCATAAAATTTAGTATCAGGAATTGGCCCAACGTAATTTTGATTATCTCGAGTATTGAAATAATGGGGAAAATATCCTTTTTTGAGTTCTGTTAATCCGAACGTTTTTGGAAAAGCAGATAACGGAGATGCAACGAAGTTAGAGCTATCGATTATTCTTATTATTCCTTTAATTTCTAATAACATTAGTTTAGTTCCATTATAAATAGTGTAAGGTTTCAGAGTATTTTCGACGCAGTATTTCAAAATGAACTGAGAATCATATCCTTTTGCATAATGTGCTATGGCAGTGTATCCTTTGTGTTCTTTAGAAATTAGCCACTTGCAAAATTCTTCGTTAGTTTTGAAATTCATTTTGGTTCCATCGAAATAATTTTGAACAATTACATTCGGCACGTGAACACCGGTTTCCTGCATTGCTTCGTAATCAAATGTTATGTATTTTTCGGTGTAAGTACAACTTTCGAGTTTCTTACTGGATTGCTTATTACAAACGCAAGGCCCAGTACAATACCCGCCGTTTGACCGTCTTGCTAACATAAAACATTCATGATTACCTATATCGTCGAATATTTCTTGACAGTTTCGACATTTTCCAGAACCACATCTATGTTCGTCGGTTCTTTTGCAAATTTTCCCGCAGTTTAAACATTTATAGGTTATTTTACAAACTTCTTTATGATTTTTAAAGCAATTATCATTATAACAATAACGGTTACAATCGTTACAGAATATTTTATTTTTATCTTTTTCATCGTGTTGTATTTGTTTACAGAGTGTACAGACATTTTTATTTCTAGTCATTTTGCATTCGTGTTTGTTATTGTTATTATAAGGAGTATCACATTTTTTACAGTAATAAGATAAAGCGTAAAAGGCTGCTACACTATTAATCACGTCAAAATGATTTCCGTCTTTATAAAGATAAATTATAGTATCTTTCTTTTCTCCTTCGTAAATAACGGTATTGAAATTTTCGGCGCAGATAACTTTAACTTGAATGTCTAATAATTCTTCAACAACTTTGATATCTTGCAATGTGAAACCTTCCTCGGTGTATGAACCCATTTTTTCGCAAAGTTCTTTGGCTAATTTTGTTTGAATTTTTCGGCCCATTCTTAAAACTTTTATATCGTTTTTTGTAAGTTCTCTACCGAAAATTTTATTAGTATGATAAGTTAACGCGGTAATTATGGCTCTTGGACAACACAGATTATCGGAATTTTTTATTTGAGTAATACATTGTTTCGTATGTTTACTTTTGGCTAAGTTCAATATTTTGGTGCCTTTTGCTCCTCTCGGTAAATTAATGATTTTAATGTGAAACGTAGTATTTGTTATGTCAACGTATTCGTTGGAACTAATAATGTTGCTTACGTGTTGGATAAATTCTTTAGCTTGTATACGAGATAAAACATTTGATTTACTACTTAAATCTTTCGATATATCATGGTGAAAATGGGGGTTTTGGGCAACGATCATAATTTTATCCCCGGTTTGGAAATTAGATTTTTCTTTAGCCAAATTTAACATAGCAAATACAGCTTTTTCGACTTGTATGATATTAGATAATTTTATAGTATAATCGATTTCTGTAGTTTTAAATTTTTTAATGAATCGAGATTTAGTTTCTATAATAGTAAAAGGAGATTTTCGTTTTTCTTTGTTTTCATTAATCAAGTCATCGTCGAAATTGAACATTTTTACTGTTTTTACTTTAAATGCATGCCCTTGTGGGTGCATTAGATGTTCGATGATATTGATTTTTTTATTCGGTTTTTTAATTTTAATATGTTTTTCTTTAGCTATTTCGCGTAGTTCTTTAACAGTTAGTTTTTCTAGATCACTTTTCTTAAAGAATACATTTTTAATATCATTTAAAGCTGTAATAAGATTATTTTTCTTCATTGTATAAATACCTTTTAAATTGTAATCTTTCGCTTCATTTCTCAAATCTTTAACTCTGAATCCTTTCTCAATGGTTCTTTGTCGAGGTTTAAGAGTTCGGTCAGGGTCGTTTTTCTCATGGCTCTTAGACTTTAGGTGTCTAGCCCAATTTTTATAGGTGATGTTAACATCGCACTTTTCACAATGTTTTTTAATATTATCCATTGTATTATAGGATATATAATTTTTTTTCGTATCGTTCATTTTTATTAGAAAAGAGATTCCTTTAACTAACCCCTCATTTTTTTTATCCACCCACTTTTTCTTTTTGTCTATTCTTGTATGGATACTACTTATCATAGGATGGATAATGAACCAGTTAGCAACATGAGCTCGTTGTGTTCATTTTATTTATATAAAAGAAATCTTTTATATAAATCATTTTATTCATAATTCTAGAATTCTGTTTTTTGTAGTTCTTGAGCATAGAAAGATCCTTCAATATCTTCATCATTTAAATCTTTGATTTTGTATGTTATTGGATTAGTAGAGAGAATATCAGAAACCACAAAAATTTCTCTGGTCCAATTTGCTTCATATTTATTTACAAAAGTTTTTTTAAATCTTTTGATGCGAACCCTATCACCAACACTGAATTTAACTTTCTGTAAATTTTTTTTGTTTCCAAATAATCGTACTGTAACGTCATTTTGATTTAATTTTGTGACTTCTGATGGTTTCATACCAATAGATCTATGAAAATCTTTATAATTGTATTCATTAATTAAATCCTGTAGAAAATCAACCCATTTTTTATCATTCTCAACTTCAAAAAGAATTTTCATTTTACCATTCAATGTACGATTAAATCTTTCAATAATGGCAGATTTTTCTTCATTCTGTGTATGATACATTTTTATTTGGTGATTTTTCAGAAAATCTTTGAAAAGTTTATTTTCAAACTCCAATCCTTTATCCGTATGAAGCAAATTGGGGGCATTATGATTTTGAGATTTTGCTTTTTCTATTATTTTCTCAAAAGCTTTAACAACATTTTTTCCATCCTTTTTCTTCAAGGGTAAGGCCCATGCAAATTTTGAAAATGTATCGATAACATTAAGCATATAGCCGTATCCATCATTCTCTTTTTCATAATTTTTCATGATTATCAAATCAGCAGCCCACAAATCATCAATACCTTTAGTAAATATTGTCCTTTTTTGAAATTTATTTCTTATTGGCTTGTGTAATTCTTTAGCAAGAGATAATTTTTCATCATCATTCAGATCTTCTACTACAGGTTCTTCAGAATTTTCTTTCTCAGGTGAAGTGATAAATTTACTCTTTTTGGTTTTACATTTTGAGCATTTAGCAGCCACTCTCCATCTCCCGTTGATAGTTTGCACTCTTTCTGCATCAATATTATTGGTTCTCTTCTTACATTTATGGCAATAAATAGGATCAGTTAAATCATTATCCATTTTATTATAGGAAAAAAGGTTTTTTATGAGAAATATCTCATAAAAAAGAAGCTCCTCACTCACTCTTCAATCAAATGCAAATAAACTGTAACATTTTCAAATTGCAGCTCATCTCCATTTTCATTTCTACATGATAGTTTAATCTCTTTAATATCTCTCATTCCTTCTCGTATAGGTCTGTAAAGAATCTTTTTATTTGTTTCCATATAAATAGTATTGGGGAGAATCAGTTTCTCTATCAAAGATACATGCAGTAATTCATGTTCGCTATGAAGATGGGAATGCTCATCATGATTAGCAAAACTATAATCAATAATATTACAATGCCATTCAATTAACGAAATAGGTTTGATTAACTTTGGGTTGTCTTCAGAATAGTAGTCCTTATTAACTTCAAAATAATCCCCAGGTGTTTTACATTGTTTAAAATCAAATAGTTCACAGAAATTTCCAAAACGTAAAATTTCAATTAAAACAGGAGATTTAAGAAAAAATCTATTACGATTTGTAGTGTAGTCTACTTTAAAAACCAAACTTTCAGGTTTTATTTTTTTTAATGTGTCAATTTGTGATTTATATAATGTTTTATTCTTTTCAAAACCCTCCATGAGTTCAGTTATATAACTTTTTATTTTTAAATATAATTCTCTTCTAAACGTCTCAACAGTAAATGTGCCATCTAACACATACTCGTGATGATACCATACATCTGTAATAAGCAATTTTAATGATATCAATACATCTTTTACTTGAAATGAAAGAGAAGGTGAAGTAAATAATAACTTTACTATTCCAAGTTTATAATTTTTATTGGGATTTAGAACAATTTTTTGAGCAAAAGTTATTTTTAGATCTTGGTGTTTATCAGAAATCTTTATTAGAGTCATGCTTTTATTATTTTTATTATAGAATACATTCTTTTAACTAACCCCTCCAAAAGAAAAAGTCACTGGTTCTGATGTTTTTTGGTAAAGTCGAATACAAGTCAATTTGATTTTTAACAGTAAATACATCGGACCCGTCTGCCAGACGGGTCCGATGAAAAGACGAATACAAGTCGAGAACATTTAAAGAATATTTTCAAAACTCTTAAAGAGGGGGGGGGGGGGGGGGGCGAATCACCCCCCCCTCTTTAACCTTTAAAGTTTTTTTTCGTATAATAAAGATGAGTAAATACGAGATTGAACCAATTCCGTTTGATAAAAAAGAGGCTAGAAAAGGAATTTTACCATTACCTTTAAGAGCATTAATAGTAGGAACTTCTGGTTGTGGGAAAACAACACTTCTCTATAATCTCATCACAAAATCATGGGGAATCCCCTTTCATTATCTATATATTTTTTCAAAATCTATGGATCAGAATGCATATGAGTTTTTGAGAAGCGCTTATGAAATAATTTCTGTAAAAGATGGTGTGGAAATAGCACAGTTTTTCAGTAATTGTGACGAGATTATACCCCTAGATGATTGCCAGTCGAACAGTTTGGTAGTTTTTGATGATTGTGTTAATGTTCAACAGCAACAAGTTATTAAAGATTATTACGTGAGAGGGCGTCATAAGAAAATCTCGTGTGTTTACTTGACACAATCATGGTCAAAAGTTGATAAACAACTCATTAGAAACAATATTAATTTTTTATGTGTATTTAGACAAGGACCAAGATACATGCGAGATATTTATGATGAATATGTGGGAAGTGATTTCACTTATGATCAATTCAAAGAATTATGCTATTCTAGTTGGGATGAGGACTTTGGTTTTCTAACGATTGACCTAACAAAGAAACGCAGTAACGGACGTTACCGAAAGAAATTTGGTGAAATATTTTAGATAAAAAATATAGATTTTAAGTTTGTTTTTTATAGGGATTCCCTATAAAAACGCTACATGGATAACTTCAAAAATCGCCTTGGGAAACGCTTAAAACATCGCCTTGGGAAACGCTTAAAAACGCAAAAATAGCGTTCCTAAGCGTTTGAGCGTTTGAACGTTTTAACGTTTTAACGTTTGACCGATTTTAAAAAAAAATTTTTCCTATAATAAAAACATGACAACAAAAATTACTGTACAACAAGCGCTTAGACAGAAATTCAAAGAAGCGCAAAATGAAGTGATGAAAGAAAAAGAAGCGAAACTTAGAGAAATCAAAAAGATTGATCAACCCTCTGAAGATGAACAAATAATTTTCACAAAACCAAAACGTAAGCCCATGACTGTGGCTGAAGCTAATAAATCGATTAAACTCAAGAAAAATTTACAGAAATTAGCAAAACAAGAAAGGGTTAACCAAGCATCTGATAAGGAAACAAGAGAAAAGGCTTATGAACCTATAACTTCACGATTAGATAAGGTAGAAAAAGCAGTGAAACAGACTGATGAAGATCTTGGTAAAAAATTAGAACTCATTCCTGTAATAAAAACAATTAACCCCTTGGCTATCAGTTCGCCTAAAAAAGTTACTTTTAAAGATGTTGATGACGAGGTTAAAAGTATTGATAATGATACTGAAGATACTTTAAATCAAAGCTTTTCAAGTGACAATGCAGATAGGGATGATGAAATGGAAACAATTTTACAAAAAAGTGTTAAATTACCAAACTCTTCTGTAGGTCCTTTAGGTATTGGACCAATTGCAGAATTATATATTCTTCATCCTGATAGACAATTTGGAATATACCCTTTAAAAAATCATATCTTTATTGGAAATAAACAGATACGGGTAAATGGAAATGATATTGAAATAGAAAAAATGAAATATTCCGGTACTGAAGGCTTATGGAAGCTCTTAACAAAACCCATAGCTTCTGATATTCCATCCAAAGATGAATACACTAATGAAGACTTTAAAGCTTATACAAAAATCCTCATTCAAACAGATAGCATGTTTCAAAATAATAATCCCGAATCTAAACAACCAAAATCAAGTGTTAGTAAAAAATGGAAAGAAATCATAAAACCTATCTGGGAGTATAGTAAAAAGAAAAAGATTGGCACTGGGTTGATTAAATATACTGAAAATCCTGTAGAATTTAAATATATAGATAATTTGAATCAACTTACACAAAGACTATACTATTTGTATGCGCAAGAGCAGGCAGGAAATAATAATTTTCACAATGAAAAATTGGGAATTATAAATTTCATTAAAGATCAACTGGAGAAAGATATTGATAAACCCAAAGGAACTGAATACTTGATTAAAATTATTAATAATTTACCCAAAAATATGATAAAAAATGGTTCTGGTATTTTCAATACTATTCTTAATAAACTTGGGCCTGTTATTCCAGAAATGCATCTCCCAGGTGGTTATCAATATTGTGGACCATTTACTAAATTGGATAAGAGATTAAATAGAGGTGATGAAGGTATAAATAGTCTTGATAAAGCCTGTAAACAACATGACATTTTTTACAGAGATCATGAGAAAACTAGTGATAGGCATCTTGCTGATAAAAAATTGGAAGTAGAAGCTGATAAAATTATGAAAAGTTCAACAAATATCAGTGAAATATTGGGAGCTGCTATAGTAAAAACTGGTATGAAAGTCAAAAGACACTTTGGGATGGGTGTATATTAATTTTTTATAAGATTCACATCTTATAAAAAAAACTTTTTTTCCTATAATAAAATGATTACACATCAAATAAATTTGTCAGAAATACAAATGAAAAAAATAAGATCTGCTTATAAAAAACGTGTTCCAGTAAAAGTACGACTGGCTTTTGCAGATATTAGTGGAAATGGAAATCATAAAATCCTGTTAAATGAAACTCAGAAAAAAAAGCTAGATAAATGTATCAAAAACAAAAAAGGGTTGGAATTGGAAATGAATTATGATCAGTTGCAAATAAATCATTCAGGTGGGTTTTTACCCTTACTTTTTGCAGGAATTGGTGCTCTTGGGGCATTATTGGGTGGTGGAGCTGCAGTAGCTTCCAGCGTTATTGATTCTAAGCATAAATCTGCTGAAGAAGCAGAAATCAAACGCCACAATTTAGAAATGGAGAGACTAGCAAAAAATGTAAAAAGTTTAAGTATTGGCTCTGGAATGAAGAAGAAAAAAACTATTTCAAAACCTAAAAAGAAACCTAAAAAGAAACCTACCAAATCAAAAAACTAAATAGCTTCCAGCCTCTTACCAATTTTGATATTGAAAGATTATCGAAAGAAATGAAAATGAAAAACTTCAGAGGAGTTTTCATGAAGGATGATTTACCAGAGAAAGTGAACCACACGGAATGTGGTATTATAAATCTAGAAAATTCTGATGAGGCTGGAAGCCACTGGACTGCATTTCATAAAAATAACAATTTAAAATATTATTTTGACTCGTATGGAAATGCACCACCACCAAGAGAACTTGTTCAATATTTAGGTTCAGAAAATTTATTTTATAATGAGGAGCAAATCCAAAACCAATATGATCCGCCTATCTGTGGACATTTATGTTTATTAATTTTGAAAAAGCTATCAGAAGGACACGATTTTGTAAATAGCATGAGAACATTGAAGGAAAATCTTAATTTCTTTTATTAAATTTTATAGTCTTGATATTTTTATAGAATTTCGATTCTATAAAAAAAAATTTTTTCTATAATAAAATGATGTACACAAATAATAATGAAACACCTTCAGCCCCTGAAGAATTTACTCCAATAACTCATCCTAGATTATATCCAAAAATAATTTTTCCCGAGTTTAATGAGAACAATTATAGAATCAATCGAATTATCAATCAATACAAATTTTTAGAAGATGAAGTGAAAATGAGAAATGGTTTGAAAAAAAAATATGGAAAAATATCCAGTACTCTTTACGGTACTGAATTTTTATTCGCCCTCTCAGAACTCGGCCTGGTTAATACTTCTATAGCATTACCAATAATAATTCCATTCAGTGCTCCAATTTCTGTAGGATTGACAACCTTATCGATAATATTAAGGACTTCAAGCGGATTTTTCAATAAAAAAATTAATAAACACAAAGAAATTGAGCTTTTGGCAAAAGCTAAATTAGATTCGATTGAAGAAAAGTTCAGAAAAGCAATTAAAGACGGTAAAATATCTGATGAAGAGTTCAATGATATTGAACAAGAAATAAAAAATTATATAAATATGAAAAGTACTATTCTAAATGAATATAATAAAAATAAGAAAGAAGTTAAAAGTGTGGATCCTATCAAACTATCACTTTTGAAACATGGGGAAGTTTTCAGAACTGGATTTTAATATTTTCTATTCCGCTATCTTGATATTTTTTATAGAATTTCGATTCTATAAAAAAACTTTTTTAAGAGTTTTAAAAGAAATTTTTAAATGTTCTCGACTTGTAATTCGACTTCATAGTTAATCATCCGAGAACGACGATTTAAAAGGTGTTAGTATTATCGGAATACTAATCATGTGCTACTGACTTAGATCTCTGATAAAAAGTTTTAACTGATATCAAAAGCCGCAGCTCACATGTGAGCCGCGGCTTTAAAAATTTAATACGAGATCAAAGGAGACAATAAACTGAAACTACCTAAAATATATCAGAACCAGTGACTTTTTCTTTTGGGAGGTTAGTTAAAAGAATGTATTCTATAATAAAAATGAATCAAATTAAATCAATCTACTCAAAATACGATTCTGAAATCACAAGGCTTCAATATCGAAACTTTAATCCTGAATCTAATTTAGAATTAAACTCTGAGAATAAACGAACGGTTTTCAAATTGCTACTAGATGATGAGTTTCTTAGCAGCAATATTCAATATTACATTGCTGGAAAATACATTCCTAAAGATGCAACAAAAACATATGGAATCAGTGATACAATAATGATGGTTGACAATTTTGTTGCACACCTTTTTTCCAAAATTGAAGTAAAAAAGCACAATACGGTTATTGATGAAATTGAAGAACCAGGTATTGCTAGTACGGTGATGGGCATAGCTTCTTTCTCAGGACCATCAAACTATAATGGTAAATTAATGAATTCTGGTTTCAATTCTAAAGTGAATGGTGGTGGAAATTTCAACGCGAATGGTAACTTGGCTGATTTAGGTCTTGGATTCTTCAGCGATATTGCACCAATTTATAAGGGAGGATTTGAAATTACATTCATTAGAAATTCTGATGATAATGTACTCTTCCGTTACAGTACCTCTCCTGAAGGTGTGGCGGGAAAAGTGGAAATTAAAACTTTCTACCTGCGAGTCCCAATAATTGAATATGAAAGTGAATCCAAAGCTAAATTAATTGCTGAACTTAGTACCGCTCCTTATTTGTTTCACTTTAAAAAATTGCAATGTATTGAACAGAATGTCACTGGGAAAACCTTGAATTTCAATATTACCAATATTTATAGAAATGTACAGAATCCGATCTGGGGATTTGTTGCCTTCCAAACTGCCAGAAAAAATGATCAAAAGAAAAATAATTCCAAATTTGATCATTTGAATGTTAAAAATATTAGTTTTGAAGTAGCAGGAAAAAGTTATCCTGAAGAACATTTGAATTTAGATTGGAGTTCAGGGGATTTTAGTTTAGCTTACACCATGTACACAGATTTCAAAAGAATAGTATGCCAAGACTCATCCCTTCCATATCATGAGCCTCAGTCCTTCAAAGAGAACTATCCAATATTCAGTGTGAATATGACTAGACAACCACAGTCCATATCTGGACAAAAAAGTAATATAATTTTACGAGCAGATTTTGAAAAGAATGTGCCAGAAAACACTTTTGCTTACGTAATTTTGGTTTCAGAAGTCACTCTCAACTATATGCCACTTAAAAATATTATAAAAGAGGAAATCTAAAACTTACCATGGGAGGAAAAAAAGGATAAACAATATAAATAACAATTTTTTTATTGGGAACATTCTCAATAAAAATATATCAGACACATTATTTTGCTTCAACTCCAACTGGTAATATTTCCTCAGATATCCTTCAAGAGGCTCACGCGTGAGCCCTCTCAAGGTTACAGGCTGATCTTAATATTACTGTAGTTGAGTCCAGAATATTTCAGCTCAGAATGTTCTCTGGAATGACCTTCTAGGAGCTCACGCGTGAGCCCCCTCAAGGTTAACATTCACTATCACTGTAGTTGAGCCCAAAAATGAAATACTCAACATTTTAAGTTTTTGATGGTCTTTCACAATCACTCCAACTCTTCTCAACTTCTTACTATAACTCAAGGACACATGTAGCTTTTCTTTTAAACAGAGATTCCAATCCTCTCCTGTGATCTTCATATGTTGAAAATACACTTCCAAGTAGTATCCATAAACAGCAGTAGTATAAAAAAGTCTTGATGATTGCTTCTTTATCACATCACTAGATTTAATAAGGTAATTCTCTACTTCCATAATGTTATTTTGATTAGGAAGTTTCACCTTTTCCATTTCATGGTCAAATACAACAAATTTTTGTAGGTACTGATGCATTTGATCTGGAGTTCTTGATATATTAGACACTTTTGGGATTTTCAAAAGCTTTTGAAAATCACATTTTCTACTACCTGGTAGACTCACATTGTTTTTCGTGATTAGTTCTCTGGCTTCACTTGCACTAACACAATTTTTCACTTTCTGCACGAAACTCAAGCATTCCTGGTGATATTGTTCCACTTTTAAAATTTCTTCACAGAAATCATAATCATCACAATAAGCTAACTTTAAATATTCAGGAGGTTGTGCCATGTTGAACAGTTGAGGAGAAACTGATTGTGAATATGGATATAGGAATTGAAAGCGAACTATCTGAAATGGGAATGCAAGGTCAACTAGCTGGCCTCCTTTGAGATAGTGTACGGAATATTAATCTCGCATTATTTATCATTTCCTTTAGTTCACACGCAACAAGCTAGATAGCATGAGGCTCTAGAAATCCTAAGAGTTTTTTAATTTAAAAAGGTGGCGTCGATTCGCCCCCACCTTTAAATATATTGGGTTTTAAATTATTTTCGTACTGTTGAAAACTTTTAGACCCGGTAATTTACCGGGTCTAAAAAAAAAAAAAAAATATTTTCTATAATAAATAAAGAGATATGGTTTTAAGCGATGAGGCATTAGATATATGTGATGAACATGGAGGTTTCTGGGAGTTTGTAAAGAAACCTGAATTTCGATTTTATGATAGAAACTGTGACGCACTAGACGAGATTCAACGTGCATTGAGGGAGTATAGATATTCTAAAGGGTTGTTGAAAGAACGTTTTTTGGGTGTTGATGGTAAACCACCGCTCCTAAAAATCCAGGTTCCTAAAAATGCTTCTGAATATCAACTTAGAAAATTGCTTTATAGTGAGAGTAAAGCCAAACTGAAGAAGGATTTTGAGTTTCAGTTTCGATACTGTTGCTAAAAGCTCAGGATGTTTGGAATATGAAGGAGATTTTATTTTCAATGTGTTTTAATGAGGATTCCTCATTAAAACGAACAATTAGATCAAGGTAATTTTATATCGACAATATTACCATCGTCCACAATTATATTTTTAGTAGGGATCATGTTTAAAAAAATCTTTACGTTCAACTCTTGTAGAAATTTCTTATCTCGTTTATTACGAATGACATAATTCTCCAACATATTTTCTTTGATATTTTTCCTTTTATATTTCAAGTCTTTATTGGGAGATACGGGTATTGTTTTCTTAACAGTGTTTACGAATTTTTCAACTCCCTCGGTTTTAAGCAACGATTTAAAACTGAGTATTTTATCGTTGGGAATTTCTCCGTATAACAGTTGTTCTATAAACCTGTACACTTTCATATCTTTATTTCTATCGATATATGCGAAACATTCAATGAATTCGATATGCTTAAGTGAAAATTGTAAAAATGGATGAGACATTTTTATTTTATTGGAGAGATCCTTTTAACTAACCCCTCTCATTTTTTCTAGTGAAAACATCAGAGGGAGCTAAATTTCGAAAATATCGACCCCTAAATAGTCCTAAATTTGTATTTTTATTTACGATTGAAAAATTTTTAGAGTTTCACTAGAGTTTCTGATGAAAAAATATTTTTTTAAAAAAGTCACTGTCTAAATAAAGTCACTGGTTCTGATGTTTTGTGTTAAAAAAATTTTATCAGAGATTTAAGTCGCTAAATGAAAAAGTCACTGGTTCTGATGTTTTGTGGTAAAAAAGTTTTATCAGAGATTCAAGTGAAAATAAAAAACATCAGAGATTCAAGTGAAAATAAAAACATCAGAGATTCAAGTGGAAATAAAAACATCAAGGATTCAAGTGAAAATAAAAAACATCAGAGAGTCAAGTGAAAATAAAAAACATCAGAGAGTCAAGTGAAAATAAAAAACATCAGAGAGTCAAGTGAAAATAAAAAACATCAGAGAGTCAAGTGAAAGTGTGCTCAAGGTGCCCTCTTACTACTTATATATATACATATAATTTTTGGTGTCTTTCGGCAGGGAATTCAGGATGGTCTGAAACGGATTTTGGTATAAAAATCTTTCGGAAATTCGAGTTTTAAAAATTTTGGACCGAGAACAATAGCTTCTTTTTCTTCGAAAATTCGCTAAAAACGAAATCTGTTATTTCTGCCTTCCAAAATAATCTCACTTGCAAGCTGAGTTTTGGCCGCAACGAAGTTGTGATTTGCCAGTTTTCAATCCTGTCGGATAAGCACAGTGAATAGTATCCTGCATAAGAATATTGAGACCTCTTTGATGAAACAGTTTACTGTCAACACCTGGAGTCTTTGCTTAAGACCTTTTCCGAACGTTTTGAGGATATTTTGTCCTCAATGGGTCATGAATCCTCTGTGCGCATTGAGAAAACAGAGGTTGAGATTCAGGAAATATTGACTGAACTTTCAACTAGTGAGACGTAGGAAGCCAGTTTCCAGGATGATGGTAGGCTCAAGGAATTTTGGCTTCAAGCTAACATCAGTTACCTCTACGCTGGAGTGCGGAATTTCATTTTAAAAAAAACTGTCAATTGCCTCCCTATTCTACCTAGTCGATCGAGGGTTCATTACTGTTACTGATTTACTTAATATTATAACAACAACAAAAACTCCACCCCTTGACTCCGGATGATGCCTCTATACTTACTTCGAAAGAAAAAGAATAAAACGGAGGTTGTCTATTTCCACTGATACACGAAAAATACGCTGATACATACAAACTTTCAATAACCCCGTTTTTATTCTTTTAAATGGGTTTCCACTATTCCGCCGCGAGTGATTTAGTTCGTTTGAATGAAACTATGAAACATGGTGTGTAGGTACGTGTTCTTGCTCAAAATACCGATAGTGAGACGATTCAAGGTTCAAAGTTGTGCCCAACTTCTAAACGACTGGACCGATTTTGATGGAGATTTTTCCACCGTGTTGTAGGGGATCCTAAATGGGAGGTCCTGATGTTAGAATCCATTTATACCCGTGAGTTTTCCGGGAAACAACAGAAAATTTCACAACGGTACTGGTTAAAGTTGTGTCGGAACCTCCCTTTCACAATCCATTTTTATACCTCTTCGAAATGTCCACGGAATGTCTGGTACGGAGCAACGACGGTGAAAAGGAAGAACGTCGCGAGAGAAATTCGAAACAGTTAATGAGTCACTTCAGTGACGTTTTTCATGACGTGACGTTTTTCGGCCGGTAGGCCCATGCTAAAAGAAATCGACTCGACATCTAGTAAATGAGACTTGCGCCTTCATCTCACTAACATTAAACCTCATTTTTAAGAAATAATTGGCTCTGAACCACTAAAATCCCACACACAGCTGTGTGTATTACATGCATAACAAATACTATTATTTTTGTAAATTACGTTCTGTTTTAATGGTCTGTTCAGTTACATTATTCCATTAATTAGAATTTTACTATTTGGACCCCCCCCCCCCCCCACCATTTTCCATACCCAAACTTAAGGATTTTCAAATTAGGTGGGCGTTCAAAAATATTCAACTCCTAAAGGGGGCGACAGGTTTAAAAAGGTTGAGAACCACTGGTCTAAACCATGGAGGTACCCTCTAGGTCTCGTTACCTCACCACCGGAGGTTCACCGCCTTGTTACGCTGAGATTATCATATCACCCAGATTTTTCTACCACCATCTGTTCGGTGTCGTTTCCCTACCTGATAAGTGCCGTTTGGATGGAACTTTAGTGTAATTGGTCACAATAATTTCGCTGAAATATCTGTTTAACTCCTTCGTAGATCTAGACTGAATATAATAGAGTAAAATGTAGTGAACAAATTTAATTAGGTAGGTATCTGCCATGCAGGAAGGAAAAAGTGTTTTAATGCAAATACGCGAATGTATGGGAATGTAAACGGATTAGTTAGTGTAATAATAGACGTGATTACATGGCAGGTACGTAGGCGTGGTTAGCTGTAATAAAAAGAGGACGAGGGTAGCAATTGTGGATAGTTTTGGAATACGGGACATTGGATGGAAGGTGTGGAGTAACTACTGTTGTTAGCAACAAATGAAATGAGGTGATGATGAAGGTGAGGAAAATCATGCGAGGTGATAGGATCAGGAAAGCGAATAAGGAAGTCCTATTCGGTTTACATCACCGTAGTACCTTGACCAAATCAATATAATACTTAATTAACCCAGAAACGATAAATATATGAATAAGAAAAAAATAATAACATAAAATACAGTAGGTAAGCAGTAGGTATATCAGCAACTCAAAATAACAGCAACATAGATGTAGATAATCCAATTCGTAAATAATAAATATAATAGTAGATCAGAAAATTCTTTTAAAAAAACGCTGCAAATCCCTGCACAACGGTTTATTATTTTGTATAGAATACCCTTCCGTTACAGATCACAGCTCTATGTATAGATAACCCGTCTATATAATATGATATGTACTATTCTATACATATTATGTACATCGCAGACCCTCCTTAGGTTAATACCTAACCCCGTACTCGTTACTAGGTACCTACCTAAATCACGAGTTAAATGTTGCTAAAATAATTCTGCCGATGACAAACAGTGCCTAGCAAAAAGAAACACACATAATGAAGTTCTGAAAAGAAATTGTTGATGAGGAGTGAAAAAAGTTGCAAAAGTACCTACCAACAAACTCCAGCCCCTTCTACGTAGATGGTATAATGAACCGTTGTGTAATAATTTACCGTTGAGTAATGATTTACCGTAGTAATAATTTACCCATCAATAATACTTCAACGTTTGTTCAAGTTTCACTACCTACCAACAAACTCCAAAAGAGCCATCATTTTTCAAATGAAATAATATCACAGAACAACCAACTCGACTTCATACTCCGCCAATATAATCAGGTGATCCCTAGCAATGATTTCATCTCCGCCAAATTTCCTATTGTGGGCGCGTCTCTGGTTACGAGATTTGGTTTGAATTGTATACAATTTCATTCACACTGGAGTCGAAACTGCCTGTCGGTGCAAACTTCGGGGCCTTACTGTGAACGAACGGCTGGACGTACGACGCTCCGGATGGTCTTAAAAAACTCGCAAGTTCAAGAACTATTTAAAACCGTAAAAATATTCACGTAAAAAAATGGTATAGGCGTTTTGAAAATTTCAACCCCTATTTTGAACTCCTTAGAGATGACTCACAGTAACTTCGAGCTTCGAGGACCAACTAGACGCCGAACGGAACCTATAACCCGAATTTCATCAATTTTTTTTTCATGGTAACTAAGAAAAGTGGCCCGTACGGCGTACGGCGTACGGCGGACGGACAGAAATATTTTTATTGCAGTTTTGGATTCTACATACCTTGAAACGTAAACCATCAAATTTTGAGGGGGGGTAAGAATTTTTTTTTTCATGCTCGATTCCAATGGTTCATTATTGAAAATAATAAACCAATAAAAATATTTCTGTCTGTCCGCCGTACGCCGTACGGGCCACTTTTCTTAGTTACCATGAAAGAAAATTGATGAAATTCGGGTTATAGGTTCCGTTCGCTGTCTAGTTGGTCCTCGAAGCTCGACGTTACTGTGAGTCATCTCTAAGGGGTTCAAAATAGGGGTTGAAATTTTCAAAACGCCTATACCATTTTTTTACGTGAATATTTTTACGGTTTTAAATAGTTCTTGAACTTGCGAGTTTTTTAAGACAATCCGGAGCATCGTACGTCCAGCCGTTCGTTCACAGTAAGGCCCCGAAGTTTGCACCGACAGGCATTAATTTTCGACTCCAGTGTGAATGAAATTGTATACAATTCAAACCAAATCTCGTAACCAGAGACGCGCCCACAATAGGAATTTGTGAATACGGCCAATCATTGCTAGGGATCACCTGATTATATTGGCGGAGTATGAAGTCGAGTTGGTTGTTCTGTGATATTATTTCATTTGAAAAATGATGGCTCTTTTGGAGTTTGTTGGTAGGTAGTGAAACTTGAACAAACGTTGAAGTATTATTGATGGGTAAATTATTACTACGGTAAATTATTACTCAACGGTACATTATTACACAACGGTTCATTATACCATCTACGTAGAAGGGGCTGGAGTTTGTTGGTAGGTACTTTCGCAACTTTTTTCACTCCTCATCAACAATTTCTTTTCAGAACTTCATTATGTGTGTTTCTTTTTGTTAGGTACTGTTTGTCATCGGCAGAATTATTTTAGCAACATTTAACTCGTGATTTAGGTAGGTACCTAGTAACGTGTACGGGGTTAGGTACTAACCTAAGGAGGGTCTGCGATCTACATAATATGTATAGAATAGTACATATCATATTATATAGACGGGTTATTTATACATAGAGCTGTGATCTGTAACGGAAGGGTATTCTATACAAAATAATAAACCGTTGTGCAGGGATTTGCAGCGTTTTTTAGTTCGTTCCGTCATTCCTTTCTTCTCTCACGCGGTTTATTCGTAGTGATTTCCGTCTAGTGTATCAAGTGTACGCCTCCATCGCCAAAGAAGTGGATCAGGTGAAACATGGGTAACAAAAGCGACAAAAAGAGGCGCAGAAATTAAGTTCATACCACAGATATACATAATTAGGTACCTAATTAATCCTTATTGTATTTCCTGTATAGAGCAACAAATTCAAATACTTATTACAGTAACAGTATGATATCTGTAAAGGTCTCTTAATATCGACACATCCTTGTTTATCCGCAAAAAGATTCCATTTTTGCAGCCTGGAAGATACCTATATCGAGTAATTCAGTAAAGAATGCGTCGGTATATATGAACCTTCCTTCATAATATATTATTATCAAGCTGAACGATTCAACTATCACAGGATGTTGGCTTAGTATAAAAATTACCTAGGTACCTACCTATCACGTTTCCTCTGGGTCTCAAACTGAATTTTGCGGCCGATAGACTTCATGTTAGTCTAATGATTGGCCCATAGTTTTGGAGTAAAACTCAGTTACCTAGCAGCCCACGAAAATCTTAAATCTTCG
This sequence comes from Leptopterna dolabrata, assembly GCA_954871275.1. Taxonomy (NCBI): domain Eukaryota; kingdom Metazoa; phylum Arthropoda; class Insecta; order Hemiptera; family Miridae; genus Leptopterna; species Leptopterna dolabrata. Next base: position 47,189,476 of record OX940981.1, read on the forward strand.
TTGGCAAGTTATCGTCAAATCTGTGAATTTACAATTTTTTCCAAAACTGTAAGTAAATCACAGCCTGAGAAAACTTGAAAATAGTTTTCAACACAGGGTCTGCACGCCTTTAAGAAGGGATAGCGATGAGATTTCAGACTGACCGTCCCCATCTTCACTGTAAGCACAAACAACTCGAGAACTGCCCACCGTCACACTCCTCCCCACATGACATGCTTCTGGGGGAAGTATGAGAGGGGAAAGGAGGGTTGAAAGTAGTATATGTAGTTCTGGTTCAGGAAAGGGTATCTGAATAACTTCAAGGTGACTAACCTCCATTGTGATGGTGAAACAACTATTGGGACTTTGGAAATTGGTACACGGTAGTAATAGCCTTCAAATGAGCTCAATATATATATTTATACCGAGCTCTGAAGGTGGAATTGGGGGAGGGAGGGCAATAGATCTATGCATTATAAAAGGGACAGGGTGTTTGTAAAGGAATCTTTCTGGAAACCTTTGGGTTTACATCCTTCCGGTAAGCCCACAAAAAGTGGATGGAGTATGGTAAATTACTCAGCGCATACTACCAAACCACGGTCTGCTACCATGTGACAGGGTGAGGAGAGTGACGGTGGACCCTCGAGAGTCTCCCTTCTAGATTAGCTATATTATCACCTGTTGGGAAGGGACAGCGAGGTTTCAGACTGACCGTCCTCATCTTCACTGTAAGCACAAACAACTCGAGAACTGCCCACCGTCACACACCCCTTCCGCCTGGGTGGGACCCCCTTGCCCAATGTGACGTCACTTGTTGTCGAAATTTTGAAAGCTCGTGGAAAATATACTGTTTATAGTATAAGAGTGCCCTTGGTATCAATATTTTTAGAATGGATCCTACTTTCATTCAAAAATATGAACAGAAGTCCTCATACAGGGAAGATTTTACCTTCACGTAGGGTCATACCTAAATATCGCACTGTGAAAATTACGAGGGGGCACATTTAAAAAAATACAGTTTTCTGGAAAACGCCAATTGAAGTTTTGACTTTCATTCAGCCTCCTCCCGGTCCTATAAAATGCCACATGCAGTTTTCTTCTTTCACTTTCTACAGTAAAATTTCTCCTAAACAGCTTCCATTTCTGTTGTTCCTGATTTTCAATCGCTGATAATGACCCAGGTTTTGCTAAATTGTCCGAGTTGTGCCACCATCATCAACTGAGTTGAAGGAAAGCGTGTAAAAATAGTAGGCCGTGGTGGGGAAATTTGCAGCGTTTTCAGCTGTAGTTTCCGATTTCCATATTATTTATTCATTCCACTTTCTACTCAGTAATAAATTTATCTACTTGATACGAATTGCCTACCAACCATATTGTTAGGGTCCGAAGCCTTCTCCGAATCGGATTATTGTGTCAGGGCCTATCTCCGGCTTGCAAGAGATGACAGAGATTATCATTAGCCCTACCCCGCATTACCTCAATCAAGTCCTCCAGAATTACATCACCCACTGATGTCCTCAGTCGATAATATTCAAATCTCCTGCGAAGCTCCTTAGCGCAATCAATAAGTCGTTCATCAGACGTGTTCCTTGGATCTAGTTCAGATTATAGTTGTGTATCCTGCGAATGAAGCCGCATCTGGATTTTCACTCAGTTTCAAGTCCTTTGAAATTCCAGAATGGTTTTCATTTCAACAACAACCCTGTAAACATCATACTAACCAGGGAACTAACATTTTTGTTCTTGAAAATTGAAACTCATTTCAAACTGTAAGTCAATCAGTAATTCAATCATTAATTATTTTGTAGTTATTCATGAAGCATAAGGCAAATAATAAACCGTTGTGTAATAATTTACCTGTATAGGTGCCACTTCTACGTAGATAGTATAATGAACCGTTGTGCAATACTTTACCTTTGAGTAGATAATAATTTACGGTTATGTAATAATTTGCCCATCAACAATACTTCAACAGTTGTTCCAGTTGCAAAAGTACTTACCTACCTACCAACAACCTCCGGCACCTTCTACGAAGATGGTATAATGAACCGTTGTGTAATAATTTGCAGCGTTTTTTTTATTGCATTTTCGGATTTTTCCATGAAACGGAAACCACCAAATTTTGAGGGGGGTTAAATTTTTTTTATTATTTTTTTAACGGTCGATTCCAAAGTTTCATTATTGAAAATAATAAACCAAAACGAGAGGGCGAGCAGTATCGTGCGAACCGTAGGTCAAGTTGGTTGAGAGCGATTCTTCAGAACATTCGAGACCTTAGAAAAGTAAATCTTCCCGTCGTATTCCTCGGGCAAGTTCTACGTTTAGCTGATTAACTCGCGGAAGGTTGGCCCTTTGGAGGACCGCGCCATCGATTCTCAAGCAGTTGGGGAGCTGCTCCACAGAAACTCAGTGCACGTGCCTGGACTTCTTAACGAGCTCTGGGCTCGACCTCGGAATCTCCTGGGCTTCTATACGAATCGGTTTTGAGATCCTTTCCTTATACGCGATGGACTTGAGTCCTCGGTCCGTCGTATCCCTTGAGAAACGAGAAGGAGAAGGCTTTTCCACTGTTTGTTTTATCTCAATTACGCGGGTTTTATTGAGCATTTACTCAGACAATACCATTAAGACTCAGAAATGGTAACAATATTCGGGGAGGTTGGTAAGGAGAGTAACAACTATATTGCCTGAGTCGCACTAGTACTGCCTGAGTAAATGCTCAACAAAACCCATAGCGATACTCAACAAAGCCCAAAATCGATAGGCCCCCACAACGCTTGGGTACTGAACTATGAAAACACTGCAAATTACCACAAAACGGTTTATTATTTACCTGTATTATTGTCAGTCACTGTTATCTCTGGACAGTATCTAACCTCGTGCTCCCCAGGAAAGCCGTTAATCGAGTACTGGAGCCCGGCCGGGCAATTACAGTTTCATAAATACGCGGTGGATTCAAGAGTGGTATCATTGAAAGAAAAACGGAGATATTGAAAAATAGTCTATTTCCACTGATACACGAAAAAACGCGAAAAATACACAGTTATACCGGTTTCGGTGATCAAACCATCCTCAGTAACAAACAATAACTATATTATTATTATGTTAATGTTATGTTATTGTTATGCTATTGCTTCAGAGAATAATGCTATTGTTTGTTACTGACGATGGTTTGATCACCGAAACTTGTATAACAGTGTATTTTTCGCTTTTTTTCGTGTATTAGTGGAAATAGACTATTTTTCAATACCTCCATTTGGTTTATTAAAAAAAAATTCTAACCCCCTCAAAATTTGATGGTTTTTCAAGGTATGTAGAATCCGAAAATGCAATTAAAAAAATTTCTGTCTGTCTCCCGTACGCCGTACGCCTTACTAGCCACTTTTCTTAGTTACCATGAAACAAAATTGATGAAATTCGGGTTATAGGTTCCGTTCGGGGTCTAGTTGGTTCACGAAGCTCGACGTTACTGTCATTCATCTCTAAGGGGTTCGAAATAGGGGTTGAAATTTTCAGAACGCCGTAGCTCGAAAACTTTCGATAGAAGAGTATGGTTTTTTTTACGTTATTAAATTAGTCTTGAGCTAAACAATTTTTTGAGACCACCCGGAGCATTGTGCGTCCAGCCGTTCGTGTGCACCAAAAAGCTTCGTCAACACGATCGTAAATTAAACGGTATAAATCCGGCCCTGATATCATCACTAGGGAGCACCTGATTATAATCAAGGATGGCTGTATGAAGTCGAGTTGGTTGTTCTTCGATATTATTTCATTTGATAAGTGATGGACTATTGGATTTTCTTGGTAGGTACTTGTGAAACTTGAACAAACGTTGAAGTATTATTGATGGGTAAATTATTACAGAACGGTAAATTATTACACAACGGTTCATCTACCAAGAAGGGGCTGGATTTCGTTGATCGATAGGTACTTTTGCAACTTGAACAACCGTTGAAGTATTATTGGTGGGCAAGTTATTACACAACGGTTCATTATACTTGGCCACGAGAGTAGGTACTGACCACAGAAAACAGTGGTCTACGCAGAAGGGGCATCTATTTCACTCCACATCAACAATTTTCCTTCAGAACTTCATTATTTGCGTTTATTTTTGCCATTTTAGTTACTGTTTGTCATCGGCAGAATTATTTTAGCAACATTTAACTCGTGATTCAGGTAAGTACCTAGTGACGAATACGGGGTTAGGTACTAACCTGCGGAGGGTCTGCGATCTACATAATATGTATAGACTAGTACATATTATATAGACGGTTTATCTATACATAGAGCTGTGATCTGTAAAAGAAGGGTATTCAGTACAAAATAATAAACCGTTGTGCAGGGATTTGCAGCGTTTTTGTGTAACTGTATTTGTCGAAATTTAGAGTGCCTATGCATTGAATCTGGCGGGATTTTCGTTGTGCTCATGTCTGCGCGTGCGTGGGTAGGAATCAGCGATATAAGCAGAAGGGGTCTCTGAACAGGAAAACCATAAACTGTTGTGAAATAGTTTGTGTTTTTCATGTCGCGTTGGCCTGTTGAATTGTGCCACAAGTCACATCTGCCCAGCTGGACGCATGGATGGTTTCACAGGTGGGCTCTGCCTGCCCCAGCTGCACCCGCCTTCCGCTCACATGTTGCGTGTGCTGCGGTGGAGAAAATTAATGGAGTGAACCTCCCGGATTCGGGATCCTGGATCCGAATGGCGTACGCATCAGCCCATTTCGTGGATGATGTTAATGACCTGAGTAAAAGGATCCTCGATCCTCGGGAGAGGTGGTAACATGAAATCTTCAACAGTTCGCAAATGATGATGATTTTTGACCTGGTGTAAACAATAGAAAAGGACCGTGAATCCAATCAAGTCTAAATATTCAACAAAACAGTTTACACAAGGCCAATAATCCCCCTCGGAGGTCGGGGGCATTATTACCAAAGACAATGCCTTTGCTAGCTGCATCTGGATTCCTAGCTGACGTTACACCGAAGATGGCGCTACAGCCGGAATATATGTAGCGACATAATATAAATTAGGCGGAAATATAAATAAATTAGATGGAAATATAAATTAGGTAGAAGTAAGTATAAATAAATTAGATGGAAATATAAATTAGGTAGAAGTATAAATAAATTAGGTGGGAACGGAAAAACAGAAAAACGAAAAAAATTGTGGAGTTATCAAGGAAATGGCCCGTGAATACCTTCGTGAAAGCTTTCTAAATAAATTTTTATTTCCAGGACAGGCCTTCTAATATAACTGATAAATGTGCCAAATTTGATACGATTCCCAAGAAGCTTATCGTTTCGTAATTGAATAAAAAATAGTTTATTTCTAATAACCTGCGAAGAAAAACACTTACCTATTTAGTAATGTAGGATAAACACAACATAAATGCACCTTTTGCTACCACTAATTTAGTTAAATTCAGGAATTCTTCGAATTTCGATATCTCCCTTTTGTGGTAAGCCATCTTGTAATGTGGGATAAACACAAAATAAATGCACCTTTTGCTTACCACTAATTTAACTAAATTAGTGGTAGCGGGTAAGCCATCTTGTAATGTGGGATAAACACAAAATAAATGCACCTTTTGCTACCACTAATTTAGTTAAATTAGTGGTAAGCAAAAGGTGCATTTATTTTGTGTTTATCCCACATTACAAGATGGCTTACCACAAAAGGGAGATACCGAAATTCGATGAATTGATGAACTTATTTAGTACTCAGTAAACAATACGGCGTGGTTAAATAACCGTCTGCCGGAGGTTCGGACTTATCACTTCAATTGCAAAACTACCAATATTATTTACAAAATAGAAAAACAGCTTAACATTCTTCAATAATTAGGCGATAAATAAATAAGTTTGAAAAAGGCAGGTACATGGATTTGGAGTTGCATGGGCGGGCGTTAGCGGTTGTAGCTACAAAACTAACTGGAAATGGCTCCATTCAAAAGTTGAATTGACCGCTAAGAACTTTCTATAACGCCAGGCCAACCTGTAAAATTCTACCAGAAAGTCCAATCAGGATCATTCAAGATACGGAGAGCGGCGTCTATTGTTGATGATGACTGTCCAAATGCAATTAAGCGAAACTCTGACAAGACATGGTGTCGTGAGTCCCTCCCGGGAACACTCCACTAGTAACTTTAAGCTATCACCAACATTCTAATGCCAAACTTAGTTTCCGTCAATAAACAAGTGAGTGGGGAGACAGACCACAGAACCCAGGGTACACAACCTGGGGCCCCACCACCAACCCCTAACAGGGGGTTGGAGGGAGAGGCCTCCAGTTCCTATAAAACCCTGGATCCTGGGGCTTTAGCCTCATTCGACACTTCCTCTAACTAGCTCTCTCTCTTCTCTCCTCTACCTTGCTCCTCCTCTCAGATGATCGGTGGATTACCGCCGCCTGAGAAAACCTTCTCCTCCTTGTCTAGATGATCGGTGGACTACCGCCGCCTATACAAGCACCTCCTCTCTCAAAAGAACCTAGATGTCGGTGGATTACCGCCGCCTGGGCAAATTCCTACACTCACCTCTATCTCCCCTTAACGGGGCGTAGATGATCGGTGGATATCCGCCGCCTGCGCCTTTCCTTTCCTCACGCCACCGTGATGAGTAAATTCTAAATTCATCACAGTGGTGAACCCGACGTTCACCCAACCTTCTTTTTCCTTCCTACCTCATGTGTCGCCCCCAGTCAAGTTCAGTTCGGTGTCCCCAATATTAAATTCAAATTCAGTCAAACAGTCAGATTCAAATTCGCAATTTTTGGCCCACCCTCGACCGCTCGGCGATCACACAGCTCTCACTTCTCCGCTCAGCCACACACACCTCCGCTACCGATTTTTGCGATTTTCAAATTTGCACTTTAAATTTGAATTTTCACATTTCAGACCTCCGCTATGGACCCGAACTCGCCGTCGCCCCCACTCCTTCGGCCGTCCACGCTGCAGCCGCCCGCCGCCCCGACAACAAACGCAGCGGCCACTGCAGACAACCCCTTCACCACCCTCTCACCGCCCGGCTCCACCGCATCAACCGCCGCCGCCGCCGCCGCCGCTGCAGCCGCGGCACACGCCGCCGCCGACGTCATGACGGCTTCTGCGTCATTTCCCTTATCACTTCCCCCGTTCTACTCACACGACCCCGCTCTGTGGTTCTTTCAGGTTGACGCTGCGTTTTCGGCCGCCAACCCCCCACAACCGCCACCAGGTCCTCCAACCTCCCGGCCGCACCTCGCGACGCCACTACCCCACCTCCAGACAACCCCCCCACCGTTCCCCCACCCCGGAACGGCAACATATCAACCCGCGTCTCTTTCGCAGGGGACAAACCCCCACCGCCACCACCACCCCTCAACTCCGGCACCCCTGCTCCTGGCCTTCCGCCCCCAATTATGTTTGCCTTGGCCCTCAGCCCCTGTCACCTTGCGCCTTCAGCCCTTCTCACCTTCCGCCTTCAGCCCCACGTATTTTAGTTTAGTCCTCATCTTTGGCCTTCAGCCCCACTTATGTTTGCCCTAGCCCTCAGCTCCTGTAATCTTGCGCCCTCAGCACCCAACCCTCGATTCCCTTATTACCTTGGCCTTCAGCCCTACTTATGTTTGCCTTGGCCCTCAGCCCCTGTCAACTTGCGCCTTCAGCTCCACGAATCTTGGTTCGAACTGGGGGGACCTCTGTCGTGAGTCCCTCCCGGGAACACTCCACTAGTAACTTTAAGCTCTCACCAACATTCTAATGCCAAACTTAGTTTCCGTCAATAAACAAGTGAGTGGGGAGACAGGCCACAGAACCCAGGGTACACAACCTGGGGCCCCACCACCAACCCCTAACAGGGGGTTGGAGGGAGAGGCCTCCAGTTCCTATAAAACCCTGGATCCTGGGGCTTTAGCCTCATTCGACACTTCCTCTAACTAGCTCTCTCTCTTCTCTCCTCTACCTTGCTCCTCCTCTCAGATGATCGGTGGATTACCGCCGCCTGAGAAAACCTTCTCCTCCTTGTCTAGATGATCGGTGGACTACCGCCGCCTAGACAAGCACCTCCTCTCTCAAAAGAACCTAGATGTCGGTGGATTACCGCCGCCTGGGCAAATTCCTACACTCACCTCTATCTCCCCTTAACGGGGCGTAGATGATCGGTGGATATCCGCCGCCTGCGCCTTTCCTTTCCTCACGCCACCGTGATGAGTAAATTCTAAATTCATCACACATGGCATACACACATGAAATGGAATGTATCTTCTTTCTGATGGAGCTAATACATGGAGCAATCCTCCTGGAGATCGGAAGTATATGGCTTTGCAGGACAGGCCTTCTAGTATAACTGATAAATGTACAAAATTTGATAAGATTCCCACGAGCTTATCATTTCCTGGTACTTTACTGTATTTGTCGTGGTCCACCTATACCACTCAAATCTTTAATAGATTATACTCAATAAACCAAGTGGAAGGAAGGGGTCTTGGTGAGACGGGTGGTGTCCAGCCGCTAGCTCTCCCCACCAGTCTCTAACGACTGGGGAGGGTGGAACAAGCCCTATATAACCCCTACTCCCAGATTTCTTCATTCTATGAGCTCCTCTAAGTCGATGACTTGTCTCTCTCTCTCCCTACCTTCCTTCTCCCTTGAAAAGACCTTGTGAGTGGTGGAACCTGCCTGGTGAGGCCCTTGTGGTATAACCGGTATGGTGGTAACCTTCCGAGCATGTCATCCGATACCTCACGCTCCATCACACCCTCTCCTATCCCAGCCCTACAAACCGCTCACCACAGTGGTGACCACCATATCTGAGCCACAACAGTACCTATTGTTGAAATATAATTTAAAAAATAGAAACGAGAACTGCACCCTTTGCAATCATTATTATACATTGTGTGGATCTATTAGGTAAATCAATATTATTTGCATAGTGAAATAGTCAAGTTGTTCCTTGTTGTGCCCTGCGCTGATGCAAGAAGTTGATTTTGATAAAACTGGAGGCACCGGCAGTTGTCGCCCATCACCCTGGGAGACATGTGAGTCGTACACGTTTATTTAATTCACAGTCTTCCCGCAATAATAGCACACAGTTGGTTCTGAAAATATAACGTTAAAAAAAACCGTCATTTGAATAACGTAGGGTGTAGCAAAAGTCGGTATCTTTTTGATTTTCCCATAACTTTATTAAAAATAGGTATATTTACATAATATTTTCGTAATTATGTAGGTAAACATCTCCAATTTAGGTTTGGAAGATAATGTCCGGCATATGGCCACCCCTAGCCCGATGACATGCGTCTACTCGCTCCAAGAAATTTTGCAAGACTCTCCCGCAGAGCAACTGGTCGACATCGGCGATCTTCTCCCAGATTTCTTCCTTCAGTTCCTCGACGGTCCTGGGTTTATTCTTGTAGACCTTGGACTTCATGTAACCCCAGAGGAAGAAATCCAAAGGAGTTAGGTCACAAGACCTGGCAGGCCAGTTCTGAGTCCCATTTCTCGAGATGATTCGGTCTTGAAAAGTTTCGTGCAATAAACCCATTGTCCCCCTTGAAGTGTGGCAAGTGTCGCCGTCTTGCTGGAACCATATGCTATCAGTGCCGATGTCTCATTGTTCCAATTCAGGGATTGAAAAATCTGTTAGCATTTGTCTGTACCGTTCCCCATTGGCGGTGACAGCATTTCCACTGTCGTCGTCAAAGTACGGCCCAATAACTCCGCCGATCCAAAATCCACACCACACTGTCTGTCAGTCTTTGTGGGTGCAATTGGTGTTCCTGTGTCTCCTGAGGGTTCTGCAATCCCCAGAACCTACAGTTTCGCGTGTTTACAAAACCACTTAAATGAAAGTGAGCTTAGATCGCCGATGTCGACCAGCTGCTCTGTGGGCGAGTCTTGCAAAATTTCTTGGGGCGAGCAGACGCGTGTCATCGTGCTAGGGGTGGCCATATGCCGGATATGACCTTCCATACATAAATCCGAGATGTTTGCCTACATAATGACGAAAATATTATCTAAATATACCTATTTTTAATAAATTATGTGAAAATCAAAAAGATACCGACTTTTGCTACACCCATATTTATGTACTGCTGTATGAATGTCGACGTAGGAGAATTGGAAATACTTATTGCTAAGTAAACGAGAAAATACAGACATATCTGAGGTTTTGAAAGAGCTGAATACGCTGTTTCGTAGTTTTCGCTAGCCGAGCACGAATATCAGCAGTGAGCTAAATCTCTTGAAGGTGGGTCATAGCTTGAACGCACTTTCGTGGTGACGAAGTGGGGCAGAGGGGCAACCCCAGAATTATAAAACCTCTCCTTGGCCCTGGCGCTGTGCGGGAATCGGGTGCGGATGGGTTGGATCGCTTCCAAGTGGAGCTGGGAAGATGCCCGGTCTCAGGATTTCTCTTCTACGAACGTTTACAACTCAGTTTTGGGTTCGGACGAGATCGATAGAGTTGCTGTTCCGTCTGACGGAAATCTTCTAATTGTTGTTGGGATGCGGATCCATGTTGGGGAAAAGATAGTTGCAGATTGAGAAAAGTAGTCACGATATTCCCTGCAGTCTGCCTGCATTTTGATAGTATTAGGGCCGGTTTATCAGTTATCTAGTTGAAACTCCGATTAGCAAGTCACTGATGAACGCTAATCAGAGATTTTAACTAATCAGAGCTGAGGATGCTTTTATCAATGAGTGCATGGATATTAAATAACAGCTAGTTAGCTATAAGAGTTTTAACGAGAGAAAACAACGCCACCACTGCAATAACGAAAATCCCGTAAAATTAAGATGCAACATTGCGAGTTGGACGGCGTCTCCATGGTAATGTTATCGTTATCGTCAAATTCCTCGTCAAACGCGGCGAAATTATGATTGTGCTCCTCTAGTCCTCTGTATATTTCTTTGTACCTAATACATTTTTATTTGTACGAATGTACCAACGTATTTTCTTTTTTGGGTACTTATCGGTTAACGGGAGGCCACTCATTCAACGATTTAAAATTATTTAAATTATTATTTTCAGAATTATTAGTTATCGCTTTCGTTCGTTGTCTGGATGTGTTTTCAGTCAGTGTCGAATGATGGCAAACGTGGAACGTGTGGCAGGCGGTACCAAGTTGGGTAAAGACGCGATTTTTTACAATTCTTTCAAATTTGTTTTACAAAAAAAGCTGAAGGTTGTTTGGGACTTCTGAATAGATTAGTGGAATGCATTGTCAAGCGATCTGGATGCTCGCTAGCGCTCGCATCTCAAAATTCTCGCTCAATTCTGTATTTTCGCAAGTTTCGGCGTACCTATTTCTGTATTTTCGAGTTATGTGCTTTCGCTAGAACAACGTTAAAATATCTCAACCAGTTTATGCCGTAATCCTTAGAACGTAGACAAATTCAGCTCCTGTAGTGATCAATATACCTACTCGTACGTGGGTTTGGCATGCTGCAAAGGTTGCTACCTACTTGATAAGATTTCAATGTGCCTAATCAATGGGAAACCCATGAAATATTCAAATTATGTTTGGAGGAATTAAATGCGGGTCTTTTTATTTTTCAAATTGTAATAGTGCGCGAAAATATATTCCTTCAAGTTTTAAGTGTTTAATCCTGATCATCTATTTCTATGTCAGAACCCATGAAAAAACGAATGAAAACACTCGCTCCTCGCCAAGTTTGGGCACAAGCAGAAACAGAAAAAACGAAAATGCAATATGGCTGCCCGCTAATCAGACTTTGACTGGATAGTTAAATTTTAACAACAGCTCCGATCTCCAGTTAAAGAGAGTCACTGATCAGCGATAATCAGCTGCTAAAGTGAATTGATAAACGGGTATGCGAGAGATAATCAGAGATTTGACTGTCAGATTCTAATCGGGCTTGCAAATGTGATTGATAAACCGGCCCTTAGTCATGTGTCAATTTTCCATCCCTTGATTCCACATAGAACAGGGTTTCACCAGAATTCCTGATGCGAACTAACACTCTGATTTATGGATGGTATAATTCCATAGTAGGATTTATGGATGGTATAATTCCATAGTAGGATTTATGGATGGTATAATTCCATAGTAGGATTTATGGATGGTATAATTCCATAGTAGGATTTATGGATGGTATAATTCCATAATAGGTATGCTGTGCGACAGCGGTGAGCTCTGCTCAAGCACTAAAGAGAAGCGTTGAAAGTGAGAAACATAAGCTGAAGCCACATCTTCCAGAGACCTACCAAATTGTACTGTGCGAGTATTACCTCACCAAGCGAAGTTTTTCATTGAAATCCATAACTCACCCTCCAAGTCCATGCTGATGTACCTCAAAGAAAAACAGAGTTGTTGAAAGGTTGTCTGTTTCCACTAATACACGAAAAAACGCGAAAAATACACTGTTATACCTGTTTCGGTGATCAAACCATCGGTGAGGAAACCAGTTATGTTTGTTACTGACGATGGTTTGATTACCGAAACCGGTATAACAGTGATTTTCGCGTTTTTTCGTATATTAGTGGAAATGGGCAACCTTTCAGTAACAACTCCGTTTTTCTTTGAAATGGGTTTCCACGATTTCTTCGCGACTTATTTCGTTCGTATTTGCATTGACGTTTATGGGACCATTTCCCTTTACTTATTTCATGTTTGAGAGCGACTTCGCCAACCTTGACTGAATCGCTTCTGCCCATGACGTCACTGCCCTAAGTATATTTGATATTTGTAAAGAGGCACAACAGCCACTTCAGCAAGACATGAACTCAGTTGGAGAGTGGTGCAAGACATGGCGTACTACTGTGGACAGAAACGAATTCTCACATGTTGAATTCAAATATCAAATGTGTCTCCTGAACCCAGGAACCTTGGACTTCACCTAGACCAGCGGTTCCCAACCTTTTTTCTCATTCGCACCCCCCAGCAACTCAGTTTCAGCCGGCGCACCCCCGACTTACGTAAATACCAAATAGATCTGTATAGTAAAGGCGCTGTGTCAAAAGTTGATTTATAACAGACTTGAACAAAACAAACAAAAAAAAAAACAAAAAAGTATACACACATTTTATTTTATAAGTATATTATATAATAGTATAAAATATAGTGCATAAGTATGCACACAGATTTAAAATAAAGTTTGTAGTAAAAACAATGCACATGAGCATCAAGGTAAAAGTAACACAGGTAGGTAGGTAGGTAACTAAAGAGATCGAAAGAGTAGGAGTTACATAATATGTAACTATAATAATATAATGTTTTAATATTGCAAAATTACATTATTGACAAGAAGACAGGAATGAGACTAAATTAGACTAGCCCTGGGAGACTAAATCTGGTTCAATTGTGGACAAGTATACCCTCAAATCTATGCTTCTCTTCCTTCCCTTCTCAGCGCGTCACTACATCCCTCGTACAAAAACGATGTAGGTCCTGTCTTTTCTCAACATCTACTTTCTAGATAAAAAATATTAAAAATGTGTGGGTACACCCCATTCACACTTGAGTAGATCAGTTCACAGTTGGTTGTGGTAGCGGTGGTGTGGCAAAAGAACAAAAAATATTAATCAAATTTTTTCCCAAAAATGTCCGCCATTACTCTATTTTTTCCACGCACCCCCAAAGAGGCTCCCGCGCACCCCCGGGGGGTGCGCGCACCCCAGGTTGGGAATCGCTGACCTAGACGAACAACTAGCGTGGGCAGCTCGCATAAAACATCGAGTCAGCAAAACGCGAACAAGCTACGTACGTCCTCTAAAGCTCCTCAGTGAGCAGATTCCCTTAATGCTTTCAACAAAACGGCTAATTTACCTCATTCGACCTATGTTTTGCTGTATTTTTGTGAATTGTGGGGCCCAGCGGCTCTCAGTCACATCCAAAAGATATTGACTCGTCAAAATGAAGTGCAGCGCCTGATCAAGAACGCCCCATGGTTTTTGACGTGCGTATAACTACGGAAATATCGTTGATAATACCCAGTACCTTCAAGCCATATATTTGGTGGGATTATTTTAAATATCATAGGAGAGCATTTTATTTATTTATTTATTTATTTTTTTAATAAGAAATCCGCATTGCACGTAGATATTCCGAAAAAAATGCTGGAAATCAAGGAAAATGCCTATTTAATCAGTATCTTCAAAGGGTGCCAAAGGTCGTAACTGCATACAAGTATGATTAAATCAGAATGCCGTTCTTCCGGGTTCCGTTCAATTATTTCTTAGAGGACATACCATTGTAGTCGACGAATTACTTAGTTTCAGCCGAACTACATCAATTTTCCTGATTGAAGTACCTCAATCTAAATTCTGCAATCAAAATTCCATCACACGCGTATTCAGCCTAATGAGATCTGTACGCCTCTCCGTGTTTGGTTGTTTCCCATCACAAGTCATCAGTTTATTTAATGTTAATATAACGTTATCAATCTATAATGCGCTTGTGGTACAGAAAATTATTTAGAAATGAGATTATAATCGGCGAGGCTGATCGTTAAATACACCTTGGAATATGATGATGCTTAGTGAGGCCAAGGCGAACTGGCGATTAGATCGTGAGTCTTATGAGATCATGTTGAGGATTTATTCAAGAGTGGATGATTCATAATTGTTGTCAAGCGTTAGGCCCGAGACCTCCTTCCGTATGTGGACATTAATGTCATGTTTTATACATTTAAAAATATACAAGGTCGTCGTAAAATGTTACAGCGAGCTCTATAGCTCATAAGCTTGGCTTCACAACATTTGATAGGTAATTTGAAAGTCAGGATCTATCAAGGCTACTTCTGAATGATCTGTTAGAGGGGCATCAAACACTGTCGTCAATGCGATCAAAAATTGTAAATTGTACGTTCTCCTTATTCAATACAAGTATTTATTTTAAGGTTTATGTCCTTAAGTTACGTAAGCAAAATTTTGCTACCCCCCTCCTCCTTTTCTGTACCTAAACAAATCTACGCAAACCACCACGTAAACTTAATTAATTATTATCACTGAAAAACATTTAAATACTTTATTTGGAAGGTCTATGGATGAAATTGTAGGGTTGGATTCCCTGAAGCTGTAATACAGCTTCCAATATTATATACTGTGACTATCCATTTTTCGAATGATAAAATTACAAAGATCCCAAATCCCTCATGCAGGGTTTGATCTGGAAAACGCTGCAAATTGTTACACAACGGTTTATTATTTACCTGTATAGATGCCCCTTCTGCGTAGATCACTGTTTTCTGTGGTCAATACCTACCCTCGAGCCCCCCCCCCCCCCCCCAGGAAAGCCCTAAATCGAGTGCTGGAGCCGGCCCAGGAATTACAGTTTCATAAAACGCAGTATGTAAAATTGCAAAATTCAGGCATAGTTCTGAAGGTAAATATTGTCGATGAGTTAAAAATATTCCTTTTGACATTTTCATGTCTTTGCCGTGGCACACAACCTAAAAATCGTTAGTGACGAAATTGGGTGACGAAATACCGTTACGTTATATATTTCTGATGATTTTCGCTTACAACCGATTCGTTGCTACGGAACTTTATCTTCGCCAGTTATCATCGTACAAAAATCGTTCACCATTCGTTGGATAGCTCTCGATTTACCTAACCATATTAAGTTAACCACTGCGGAGTGCGTGGCCGACAAGCTGCGGTATGAGCGTGATTGTTTAAATAAAATTGTTTACACACAGGTGATCATTCTCGATAATTTATTTTGTCAACACGAATCCGACCCTCTCCACATTGAACTACTATCGAAAAACGCTGCAAATCCCTGCACAACGGTTTATTATTTTGTATAGAATACCCTTCTGTTACAGATCACAGCTCTATGTATAGATAACCCGTCTATATAATATAATATGTACTATTCTATGCATATTTATGTAGATCGCAGACCCTCCGTAGGTTAGTACCTAACCCCGTACTCGTTACTAGGTACCTACCTAAATCACGAGTTAAATGTTGCTAAAATAATTCTGCCGATGACAAACAGTACCTAACAAAAAGAAACACACATAATGAAGTTCTGAAAAGAAATTGTTGATGAGGAGTGAAAAAAGTTGCAAAAGTACCTACCAACAAACTCCAGCCCCTTCTACGTAGATGGTATAATGAACCGTTGTGTAATAATTTACCGTTGAGTAATGATTTACCGTAGTAATACCTAATTTACCCATCAATAATACTTCAACGTTTGTTCAAGTTTCACTACCTACCAACAAACTCCAAAAGTGCCATCATTTTTCAAATTAAATAATATCACAGAACAACCAACTCGACTTCATACTCCGCCAATATAATCAGGTGATCCCTACCAATGATTGGCCGTATTCACAAATTCCTATTGTGATGGGCGCGTCTCTGGTTACGAGATTTGGTTTGAATTGTATACAATTTCATTCACACTGGAGTCGAAAATGCCTGTCGGTGCAAACTTCGGGGCCTTACTGTGAACGAACGGCTGGACGTACGATGCTCCGGATGGTCTTAAAAAACTCGCAAGTTCAAGAACTATTTAAAACCGTAAAAATATTTACGTAAAAAAATGGTATAGGCGTTTTGAAAATTTCAACCCCTATTTTGAACCCCTTAGAGATGACTCACAGTAACGTCGAGCTTCGAGGACCAACTAGACGCCGAACGGAACATATAACCCGAATTTCATCAATTTTTTTTCATGGTAACTAAGAAAAGTGGCCCGTACGGCGTACGGCGTACGGCGTACGGCGTACGGCGGACAGACAGAAATATTTTTATTGCAGTTTTGGATTGTACATACCTTGAAACGTAAACCATCAAATTTTGAGGGGGGGTAAGAATTTTTTTTTTCATGCTCGATTCAAATGGTTCATTATTGAAAATAATAAACCAAAATCAACATTTTGCTACGACTATTTGGACAATATATCGAAACTTGCCGAAACCACTCTACCTTCCAAAGAAAATTTCTTTTCAGAGCTGTACGAACAGGACATCACACAGGAAAAGTACGATAGGGTCAAGCTAATATGGGACACATTTGGTGTTAAAACATTGGGGCAGTTGGCTGACCTTTATCTAACATCTGACGTATTACTATTAGCAGAGTTTTTCCAAAACTTTCGCTCGGAAATGTTAGCATCAGAATATCGACTCGATCCATTCCATTTATATTCCTTACCCGGCATCGCACAACAAGCAATGCTTAGCCTAACCGGCGTGGAAATCCAATTAATAACCGATGACAGTATTTACAGCCTTTTTGAACAATCAATTCGTGGCGGGTACTGTGCTGCTTCCCTTAGACACGCTAGCACCGATGAATTGTATGAATTATGTTATATATAGATGCAAATGGTCTCTATGCTCACTGTATGAAAAATTATTTGCCGATATCAGATTTTGAGTATATTCCACCAACGGCTGTTGACCTCCTTAGCATAAGTGATGAATCCCCTTATGGATATTTAGCCAATGTTAGTTTAGTTACACCCCCCCCATCTACACGAGACATTCAATAATTTTCCCCCAGTAATTAACCACAAGCTAATCCCAGGCTCAAAGTGTAAAAAACTGGTAGGAACGCTCGAAAAACAGCCACATTTTGTTGTTCATTATAGATTGTTATAACTTTTGGCTAGCTTAGGTGTTGAGATCATACAGGTGCATGAGGTTGTACGTTTCAAACAAAGCCCATGGATTCGACCGTATATTGAATTTAATTATCAAAACTTGCATACGAGTCTGCAACGCATTGGGACATTTTCATGTCTTTCCCCTCCTTCCTTCTCACCTACCACATTAGGTAGGTAGGTACCTAATTATAAAGTCGCAATCTAAGTTGTAGTGTTGATCATTCTCCCGTAATAAAACAAATAAAATAATAAAACGGCGGACGGACAGAAATTGTTGGTTTTTTATTAAATTTTCGGATTCTATGTACCCTGAATCGGAAACTATCAAATTTTACGGTGGGGGGGGGGGGGGGGTTAAATTGTTATTTTTGTCATGCTCGATTCCAAAGGTTTATTATTGAAAATAACAAACCAACAATTTCTGTCCGTCCGCCGTTTTATTATTTGTACGTTTTATACAACCTGCATTCCGTTGTCGTAAGACTAATTACCAATTCTTTTATGATCAACACTACAACTTAGATTGCGACTTTATAATTAGGTACCTACCTAATTTGGTAGGTGAGAAGGAAGGAGGGGAAAGACATGAAAATGTCCCAATGCGTTGCAGACTCGTATGCAAGCGTTTATCAACGACTGTTTTCTTATGATTTATTTAAATGGGTTTCCACGATTTCTTTGCGAGTGACTTAGTTCGTCCCATTTGGGGCTTAAATGCTCCTCGAAGCTCGGCGTTGTTTCCAAACCTTTCTGGAATATTTTTTTGAAAAATGATCGATCTTTTGGATTTTGTTGATAGGTACTTTTGCATTTTGATGGGATTCGATCCTGCGACCTGCAGCAAGATATTCCTCTCCTACCGCACTGAGCTGCGGCTCGACACGAGTGAAGGAAAGTGATGTGCGTTCTCAACTGCATACACGCTGTCTTTAGGGCAAAATTGTATAGCAAATTTCATGGCAACATGGTGGCATGCTCCGGATGGTCTCAAAAACTTGGAAAAACTATTTAATCAAACTATTTAAAAATGCAAGAAAACCCACACCTCAAAATACAATTTTCCGAGATAGGGATACTCTGGATATTTAAACTCCTATTTGGTACCCTTTAGAGTTGAGTGACAGTAACGCCGAGGGTCGAGGACCAACTAGAGCCCAAACGGGACCCATGTACCAAATTTCGTGCATTTCGGTTCATGGGAACTAAGGAAAAAGCAGCGGACGGACTGATTTTTTTTTAAATTGGACATTCGTATTCTACGTCCCTTGACGCGTAAACCATGAAATGTTGAGGGGAGTGGGGGGTTAAACAAAAATTTTCATGGTCGATTCCAAAGGTTTATTACGGTTTTCAAGGGCGCTTCTGGTATCAAGAATAAAAAAATTCGGAAAAGACCGATTTTTGAGCAGATAGTCAAGCACCGCGATGCTGTTTATACCTTTATGCTCTGATAATGTCAGACTTCACATCTCTGACTGAAGAATCCTACAATGCAGAGGGTTCCATATTTAGCTGCTAAAAAAACCCATTAGGTATATGTCACTTAGTTAGGTACCTACTGCAGAAAACAGAATTTGTTTGTCTCCTGTGGAAGAGGTTTTGACGTGAAGGTTAGACCTGTTGAATGTTGACTCCTCACAACAACCATACCTTTCGCCGTTTCGTGACTAGCAGAAGCCAACTCCTTGTTGATTGAACGATGCGATCAATCACTTTTCCAGCTGTGGCGCGTGGGTGTGGTTCCGTCTTTATAAGTATTTCCGTTCTACAGTTTTCTCCAAACTCATTGCGATGTTTGGTTGTGGTGCTTATACTCGGACGGCTGTGCAAGAACTTTTCTCAAGTTTTAATGTATCTCAGAATTTGTTTTTGGTACCAGAACTACCTAGAATCTGGTATAACCAAAATTCTAATATTGATTTCAGTAACCTCCTTCACTGGGAGAAGCAATTCTAACGGGAAAACGCTGCAAATCCCTGCACAACGGATTGTTATTTTGTCCAGAATACCCTTCTATTACAGATCACAGCTCTCCGTATAGATAACCCTTTATGTTATATAATATGTACTATTCTATACATATTATGTAGATTGCAGAACCTCCGTAGGATAGTACCTAACCCCGTACTCGTTACTAGGTACCTACCTAAATCACGCTAAATGTTGCTAAAATAATTCTGTCGATGACAAACAGTACCTAAAATGGCAAAAATAAACGCAAATAATGAAGTTCTGAAGTGAAATTGTTGATGTGGAGTGAAAAAAGTTGCAAACGTACCTACCAGCAAACTCCAGCCCCTTCAACGTAGATGGTATAATGAACCGTTGTGTAATAATTTACCGTTGTGTAATAATTTACCGTTGTGTGATAATTTACCATTGCGTAGTAATTTACCCATCAATGATACATGAACGTTTGTTCAAGTTTCACTACCTACCAACAAACTCCAAAAGAGTTATCATTTTCCAAATGAAATATCACAGAACAACAATTCCCAATTGTTAGCGCGTCCCTGGTGATGACATTTGGGCTAAATGTATACAATTCATTCACCCTGCTGTTGAAATACTCCTTACTAGGTACCTACTTAATCACGAGTTAAATGTTGCTAAAATAATTCTGTCGATGATGAACAGTAACTAAAATGGCAAAAAGAAACGCAAATAATGAAGTTCTGAAGGAAAATTGTTGATGTGGAGTGAAATAGATGCCCCTTCTGCATGGATCACTGTTTTCTGTGGTCAATACCTACCCTCGTGGTCAAGTATAATGTACCTTTGTGTAATAACTTGTCCATCAATAATAGTTTAACGGTTGTTCAAGTTGCAAAAGTACCTATCAACAAATGTTTGTAGATGAACCGTTGTGTCAAATTTACCGTTGTGTAATAATTTTCCGTTGTGTAATAATTTGCCGTTTTGCAATAATTTACCACTGTGTAATAATTTACCCATCAGTAATACTTTAACTGTTCAAGTTTCACAAGTACCTACCAACAAAATCCAATAATCCATCACTTATCAAATGAAATAATATCGCAGAACAACCAACTCGACTTCATACAGCCATCCTTGATTATAATCAGGTGCTCCCTAGTGATGATTATCTGGGCTGGAATTGTACCGTTTGATTCACGATCAGGTTCAAAAATGTTTAGCTCAAGAAACTCTTCTATGGAAATTTTTCGAGCTACGGCGTTCTGAAAATGTCAACCCCTATTTTTAACCCCTTAGAGATGACTGACAGTAACGTCGAGCTTCGAGGACCAACTAGACGCCGAACGGAACCTTTAACCCGAATTTCATCAATTTTGTTTCATGGTAACTAAGAAAAGTGGCACGTACGGCGGACAGACAGAAATGTTTTTGTTGCATTTTCGGATTCATCGCACTTTGAAAGGTAAACCATCAGATTTTGAGGGGGGTAAGAATTTTTTTTTTTCCATGCTCGATTCCAATGGTTCATTATTGAAAATAATAAACCAAAATTTATGTGTTGACTTGATTTGTTAATATTGACTCATAATGGTTAACTAGTTCGTAATAGCATAATCTGTGCAACAACTGTAAAACGGACGAGCGTCCAGACCATCTTTGCAATATTGTGATCCATAAATAATATCCACTCATCTGCTTTGCTTCACCTTCAAAACTCAATGAAAATTAAAATTTGCATTAATTTTATTAATGCATTTCATTGATGTTTTTGCGGCAAATGTCACTCACTGATTACTACTGGATAAGAGCGTTGAAACACAACCGGGATAACCTTCGATGGAATTTTGAAGAAATGAATTTCTGTGGTTTAAAAATATTAAATTCAAATCACAGTGATATTTACCTAATTAAGACAGGTGATTGATTTTGCTAGAACCATTACATAAATCCATTAGTCACGCAGTGCGCCGATTTCAGGATAAATTTACATTGGCGATTTTCAGAAGAAATATATTGAACCTCTCAAAATTGAAGCCCGTTGCACTAATTTTGTAGGAGCAGAGCTACATGCATTAAGTCCTATACACGTTCTTCTCAGAGGAAAAACAACAAATTGTTATTTCGGTCTCCGTTTTTAAATTCAGGCGGCGCTAATGTTAAACAAGTCACGTAATGACCTCTGATGAACATTCTAATTAGCTCTTGTGAGGGGGGGAGGGTGGTGTGGAAAATACGCGCAAATTCGCGTGCCGACCCATTTTACAGGGTTTTTAGTAAAGCTTGGGGAAAAAAACCATTAAAGGGCAAGAAAGATTGAGAGGAGTTGGTCATTATTTTGCATGATGTCGTGCTTGATGAACTTTGTTCATGTTTCAAAACTGTTGAAGATTAAGGATTTATCAAATTGAAGATCTGAGTTTTTGTACTGAAACCAGACAGTGACGATTCCATCAACAAATGGTCATATAATCACTGGAGCAAATTAATATTACTTAGTTAAGTACCTGGAGGTGTACATAGGTATACATCGGTAGATAGGTATACATTGAGTTTTATCAGTGGAAGAGACGAGCCTGGACGGGTTACAGACCTTAGGCTCATAAACCAACATATGTTTAGAACCAATCAACAGATTCTTTCACGATTGTTTCATAGATTAAATTTGTTGTATGAAGTTTTTGTTGTATAAAAATAAAAAATTAAATTAAAAAAAGAGAAGAAAAAGCTGCTGCCATTGCTGAGCTATAATACAGCTTCCTCACATCTTCACTATAATTCATATAATTCACCATAAACCGTAATTATACTTTCCCGAATGCAACCATAGAGAAACCACACCTTAACTCCTGTCGAGCTCATGTTACAGGTAGTGAGATGAGATGGCGATTTTCAGCCATTGACTTTGCCACGAGGCGAGCGAATAAAACCTGCAGATTCTTCCACGATTGTTTCATTTTTTGCATAAACAACATCCTGTGATATTTGAATCGCAATCGCTTGAAGTGCCCGTGTTTATCGATGAAGATGAAAAACGTTCAAGGTTGGAGCGGGTTGGTTCTTTCAAACGGTCCATTATCCATTTCAGCCCAGTTGTAAGAGCCTTCTGCTCGTGTGCAAAGGACTTCCTGAAACCCTCAGCAAAATGTTAAGGGTAGTTCGGAACTGACTCTCTGGCGGGTGCGTGCCTCAAACGAATAAGAACGCATCATAAGCAAATCAAAGAATTACCTTCCTGAATGACCCACCGATAAACCAATATACTTACTAAACATTGTTTTGAAGCACTTTTATTGGGGATAAGCCGTTTACGTGGACATATTTTTTTTAAAAATATTGCGTTTATTTCTGAATATTAATTACAGTATTCATACATTTAATTATAACCAAACACTTCAACTCCCGTTAAGTAAAACTTGTGCTGGGAGTTGGAGCCTCGATAAATTGAACAAATAATTAAAATTTGAATGTATAACTTTTTCCTCACTACGTGAATTCTAGAGAAAACTCGGCGCTTCGCGCCTCGCCAGGGGGGCAAGCCCCCCTGGACCCCCCGGATGCTTACCGTTTGGAGCCTGCGGCTAAAAATCGAGAAACATGGAACATGCTTTAGCTATGTCTTCTTTCTCTGTTTGTTTTTTTATTCGAAAAATGTGATCAAATACGAGGTTCTTGCACAACTATAAAGGTTTATACCTAGCACTTATGATTACTCACTACTTCTCAACTCACTATTTCTCACTACTTCTTATAGTTGTCATGACGGCAATGGATACGATGTATGTTTTCTAATTAGCTTCCCTGGTAATGAAGCTTCGACCCTCGCACATAAGATTGTTTACTAACCATTTATAACATCGCATTGTTGGATTAATATCTCGTAGATAAATATAAAACTGCGACATAAATGCGTGATAAATCGAGAGCTTTCCAACGAATGGAGAACGATTTTTGTCCGATGAAAACTAAAGAAGTTTCATTTCCCTAGAAACGACTCGGTTGTACGTGAAAATCATTAAAAACTTTCGTCACCCATTTTTTGTGACCATTTTTTGTGACCAATTTTTCGTGACACATTCCGCGTGACATTTCTCGGCTAGTTAGTCCAAGGCTAAAGCATGTTCCATGCTAAAATAATATTGTTGAGATGAGTTCCATAATCAATTGCAATTAGTTGCAAATAAAAATAAACAGTTACTCAAACACACATCAAACACAGCTCAAACTGGCTTTATATACACATTTCAACTTATATTTGAATATAGCGAATGACATTGGAAATGAAAACGCTGTTGGAGATAGTGCATTGAATAGGTTAACACCAAAATAAGTGAAAAATCGCTGCCCAAGAGACGCATAACGCAATACTAATCTCAGTTTGTTGGATGCCCTTGTTTTATTTTCCAATACCGAAAAACGCTGCAAAGTCCTTGTCACATGGGTTTATTGTTCTACTGGACATACCTGCAGAAATTTTGGCTGTTCATTTATTGTTTCTTTCATTCGTAATAATCTAAATAGCTATTTCTGGTGGTTTCCACCAATGTTGGCCCCCAAACACGAATTAGGTAACGCTCCTTTTTTTCCAAATTATCTTTGATCAATGGTAGTGCCATTTAATCGTCTTGATCCACGTGTTGGCACTTTTCCAGTGTTATTTTAGAAATTTATGGTGATTTCAGACGATTTCCTAGGTTTTTCACTCATAAAAAAATCAATTTTGGGAGCTGAACATTTGGTAGAACTCAATTTTCCACTCCGGTCAGAATCGACTTCATATTCGGTGTTCTCGTCCCCAAAAACATGGAAAACGATATCTCAAAAGCCCATGTTACTAAAACACAAAAAGTGCCTATTTTGGTTTATTATTTTCAATAATGAACCATTGGAATCGAGCATGAAAAAAAAATTCTAACCCCCCCCCCCCCCCCCCCCTCAAAATGTGATGGTTTACGTTTCAACGTATATAGAATCCGAAAATGCAATAAAAATATTTCTGTCTGTCCGCCGTACGCCGTACGGGCCACTTTTCTTAGTTACCATGAAACAAAATTGATGAAATTCGGGTTAAAGGTTCCGTTCGGGGTCTAGTTGGTCCTCGAAGCTCGGCGTTACTGTGTACTGTCAGTCATCTCAAAGGGGTTGAAATTTTCAGAACGTCGTAGCTCGAAAACTTACGATAGAAAGAAGGGTATGGTTTTGGTTTATTATTCTCTGAATAATACACCTATGTAATCGCTCAGCAAAAAATTTTTATAACCCCCCCTCAAACTTTTTTCTTTTCCATTTCAAGGTGCGTAGATTCAAAAAATGCAATGTCCGTCCGCCGTACGCCGTACGCCGTCCGCCGTATCACGTGTACAGGCTTCATTTTCGGTCTAAAAAAGTCGTTCTTTCGCACACATGTTCCATTTGGGCCCTAGTTGTGTCCCGGAACTTTTCAGCCCGATCGGAATATTCCCAGGGGTGTTGTGAGTGAAAATGTGTGTAAAAATAGGTACTTTTTGCGTTTTAGCAACATGTTGGTAACATGAGCTTTTGAGGTATCGTTTTCCATGTTTTTGGGGACGATAAGATCGAATATGAGGTCGATTTTGGCCAAGGAGTGGAAAATTGAGGTTGTACCAGATGTTCAGCTCCCAAAATTGATTTTGTATGAGTCAAAAACCTGCGAAATCGTCTGAAATCACCATCAGTTTGTAGAATAACACTAGAAAAAGTGTCAACACGTGGATCAAGACGATTAAATGCCACTACCAATGATCAAAGTTAATTTGAAAAAAAAAATCGTACCTACCTAATTTGTGTTTTGGGGGCCAAAATTGGTGGAAACCATCAGAAATAGTTATTTCAATTATTTCACATGAAACAAACAATAAATGTACAGCCAACATTTCTGTAGAATAATAAACCCCATGTGACAAGGACTTTGCAGCGTTTTTTTACGTTATTAAATTTGTCTTGAGCAAATAAGGTACAAAAAAAGTTTGTACCTTAGTAATATTCATCTAAGTAAACTATGTGGGCTGTTTAGAGTCATAAAGCTTTATACAAGGTATTTACTTAGATTACATTTTAAAATCCTTATCATTGTTTAAAAATCGACTTAGTCATTGTTTAATAAGAGCTCGCACTACTTAAACAACTGCGAGTTTTCCATCGGGGTGGAATATTCTTTCTGTAATGAGGATGTTTTGGTTTGACCTCGCCACGACGACGCGACGCTCAATCATACGCCGACCGAATGTACCCTTGGTTAACATGCAGATCGTATGCGAGCTTCCCCCGAGCGCTGTGTCCACTGCCCTTGGATCACCGCAGTTCCCGTTAATTATCACAAAGGGGCTAACTGCATCGCCTCCAGAAATGGGCGCAACAATTTGGTTGGGATTTGTCTACTTAGAAACACCACAAGGGATTTCGGAACACAGGCATCACGAAGTTATGGGGGAGATGATTGTTTCCTACAGATCAACTGAATTGTTTGTAGAGGGTTTATTTTATGGTCATTCTGATTAGTTGCAAGATGGATAAAGACTTCCTTCGTTGGAAGTCTCAAATGCATTACAAAGTTACATATTTTGGGTTCCATGGCAACAGAACAGCGTCTTGCTGGATTTAACCATTCTTCGCCAATCACACAATAGGGGATTGCCTACCCATTACTTCTGTTTATATTCCTTTCCCATTTTGGTTTATTATCTTCAATACTGAACCTTTGGAATCCCCTCTCAAAATATCATGGTTTGCGTTTCAAGGGACGTAGAATACCTACGAATATCGAATAAAAATATTTCTTTCCGTCCGCCGTATCACGTGTACGGCTTCATTTTCGGTCTAAAAATTCGTTCATTAGCACACATGCTCCATTTGGGCCCTAGTTGTGTCCCGAAACTTTTCAGCCCGATCAGAATATACCCAGAGGTGCTATGAGTGAGAATGTGCATACAAATAGGTACTTTTTGTTTTTTAGTAACATGTTAGTAACATGAGCTTTTCCATGTTTTTGGGGACGAGAAGACCGAATATGAAGTCGATTTTGACCACAGAGTGGAAAATTGAGGTTCTAACGAATTTTCAGCCTCAAATTTACGTTACAATTTGGTCTAAATCGTCGTTCTTCCGCACACAGTTTGGGTCCCCATTTGGAACAGGCTCCTAGTTTGCTCCGAAGCTGGTTAGCCCGATCAAAATACACCCAGGGGTGTTACGGGCAAAAAATCGGTGCAAAAATAGTGGTTTTTCGAGGTTTTTTTGAGGTTTTAGAGAACATGAGCTTGTGAGGTATCGTTTTCCATGTTTTTTACTTCATTTTCGGTCTAAAAAATTCGTTATTTCGCACATAGGCTCCATTTGGACCCCTGCAGCCCGATCGGAATACACCCAAGGGTGTTATGGAAAAATTGGTGTAAAAATCTGTTATTGTGGTGTTTAACGTGAGCTTGTGAGGTATCTTTTTCCATGTTTTTATGATGAGGAGACCGAATATGAAGTCCGTTTTGAACAACAAGTGAAGAATTGAGGTTCTAACGAAGTTTCAACCTCAGATGTAATTAAAATTTGGTCTAAATTCGTCGTTCTTCCGCACACAGTTTGGGTCCCCATTTTGGAACACATTTGGGTCATAGTTGTGCTCCGTAGCTCGCCAGCCCTATCGGAATACACCCAGGCGTGTTATGTGGAAAAAAAGCGAGTTTTTCGAGGTTTTAATGAACATGAGCTTGTGACGTATCGTTTTCCATGTTTTTTAGGGCGAGAGGTCCGCATGTGCAGTTGATTTTGACCAAAGAGTGGAGAATTGAGGTTGTATCGAAAGTTCAGCTTCCAAAATTAATTTTTGACATTTTCATGTCTTTCATATGGCACATAACTCAAAAACCGTTACGAAAATTGACTACGAAAATTGTCCCAAATGAGTTTCTGACGATTTCCGCGTACAACCGAGTCGTTGCTAGGGGAATAGTACTTCATCATTTGTCATCGGACAAAAACCGTTCACCATTCGTTGGAAACCTCTCGATTTATAGAACTAGAATACATTCCTCTCACTCGGTTGTCGCCCTTCGAAAAGCTGAGATATGCGCATGACTTGATACGAAGTTTGTTTGCACACAACATTATGGTCGTTAGGTGTCCCAAATGAGCGGTGTGTCGCCTGGGTACATATACGCAATTGCGTTACGAGTGCTTTGTGGTCGTAAACTTATAAGAGCTACATAATATTTATGTAAACACACAAAAAGTAAATTGAAACACAAATAAGGTTTCACATAAGGACATGAAAATGTCTCAATGTGTTGCAGACTCGTATGCAAGCGTTTCTTTAGCGTTGTTTTTCGTTCAATCAGTAATAATTATATCCATATCCAGTAAGTTTATATTTTTATTTGTCAAAAACCTGGGAAATTGTCTGAAATCACCATCAATTTGTATAATAACACTAGAAGTAGTATCAAAAGGTGAATCAAGACAATTAAATGGCACTATCAATGATCAAAGATAATTTATTTATTTTTCTTAAAAATGGAGCCGATTAGTGTTATTGGGCGCCAAAAAGTTGGAAACTATCAAAAATTGCTATTTCAATTGTTGCCATGAAAGAAACGATAAAATGAACATCCAACATTTCTTTAGATGTGTCCGGTAGAATAATAAGCCCATGTGACCCTTGCAGCGTGCCTTGTGTGCCTTTGCAGCGTTTTAAGAATTGGCCTACTATGGGGAATGTGGAGAAATCTGTTGGTCGAAACTCTTCGTTTGGTTTTCGGTACCTCGTCAATTCCCACATCCCGGAGGAGCCTATGCGAGAATTCCTTCGTCTCACCTCCTGCTCCTTCGCCTTTCAAACAAACGACCCCTAATTTATGCAGAGGCTGAGGGCGTCACTTTGTCACCTTCATCGTCACGGGGCTTCGGTGTCTCTACCACATGCTCCGTCTCTCTACCACTACCGGCCTGGAATATTTAGACATCGACGAGCATATCTTAGCGGTATTTACGCCCCTGGGTGGCACATTGAAATAATGCATGAAGGAGGAGTTTCGAGAGTGAGCTGCTTCTTGTGCCGTTCGTTGGTTTATGCCATAGGATGAGCCCATATCCCAACACGGGACAACGAGGGTCTTCCACAAACATCAGGTTCATACCTATGATTGAGTGGATGCCCCACGCGTTTTACACTTTTGTACTGGACAGGATTATGGTAAAATCGTAATTCTATTTCCGACTACATTAATAGTAATTACGAAGTTTCACGTTTCATTCCATTTTAAGACGATCGGTATCACATCTCAATAATTTGTTTCTGTAAGTATGTGTTCTGTGTGTTTGTTCGCACATCTCGGTTAAACAAATCATCCGAATAGGAATAAATTCGGGAATAATTTATCAACTTGAAATCTGCTATTATAGTATTCTCAAAAATCCATCCATTGTACATGTGCACCTATTCCTCATCTGACTGTACCATATTCATATCAACTGTTACGTCAAACCGGACATACGCCCGTCCTTCGCCATTTCTGCAGGATTCCCTGCTTTTCGTCGGAAATTAGCTACGTGGAAGCTAATGGGATTTAAGTTAGGTCTCGCATAAAAAACGCTGCAAAGTCCTTGTCACATGGGTTTGTTATTCTATTGGAGTTCTAGAGATTCTTGTTGGCTGTTAAATTTAATGATTCATTCATGTGTAATGATTGAAATAGCTATTTCTGGTGGTTTCCACCAATTTTGGCCCCCAAAACATGAAATAGGTAGGTACGCTTTTTTTTCAGATCATCTTTGATCATTGGTAGTACCATTTAATGGTCTTGATTCACTTGTTTACACTTTTTCCAATGTTATTATACACATTGATGGTGATTTCAGACATTTTTCCAGGTTTTTGACTCATAAAAAACCAATTTTGAGAGCTGAACCTTTGGTAAAGCCTCAATTTCCGCGTCTTTGGTCAGAACTGACTTCATATTCGGTTTTCTCGTCCCCAAAAACATGGAAAAAGATACTTCAAAAGCTCATGTTACTAACATGTTGCTAAAACGCAAAAAGTACCTATTTTTACACACATTTTCACTCATAACACCCCTGGGTATATTCCGATCGGGCTGAAAAGTTTCGGGACACAACTAGGGCCCAAATGGAGCATGTGTGCGAAAGAACGAATTTTTTAGACCGAAAATGAAGCCGGTACACGTGATACGGTGGACGGCGTACGGCGGACGGACATTGCATTTTTGGAATCTACTCACCTTGAAACGGAAAAGAAAAAATTTTGAGGGGGTGTTATAAAAATGTTTTCCTGAGCGAATACATAGGTGTTTTATTCACAGAATAATAAACCAAAAACGCTGCAAATTATTACACCAAGGTTTATTATTTACCTGTATAGATGCCCCTTCTGCGTAGATCACTGTTTTCTGTGGTCAATACCCTCCAGCTCCCCCCAGGAAAGCCTTAAATCGGGTACTGGAGCCGGCCCCGGAATTAAAGTCTCCTACGAATTCGCGGGATTCGATAATTCAATCATTAATTATTTTTAGTTAGTCATGAAGCAGAAGGCAAATAATACACCGTTGCGTAATATTTACCGTTGTATAATAATTTACCCATCTTCACCGTTTTGGTTTATTATTCTGTGAATGATACACCTATGTATTCGCTCCGCAAAAAATTTTTATAACACCCCCTCAAACTTTTTTCTTTTCCGTTTCAAGGTGCGTAGATTCCGAAAATGCAATGTCCGTCCGCCGTACGCCGTATCACGTGTACAGGCTTCATTTTCGGTCTAAAAAAATTCGTTCTTTCGCACACATGCTCCATTTGGGTCCTAATTGTGTCCCGAAACTTTTCAGCCCGATCGGAATATACCCAGGGGTGTTATGAGTGGAAATGTGTGTAAAAATAGGTACTTTTTGCGTTTTAACAACATGTTGGTAACATGAGCTTCTGAGATATCTTTTTCCATGTTTTTGGGGACGAGAAGACCGAATATGAAGTCCATTTTGACCAAAGAGTAGAAAATCGAGTTCTACCAAATGTTCAGCTCCCAAAATTGATTTTTTGCGAGTGAAAAACCTGGGAAATCGTCTGAAATCACCATCTTTTTGTATAATAACACTGGAAGAAGTGTCAACACGTGGATCAAGAAGATTAAATGGCACTATCAATGATCAAAGACAATTTGAAAACAAAAAAAATGAGCGTACCTAATCCAAGTTTTAGGGGCCAAAATTGGTAGAAACCACCAGAAATAGCTATTTCAATTATTTTACATGAATGCAACAATAAACGAACAGCCAACATTTCTGTAGGTATGTCCAGTAGAATAATAAACCCGTGTGACAAGGACTTTGCAGCGTTTTCTGATGTGTTCCTTTACCCACGAAGCAGCCTTTAGAATCGGTGAGTTTGAATCACCATTTACACTCCGTGTTCGAGTTGAATACGAGAATTACCGCCTTGAAGAGGCGCTTTGACGTCGGCAATTAGCGAGTTGGTTGGGTGAGAAAACGGAGCCAATTACCCACCAGATCCCATTTGAAGCGTCGTCGAAAAGGTTCCCATCGTGTTATCCGTCAAAAGGGCTCAGCGGAGTGAACAAGAAGGTGAGTGCGTGGATGCTCCCGCGGCCTTGGTAATAGGCGAGGTTGCCCGCGTTGACCGTGTCAATGGGTCTGGGCCGAGGCGAAGGGAAACAAAGCTCACACTTTCTTTGGGTGATCAGTTTGGGAACTCAAACTGATCGTTTTGGTGGGCGACTGGCCCATCTTTGGGGAACTTTTGAATTTGGCACACCCGCTGTTTGTGTGCTGTTTTCTTAGGTACATGAACCAAAATTGACGGATTTCGGTTTATAGGTCCCATTTGGGGTCTAGTTGGTCCTCGAAGCACGGCATTAATGTCAGTCATCCCTAAGGCTATGTCCTAATTGGGAAGGCATCGCGCGATCTAAATGCCTGTCCTAATTCATTTGCCCGTCGATCGCCTATTTAGTGCGACCAGACGATAGCGCGATGCTGGAAATGCATTCATATGCGTAGATGCTGAGTTTTTGTTCATTTTCCGATGCTTTTTAAAGAATATTCTCATTCTCAGCATAGAAGTTGTCACAGTGAAGTACAGTAACCAAAAATAAAGTACAAAACTTTGAAAAAAAAAAAAATCCAGTCATGCAGTGTGAGTATAAGAGCGAATTTTCTAAAAATATTCGTGCTATTGTGTAAACAAATGATATAGGTAGCGAGAAACGATACCACTTTTCGTAGAATTACATAATTTTATTCGTGATATTTAGCCATTTTTACCAATTTTTGACCCTTACAAAGTCAAATTTGACCCACTCTTTTTCAAGAAAATGTTTTTATCATCGAAATATTCCCTCCGTCGTGAATCACCGTTCCACACGAATTAATATTGATTTTAGCCCTTAAGGGGGCGCAGACCCTGTTTTTTGTCAGTTTCTTCACGTTTTCTCTGGCTGTGGTTAACTTACAGTACTGGGGAAGGTCTTAATACGCATTATATTAATCCGTGAATAGAGTTAGGGTCATAGCTCTAAATGATTCCTGAAATTTCCGAAAATTCAAATTCAAAAATGTAGTTTAAACAACTTTTTCTTGAATGTTTGTGTTTTACGACATTTTCGGAGTGATAATAAAGTTGATAATCCAAGAATCAAAATTTTGTTATGTAAAATAAGAAAGAAAACGTGAAGAAAAATTTTACGTATTTTGAAAAAAGGCTCGAGAAAGGGGGCGCCGCCTGTAGGCGCTCTCTGCTGGCAATGTGCCGAGTCTCTCCCCCTTCACACGCAGCCACCCTGCCCTGTCGCTTCGCTCGTCGTGTAGTCTAGTATAGTATCCATGGCATTATCAGTTCCAGAGGCTCTTTGCCTGGGAAGGAGGTAATTTTCAACGTTCTTGGTCGGAGGGGCAACGGAGGAGGCGGTGTTGCCATATTCACCGAACGAATGGCATCGCTGTAACCCGCACAGTCTGCATCCCAGCTAAGCTTCAGAATATTAGTTCCCTGTTGAGCTGGCCTACCCTTCCTTCCACATGCTCACCTACCTCAGCATAATTACCGTCATAGTTTTCACATGATTGGATAAGTAATTTTTACAGTATTTTCCCAATTATGTTGGTTACCTACTTTCCTAATTAAAGCTACAATCCAATCAGCCATAATTTTATTATTCATAGTAGCTACCTACCTATTTACGGTACGTATTAATTACGTATATCAATTAAATGTTTCATAAACTGGATTAAATTTGGCAAAATCAATTTAAAAAAATAGGGGATGATTGTTTTAAGTGGGTAAACAATTATTTGAGAAATAATCCGCTAGGTAGATCGAAATTTGACGCCACAATCACTAGGTGCATACCTGAATTCATTTGAGGAAGTATAGGCATGTACCGACTTAATTTTCTTATTTTTTAACTATTCTGCTCGAACTTCTTGTTCGTCACATAATATTATCTGAAAGCCTCGAAACTTACCTTGCCGGCTGAGTGGCGCAAGGTCAATCTCTGACCCATCCGGATTGTTGTAGGTACTATTATTTTTCTGTCTGGGGTACTTTTATGTTACGTAATAATTTAATTTTGAGAGGAGTTTTACTGGGCATTTATATATGTATGTAAATTTGACTGTTTATTTTTTATTTATGTAAATCAATGTGTGACCAATGAATGTATCGACTGGACACAGATACCTACCTGTGTGGGACAAATAACTTAGGTACTCCCACACAGTGTGAGATTTGTAATTTCATTTCATTTTTATTAATACTTATGTGTACTTCACTCAAAATTAGACATGACTTTTTTAAAGATTGATTACACACTGTCTAAAGTGTTCTACCTGTCATACTAATACAGAATCAATTCAAAGACAAATTATCCAACATGATTTCAAGTACCTACTTTTAATCATCATACCATTCACTACCTACTTGAATTGAACGACAATGGGGTATGCGCATGAGAAATGAAATTTGGAAAAAACCCATTCGTTGTGTTATTTGAGTTGCTATAGCACGTAAACACTAGTTTCCATGTAAAAAAAAACTTCACAGAGATCGATTATCACAAGTGAAATCTGATTGATTTGAAACTTGGAAGTAGAATGGCGGGGAGTTCTGACGTCACCCAGCGTCGGCCCATCTCGCAAGTAGCTGACCTGCGATTCAGTCATTCGCCGCAAAGAGCGCCCCGACCAATCAGATGCTTCGGCAGTTCTGACGCCTCCCCGCCCTTTTTATGAACATCATTATGTTTCTCTACCGATAAAAAATAAGGGTAAACTAATTTTGACGAATGGTTCCCATTTTTACGTTTTTGAAGCGATTCTCTGTCAATAAAAATTCTAAAAAAAAATCATGCGCAGACCCCATAGGAAGAGGATTAGATAGTAACAAATAACTTTTCAGGTGTTTGTTTTATTCAATGACTGAAATGTAAACAAATAGAAAAGTAAATTGGAAAGCTCATGAATAATATTATACAGTTACACTGCTCACATTAGCTTTTATTTTATTTTATTGGACACTGAGTTAGTCTGGATCTAGGTAGGTATTCGGAAATCCATTTAGGTTCATGTTCATTTAAATCGGAGTTCAAACTCGCTTCTTGCTGTATATACGACTGGAGTTGTCAACTTCGGATATCTCGTCAATTCTGATCGTCTTCCTGAACAAAAATACACAGTAGCAAATTACAACAGGCATTTCTATAATATTAAATGTAAATGTAAATAAAGTGAATGTAATGTAAATAAAGTTTTCCTACATACACTTATTTCATGTATAGGTGCTATCTTCTATAATGTTAATAAATAATGTCAATGACCCCCAAAAATCCTAATTAGACCCCTGTTCTGTGTGAAAAGCAACTGAAATGGTATTTTTCTGCCTTCACTCACCCTTCCATGCCACTTTCAGTGATTTTATATATCAATTTTAGCAGTTTTTACCAATTTTTGACCCCTTAAAAACTCAAATTTGACCCCCTTCAAATTTTATAAAATTGCTTATCCTTTTGTTTGGCAATAAGAACATTTCGGCGAAATTTGGAATTTTTATCACGTAACCAAGGTCAGGTATCGTCTGGAGTGACACATAAATAAATGTATATAAATATAGGTATACATTTTTGTTAAAATCTAAGGATGAAATCAGGATGATCTGAAACGGATTCGTCTATAAAATAATTTCAAAAACTTATGTTCTGAAAATTTTGGACCCATTGCAATACCTTCATTTTCCTTAAAAATTCGCGAACATTGTTGTGTGTATTTCATCAGTTTATCTTACCTAATGTTATCTGTAACATTTAGTGCTTTGTTAAATTTAGTTTAAATTCAGCTTTCTTTGTAATTTCAAACCTTATTACCGAATTTTCAAAGAAAATAAAGCTATTGCTATGGGTAACATTTTCAGAACATGAATTTTTGAAATATTTTTATAGGCAAATCCGGTTCAGAGCATCCTAAGTTCATCCCTAGATTTTAGCAAAAATTTATTATGTAGATTTATGTGCCACTACAGATGATATCTGTCCTTGGGTAGGCACATGGTAAAAATTCCAGATTTCTCCAAACCGTTTGTATTGCCAAAAGGGAAAGGATGAGTTCGAAGATGAGCAATTTTCAAATTCCAAGGGAGTCAAATTGGAGTTTTTAGGGGCTAAATGTCGGCTAAAATTGCTATAAAAATCATTGGAAGTTGTACGGAAGGTTGAGTGAAGACAGAAAAATACCATTTCAGTTGTTTTTCACACAGAATAGGGGTCAGATTTTGATTTTTTGGGGTAAAAAATTGGTATTAATGGTAAAATCAATATTAATTCACCTGACGTTGTGTGGGGTGGTTAACTACCTCGATGATAAAACTATTTTTCTCAAAAGCAAGTGGGTCAAATTTGACGTTATTAGGGTCAAACATCGGTAAAAATGGGTAAAATCACGAAAAGTTATAATTTTAAGAAAAATGGTATGGATTCTCGCTATATCATCTTTTTACACAATATCAGGAATATTTCTTTGAAAATCCGCTCTTATAGCCATGCTACGTGAAAGGATGTTTTTTCTATTTCCGATAACCCCCCCCCCCCCATTTCAACACTACGCCACTGCGTATTATAAATCTGTGCTGATCTGGCAAAACGTGGTAGGTGATAGTCCAATACAGATGATTTTACAGGAGAGCGTGTCAAAGTTTTGCAGGTTCAGAGAAGCGCATGAAGAATCAGGGGAATGTGATATTACAGCGAAATATTTGATCTGCTTCTAATAATAAGAAGTATTACCTGATTTTCACTCAAAGAAAGACCATTTGGTGGGAGACATCACTGTCTGCCAGACTCTGGATCGGATGTTGTTTGGACATGAACTGAGAACAGAAAATAACATAAAATCAGTAAATTTGGGTATACTGATTGCAATGAATTAGAAATATCAATGAAAACCTTAGAAATACATTTTAATCTATCGAGTATCTGCTTGGTGTTTTGACTGATGTGAAGAGTTGGGAATTTACAGTATTTCTTAGGTTTTTATTGAGGTTTCCTAATCTACAAAACCAAAAAACCTTGGAAACACATCCATCTATATTAACCATGGAAACATTCTTTTTTTTTAAACTTATTGCAATTCAATTTTGACGTTCAGAATAGGGTAGGTAGCTACCTAAAGATTTTTTTATTCATTGCTCATCGCAGATTGCATCTGCTTGATATTTTGACTGATTGAATTGAAAGAAACAGTAAATGAACAGCCAACATTTCTGTAGATGTCCAACGGAATCATAACTACGGAGATTTAGCCGCAGGATATTTTACAATAACTTTCCAACGAAGGTTAAAGATTTTCGTGGAATGCTGGGTTGAGTTTTACTCCCAAACTACGGAGAACGTAGGTACTAATTACGTGACAATCATTAGACTAACACAAATTCTGTATACTACTACTACTACATCTGAAAACTATTTCAATTTGTTGCTCTACACAGAAAACACTAAGGATTAATTAGGTACATAATTATGTAAATCTGCGGTATCAACTTACTGTTCTGCGCCTCTTTTTTTCGCCTTTGTTACCGATGTTTCTCCTGGTCCACTTCTTCGGCGGTGGAGGCATACACTTTGATACACTCGACGGATATCACTACGAATGAACAATAGTATATACTGATACTAACGTGAATGAACCGCGTGAGAGAAGAAGGAGAACAAAGGAATGAACTAAAAACAACAGAGTATCCTGTCGAGCGGAAAACTTGCAGAGGGAGAGGAGAAGCTCACGTACCTAATCATGAATGTTATAGTGTCCATAAGGCAATGGAATTGATAACTAAAAACTAACTACGCACTTACAACAACCATCGAAATTCGGCAGGACGATCGCACTGCCCCTACCGGTGGGCGCTAAATCTCCAAATCTCGCTGGGAATCTTCCCGCGGAAGCAATGTGGAAGTGATGTTCAGCGCACTCTCGTGGTTGGGGGTGCTACTGGCTTTCCCGTCCCGCGCCCCCTTAACACCAGTTTTTGACTCCCAAAAATCCGAAATGGACCTCTGTTCTGTATGAAAAACAACTGAAATTTTTTTTGTCTTACTCACATTCCATACCACGTCCAGTGATTTTATATCAACTGCTCGCGACTTTAGCAATTTTTATCGATTTTTGACCCAACTTAGAATTTTTTTAAATTGCTCATCTTCGGACTCATCCTTTTGTTTGGCAGTACGAAAATTTTGAAATTTTTATCATGTACTCCAGGACAGATATCGTCTGGGGTGACACATAAACGAATTTAAATATATAATACATGTACATTTTGTTACAATCTAGGGATAAATCAGGATGCTCTGAAACAGATTTGCCTATACAAAATTTCAAAAATTCACGTTCCGAAAATGTTTGACCCATTGCAATAGCTTCATTTTCTTTGAAAATCCGCTAAAAAGTATGTCTGGCAAGCCTGGTTACAACATTTTTGACTATATCTGCAGCCACACAGTCACCAGTTTCAAGGTACCAATAAGCGTCGAAGATTGGGTTCACACGAATTTCGTTAATTAAATGTTCTTCAAAAGTCATTACTGCACAAATACTGTTGATCGCGCGTCGAAAAACAAACTGGTTTGTTTTGAGGCGATGAGGCGTTTGGCGGTCGCGCTGGCTGGTGGAAGTCCGTAACAGAATAGGACACTCCCCTCAGAAAGGATAGGTTTGTTGCTTACGCGATGGGGCGATGTACGCGATGCGATGTCAAAACAAACAAGTGCGGGCGATCTTCCCCATCGCGCGAGCGCATCCGAGGTTCAAAGAGGACACCTCTACTACTTTGTTAAGTTTGATATTTTCATCGTCCGATGCAGCGACCATCGCTCATCGCCCGATCGCGCGATGCTTACCAATTAGGACATTGCCTAATTGGAATGAAAAATAGGAGTTGAAATCTCCAAGACGCCGTTATCTCGAATTTGTTTACGGTTTTAAATAGTTCTCAAACTTGGGAGTTTTTTAAGACCACCCGGAGCATTTGTACGTCCAGCCGTTCGTTCACATTAAAGCCCAGAAGTTTGCACCGACAGTCTTTTTCAACAGAAGGGTGAATGAAATTGTATGCATTCAGCCCAGATATCATCGATAGGGACACGGTAACGATCGGGAATTGGCCCGAGATAATCATCGCTAGGGAGCACCTGATTATAATCATGGATGGCTGTATGAAGTCGAGTTGGTGGTTCTGTGATATTATTTCATTTGAAAAATGATGGCTCTTTGGCGTTTGTTGATAGGTATTGAAACTTGAACAAACGATGGGTGAATTATTACACAGTGGTAAATTATTACACACCGGTAAATTATTACACAACGGTTCATTATTCTATCTACCACGTAGAAGGGGCACCTATACATGTAAATTATTACACAACGGTTTATTATTTGCTTCATGAATAACTACAAAATAATTAATGATTGAATTATTTAATCCCGCGCATTTGTAGGAAACTTTAATTCCGGGGCGTTTCGAGTACTCGGTTTAAGGCTTTCCTGGGGGGAGCTCGAGGGTATTGACCACAGAAAACAGTGATCTACGCAGAAGGGGGCATCTATACAGGTAAATAATAAACCTTTGTGTATTAATTTGCAGCGTTTTTCTCAGTAGCTGTGTTTTCATTTTCTGTTTTTTGCCAACAAAGGAAATCTAAATCTAAATCTAACCAATATTGAGGTTTTCGAAGAATACAACTCTGTGTGAAACACACCTCTTCTGTGAAGTTATTATGAATCGGCAGATCTGAAAGTTCCATAAGTAAACAGTGATTTGGAATTCTTGAAATGACTCACTTTTGACTTTTGTTCTTATGGCTGTGGTGGTGGAGGAAGTGGTCGAAGACGCCATGGCCACTTTTGCTGCCGCGCGGGTGTCCATAGTGGTTTTTCCCCTCCTGGACGACGATGTGGCCGTCCGCTGAGTAGACGCCCCCTATCTTGTTGGTTGGCTCCCAAACTCGTTCGTCAGCTGTTAACAACAAACACAAACAATCGATATTATAATCGAAAACATTGATTCACGAATTAGGAGAACGTCAGTGATATAATAGGTGGTGTGGGACACCTATACTCCCGTAAAAAGGAGGAACGCCTCAAAAATCCAATTTTTCATGGGAGCACTTCAAAGTTCTGCTCAGTTACCCTCGTCCTAACTTCTCTCCAGTTTGTCATAAAAACAGAATTTCTCCACCCCACGGTAAATCGATGTTCATGAACATATCGATACCAGATTTTAGCAAAAATAATCGATATTTCTCATCGATTCTGCGTCAAGGCGTTTTATTTAGTTTTTGACGGAGTTTTCTACAACACTGGAGTCCAAGGAGATCCAGGAGATGCGTTTTTCCATTGAACGATTCAAAAAACAACAAGATAAATTTAGTCAAGAATACCTTCTAAATACCAAAACCGAATGCCATATTATTTTTATACCTATCTAATAAATCGGTGTATTTTTTATTTGTGCGATTAGAGGATTTGTAATAAAGAAGAGGAAAAGAGAAATATTTGCTTTTATTGATTTTTAAAAAATATATCTGTTTTCCTATTTTTGTTTCGTTCAATTTTATATCTTAAATTATTTGCCGAAAATCCGAAACAGTGCACTTACCTATGAAATGTGCAGCTAACCCTAAAACATGCATTCAGCTTTACGCAAAATAAAACATGAGGCCCGGCGGAACCGGCTTTCTGTGCAATGTATAAATATCATTGGAAATTTCAAATATTTTTTCTCTATATTCCTTTCAAATAATATATATAATATTCATATTTTCTTCAAATGGATGGAAAAAAATTACTAAACAAAATATAAAAGTAATCAAAGTATCTGGAGTGTGTAATTCTCGAATCAGTGGTATTAATATTGTTATTAACTTGACGTGAATTATGGTGAACATTGTGCGGTAATCCTGGCTCAAAATAAAGTAAAATATTTTTATACTCTGGAAAGTTTGTGTTATTTAATGCGGGGGGCATTAAATAACCCCCTCCCTCAATTAAAAAATAATTTATGAATATTGATTGATAATTCCTCAGAATTCGGTGAAAAGGGCAACATTTCACAGGACTTTTCATATTGTTCTGATACGATATTTCAGATTCCAATTAATAGGCTCCTTCTTCAATTTCCAATGTTAAATTCTAATAAACTCCAATTTCCGTGTCAATTCTATTGTGTGTCCCCTGGGTATATTCCGATCGGGCTGCAAAGATTCGGGACACAACTAGGGCCCAAATGGAGCATGTGTGCGAAAGAACGAAATTTTTTAGACCGAAAATGGAGCCGGTACACGTGATACGGCGGACGGCGGACGGACATTGCATTTTTGAAATCTCGCATCTTGAAACGTAAAAGTAAAAATTTTGAGGGGGTTATAAAAATTCTTTGATGAGCGATTATGTAGGTGTGTTATCCACAGAATAATAAACCAAAACGGTATGAACGTTTTGGTAACTGTGGAAACTGGTAACATAAATATATGAAACATTAGGTCTGGTAATAATCATCACAACTATTTAATACAACTTTTATTCGATTAAAGCCTAGAGTTTTCAAAGGTTCATGTCATTACAGTTCGTCTTGTTTATCTACCTTGAACAGCCATACCATCATATTAGTCTCCCTACTCAGACATAACTCAGATACTTTGCGTTATCTGCCATCCGTGGAGGTCGTGGTGGAAACTACACGAAGTTCTATTTCAACAGCTCGTAACAATGTTAGCGAGTTGTGATTCGAATTAATGACTCCGCCACTTTCTATCGTCGAGATGACTGGGAAGTGCAAGCAGTTAGCGTCAAACTCGCACCTGCACAGTTTGTTGGAGAGTAGATACCCGTTATATTCTCGCTTTTCCGAGGTAATAGTTAGAAAACGCTGCAAAGTCCTTGTCGCATGGGTTTATTATTCTATTGGACTTACCTACAGAAATGTTAGCTGTTCATTTATTGTTTCTTTCATGTGAAATAATTGAAATAGCCATTTCTGATGATTCCATCAATTTTGGCCCTCCAAAACCACGAATTACGCTCCTTTTGGTTTATTATTCTGTGAATAATACACCTATGTATTCGCTCAGCAAAAAATTTTTATAACACCCCCCTCAAAATTTTTTCTTTTCCGTTTCAAGGTGCCTAGATTCCAAAAATGGAATGTCCGTCCGCTGTCCGCCGTACGCCGTCCGCCATGTCGCGCATTCCGGCTTCATTTTCGTCTAAAAAATTCGTTCTTTCGCACACATGCTCCATTTGGGCCCTAGTTGTGTCCCGAAACTTTTCAACCCGATCGGAATATACCCAGGGGTGTTATGAGCGAAAATGTACATAAAAACAGGTACTTTATGTTTTATGAACATGTTAGTAAAATGAGCTTTTGAGGTATCGTTTTCCATGTTTTTGGGGACGAGAAGACCGAATATGAAGTCGATTTTGACCAAAGACTGGAAAATTGAGGTTCTACCACATGTTCAGCTAACGAAATTGATTTTGGTTTATTATTCTGTGAATAATACACCTATGTATTCGCTCAGCAAAAAATTTTTATAACACCCCCTCAAAAATTTTTCCTTTTCCGTTTCAAGGTGCGTAGATTCCAAAAATGCAATGTCCGTCCGCCGTCCGCCGTACGCCGTATCACGTGTACAGGCTTCATTTTCGGTCTAAAAAAGTCGTTCTTTCGCACACATGCTCCATTTGGGCCCTAGTTGTGTCCCGAAACTTTTCAGCCCGATCGGAATATACCCAGGGGTGTTATGAGTGAAAATGTGTATAAAAATAGGTACTTTTTGCGTTTTAACAACATGTTAGTAACATGAGCTTTTGAGGTATCTTTTTCCATGTTTTTGAGGACGAGAAGACCGAATATGAAGTCGATTTTGACCAAAGACGCGGAAATTGAGGTTTTACCAAAGGTTCAGCTCCCAAAATTGGTTTTTTATGAGTCAAAAACCTGGAAAACTGTCTGAAATCACCATCAATGTGTACAATAACATTGGAAAAAGTGTAAACAGGCGAATCAAGACCATTAAATGCCACTACCAATGATCAAAGATGATCTTAAAAAAAAGAAAAAAAAAGCGTACCTATTTCATGTTTTGGTGGCCAAAATTGGTGGAAATCATCAGAAATAGCTATTTCAATCATTCCAAATGAAAGAAACAATACATTTAACAGCCAACAAAAATCTCTAGAACTCCAATAGAATAATAAACCCATGTGACAAGGACTTTGCAGCGTTTTTTATGAGTCAAAAACCTGGGAAATCGTCTGCAATCACCATCAATTTGTAGAATAACACTGGGAAAAGTGTCACCAGGTGGATAAAGACGATTAAATGGTACTATCAAAGATAATTTGAGAGAGAAAAAAAAGAGCGTACCTAATTCGTGTTTTGGGGCCAAAATAGGTGGAAACCACCTGATAGCTATTAAAGTTATTTTATATGAAAGAAACAATAAATAAACAGCCAACATTTCTGTAGGTATGTCCAATAGAATAATAAACCCATGTGATAAGGACTTTGCAGCGTTTTTGTTGTTGTCATA
Source organism: Leptopterna dolabrata (assembly GCA_954871275.1). Taxonomy (NCBI): domain Eukaryota; kingdom Metazoa; phylum Arthropoda; class Insecta; order Hemiptera; family Miridae; genus Leptopterna; species Leptopterna dolabrata. The sequence goes on from OX940981.1 coordinate 47,232,070, forward strand.
TTAATCATGTTTGATCATTGTTTGTGCCATTTAATTGTCTTGATTCACCTTTTGACACTTTTTCCAATGTTTTTATGCAAGTTGATGGTGATTTCAGACAATTTCCCAGGTTTTGACTCATAAAAAATGAATTTTGGGAGCTGAACCTTCGTTACAACCTCAATTCTTCACTCTTCGGTCAAAATCGACTTCATATTCGGTCTTCTCACCCTAGAAAATATGGAACAAGATGCCTGAAATGCTCGTTTTACTAAAACACTAAAAAATCCTAGTTTTACACCCATTTTTCACCCATAACATCCCTGGGAATATTCCGATCGGGCTGCAAAGTCTCGAGAACAGCTAGGGCCCAAATGGAGCCTGTTTGCGAAAAAACGAATTTTTTAGACCGAAAATGCAGTAGATATGCATGATAAGGCGTACGGCTGACGGCGTACGGCGTACGAATCTGCGCACCTTGAAACGTAAAAGAAAAAAAATGTTGAGGGGGTTTTTATAAATTTTTTTTGCCAGACGAATACATAGGGTTATTATTCACAGAATAATAAACCAGAGCTGTCCGACTGAACATTTACATTGATTTTCAGGCTTTCCGCTCGGAATCATCTTCACAGGTCGCAGACCCTCGCGAGGTTTCGTGTTGGACTCTCATTACATTTAATTCACACCATCTTTCACTGTGCTTTCCGTTGCAACGGAATTGCGAGTCACGATTATTGGAATTTAATTTCACTCGCCAGCTATCCTTCCGGTTGTGTCACACGTTCCCGAATTAATCGCCCAAGATACCTGTTCCTATCGTATAATACATGCACTGGAACGCTTAGATCTGTTAATGATTTCCTATGTGAGCAACAGCTATTTACAGTTCTATAACTTTCCTTTAGCCGCATGTCCTGCTTCGGTAAGTGTGCCATTGGCTGCTGGGCCAAGCAGCCCTTGGCTGTGGCAGCGCTATTTCATCCGAGAGATGCATGCGGCCAATCGTTCAAGTAAATTTTTTTTTATACCTATAGATGAATTTTGCAGAAAACTTTATGTTTGATTACGATTTACTTGTGTTTTCACTTGTATCCGACTTATTTGATTTGTTATAATTCTTTACCTCTTCTCGAAAAACATAATTTTCACCTGTGGGGTGCATGCGACAAGTGGCGTATTTTTTTCCTTCTCCGGGTTATATGCTGCCATCTAACTACAATATACAATACAGTACAATTATACAATACAATTATCTTCATTTCAGAACGATGGCGTCTAGGAAATACTCTTGCCAACAATGTGAAGAATACCTGTGCTTGGAACATATTTATGTGATGTGTAAATCGTCTGTCAAAAAACTCGCCAGTGATTCTGATAAACCCTGATGTACTTAGTTATCTTTTATGTACCTGCATACATTTATGTTTAACTGTTTATGTGCTCTGGTAAATCAGTTCTACTGTCTTGTTTTTTCAGTGATTTTTTGAGAGTTTGATGGTGCAAACGTTCACCACATACAGTTTTACCATGAGAATGATAATATTCTAGTATGCGTGATGTATGATACCCAGTAAAAAATAAATTAGACAAGTAGGAAAGAGACAGACGCCATGGCATTATTGCAAATGTGTTTGGATTCTGTTTTTGTTATTATACGTATCAAATTGTTTAAAGGCTTTGTAAAATGAGTAATAAATCAATTTTTAATGCTCCTTATTCGGAAAAATGAAAACCCCAACAAAACAACTGAAATAAGATGGAAATATTGGGTAAGCACCTGTGAGGTGCATGCGACTACCGGTGTCAGAAAAACACTTGCGACTGTCGGAAGGATAATAATGCAAACAACACTTGTGACTAATACCACCTTATAGGACTCCCGTGTTATAGGACAAAGTTATAGGACTCCCGTGTTGCTTTCTAGCTTCCACCTATTACCGCTTATCCATAGATAAACAGGGCATAATCAATCAATAACCGTCGATCCTGACGTCTGGTATAACCGGTCGATACTATCAACCTTCATAATTATTATATTGTTAAATGAGCTCATTGTATTGTTGAATGAGCTCCTACATTAACATATCAAGTGTAGGGCTACGTCTCGAAACTATAACCTATTTATATAGCATTTCAAGGTTGATTTCGACATTTTCCAAATGGATTTCGACATTTTCCAAATTGATTTAGACATTTTCCAAGTGGATTTCGTCATTTTCCGAATAATAGATTTAGACATTGCGTGAATCGGAGACGAAATCAACAAGAAACAACCATGGCTAATTATTTCTTCATTGCCTAATACATTGGATTCACAAAACAAATTAACCCTCATCGGATATTTAGGTAGGTACATTACATTACAAAACGGGAGATGGTACCTAGGGCAAAAATTGTTCACAGAACTACTCAACAGAAAAAAAAACAGAAAAAATTCCGTGAATGAATTTGAAGTGAATGAATATTTTTAATTGAATTTTTGACTGAATTTTCAGTGAAAAAGTTCTTCCAATTTCCAATTTCGACGAATTAACATTCACTATTGCAATTACTGAATGACTGCGCGAGAAGAGACACGAGTTAGACACAAATAATGAACACATGGAAGGAGGAGCACCAACACTCTTCTATTCCTTCTAGGCAGGCTCCATCGAGCCTTCTCCTTTCAATTCAGTGTTTTCTCACTGCAATGCCATTTTTTGTATTTCCGCTATTAACGTTATTATAGGTTGTTTCTTGTTGTTATTTCTTCTCCGATTCACGTAATGTCTAAATGGGCCATTCTCAACGAAACGTACAATCGACTGTTCCAGGAAATTTTTCCTACTAAAAACCACTTTTTTCGTGATTTTTTTAATTTTTATTCTAGAACTTTTTACGCCCTATATGCTCCATATACATTTAATTGCATAAAGATATTTATTATGTATGATAAATTTGTTTAAATACCCCAAACATCATTCGTTCACCCTGTCGCCAACCGACTCTGGCAACTTCAAGTCACTCCCCACTCAACGTAGATTATGAATTATTTTGTTTTAATTCCAAGAGAGTCTCATTTATGTTTACTAGATTCGAAAATCAGAATTCAAGTTTACGATATAACGATTTGCTTTAGTTTAAAAAACGAAATAAGTGTGTCGCCACTGCTTTCCATCATTCGTTCACGCCTGAGGGTTTTTCTCGCCTACGGCTCTCTTCCCGCCATTTTGATGGAGGAGCGGTGTTCGTTGACTCCGTTGAACCCTCGCGGAGCCACCCCAACAGTTTTTAAAGGTCGCCAGTCGCCAAGTGAATTTCAGTGCAAGAGGATCATTGCTGAGGAATGTCAGTATTTTTATTCACCATCATTCTACCACTTGCTGTATCCCTGTAAGTTATTATTATTAAATCATGTTCTTTTTCTCCATGATAGTGCTTTGGTTCCTGATTAGAATGATATATTATTTTTCTTCAAACGAGTGTTGTGGAAAGAAATAACCTCAAAACTCCTTGAATTTCTCATTCGTTCACCCGTCATTCGTTCACTTCAGAGGAAGTGAACCAATGACAAGCTGGGTGAACGGATGACAGTCAAGGTGGGAGCCATCTCAGAATTGTATCATTTTCACATTCTTTCTCTCAGAAATTGAGAAGTATGCAAGCAAAAGGGATTTTCTCACATCCGTGGCAAATGTAAGGCTCTTTTAGGTTTCTCATCTTCATATTAGCGAATTTTCGAAGAAAAGGAAGCTACTGTTCTCGGTCCAAAATTTTTAAAACTCGAATTTCCGAAAGATTTTTATACCAAAATCCGTTCCAGACCATCCTGAATTCACTGCCGAAAGACACTAAAAATTGTATGTATATATATATATTTATATATTTATATACCTATATATTTATATATTATATCACCAAGAGTGTTTTCCCGTTTCCAAGTTTGCATATATGTATGTGTCATTCCAGACGATAACTCTCGAAAGAATTGAGATAAAAAGTTCAAATTTGCACGAAAAATCTGTCTTGGCAATCGACAGGCTAAGTTCGTAGATGCGCAGAATCGGGTCACTCTAAGGGGGAGTTTTAGGGAGTTTTAGGGGGGGGGGGAAATTACCCATAAATTCCCAAAATGAAACAGTCTGACAAGTGACACCTCATTTTAAAGGTTTTTGTACGCTGAACACGATGGTGAAATCAGAATTGCGATATCTCATTCCGTTCTCAAACTGGAGCACTTTGAAGATGAAGGAACGTGGTTATTTCTTGAGATGTTCTTCCTGGTTCGTCTGCTCTAATCTGATAACGGAATGGGATATCGCAATTCTGACTTCACCATCGTGTTCAGCGTTGGAAAATCTACAAACCGAGGTGTTACTCGGCAAAAAATGGAACAAAAAATTTGTTACGTATCCAATACCTACTCTGTATTGGATACGTAACATACGTACGGTACGTATGTTGGATACTTAACTGTACGTATATTGTAGTACCAATACTACAATATACGTACATACTTGAATACCTATAATTACCCAATAAGTTTAAGATTGCCCATATTTCAATGGGATATCCCAAACATCACATTTTACATAAAATCAGTTATTTCTTCGAAAATTCGCTCTTATAGCCATGCTGCATGACTGTGGTTTTTTTTCATTTCAAAGACTGTTGTGAATATTTGGAAACTTAGCATTGTGGATGGTTTTTGTGTAGGTTGGGAGCCATCTCAGAATTGTATCATTTTCACATTCTTTCTTTTGGAAATTGGGAAGTATGCAAGCAAAAGGGGGTTCCTCACATCTGTGGCAAATGTATGGCTCTTTTAGGGTATAATAAAGGTATGGACATTAATAGTTACCGCCCATGAAGTCATTCGTGCACCTTTGCGTCATTCGTTCATTTTATTGATTTCTTTTTTAATTGATATTATTATTATGAAAGCATATTAAGCGCTGCTGCAGGTCACATTTCGTTGAGTTTCCATAAAGGAACACACAGATATACAAATTTCACCAAAAAATAAAAATTTTAAATATTGATGAAAGACCTGTTCGATTGTACGATTCGTTGAGAATGGCCCAAATCCATTTGGAAAATGTCGATATCCATTTGGAAAACGTCTAAATCTATTTGGAAAATGTCGAAATCCATCTGGAAAATCTCTAAATCCATTTGTAGAATGTCGAAATCCATTTGGGAAATGCCAAAATCCATTTGGAAAATGTCGGAATCAATTTGGAAATAGTATAGTTTTTCTAAGACACCCTGAGGCTCCTGACCTGCAGCTCAACTAGCTTGTAAAAATTGATTCTCCATGAGTACTTACGATGATAATTAAATTGACGATTTCTTATTTTACAGGTAAGCACAAGTCTGTTGTCTCCTCTGTCTGTACGTATGCGTTTGTTATAACTTGCCTAGAATTGTATGTCAGGGTTTGAATCCCGTTACTCGGGGGGAAATGGCAAATGAATTCCCGCAGAAGTGAATGCTTGTCTGAACATTCATTTGCTCCACCGTTTAATCCTAGAACCATATGGGTTGTGTCGTCAGAATACAGACGCAGGATATGTGCAGATTTTAATGACAATAAGGGTAATTTATTTGGGTTACCACCTGATGAAGCCAACTGGTTGTAAAACAGTTCTAGTCAAGCAGCATGGCCATATATGAGCGAATTTTCGAATAACCTTAAAACACCGCAATGTGTCAGCTTCGGCCTCGATGAATCATTGTGAGTAGGAGATACGAGTAGACTCGATTCTCGCGACATCTCTCCTCTACATCAGTTCGTGATGGGAGATGTCAGTGGGAGGAGTGGAGGGGGTATTGTTGTCTTCAGTCAATATCCGGCCCGCAAGATATCGCAATCGAGGCCAACTCATTGTTTATAGTTATCATGATGTGGCACCACCATCGTTATGACACTCACTGGTTCCTCAAATGCCACTAAATATTTTCTTTATTTTTTATTCAATTTTTATTTATTTATTTATTTCCTCAAGCACCTAAGGCACCTAATCAGTGGTTTAATGAATGTAATTTTCAAAATTATATTCCCGCCACCCAGCTCCTTGCCCTCTGTGGGATGGCATCATAGCATGCAATTTTTTTATAAACGCCCCGGAATATTTGCTTTATTAAACAATTGTTGCACACTCTGATAACATCAGAGCAAATTCATCCGTGAAACAGAGTAGCAACCCTTTATATCCAAACACCGGAGAAGCATTGAATAAATATTTTAGATGAACAATGTCTTGTTTGGAAGGCCTTGAAGCGGTAGAAAGCAGATTATGAAATGAGGCAACGGTGAAATGCCTCGAAGCAGATGGGTCGCTGGAGAACAAGAGAGATGTCTGATAACAAAAACTGTTTCGACAAAACCAAAAGCTACACAAAGTTCATACGGCGAAGGAGGAAGGCGCATCAAAATGTCAAGTTTCAAAGGTTAAAATATTAAATGGGGTCAAACCGCATTGCTTCTCGGGGGATAGGGTTATTATTCAAGTTGACGTGACCCGTTCTGTCACCATTTTAGCTCAAGAATTATTGAAATTGCATCAGTTTTGGATTTAGGTAATTTTTGTTAGCCAAGCACAACAGTGTCAACCACGAGTACACTGTTTTCAATATGTTGAGCAGTTTTCTCTAAAAACTGTAACATAGCTACATACAGGCTAAACACGAAGGTATACCTACCCCGTACTTGGTTAAAAAGGACATGTTATCAATAAATACAATAATTTTTCAAGTTCACTCAAGTTCAAGTTCATTTTGAACATGAAAATCGGAAGAAAACTAATTAATAGGGACGTAAGAATGTAGAAAGTTTCCGATTCCAATTTCATACAATCCTCATAAGGCCATAACACGTTATAAGGTGGATCCAAGAGTTGTTGGACAAACTGAAAACTTCAAAATTTGATGAAACTGTAGCACTCGATATCCGTGGAAAAACTCTTGGTGACTCTTGGTGATTTCGAATCCAGAAAGTATGGGGAAGATTAACAAGAAATACAAAATTACACCACACGACAAAAAAAAAGTCTGCCAATTCGAGTAGGCAGTAATAGCTTCCTCACTTGAATCTCATGAACTTATAGAATATTTGGGTAGGTTCATTTTGATACGGGACCATCTGCGATCCAACCAACGTGTACCCTCAAAATGTCAGCTCTCTACGACTATTTTTCGCGTAGTTAGAAGCATTACAAGGAAACGGGCAACATTGCATGTTCGCGCATGCGCAGACGAAAGTTACAGTACGATTCCAGTAAAATTCATGTGGAAATATCAAAGTATTATTCCTGATCGACCCTCCAAGTTTGAACTCATTTCAACGATATTTAGGGTAGTTATGGGCCTTTCAAGTATTTCGCGTTTGCGCATGCGCAGACGAAAGTTACAGTACTTTTTAAATGATTTTAGTATGGCACCATCTCTGACTCAACCCGCACCTACTCTCCAAATTTCAGCCCATTTCGACCATTATTTCGGGTAGTTATTGGCGTTTCAAGGAATTACCACTGACAGACAAACACGGAACCAAAAATGTTCCTCGATGTCTGAAACGCAAAATGGTTGTGGAAATCATCTTTCTGGAGGACATACATTTTATTATTTTACTCAATCACGAATCCAAGGCTTCCCTACCTTCGGTCGTGAGGAAGCAATACGCTAAGAATAATGGCAATATCTAACTATCTTACACAAATTAACAAAACATAACTACTCGGAAAATCTAATGTGTCAACATAACTGCCACGGCGAGGTCAGTAAATCGGGAATTATGTATTAATCTTTTAAATGTCAATAAAATTCACATTACGATGTCGCTTGAGTGAAACCGGAAAGCTCGATGATTATCATACTAACAGCGCCGGAACCTATCAACTGTTTACCTACAATAATACAACAAAACTATCAATTGTTCACCAACAACAATACAACAAAATTGACTTGGGAGTTGAGTAGGTTTCCTCGTACTTAATTCAATCAGATTCAAAATGTTTACACAACAGCAATATTGTCGCCTCCAGTTGAAATAATTGGGATCGAAAACACGTCGATTGAATAGTAAATTAAGTAATCATTAAGTAAATTAGGATGAACCGAAAGCCACCACAACTCGAGGTGGTATTGTCAGATACCGCAAATGTCGCATGGAATGTAAATGATGTGGATCTGTATTCAAAACCCACCCAGTCCTCATTTTCTCGCTCCGCGATCGACTCGCGTTTTCTCTTTTGTTTCATTTGAGTTCGATTCGTTCCCGTCGTATTTGGAGAGCGGCGCTTTCGATGCATTGTTTTGACGTCTTCAATAACAAATATATGACGCCAATAAACCTACTTTGTATTCGTTCCACGGAATCCACTTTCAAATCCTCGTAGATTCCAGTTTAGCTGCCATCCTAGGTATTGTCAGGTTACTATTCAATCCGTCTTTAGTATTTCAGCCATCACTCGGACAGGTTGTGAATTCGCGCTCATCACTAAGAAATTGCGGCTGATGAATAAGAATTCTAACCGAGTCAAAGTGGAAGTGTTGACGGTATTCGAATAAACATAATCTCAATCCGGAGAAGAAAAAAAAAAACGCTGCAAAGTCCTTGTCACATGGGTTTATTATTCTACTGGACATACGTACAGACATTTCGGCTGTTCATTTATTGTTTCTTTCATGTGCAATTATTAAAATGGCTATTTTTGATGGTTCCACCAATTTTGGCCCCCGAAAACACAAATTATGCTCAGCTTTTTTTTTAAACGATAATTTTTATCATTGATAGTACCATTTAATTGTGTTGATTCACCTGTCGATACTACTTCTAGTGTTATTATACAAATTTATGGTGATTTCAGACAATTTCCCAGGTTTTTGACTCATAAAAAATGAATTTCGGTTTTTTATTGTTTCTTCACTAAAACCTCACAAATCCCTCGAAATCCCCTATTTTTACACCCATGTTTCTCCCACAACACCCCTGGGTGTAAGTCGATCGGGCTTCGGAGCACAACTAGGATCCAAATGTGTTCCCAAATGGGGACCCAAACTGTGTGCGGAAGAACGACGATTTTAGACCAAAATGTAACAAAATTTAAGGCTGAAACTTCGTTACAACTTCAATTTTCCACTCTGGTCAAAATCGACTTCGCATTCGGCCTTCTCGTCCCAAAAATGTGGAAAACGATACCTCAAAAGCTAATGTTACTAACATGTTACTAAAACACAAATTTCAGACAATTTCCCAGGTTTTTGACTCATAAAAAATCGATTTTGAGAGCAGAACCATTGGTAGAACCTCAATTTTCCACTCCTTGGTCAAAATCGAATTCATATTCGATCTTCTCGTCCCAAAAAACATGGAAAATGATACCTCAAAAGTTCGGGTTACTGAAACACAAAAAATACCTATTTCTATAAACATTTTCACTCATAACACTCCTGGGCTGCAAAGTTTCGGGACACAACTAGGGCCCAAATGGAGCATGTGTGCGAAAGAACGAATTTTTTAGACCAAAAATGAAGCCGGTACACGTGATACGGCGTACGGCGGACGGACATAGCATTTTTGGAATCTACGCACCTTGAAACGTAAATGAACAAAGTTTGAAGGGGTGTTGCAAACATTTTTTGCAGAGCGATTACATAGGTGTATTATTCACAGAATAATAAACCAATAGCTGTTGATCATAAAATAAGAGATTCGGGTTTTCGACCGTTGAGGTTCAGATTTAATTGAAGGATGGATGGGTATCTTGAGGTTCGTTCGAGAAATAAGATCAGATTGTTTTAGGGTGACGTTTCGTTTTTTGTTAACATCCATCCTTCTTATCTTTGCGCATCCACTTTCAGCACATGTTATTTCTTCATAAATATTATAATGCAACATCAGTGTTTCACAACCCAGCGATATTAATTAACTAATCACAATCCAGCAGCCGTTCACACAGTCATCACTGGGAACAACTGCACATTATACATCACCCCTGATGATGATGTAAAAATACATCGAAACGTCGGCCTAAAACTATCTGATCTTATTTCTCGACCGAACCTCAAGATCCCCATCCTTCACCTAAGTCAGATCATAATATAGGTATGAGAATAACTATCATCTAATTACACATTAAATAGATTATTTAGGGAAACCAGTAAGTATGAAGGATTTCAAAATTAGGGAACTAATTACATTACTGTTGGAAAATTTGCGATATAATCAAAAACCGTGATTGTTTTGAGAACGATGTGGGTCTGTGATTTATGTAGAAAAATATCATTGTTGAGGTGGAAAACTCGAATTTGATCCTCATTTTTGACAAAATTTCTATCTGTAAACCTGTCCCGGGATCTGTGTTCCTTACGAACCCCACGAATTTGATGAAATGCACTTTGGGTCCTTGGGCTGGGATCAAAAATGGCCTCCCTAAGGGAAAAGAGGAAGCATTTTTCTGGAACACCCAGTAGGTGCGAGCCATCGATGTATACCAGAATTCCTATTGTTTACTGACATGAGTCAACCAACAAAACACAACGTTTTTTGTTACCCATTTTAGATATTTTTATACTGTAAAACTCCTGTTTAACTCAAAGTTTTCTGAATAGTATAAGATAAAAAGTTGACAGGTGAGTGACTGAAATAAGTATTATCGTTTCACTGATAATATTTCCCATGAACAAAACCACTTTATTTGTCTCGAGCGAAACTAAACCCTCATTTATGGGCATTGCCTTTACCGATTACTGCTATCATCAGGCAATCGCCGTGAAGTATTGCTCGTAAATTGTTTATTCGCATTCAAACACCTCCCACTAACACGTTATGAAACCAACACTAATATGCTGTTAAAAACATTGACGCTATTGATAGTTTATCTAGTGTGAAACCACATATTTGCGCCAAAATGAAAATGATTAAAAACCGCTGAAAACCCCTGCACAGCGGTTTATTATTTTCTACAGAATACCCTTCTGTTACAGATCACAGCTCTCTGTTTAGATAACCCTTCTATATAATATAATATGCACTATTCTATACATATTATGTAATTCGCAGACCCTCCGTAGGTTAGTGCCTAACCTGCCTACCTACCTAAATCACGAGTTTGTTGCTAAAATAATTCTGTCGATGACAAACAGTAACTAAAATGGCAAAAAGAAACGCAAATAATGAAGTTCTGAAGGAAAATTGTTAATGTGGAGTGAAATAGATGCCCCTTCTGCGTAGATCACTGTTTTCTGTGGTCAATACCTACCCTCTGATCAAGTATAATGAACCGTTGTGTAATAAATTGCCCATCTCCTGTGGGAGGGGGGGAGCTCGATGGTACTGACCACAGAAAACAGTGATCTACGCAGAAGGGGCATCTATACAGGTAAATAATGAACCGCTGTGTAATAACTTGCAGCGTTTTTCCAAGTGATCCAAACCATATTGTTGTGGGATTGCTGGAACTGAATTAAAAACACGATTATTCGATTTCTTCTAATCGATTTGGAATAATTCTCGAATTACACCTCCTCGCGCAACTCATGCATATTTGTGAGTCATGCTCCATAATTTCCACGGAACATCCACGTCACTCAGTATTTTTCCGTACACCCGCCATACACGCAATCTGTCCGCATGTAAAACAGATTAATCTACTTCTGCACTGTTGCCGGATACGCCGTTGGAAAATACAATGAGGCCTGTCGGCTGTCACATTTTCTTGAGCGGAATACCATCATCTCTTTTCCGCATTTTCAACTCAAGGAAAAAAAGCGCCGCTAAGTGTCGGTGGTTCTGGTGGCAAGTTCGGCTTCAAATATAACTTGGACTTGTGCCAAACAAAAAGAACTCTCCATTCGCAGTGAGCGCTTGCGAATTTGGCGCAATTCGCCCTCACGGGCAAACGATCAACAAACGCTCAAGTGATTTTACCGTGAACTCGGAGTGGGGTAGTTGGAATATCGGTTTTTCCACACATAAACGCTTTACGCTTACACATAATTATTGTTCTTGTTTGTCGTAACGGAAAACGAGCGAAATTTACTCTCACTAATATTGGTTAGGGACCCGCATAGTGGTGGGGGGGATTGGTCGAAAAATGCTGCAGGCTGGCAGACTTGGCTGTATCGGTATTATACTTGTGGCTAGAATGTATCATTGGTCAATAATTGGAACCGTTTGACTAATATTAGTTCTCAACAATTCGCGATTTTGGCGAGCTTTCGAATATAATGGGACACAATAAGACCAACGTTCGGCAAAGCAAGGACATGAATTGTTGAAAATTCCTTCGAACAATTCAAAAACCTATAAATCTATAGGAACTATGAATGGTCTGTGTGAGCTACGAACTTATGAATCTATAGGAATTATGAACTTAGTATGAGATACAAAATTCTAAAATATTATTTGTATTGCAAACAGTAGAAGAGCTTCAAGATGATCTATTTAGAACAATTAGTGGGTCAACCTTTATGCCAAAATTACCAAAAATAACTTTAACCCTCTGGCGGTACAGTGGAGCGCAGTGACATACAAGGTACAGTCGGGTCGGATCCGACCCAATGGGGGTTGTTGGCCAAAATAATTGCACTACAAGCATTAAAAATGAATATCAACGTTTATTCACAACAGCAGTCAATTTGGTAACACATTTCACTAGACAGAAAAATAACTTGTGAACAAATTAGGTAGGTACCTATAAATAAAAATAAGGAAACTTCTTGAAATAAAATTGCACGTTACCCAAATGGGAAAACTTGGGTGGTCGTTGCATTACCAACAAAAGAAACCTAAGAAAAAATAACGCCAAATATTGTTGAACAAAAACCTTTTCTCATAACATAATAATAGGTAATAAAAAAGTACTAAATAAATCAGACTTCATCGTCGATTTCAAATCATGTAAACAAGTGGAACGACTATTTCTTGTCAATGACTGTCAGTCACAAGGTTAATCACATTGTCAATTTTTCAATACATTTTATGACAGTCTTGCCCGAAAATAATTTTTGAACACATTACTTATAAAAAAAATTGCACGTTACGCAAATGAGAAAAGAAACTAAAGAAAAAACAACTCAAAATATTATCGAACAAAAACTTTCTCTGTAAACTTTTCCTCATAATATAATAGGTAATATAATAAAGTAGGTAAAATAAAATAAATCAGACTTCATCATCGAATTTGAATAATGTAAACTAGAGGAAGACTAGTTCCTGTCAGTGACCGTCAGTCACAAGGTTAATCACATTGTCAATTTTTCAATACATTTTATGACAGTCTTGCCCGAAAATAATTTTTGAACACATTACTTATAAACAAAATTGCACGTTACGCAAATGAGAAAAGAAACTAAAGAAAAAACAACTCAAAATATTATCGAACAAAAACTTTCTCTGTAAACTTTTCCTCATAATATAATAGGTAATATAATAAAGTAGGTACAATAAAATAAATCAGACTTCATCATCGAATTTGAATAATGTAAACTAGTGGAAGACTAGTTCCTGTCAGTGACCGTCAATCGAAAGAATAATCACACTGATTCATCAGAATCACTATCACCCGGACCATCAATCAAACATTTAGCACATAATACTTCTTTATGCTCCCCACACACACATGAGTTGCATTTGACGCAATATAGGTTCCCCTTTCTACCTGTTGAGGGGTCACAAAGGTAACATCTTTTTCGTTTCTTTTGGAGGTTTTGATCTGTAGGAGGTTTGTTCGTTGCGGGTAGCTCTATCTTTTTTCCCAAGAGCTTGGCGATTGTCTGACGAAGAGTCCTCGAAATTCTTGGATTTTGCAGTCTTTCCTCTATCAGGGGTTTGGTCAAACCCAAAGCCAGATTTTTTAGGAAAGTGGTCCGTGCTCTAGAAGCGAAAGAGTCTAGATTTGTGTTCCATTTGAACAAAACATAGCTGTTGACAGCAGTGATATCCAAGATCCCGAAAAAGTATCTCAGAGGCCACCGTCTCGTTTTCCTCTTAGTGGTTTTGTCGTGACAAAGTTTGTCCAGCACATCAACCCCACCTTTGGTGAGGTTATAAAACTCGATAATTTCTGGCTTGCTTGACTCTTCAACTATTCCTTCTTGGTACATGGACGACAGCAAGAGAACCTTTTTATTCTTTTTGGGATTGAATGAGACCATCATTTTATTGTCTTGATAGATGAATTTTGAAGATCCAACTGGAGCGGCTGACAGCATAGAAGGTGGTATTTCTCGCTTATTTTTACGGAGCGTGCCAACTAACGTGAGTTTTCTGTTAGATAGTTCCTCGGACAACTCAAATGAGGTGAACCAGTTGTCAGTAGTTATATTCCGATTGCTCCCTTTGACTGATTCTGTGAGCATTAGAACGTACTGAGTCGGTAAGGCTAAATCACCCTTTTTTTTCGTACCCTCTTTACCAACGTATGGAATACCTGAGAGAAAATAAAAAGTCCTGGCATCACACAGAGAGATTATTTTTAGACCGTACTTGTCGGGCTTTGACGGAATGAACATTTTGAACGGGCAACGACCTCGAAAACTAAGCAATGTCTCATCCACTGTCAGGTATTCTGAAGGGGTGTAATACTTCAAACAGTGCCCCACAAAAGTATCCCATATCTCTCGAAATGCAGCAAATTTGTCTCTGGCCTTCCTTGAATCCCTAGTCGTCTTGTCATCAAATCTCAAATTTTGGAGAAGGAAGGAAAATCTCTTTTGCGACATAGTACAGCGAAAGATGGGTGGCCCATAGGCCTCAGAAAACATATCATCCAGACACAAACCGGAATCTTTCAACACCCCACTCATGTACAAAAGACCTATGAAGGCTCTTATCTCAACCAAGTTTGTGCACTTTATGAATGAACAAGAAGGGTCAGCATAGTTCAGCCGAGAGCGCTCTATCTCAGCGATGGTATGACGGACGATTTTTTCAAGTATATCATGATTTATGAAGAGCGAAAATAATTGTTCTTCATTCGTTATTCCTCGTGCATTCCCTTTAGGCCCAGGCAAATGTGTAATCACATTCGAAGATGGTGTTCTCGAAAACTTCGAGTGCAATGGCCGATCAGCCCACATTGTTTCTTTGTCCTTCCCCAACTCGAAGTTGACGTCATCTTCCATACCTTCATCATCACTCTGTTGTTCTTCACTACCGGAATTTTCAGCCACCTCATCACAGTCAAAATAATCACACTCAATGTCACAATTTTCAAGAACTTCGTCCTCCCATTCAGAAACATTTTCTTCAAAAGCAGTGCCCCCCTCCTCATCATCGTCGGATTCGGCCTGTTGACGGAGTAATTCAGCTAATACTTCCTCCGGTTTATTGAATAACGGTGTCAGAGGCATTTTTTGATCAGAACTGCAAAATAATTGAAATAATATCTATAGTAAAATCCGTAGCATCATTGGTACGGTCGGGTCGGATGCGACCCAAAACCAGAGAGCTCACAGAAAAACTAGGTTAGTAACGAGATAATCACTCACCAGGAAGCTGGGGGCTGCACCGGCACGTTCAGCAGGACTGACTGGTAGGGTTACTGACCAGTAGGGGCCCCTACAAAATGGTGGGGGGGAGGGGTAACCACAAGATGGGCGCTTGGGTCGGATCCGACCTGCACCGTACCTCCAGAGGGTTAAATACACTGAAAAATGGTACGGGGTGGTAAGTCGAGACAGAAATGGACTGCTTTCATATCCTGTGACGTAGGAAGTGCGGAAATCTTTGAAAAGTCGTGAAAAAAGAGCGGGAGAGTGCGGTTGGTCTCAAAATTTTCAGAATGGAACCGACATTAATTCAAGAAACGCTGCAAATTATTAAACAACGGTTAATTGTCTACCAGTATAGAATATCCTTCTGCATAGATTAAGGTTTTCTGTAGTCAGTACCTGCCCTTGAGCTTCCCACAGGAGAACCCTAAATCGAGTACTGGAGGCAGCAGGGCAACACATTTCATAAATTTGCGGTGGATTCAGGAGTTCTATCATCAATAATTTTATTATTTGTTGTATTTGTTGTTATATATGAAGCATAAAATTTGTCAAATCAACCGAGTACAAAGTAGCTCATCAAAAATGAGAACAACCAACTCGATTTCCTACGCTCGTGTGATTATAATCTGTGTTCCCTAGTTCCCTAGGTGGATGTATAACGTTTCATTCACGATCATGTTGACGAAGCCTTTTGGTGCAAACGAACGACTGGACGTACGATGCTTTGGGTCGTCTCAAAAAATTCTCAAGTTCGAGATCAATTTAAAAACGTTAAACAAACCCATACCCTTCTATTGAATGTTTTCGAGCTACGGCGTTCGGAAAATGTCAACCCCTATTTTAACCCTTAGAGATGACTGACGGTAACATCGAGTTTCGCGGACCAACTAGACCCCAAACGGGGCCTATAAATCAAATTTCATTAATTTTGGTTCATGGTAACTAAGAAAAGTGCGAAGTACGGCCTACGGCGGTCGGACAGAATTTTTTTTAAATTTTTTAGTCCATTTTCGGATTCCACGTACCTTGAAACGGAAACTATCAAATGTTGGTGTGGTGGGTGGAGGGGGGTAAAAATTTTCATACTCGATTCCAAAGGTTCATTATTGAAAATAATAAACCAAAAATAAAATAAATACGTGCGCATAGCCCAATGCGCACATTTGCGCATTTCGCACACGGTTCTACCGCAGCCTATAACCACCGGCCAGCTACCCCGAGTCCGATGCAAAAAGAATCGAACGAACCGTTTGGCCGTGATTGAGTTACAACGGACAGAATGAACGACGGATGACTTCTTAAAGTAGTTTACATTCCTGGGTCCCGTTCCTAAAGACTTCCACTCTTCAGTCTGCACTCTTCAAATCCACACTCTGCACTTTGCGGACGAATTTCCGTTCCTAAAGATCGCTGTTGATTTGAAAAGGAATAGTGAAATGCAAAGTGTAGAATTGCAGAGTTTCACCCTGTTTTGAACTGTTCCGTTCCTAAAGGTCATCTTTCAGAAAGTGCAAAGTGAAGAGTCTGCGTTTCAAATGGAGAGTTTACAACATTTTGCAGAGTCCCAAATGACTCTGCGGTAGAATGACATAGGTACTTTTCAAATCGGTTTTTAGGTTTTATTTCTTCGTTAAATTCACTGTTAGGCAGTACTATTTAAAAGAAGAGAATTCAATATTTCGATTAGTGGTCCAGTTAGTTTGAGGGCAAGCATTATATAATAGCATCGAAACTAGCTCCAGTGCGGCCATCAAAATACTCTACATCTGGGAGGAAGGAAAGGTTAGGAAGCGACAGGTTGTTGTTGTTTGTGGATAAAAAGTGACAACCGACCTACCTAGTTGTTTTTAATGGAAATTTTTCGATACTTCGAACTTTTCTGGTAAACGATAAACATAGTAGATAAATATAGTTATTGGAGGATACTCCACAAAACGAAGGTTAATCTTCAGAACACTCTTCCTTTCGAGTAGAACTGCTGAGTGGGAGCGCGAAGCGTTTAGGAACAGAAAGTTCTCCTAATTTTCATAATTCGCAAAGTGAAGAGTGCAAATGAAGACTTGCAAAGTGAAAAGTTGATGACTTTTTAGGAATGAGCCACTGCATTGCCGTGTCTCATCAGTATAATATTTGAACGAAACCCTAAATTTTAAAAAGTGCTCGCTTGAGAATCAATAACTCTGAGCAGAAATTACTATTTAATTATTTAATTATCCATTAGACTATATTATCATCATTAATGTCACTCGCCCTCAGTTGCTTACGCAGGGACTAATGGTATAATATTTATGTTAACAATACAATTTTGTATGGTCCTCATAACATATTGCATATGAATGGCAAATTTTACCTGTATTGAAGAAGTAGAACAATGATGGCCTTCCTATGTGTTGGAGCAAAACAACTCTCCGGGAGCTTACCCAATTAGACCTCTGCGCTCCCTAGTATTTGTGAAGTTAGACTAATAGCAATCCTTCCAAGTTATGCGGGTCAGCATCCCTTACCCCGTTACTTAACACGAGTAAGTTGTTAAACATTTTTTTGTTTTCCCTCCTTTTTATTCGCCGTATGAAATTTAGCATCCAAGCCCTATGCTACGTCCTGATGCAAACGTATAAAAACTCACATTTCAATAGAATTGCTCATTATTTAATTCTGCCCATAATTCAAATCGTCTGTAAAATTTGTCCAACAACTACCTAACAAACAAAATCTGAAAAGGTCTAAAATCGTCGTTTTTCGCACACAGTTGGGGAACACATTTGGGCCCTAGTTGTGCTCCGAAGTTCGACAGCCCGATCGGCATACACCCAGGGGTGTTATGGGAGAAAAATGGGTGTAAAAATAGGGGTTTTCGAGGGATTTTTGAGGTTTTAGTGAACATGAGCTTGTGAGGTATCGTTTTCCATGTTTTTTAGGGCGAGAAGACCGAATATTAGGTTGATTTTGACCGGAAAGTGAAGAATTGAGGTTGTAACGAAGGTTCTCCCGAAATTCATTTTTAATGAGTCAAAAACCTGGGAAATTGTCTGAAATCACCATGAATTTGTATAACACTAGAAGTAGTATCAACAGGTGAGTCAATACAATTAAATAGTGCTGTCAATGATCAATGATAATCTGTGTTTTTTTTAAACCGAGCCTATTTAATGTTTTTGGGGGCCATAATTGTTGGAAACCATAAAAATTAGCCATTTTAATTGTTGCACATGAAAGAAACAATAAATGAACAGCCATAATATCTGTAGGTAAGTCCAACAGAATAATACACCCATGTGACAAGGACTTTGCAGCGTTTTTTCTTTGAGTGGGTAGTCACACAGGGAACATCTTCCTGAGAATCTGACAAAGGAGGAAATTTTCGTCAAACATTGTACGTTCTGACAAGTACAAATAGTGAAGCGTAAATATTTTCCTACGGTGTTGCCTCGTCACGCAGCGGTAACAATAATTTGATCGGAACACCTACATTCTCTCCGAAAATCTACCCGTTCCTTCTGGAGTTTCAATTGACAGCTTTTATCCAACTATAAGTTGTTTATCGTTGAGTTGAATTGACTTGTTAGGTCACCCAATCAACCCTGATCTACCAGCATGTCAAATTATAGCAGTGTACTCGTACCTATGTGAGAAAAGACGTAGCCTATGTGCCTTTTACGATTTCAGTTTGGACTTCATTAGGTATCCTTCGATTTGCTTTCAAATTGCATTCGATTTGCATTCAAATTGCATTCGATTTGCATTCAATTTGCATTCGATTTGCATTCATTTTGGTTTGGATTTCAATTTGGGCTTCGTATCCTTCGATTTTCATTCAAATTGGGCTCATGTAGGTATTACGATTTTGATGATCCTACATTTTAGTCTGATCTTTTCAAGTCCTCAAGTTCAGTTAATCGGAACATCTCCGTTGGTATTTTAGGTACTACAACACGCAGTTCTCCAGGTCCTTCCTATCTTGCAACAAACCAATCGGTTGCCCAGAACCCACCTCACGATCATTCATTTTGGAAATCCCGATAGTCGCCACGTCAAGTTGTGATATTTCTTGATTGAGGTGAGTTCACTGGGCGAGATTGTCAAATATATTGAAATCGATATAAGAACAAGCAGATCATTGAGAAGGTACAGGTCACAGAAGGGGATCTCCAGGACGAGACCATTTCCATTCAGTTGATAGTAAATCATTTAAATAAATAAATTGATTAAATATGACCTTACAACATCGCTAATGTGGACGGTGTAGAGCAGAAATCTCCGCCATCTCAAACTTAAATTCAAATCGAAATTGGGCAGAGAAAATGAAGAGACAATATTTCGACCAAGGTGAAAGACCTTTTCGATTGTAAGAATGTGACTATCAAACGCTGTGACTCTTCATTTAGTTTTATATTGTTTAAATACATTTCATTTAATGCGGGAAAGTGTTGTTATGCTTAATGTGATCAACCGCATAATGTGATTAAAAACGCTGCAAATTATTACACAACGGTTTATTATTTACCTGTATAGGTGCCCCTTCTGCGTAGATCACAATTTTCTGTGGTCTACCCTCGTGCCCCCCCCCCCCCCCTGCCGGAAAGCCCAAAATTCAAACGAAAAATGCGCGAAATGCGCGGGATTCAATATTTCAGTCATCAATTAATTGTTGTTATTCATAAGCATAACTTTTGTTCAAGTTCTAAAAGCACCTATCAACAAAATCCAAAAGATCCATCACTTATCAAATGAAATAATATCGCAGAACAACCAACTCGGCTTCATACAGCGATCCTTGATTATAATCAGGTGCTCCCTAGTGATGATATCCCGGCCGGATTTATACCGTTTGATTCACGATCGTATTGACGAAGCTTTTTGGTGCACACGAACGGCTGGACGCACAGTGCTCCGGGTGGTGACAAAAAATTGTTTAGCTCAAGACAAATTTAATAAAAAACCATACCCTTCTATCGAAAGTTTTCGAGCTACGGCGTTCTGACAATTTCAACCCCTATTTTGAACCCCTTAGAGATGACTGACAGTAACGCCGAGCTTCGCGGACCAACTAGACCCCAAATGGGACCTATAAACCAAATGTCATTAATTTTGGTTCACACGGTAACTAAGGAAAGTGCGAAGTACGGCGGACGGACAGAAATTTTGGTTTATTATTTTAATTATGAAGCTTTGGAATCGAGCATTTAAAAAAAGTTAATCCCCCCCCCCTTCCCTCCCTTAGAATTTGATGGTTTACGTTACAAGGAACGTAGAATCTGAAAATTCACTAAAAACATTTCTGTCTATCCTGATTTTTCGAGACCACCCGAAGCATTGTACGTCCAGCCGTTCGTGTGCACCAAAAAGCTTCGTCAACACGATCGTGAATAAATCCGACCCAGGTAATCATCGCTAGGGAGCACCTGATTATAATCACGGATGGCTGTATGAAGTCGAATTGGTTGTTCTGCGATATTATTTCATTTGAAAAATGATGGATCTATTGGATTTTGTTGATAGGTACTTTTGTAACTTGAACAAACGTTCAAGTATTACAGGGTAAATTGTTACACAACGTCAAATAATTACACAATAGTAAATTATTACAAAACGGCTCATTAGACTATTTACTAAGAAGGGGCATCTATAGAGGTAAAGTATTACACAACGGTTTATTCCCGCGCATTTTTAGGAAACTTTAATTCCGGGGCCGGCTCCAGTACTCGATTTAGGGCTTTCCTGAGGGATTGCTCGAGGGTATTGACCACAGAAAACAGTGATCTACACAGAATCTATACAGGTAAATTATAAACCTTTGTGCGTTTTTAATTTCATTTTCGGATTCTACGTACCTTGAAACGGAACCCATCAAATTTTGAGGGAGAGGGGGGGGGGGATTAAAAAAATTTCATGCTCGATTTCAAACGTTCATTATTGAAAATAATAAACCAAAAGTGAAATCTTCTGCTTGATCACCGTACCTTCTGAAATGGCGCCATCGTCGTTAAATGGCATAAAACGGAAAAAAACCTGGACATTTCATGATTTCTAATAAACAATGAAATCAACGTACAGACAGGATTGCGAATGTTGGATGGGGTTTAGCATAAATATGTAGAGTAGGCATCACATACACCAGGCATGGGAGAGGAGCATCCTATTGTGTGACACATCCCCGAGGCACGTCCGACGTGAGGAGCGGTGTTTCAAATTTGTTGGAATGTATAATAATAATATGTTGCAATGAATATAATAAATCACTGCGTTGCTATTCATTGGGTAATATCGATATTCTCGATGTATTGCAGTTGTTGAAGCCGCCTTAATCGACAGTACGCAATCATAGTCATTAGTAGAAAGAGTTCGGATCGATATGCAAAAAAAGCTGAAATATGCAACAAAAGTTAGCAAAATATGCAAAAACATGCAAACAATTGAAAATAATATGCAAGTTGAAATTTTGGTCCAATTTTTTCGGATTTCAAGTTTTTACTGAGAAGTCTAATACGGGAATGAGCAATGTAACCCCAAACTCTTAATCATTCATCTATATTTTATAAACTGACAGCAAATAAAACTGTACAATATTAAATACAATTTACAATGATTAAAATTTCAATGTGTAGGTGTAGGTACAGATTAATTTCCCTGGACTATCAACACTTTTTCGAGGTTTTCGACTGTGAAATTCCTCCTTCGGTCTGACAGAGTCATTTTCAGCGCGGAAAATGATCTTTCAACGTCGCAGCTGACAACAGGAAGGAATTTTAACTTGGCAATTTCTCCAGGAGTGAGATATCCCCGAGAGATCGAAAGGGCAGTCATACAAAGACACGTATAAGACCTTTCACATGACCAGAGATCGGAAATTTCAGTGTAGGTACGCATATATTTCTTAGAAATATGCCATTTATATGCAAAACTCTGTAACATATGCAGATGCATATAACATGAAAAAAACTGCAAAATATGCACGAATATGCTATTTTAAATTCAATTTTAAATGTCCAAAACATCTCCAAATACCTTAATTCGGATAAGTATGGCACTTTCTATTGAAAAAACCTGATATGCAAAATATGCTAAATCCGAACTCTAGTCATTACTCTCCTCTGTTCCTTGTAGTCGCATACGCTCGTTGCATCCACCATTTTGTAACATATGACCCAGGGAAATCAACGGGAGAAATTAAAACCCCACTGAAAACAAACGAGAAAACCCCACTAAAAGAAAACCACTGGTCGAGCGGAATTCAGGAAGTTGACGAAAAAGGACCTCGTCAGTTATGCTACAAAGCATTTCATTTCAAACAGGTATTTTTCCTTCGCTAATTCGAGGGTTGACGCAGAGGGCTGCGTGTAGTGATATTGTTTTCTTTGGAAGAGCGGCACTGAATAACTTTCTAAATATTAACAAGTCTTTCAACTTGCGACCTTGTCTGGAAAACGTTGATTCCGAATGAATAGCTCGACCTCCAATTTAATGTGGAATCTGGAATTTTCGAGTCTCCCGAGTCGTATAGAATTTTCCTCATTCAAATCTCCAAGGTTTTTTCTTTTACGTTTCAAGGTACGTAGATTCCAAAACGCTGCAAAGTCCTTGTCACATAGGTTTATTATTCTATTGGACATACCTACAGAAATGTTGGCTGTTCATTTATTGTTTCTTTAATGTGAAATAATTGATAAAGCTATTTTTGATGGTTTCCCCCGATTTCGGACCTCAATAACACGAATTAGGCTCGTTTTTTTACGAATTATCTTTGACCATGGATAGTGCTATTTAACTGTCTTGATTCACCTGTTGTTATTATACAAACTTACGGTGATTTCAGACAATTTCCTAGGTTTTTGACTCATAAAACATGAGTTTTGGGAGCTGAATCGTCGTTACAACCTCAATTCTCCATTCTTTGGTCAAAATCAACTTCATATTCGATATTCTCTTCCTAGAAAAATCGGAAAAACGATACCTCACAAGCTCGTGTTCACTAAAACCTTGCGTTCTTGAGTGTGAAAGAACGACGATTTTAGACCGAAATTTAACGTAAATTAAGGCTGAAACATTGTTAGAACCTCAATTTTTTACTCGTTTAAAACTGACGTCATATTCGGTCTCCTCGCCCTTTAGAAAAAACATAGAAAACGATACCTCATAACTTCACGTTACTAAAACACCGAAAAACCGTATTTTTACACTAATATTTCACCTGTAACTCCCTTGGCCTTTCAGATAGGGCTGCAGATTTTCGGGACGCAACTAGGGCCCAAATGGAGCCTGCGCGCGGTAGAACGAATTTTTTAGACCGAAAATAAAGTAGGTATGGATGATATGGCGGACTGCGGACGGACATTGCATTTTTGGAAATTGAGGGGGTGTTTGAGAGGGTGTTTTAAAATTTATTTGCTGAGCGAATACATAGGTGTATTATTCACAGAATTATAAACCAAAAGAATGACCCAACCACTCCCAGAGTAGGTAGGTAAATAAATTAAATTTAAAATATTGTAGCTGCAATTGAAAACTCTTTGAATAGGCTCGGATATAACTAGCACCCTGAAGAGAGAAAAGTGGAAGCATCCTCCAGAGAGTTTCTTGGAAAAAGTTTCGTAATCAAACGCGCGAACAAAACCATTTCCAGTGTCCGAGGAGTCCGCTCGGAACGAATTAACTCGTTGAGTCGGTTCGGATTACTAATTTTCACTTTCAAAAATGTCACGCTTTCCCGGGCAGAGCGCCACCGTCGGACCTCCCTGCTGTTAATGACCGGCCGCCGAGGGAGTTAATTATTGTGAATACCCGTCCTTACTTTTCATTGTATACTTGCATTGATTTTAGAATAATAATATTATTTATTTATGTTCGACGGCAAGAGATCGGTGATATTGTAATAACAGTATGTCGGTATTGTACTTCACCACATATAACGAAAAACGCTGCAAAGTCCTTGTCCCATGGGTTTTTCATTCTATCGGACATACCTACAGAAATTTTGCTGTTCATTTATTGTTTCTTTCATGTGCAACAATTGAAATAGCTATTTTTGATGGTTTCCACCAATTTTGGCCCCCAAAAACACGACC
This sequence comes from Leptopterna dolabrata, assembly GCA_954871275.1. Lineage (NCBI taxonomy): Eukaryota > Metazoa > Arthropoda > Insecta > Hemiptera > Miridae > Leptopterna > Leptopterna dolabrata. The sequence goes on from OX940981.1 coordinate 47,256,594, forward strand.
TCGGCTCTTCTTATTTTTAAATACAGACTATATTTTAACATTAATAGCGTCATTTAATTGTCTTGATTCACCTGCTAATACTACTTCTAGTGTTATTATACAAATGTATGGTGATTTCAGACAATTTCCCAAGTTTTTGACTCATAAAAAATGAATTTGGAGAGCTTAATTTTCGTTACAACCTCAATTCTTTACTCATTGATCAAAATCAACTTCATATACGGTCATCTCGCCCTAAAAAACATGGCAAAAAATACCTCACAAGGTCGTGTTCACCAAAACCTCAAAAAACCTGGAAAATCCCTATTTTCACACCCATTTTTCTCGCATAACACCTCTGGGTGTATTCCGAACGAGCTGCCGAGCTTCGGAGCACAACTAGGACCAGAATGTGTTCCCAAATGGGGACCCAAACTGTGTGCGGAAGAGCGACGATTTTTGACCAAAATTTAACGTAAATTTGAAGCTGACACTTCGTTAGAACCTCAATTTTTTCCACTCTTTGATAAAAATCGAGTTCATATTCAGTCTTCTTGCCCCAAAAACATGGAAAACGATGCCACAAAAGCTCATCTTACTAACAAGTTACTAAAACAAGAAAAGTACCTATTTTTATACCCATTTTCACTCATAACGCCCCTGTGTAAATTCCGATCTGGCTGCAATGTTTCGGGACACAACTAGGGCCCAAATGGAGCATGTGTGCGAATGATCGAATTTTTTAGGCCGAAAATGAAGCCGGTATGCATGATACGGCGGACGGACATTGCACATTTGGAATCTACGCACCTTGAAACGTAAAATAAAACATTTTGAGGGGTTTTATAAGATTTTTTTTGCTTAGCGATTACATAGGTGTATTATTCACGGAATAATAAACCAAAACCAGGTGAGTAGGTGGACAGATGTTGTCCTGTTCATGAACCCGTTACAAAGTATCTTTTAGTCGCACTAACAAACTCCATCTAGTAATTTATTAGCTTTGCAATAGGCAATAGCCCGGGGTGGAACCTTCAAAACTCTTTTGGAGCCATTTCATTCTCTGTACAAATCCTTACAAGATGTTATACTGCCAAACAAAAAGATACCCAACAGCTGATCTGTTCAAACAACTGAAGGTATCCAATGTGTAACAACTACTCAACACTAAAGCTGCTCTTATTATTTTACCATAAGCACCCTAAAACAAACGACATACAACATAATATTTTCATCCATAGCCGTCATTCCCATCACCTGCCTCTAGAATATTCCAAACATGCAATAACTTATACTGTAGTTAACCATAAATCTTCTCCGTAATGTTCCCTTTCGCTCGCCTCAGTTGTATTCTCGAAGTTATTGTTTGAAACACGTATTCTTTGGCTTATTAGAAAACGTATTCTTTGGCTTATTAGGTCGAATTTCCGTTTCAAAGTAATATTATAAATGACAGTAAATTAAACTATGGAAGTAACGTTTTTTCTGGTTTAAAGTATTTCACAGTGTTATAAGTACTTGTACCTTATTCATCTTTTTGTTTCATTTTTTTTAAATACATTTTTCATACCAATGAATCAATTTGGAAATTATCTAAAAAAAGAAACACATCAAATAATAGATGAACAATATTATGTGGCACACCTAATGTGACTCCCCCACACAGCACAGGGCTCATATGGTGGCAGTTCTTCGCAAAAATGGAATTAACAGTTAAGTAGGTAGGTACCTTAGGTATATTATTATTGTTGTTATTGTCATTATTTAATTTTATTCTATTTATTTATTTATTATATTTTTGAAAGAATAAATTGACATAGTTTATCTCAACATGACTTGCAGTTGATTCCTAGCGTTGACATTCTTATCGAGATATTTCACAACTCGCTCCTGCTCACAAAATTGATGTTATTTCCGCGGCTTGGAACAGTTCTACGCGCCATGAAAATTTACCACTGGTTGTGGATCCCAGAATGGTCGCCATGGTCTCCCTAAGTAGGTAGTGTTATTAGGAAAGCTCTCCTCCTTTAATTGATGGATGTGAACGCCTCGCTGTTCCCCCGAGATAATCGCTTCATTAGGGCTCATCTGTTCATTAAACCCGTCTCATGTCCTAACCTTTCTCCCAGAACTTCCCCGTTATGAGCAAAACTGTGCCATTATTATTAACGGTAATTTTGTTTTTATTGCATTTGCTTTGTATGCCAGAACGCTCAACAACTTCTCCCCTTTCCTCAGAAGTCAACCGACCTGTGCGGCAGGAAAGGCTTCATCGCATTGATGCGTGGATACCTACATATCCTCTACATAATACCGACATTTAAAGTCTTTGTTGCGCACAGGCATGTTGATGATATTTACGTACACAGTTACTGCGACTGTATGTCAATTTTACCTTTTCTTTGGCCACAACGTTTGGACGGGCATTGCATTTTTGGAATCTACGTACCTTGAATCGGAAAAGAAAAAATTTTGAGGGAGTGTTATAAAAATTTTTTGCTGAGCGAATACATAGGTGTGTTATTCACGGAATAATAAACCAAAAGTGTCAACAGGCGAATCAAGACAATTAAGTGGGACAATTGATCGAGGATAATTTGTAAAAAAAAAAAAAAAAAAAATAGCCGAGGTACCTAGTGTTTTTGGGGGCCAAAATTGATGGAAACAACTGGCTATTTAAATTATTGCACATGAAAGAAACAATAAATGAACAGCCAACATTTCTGTAGGTGTGTCCAGTAGAATAATAAACCCATATGACAAGGACTTTGCAGCGTTTTATAAATTCAAGAGTGGCTTATGACTTCCTTGCCAAACCATACGCGGAAAATGACAATACATCCATACTTAGCTGCTTTACTAACTAAATGTTAGTTCCGTCCCTGTCCTTCATTGTAAATCGTTTCCTTAATTAAGCTTATTTCCTTAATAGAAATGTCGTTCATTTCTGTCAGTAGTATACGTTATTACATTTTATGATGAAAATCCTTTTGTAACCAAGCTTTTTAATTAGCAACTCCTGATCTCCGGACAATTTTTCTAAATTTTGGAGATCAGAAACTTCCTTCTCCTTTTCATTATTGCTTCCCTTCCCTCCACAATTCAAAGATAGAAAAATCCCAAATTGAGAGTGCAGGGTACTGTAATATGGTCAGAAGCCGAGCAGATGCCTCATGCAGCATGGCTCTAGGAGCGAATTTTCAGATAAATTTGGGGGAAGTGAGCCGTTTCGTTCAAAACATAAAGTTAAACAATATTCAACATTCCTGTTACCGAAAAATCGTATTTTTTCACTTGTCCAAAGACACCCCACATTCCCAAAGGATTGAACATGGATTTTGTTTTTTTGGACCACTAAATTGTAAATTTGAACAGCTGTCCAAACAGCTGGCCTGCCAGCGAACTCGTAATTACTCTTGAGCAGACGGATTTTTCTGAGCAGCAAAGAAATTTTTATCGGAAAATTACTCTAGTTATCGTGCATAAGAACTTATTTATATAAGAAATCTAAACGAGAACGAAAAATCAAAATTCTGTGATCCAGTTCGCTGATGCATTTCCAACGGATTCTGAAGCCAGCATGGAAAATCATAGGAAAAAGGTCTCACCTCGAAGAAATTTTCCGAAGACTTCAAAAACACACATTCATCACCCATAGACACGGCACATATTTACAAAAAATGTTTTGTGGTGCCTTCCAATCTTGAAAGCGGAACACCCCCTACCTGTCGCATGGGTCGGCAGCAGGGAAAGGTCAATCGCCTCCGTTCTCCCCTCAAATGCAGATTTTCAACTATTCACAAAAGTTGATCTTTTCAACCGCTATTTTTTTACATGGGCGGTGTTTTCAATAATGCGTTATTAGGTAATGAGTACCCAGATCCGGGCTGTACCTCTTTTTGTACAAAAAAAAGGGATTTACTTACAATTATTAACGTTTAACTGTGAACAAAAAATATTTTTTTTTTGAAAGGTTTTTCAACATTTTTTTGTTGGCCTCCTTTGTATTCATTTTCTGGGAATAAACAATTTTTCAGATTTAAAAAATGTTGAACGTTTGCCGAGAAAAACGTTAAATGAAATTGGGCGATTGCGCTGCCGTCTCTTATCAGAGAATCACACTACTAGCCACTGGACATTAGTCTTAACTACGCTTTCTCTTCTTGTAAATGAAGGCTTTAAAAAATTAAAAAATTAAAATAAAAAGCTGGGATAAACCCTAGGTTGGTGGCAGTTTTCATCGGAATATACCCAAACGCAGCGCGCAGAAGGATCTGATCGATGTGCACGCCTTTCTCCCATTTCTCTTTTATGAACACATCTAATTGCCTCGCGGAGTTAACTAGCTTCAGCGCCACCCGAGGGCATCGGGTCGATAACGACCTACCTATAGGCCGCTGTATTGTTGCCAACATTCAGCTGAGTGCAGGTGATTTTCGTTTGCGTCGCTGACGAACGATGAAATCGACGTAAGAAATGTCGTTAAAACTGCGATTCGATTTTCGCAAACGCTGTGGCAAACAGTTCGACAGCGGTTTGGTGTCTTCTGTATCGATAAGGCCCGCATCACCGTTCATTACGCAGTAACAACTATAAAACGTCAATATTTCAACAAAAGAATGTTGAGACATTCAACAAAAGAATGTTAACTTTGTTCTAGCGACAGCGCATAACTCGAGAATACAGAAATACGACGGAATTCGCAAACAAACGGAACCGAGCGCTAATGCCGCTGAGTCCACACGATCACAGAAGTCAAGAGAAAAAACGCTGCAAATCCCTGCACAACGGTTTATTATTTTGTACAGAATACCCTTCTGTTACAGATCGCAGCTCTCTGTATAGATAACCCGTCAATATAATATAGTATTATGTACTACTCTGTACATATTATGTAGATCGCAGACACTCCGTAGGTTAGTACCTAACCCCGTACTCGTTACTAGGTACCTACCTAAATCACGAGTTAAATGTTGCTAAAATAATCCTGTCGATGACAAACAGTAACTAAAACGGCAAAAAGAAACGTAAATAATGAAGTTCTGAAGGAAAATTGTTGATGTGGAGTGAAATAGCTGCCCCTTCTGCGTAGATCAATTTTCTGCGGTCAATACCTATAATGAACCGTTGTGTAATAACGTGCCCGTCAATAATACTTCAACGGTTGGTCAAGTTGCAAAAGTACCGATCAACAAAATACAGCCCCTTCTTTGTAGATGACCCGTTGTGTAATAATTTACCATTGTGTAATAATTTACCCATCAATAATACTTCAACATTTGTTCAAGTTTCACAAGTAGCTATCAACAAAATCCAAAAGATCAATCATTTTTCAAATGAAATAATATCGCAGAACAACCAACTCGACTTCATACAGCCATCCTTGATTATAATAAGGTGCTCCGTAGTTATGATATCCGGGCCGGATTTATACCGTTTGATTCACGATCGTGTTGACGAAGCTTTTTGGTGCACACGAACGGCTGGACATACAATACTCCGGGTGGTCTCAAAAAACTGTTTAGCTCAGGACAAATTTAATAACGTAAAAAAACCATTACCCTTCCATCGAAAGTTTTCGAGATATGGCGTTTTGAAAATGTCAACCACTATTTTGAACCCCTTACAGATGACTGACAGTAACGTTGAGCTTCGAGGACCAACTAGACCCCGAACGGAACCTATAACCCGAATTTCATCAATATTGTTTCATGGTAACTAAGAAAAGTTGTCCGTACGGCGGACAGAAAGAAATTTTTTTATTGCATTTCCGGATTCTACATACCTTGAAACGTAAACCATCAAATTTGGAGGGGGGGGGGGGGTTAGAATTTTTTTTTTTTTTTTTTTTCATGTTCGATTCCAATGGTTCATTATTGAAAATAATAAACCAATAATCCGAAGGCGGTAAAAGAAGGCAGAATCCGCCGCGAGCCAAAAAGAAAATACACAGGTACATTCGTACAAATGAAAGTTTATTACAAAGATACATAGGGGAGCACAATAATTAATTTGGCCGCGTTTGGCGAGTAGTGCGACGATAACGATAACATTACCATGGAAACGCCCGTCCAACTCACAATTTTGCACCTTCCTTTTACGGAATATTCACGTTATTGTAGTGGTAGCGCTGTTTCCTCTTGTTATAACTCCAGGTAATCTATGCAGTGATTGATTAGCGCATCCTCAGCTCTGACTGGTGATAATCTCTTATTAACTTTACCCAGTGACTACCCATTTGGGGTTTTAACTAGACGATTGATAGACAAGCCCTTGGTTCTGTTGTAATGGTAATGGTACCGTTTCCATCACAAGTTTGACGACAACAACTGGACCTTCAAGATGTGTCTTTTAAAACTTCAAAATCAGAAAATATACGCATTGACCGTTTATATGGTTTGGTACAAGATAAGGGTTGGTTGTCACACTATTTTTTTGAAAAATTATGCCTGAGATTTTCTTCTTCAGTTGAGGTAAGAAGATGGAATTGCGAGAAGATCGGAGTAAATACTAGGGAAAACTTCCCATTTTGGTATATTATTCTGTGAATATGCTTCCACTTTTTTCTCTTCAGGGTGCTAGTTATATCCGAGCTTATTCAAAGAGTTTTCAATTGCAATTACAGTATTTTCAGTTTAATTTATTTACCTACCTACTTTAGGAGTGGTTGGGTCATTATTTTGGTTTATTGTTCTGTGAATAATACTCCTATGTATTCGCTCAGCAAACGAATTTTTAAACACCCCCTCAAAATGTTTTGTTTCAACGAGCGTAAATACCAAAAATGCAATGTCCGTCCACTGTACGCCGTCCGCCGTATCATCCATATCTACTTTATTTTGGTCTAATAATTTCGTTCTACGGAGCACAGGCTCCATTTTGGCCCTAGCTGTTTCCTGAAAATTTGCAGCCCGATCGGAATATACCCAGGGGTGTTATGGGTGGAAAGTGGGTGTAAAAATACGGTTTTTTGGTGTTTCAGTAACGAGAGAGCTTGTGAGGTATCGTTTCCCAGGTTTTTAGGGCGAGAAGACCGAATATGAAGTTGATTTTGACCAATCAGTGGAGAATTGAGGTTGTAACGAAGGTTCAGCTTCCAAAATTCATTTTTTATTCGCCAAAAACCTGGGGAATTGTCTGTAATCACCATAGATTTGTATAATAACACCAGAAGTAGTATCAGCGGGAGTCAAAACTGTTAAATGGCACTATCATTGATCACAGATAATTTGTAAAAAAATAAAAAAGGAGCCCTCGTGTTTTTTGGGGCCAAAATAGGTGGAAACCTTCAAAATAGCTATTTCAATTATTTTATATGAAAGAAACAATAAATAAACAGCTAACATTTCTGTAGGTATGTCCGATAGAACAATAAACCCACTTGACGAGGACTTTGCAGCGTTTTCCCTACACGTCGGGGAGCGGAATATAGACGAGCTGCCACATCAAACGTGAGTCGAACCTTAGCCCGGCGATGCGGCGGCGAGGTGAATCCCTTTGGTCCAGTGGTCTCTAGCAGTGTCCGTACTGGCATCCATCCCAAAGGGGCTCATTACCATTAGATCTGCATGTGTACGAAGCAAGCAGTGCGCGACTTAACGGGCTCCCAGACCTTTCAGCACTGAACGAGGACAATTTCACGGTGGGATGAAATAGGCGGCAGGAGAGACTTCCATAATATACTCATACGTAAAAGATCTTTCTTGTTGCAAGATGATTAGTAGCGGCCTCATCATGCACGTTGAATGGACAGATTTGATGCTTTTCAAGCATTTGTGGATCTAGAAATAATTGTAGTGGGGGGTTCTACTAAGGATCCACCACTGCTGTCAACACTTCCAATCTATACTAATATATTGTTATGTGTGATCTCCACCCATCATAAATTTATGGATCGTACCGCCTGAAAAGGGCTCTATAACACAAAACCTTATTATGTGTTATACAAAACCTTATAATAAAGCTGTGAATTAATATGTGTGTGGTGGTCCAATAAATTAGAAAACGACACCAAATAGATAGATAAATTGTATACAGTTATTCGGAAAACGATGCAGTGGAAGACGGTTATTATTAATTCAGATTCAAATTTATTTGTATAAGCATAGGTAGGTATATATGATGAATGTACAATAATGGCGGCCCTAGGTTTAGTAGTTTTAGTGATAATTACATTTGAATGTCCTCAAATTGTCCTTCAGTAATAGGTATAAATAGTCCCCGTAGTTATAGGAATTTAAATTTAGTTGTCGACTGCTAAGTAGGTAGGTACTGGAACGGACTGACCTCGTATCACTTTGCCCGGGGTTGTTATGATTCAGTGCCCCTCGAAGGCAGTTCCACGAAGTGTATGGTATTATAGATGTGTAGATGGTTTGTTGCACTGGTTCCTCCAAACCCAAAATTTGGTTCAGTCCAAATCTGCCACGAACTTATTCTCCAGACAACAGTGGGATAGTGGCTGATATTACCCGTATAGTAGGTACTCTGGCCAGAGATTTGAGCTACGACGGCATGTAATCCACTAAATAGCGCAGCGGATACCTGGTAGACAGAAATTCTGAACTGCGATAGATTCGACGTGAGAAACGTTGTTTTTTGGTTGGAAGGGGCGATATAGATTCGGCTTTGGAATGCGATGGGATACTGAATGTGATGGTGATCGGAGACGACGAAACCAGCGGCGACGATAGTGGGAGCGGACCAGACGACGACGACGCCCGAGCCCACGACGAATCTTCACGGGCGAGGACTTAGAAAAATTTGCGCATTTAGCGTAAACACCGCCGACGCGATCTAGTGGAGTCCCAAGAAACTCGCACGCTGTCGTCGACGCCGGTGGCAGGAGGAGAGGGAAGAGAAGGCTGAAGCGTCGGATTCACACTCACTCTGACGTCTCCCCTGGTTCAGGGACAATCTGGAGCTACCGGACACCTTCTTCCTTGGCCAATACCGCAGCAGCGCATCAGCTCCACTTTCAGGCTGAAGGATACCTCCACTGTCTTCATCGGCGAGACATCCGAAGCCCCCCCCCCCCCCCCCCCACTGTGAGTTCACTCTCTCTCTCTCTCTCTGACCACTATACCTTTTTTCTTTGATTCCTTCGAACATTTCTTTTTTTTTACCGTCACTGCTAACAATAAACTATTCTCAGAGGCCATCTGTCAGATCACTGAATGTTTCTCCAAAAATACTGTAAATTTAAAAAAACCTGTGTAAGAAAATAACCAGATGCAGTTCTTCCTATAGCTTGGTACCTCTTTTCCCTTCTTATATTAGGCGAGTGAGCCCTCACGCCCTGAGTCTTCAGGCCTAGCCATAATAAATAATTAAAAAATTCAATAATAAAAAAAAATTCAGATAGCAATTAGATAGCACTTTTTCTTCAAATTTACTCCTGAAGGACAGAAGTAAAAAAAAAACCCACAATATATATATATATTAAACTCTTTGTCTGTCTGTTCGTCCAGAACCGACAACTGCCAACGGCTCAACTGATCTTCACCAAAGGTATGTGTTGTGGTACCCGCCTATACCACTCAAACCTATATGATAAGGTTATACTCAATAAAGCAAGTAGAAGGAAGGGTTTACGTGACCAGGGGAACGTGGACAGCTGACTCACTCCGACAGTCGTTAGGAACTGTTGGAGGGAGCCAGCTGTCCACGTTCTCCTGGTCACGTAGACCCTTCCTAACGACTGTCGGAGGGCCGGAGAAGGGTGGAATAGTCCCTATAAAAACCCCGCTCCTGCCCAAGCCTCTTCATTCTATGCATTCACTTCGAGTCGATGACTCATCTATCTTGCTACTTTCCTTCTCCCTCGAAAGGATCTCGTAGAGTGGTGGAACCTGCCTGGTGAGGCTTCTATGGTATAACCGGCGTGGTGGAACCTTCCGAGCACACTCCCGAAAGATCTCGTTGAGTGGTGTAACCCGCCTGGTGAAGCCTTTGGGTATAACCGGTGTTGTGTCCGTCCTTCCAACATCTTCTGATACCTCACATTCCATCATAACCTCACCAATCCCAGGCATACACTTCTATCACCACAGTATGTTTATGCAATATGCTTGTCGGAAGGAAACAGGCTATCCAGAAAATTGCGCGCAATGTGCTACTGTGCGTAATTCTGGGAAACACCTAAATGGCTGGACCGATTTTGATGGACCCATGTTTATTTTTCACCCGTGCGTTGCCTGGGAAATGATGGAGAACTTGACAGCCTGGACGGCTGAACTGAAATGGTTGAAGTTTGTGTCGTAGCCTCCCTTTCACCACCCATGTTAATATATTTTTGAAATGTTCACGGAGTACCAACGGCGCAACGGCTGTGAAAAGGAAAAACGTCGCCAGGGCAGTGGGAGACAAAAGTTGGCAGGTGATTTCTTGGGGACGCTCGTTCTGGGTGGGGTGGAGTTCAAGACGCGCGCGCGCACACACACGTATCTTCACAACGGTGAACTCCTCTGCACAAGTTTTGGTTTATTATTCTCAATAATGAACCATTGGAATCAAACATGAAAAAATAATTAAAAAATTCTAACCCCCCCTCAAATTTTGATGGTTTACGTTTCAAGGTATGTAGAATCCGAAAATGCAATAAAAATATTTCTCTCTGTCCGCCGTACGCCGTACTGACCACTTTTCTTTGTTACCCTGGGACAAAATTGATGAAATTCGGGTTATAAGTTCCGTTTGGGGTCTAGTTGGTCCTCGAAGCTCGGCGTTACTGTCAGTCATATCTAAGGGGTTAAAAATAGTGGTTGAAATTTTCAGAACGACTAGGTATACCTTTTTTTACGTGAATCTTTTCACGGTTTAAAATAGTTCTTGAACTTACGACTTTTTTAAGACCACCCGGAGCATCGTACGTCCAGCCGTTCGTTCACAGTAACGCCATAAATTTGCACCGACAGGCATTTTCGACAGCAGGATGAATGAAGTTGTTTACATTTAGCCCAGATCTCGTCACCAGGGACGCGATAACAATGGGGATTGGCCCGAGATAAAATCATTGCTAGGGATCACCTGATTATAATCACCGAGTATGAAGTCGAGTTGGTTGTTTTGCAATATTATTTTTCATTCGAAAAAGATGGCTCTTTTGGAGTTTGTTTGTAGGTAGTGAAACTTGAACAAACGTTGAAGTATTATTGATGGGTAAATTATTACTACACAATGGTAAATCATTACTCAACGGTACATTATTGCACAACGGTTCATTATACCATCTACGTAGAAGGGGCTGGAGTTTGTTGGTAGGTACGTTTGCAACTTTTTTCACTCCTCATCAACTATTTCCCTTCAGAACTTCATTATGTGCGTTTCTTTTTGCCATTTTAGGTACTTTTTGTCATCGGCAGAATTATGTTAGCAACATTTAACTCGTGATTTAGGTAGGTACCTAGTAACGAGTACGGGGTTAGGTACTAACCTACGGAGGGTGTGCGATCTATATCATATGTATAGAATAGTACATATATATTATATAAAGGGTTATCTATACGGAAAGCTGTGATCTGTAACAATGGTAAATTATGACAACGGCAAATTATTACCTACGCAACTGTAAATTATTACACATTGGTCAAGTATTACTCAACCTAGTAACCTACCGAGTAACGAGTACGGGGTGTCCGCGATGTACATAATATTTGAAGAATAGTACATAATTATGGTATACATGTAGAAGGGTTATCTATATGGAGACCTGTGATCTGTAACAGGAGGGTATTCTGTACAAAATAATAAACCGTTGTGCAGGGATTTGCTGCGTTTTTTTCATGGTAACTAAGAAAAGTGGTCAGTACGGCGTACGGCGGACAGACATAAAATTTGTATAGCATTTTCGGATTCTACATCCCTTGAAACGTAAACCATCAAACTTTGAGGGGGGTTAGATTTTTTATTTTTTTATTTATTTTTTTTTTTTCATGCTCGTTTCCTATGGTTCATAATTGAAAATAATAAACCAATATAAAAGATTCCTACAAACGCGATCGTCATCCGAGAGGAAAAGGAAACTGCAAGCCGAAAGACAACGAGAATATCTTGCGCATATGAAACTGATGACTGATGTGGCCACGAAACAGCCCAAGAAATCGAATGTTTCTGATAATGAAGAAAGAACAAGCGACAATGATTATTAGTAACCTGCCTAAGGCTTGCGATACAACATGAAAATGTCTCACTGTGTTGCGGACTCGTATGCAAGCGTTTTTCCACCCTATCCACCTTTGGTTTTAGTGGAATGTGCGTTTTCCTCACTAGGAAACGAACTATCTCCAGAAAGAGCAAAACCAATTAATCGAACTTATTGGTTGAAGCCCACGTTCATTTCAACGGGCCACGTGTTTTAGTCTCAAATTTTGATGAAAAATAATTATCTACTACCGTTCCACAATATTGTGGATTTGAAATAGTAGAATATCGAAAACGCTTTCTGCTAACACCGCGACACGTGAGGCGGATCCAATTACTAGTTTATCAGAAAACTCGAGACAACCTTTTTACTCCTCAGAAAACTTATCTTCACATACAAGGTTTTTCCGTCGACCTGTCAATATCGAGCGGCTTGGCCCCGTTGAAAATTTAATTTAGCTTTTTTCCTCCTCCGCCACAGGCAACAGTTTTTCTCTTCGTTTTTATTGCTATTATAAGACAATTCCTGCTTTAATTGTCATCTCGTTGTTCTGAAACATCAGGGGAAATTGTGTTGATACGAATCGGTGATAGGTTCCGGTAATTCACTCGGGCTCCCTTCGTGCGTCTGGGAAGTTGTAGTAACTCACAACAGTTTCCCGTTATGAATGTGTCAGGTCACGCGAATTCCAGCTCCCTCGGGTGTTGAGGATGTCAGTTATTGTCTCTGTCCTCACTGCTCAAGCTTGTTCAACTTGTGTTGCTATTGTGCTTAAAGTGGATTAGCCAACACGCTTCGTTTTCCTTCTGCATATGAACAATTGACGAAAATAACAGACGGATGGACTCGACCAATCCGCTCGAATTCGCTCGAAAAGATCTTTGTATAAAAGCTGCAAATTATTACACAACGGTTTATTATTTACCTGTATAGATGCCCCTTCTGCGTGGATCACTGTTTTCTTTGGACAATACCTACCCTCGAGCACCCCCCCAGGAAAGCCCTAAATCGAGTACTGGAGCTGGCCCGGGAATTAACCGTTACTCTATGTACAAATTAATCGATATTTTGAAGAAACATATTATAACAAGGGACGAATTGATCACAGACTGTAATAAGATTCGATATCCTACATATGTATTAGTATAAGTAAATTATAAAGACTTTCAAGATATTAATAGATCGGTTGAAGTTAATGTTCTATATCTAAAGTATAAATTGTAATGAAAGATATTGTAACTGTTATTATGAGGATAAGGTTTAGATCCAAAAGAGAAATTCGGCAGTGTACTTGGACTATACAGATTTCATGGGGTGTACCCATATCATCAGTTCACTCTTACGGAAGAATCTTAACTTTATTTCACTGTAAGATTAGTGCTCAGTAAGGTATTGTAACGATAAGAGAATTTAAAAAAATCGCTACAAATCCCTGCACAACGGTTTATTATTTTGTACAGAATACCCTCCTGTCACAGATCACAGGTCTCCGTATAGATAACCCTTCTATATAACATATGTAATATTCTATACATAATTATGTAGATCACAGACCCTCCGTAAACTATTACCTAACCCCGTACTCGTTACTAGGTACCTACCTATATCTACCGTTGTGTAATAATTTACCTGTATAGGTTCCCCTTCTACGGAGATAGAATAATGAACCGTTGTGTAATAATTTGCCCATCAATTATACTTCAACGGTTGTTCAAGTTGCAAAAGTACCTATCAACAAAATCCAGCCCCTTCTTGGTAGATGAGCCGTTGTGTAATAATTTACCGTTGTGTAATAATTTACCGTCGTGTAATAATTTACCGTTGTGTAATAATTTGCCGTTGTGTAATAATTTGCCGTTGTGTAATAATTTACCCATCAATAACACTTCAACGGTTGTTCAAGTTGCAAAAGTAGGTACCTATCATCAAAGTCCAGCACCTTCTGGGGAGATGAGCCATCACTTATCAAATGAAATACACTGCCAAGGTGATGGCACAGGAGCTTCCTCGTCACAATCAGAGTGACCCATTATAAAATTGAACAGACTCGGAAGCAAAATAACATAACATTACATTACATTACATAACATTACATAACATTACATAACGTTAAATATACATATTACATAACATAACTTTACATGAAATATACATATTATACATAACATGACTTCCATAATACATTAGGTACGTCCATTATACATAACTAGCCTGACCGCTCGCTTCGCTCGCTATCCGAGATTCGCTGTACGCAGTATCGTGGAACCAACAAACGACGGAAAAATCCCATACCCTACCGGGTATTTGTGCCCAATTTTATCAAAATCCGTCAAGCCATTCAGGAGTTGACCATGGTCGACCATATTTCCGCTATGGTCAGGGAATTAAAAATGCGCCTACGTTCAACTTGGGAGGCTACCGGATATTGGTGCCAAATTTGGTCGATATCCGTTGAGCAATTCGGGATTCGACCATGGAGGGGCCCATGGATGCGCTAAGGTCGACCGCGGGGGTAGTCCGAAGGGTCGATCGTAGATAGAATTTCACGTAGATTACGAATACGCGATAAAAAAATAGGGGTTACCATTTCAATTAACGAAGTGGACCATGGTCGACCATAGTTCCGCTATGGTCAGGGAATTAAAAATGCGACGTTGCACAACTTGGGAGCCTACTGGATACTCGTGCCAAATTTGGTCGATATCCGTTGAGCAATTCGGGATTCGACCATGGAGGGGCCCATGGATGCGCTATGGTCGACCGCGGGGGTAGTCCGAAGGGTCGATCGTAGATAGAATTTCACGTAGATTACGAATACGCGATAAAAAATAGGGGTTACCATTTCAATTAACGAAGTTGACCATGGCCGACCATAGTTCCGCTATGGTCAGGGAATTAAAAATGCGACGTTGCACAACTTGGGAGCCTACTGGATATTCGTGCCAAATTTGGTCGATATCCATCAAGCCATTCAGGAGTTGACCATGGTCGACCATAGTTCCGCTATGGTCAGGGAATTAAAAATGCGACGTTGCACAACTTGGGAGCCTACTGGATATTCGTGCCAAATTTGGTCGATATCCGTCGAGCCGTTTGGCCGTGCATAGAAGGACAGACAGACAGACAGAGCGCATGCGCAGGGCGAACCGCTGGCTCTATCATGTTGAAATTTATATGGGACGTCAATGGGCCCTACCCGCTTAATCCCTGAGAATTACATTGAAATTGGGTGAAATCTTTGGTTACTACGGCTGTAACAAGGAAATTGAATCTATTTCACGCCAGCGCATGCGCAGAGCGCACCGAGGGTCGGATCATGCTGAAATTCATACTGGAACTCACTAGGCCTTGTCCAAACAACCCTTGAAAATTTGAGCGAAATTGAATCAAAATTGTGAAAGTTATGCGTGTTTGTTGAATTTAACGTTAGCGCATGCGCAGGGCGTACCGCTGGATCAATCATGTTGAAATTTGTATGGGACCTCAAGGGGCCTTATCCGCACCATCCCTCAAAATTTGAGCTGAATCAATTCAAAATCGTGGAAGTTATGGCTGTAACAAGGAAATGCGGACAGACTCACAGACTCACAGACTCACAGACTCACAGATTCACAGATTCACAGACTCACAGACTCACAGACCGACAGACACGGAACCAAAATTGTTCAGTAGGCTTTGAAACGCAAAATGCAAGTGGAAATTTTGATTTCTGAAGACAAAAATTTTTTGGCTCACGAAAGTGAACACAAGGCTTCCGCTGCTTCGCAGACTCGGAAGCAAAATATCGAAAGAAGAAACAAGAAATTCTTTAGTTCGCAGTCAATTTAAAAACGCGAAAAAAACTATAATTTTCTATTGAAAGTTTTTGAGCTAAGGCTTTCTGAAAATTTCAACTCTCTATTTTTCACCCCTTAGAGATGACCGGCAGTAATGCCGAGCTTCGCGGACCAACTAGACCATGGGTTCCCAAACTGGGGGGCGTGAGAACAGGTCGGGGGGGGGGGGCGTGAGACCATTCGACCATTCTTTGCACACCTTCCAAATTTTTCCTATTCAAAAACACATTTTTGGGCCTGTCCAGGAACGGATTAATGGCATTTCAGTTAATTTCATGGGGAAAATCGCTTAGAGATACGAACAAATTGACATACGAGCAAGGTTACGGAACGAATTAAACTCTCGGAGAAGCAGCTTAGGGCCCGTTCGAGAAACGGAGGGTTACCCCCGAGCGAGGTTTACCCGGACTTTAGATTCGATGTAAGGGTTACCCCGTGGTCGTGTTCGATTATAAGACCAGTCTCGATATAAGACAACGGTAAATCGATACTTCCTTAGTTGCTTCAAGATCCGCCAGGTTCGTAACGATCGTGGCACTGGTACCAATGGTAAACAGCCACTACCTCAGACCAGTTACTTGCAAATATATACTGCTAGGTAAAAATCGAAAATAAATAAAGTAGGTGGGTAATGTTGAGACTATCCATTTGAGTATTTTTTCTGATATCGGGAAAAATACTCGATACCAATACTAGTATCATTGTGCTAGCCCGTGACTACAAGTACTTGGGAATGTGGTTCTCTTGGGACCTCTCCCTTCGGAAACACCTCCGGGAAAGGGTGACTCTGGCTAAGATGAGCGTCAATATGGTCTGGAATAGGCTGTTTTTAGCAAAGGAAGTTCCACTTGCCACAAAGATCGCGGTCTTCAAAGCAGTTGTGCAATCCATACTATGCTACGGCTGCCAGGTCTGGGGGTACCACAAGCATGACCAGGTAGAAAAAGTTCTTCGCTTCTTCATTAAAAAGATCCTTGGCCTCCCCATGAATGCGCCCAACTATACCCTATTCCTTGAGACTGGGTTTGAGCAAATGCATGGCACTCTCATCAAATTGAACGCGGAATTCATAGCGAAAAAACTGAAAGCTGCCCCTACAAAATTTACTAGAGCATCGGCCGAATACGCTGTCAGCAGAGGGGCAGATTGGGTGAAAGTATGGGAAGGATATGCCGTAAAATATGGAAGTGGAAGGACATTGGATTGGGAGGGAGCCGATGGATTGAGGAGCATACTGCCGAATGTGCTTGAAGGAATCGCACGGGACGCCAAGCAACACTTACTGCAGCTCTGCGAAGGAGGCCAGTTCCATGAATTGTACAGGGCATTGCGACACGATATTAACATCCTGGCACATGGAATGGACCAAGAAAAGGCGGCTTGGATTATGAAGTGCCGCTGTGAATTGCTTAACCTCAATTACCAGCCGTGGGTGCAGGACCGAGTGTATTTGTGCTCCCTCTGCAACATGAATACTATCGAGGATACAGAGCACTTCCTGGCAAAATGCCCAATCTTGGGAAGAATCCGGAGCAGCTGTTTTGGAGTACCAGAAATAAGCAGAAATGAGCTTATTGAAATACTAAACGGGCCGGACTGGAACAATTTGTATAAATACGTAAGACTGGCGTGGGCATACAGGCGACTACTTGTTAACGAGTTTAATTATAACTAGTTATAGGATATGGACTATTGCGATCATGTATTTGGTGAAATAAAAGTGAAGTGCCGATATAAGAGAAAAATCAAAACTAAAGCAATTAAGCTGTATACGTGTAACATAAAGTAAAATAAATAAATTAGCAAAGTAATTAACACACTTATCGAATAAAATTTTGTAACATAACAAATAATTTAACTACGAGTATAATATCAAACATCAAACGTAATAAATGTAACAGAAAAAACGGGTGAACTCCGGCTGACGGTATACTATACCAATAGCCTATCATGTTGCGAAAAAAATTCGTGTATGTACTTCTGTTCTAATAAAAACATGTTATCATTCATTCATTCATTCATACTAGTATCGAATCAAAATATTCGATACCAAATGTACTTGGTATCGAAAGAAGATATTCGATACCATACTCATATCGATAGGTATCGCCCGTCACTACTAGTTTGTTCTGTTCTGCCTTTTGCCGTACTGTCGATCTTCTTTTCTATTATTCAATCGTCATTTCCAATTTTTTTTTCTTTAATTCAATCTCAAACTTTTATTCAATATTAGTGGAAAAGCTACGTGTTTATCAAATCGTGTTTTGTGTAAATAGCAATAAAAATTCGTTTTCAGTGTAAAACTTGCATTTTTTCACATCCATTCATTAGTTATGTAAGGGGGGCTTGGGAGGCTTTCATTTTACCAAAAGGGGGCACGGTACAAAAAAGTTTGGGAACCCCTGAACTAGACCCTAAACCCAAATTTCATTAATTTTGGTTCATGGTAACTAAGAAAAGTGTGATGTACGGCGGACGGATATATTTATTAATTCCATTTTTGGATTCTGCGTACCTTGAAATGGATACCGTCAAATTTTGAGGGGGATTAAACATGCTTTTTTCGTGCTCGATTTCAAAGGTTCATTATTGAAAATAATAAACCATAACATTCAGGACACCCGAACGGCTGTACCAAGTGTGTCACATACCGAATGCCTCTAATGGGATAGAAATTCAGCGCACAGTTTGGGTGCAAAGTTTGGCACAAATTTGGGTCCTAGTAGTGCACAAGATCGGCCGCTTGATCGGAATACACCCAGGGATGTTATGGGTGAAAAATAGGTGTAAAAATAGGGTTTTTCGAGGCTTTAGTGAACATGAGCTTGTATAATAAAAATTTGTATAATAACCCGAAGTAGTATCAACAGGCGAATGAAGACAATTAGGTGGCAGTATCAATGATCAAATATAATTTGTAAAAATCCTTTAAAAAAAGGAGCCTAATTCGTGGTTTTTGGGGTCAAAATTGGTGGAAACCGCTACAAATAGCTATATCAATTATTATTGCATGTGAACAGGCAACTTTCTGTAGGCATGTCCAATAGAATAATAAACCCATGTGGCTGCAGCGCTTTCCCCCATGAAATTGCACCTTTACTGCGCCCTTTTTTTCAGCCTAAATTCCTAAGTTCGCGTTAAAAATCCTAAAACTAGGTACCTAAACTTACCTTTTTTGAGAGTTGAAAAATATAAATATACAGATGAATAAGTAGTAAACCAACTAACAAGTAACCCCCTTCCCTCCCACTGGTAAATTGGTAATTTTGTAGCGGCTTTAGCATAATACGCATAATTCGAAGGTCAATTATAGTAGTAAATATGCCCCTCTCTCATCATGTGACGTGGCTGTCTTTCTCTATGTACATATATACAAATATTTTAGGAGACAAATGAACGTCTTTCACTATGGGCAGTTTCATTTGTGGTTGTTCACAGCAACGCTTGCAATGAACAACCATATACCGCTTCCACAGTGCAAAATTAATAAACTTCTACCTTTTTGTATTTCTCTATTTATTAGTATTTCTTACCTAATTTAAATGTATTTATTTATTATTATTAGTATTTCTTCATTTAAACCTAAAAAAAAACTCTAAATGAGATGTGTGGAAAATGAATTAAGCACCCGCCTTTTACAGTTCAATAAAGAATTCCAGAGCTTTCTAAAACTTGTAAAAGAATGCATTTTTTGTTCAGTTTATGGTACAAATGATGGTGCATATTAATTATGCAGTAAATAAATGTTATGTTTTAATAAATTACTGATGTTACAGTTACTAAATTGAACTACTAATTGAAATTATACTTATAGTTCATCAATTCATCGAATTTAATTTCACACCTTTTGTGGTAAGACATCTTGCAATGTGGAATAAAGAAAAAATAAACCTTCAGCTTACCAACTATGTATTTAGAACAATGCTTTTCGCTCAAATTCTGAGCATCATCAGGTAGGTAGTCACATAAATACAGATATTATCTCTGAGGTTTTATCTGTGTTTATGTGAGTACCTACCTGATGATGCTCAGAATTTGAGCGAAAAGCTTTGTTCTAAATACATAGTTGGTAAGCTAAAGGTTTATTTTTTTTGTTTATACTTATAGTGCTTGCGATCTGGCCGGAGGTATTCTAATCGATTAGACCCTTCCGGAGGCGGTGCGCCACACAATAATAGCCTTTTATCCATAGTGCACCAAGAATTAATATTCCTCTTCGTTACTCCTTTTATCTGCAACTTTTCTCTTGACAGCTGAAATGAATAACTGATTAAAACCTTGCAGCTCGTGGCTAAAGCTTGGGCAAAACTTTTGTGATAGGCTTTTAGCTTAATTACTAAAGTTCAACGTCTGGTGAATAGTTTTACTGTTATAATGGTTCAGTATAACTTCGCCATCCTCCGCCTTCGTACGCGTGGCAAGAGTTACAATGAATACCGTTCAAATATCACGGCATTCCCGAATCAATTCAGAAGTTGAGTTTTTTCCCATAATTACCTCTGTCATGATGTTACTAATGATGGACACGCTCGTAGTTATTACAAAACGACCCCCAACCAACTACACCCCCAATGGGACCTACGAACCAAATTTCATTAATTTCGGTACATGTTACCTAGTACGGCTGCTGACAGAAATTTTTCCATTCCATTTTCGGATTCTACTTCCCTTAGTACGCAAACCATCAATTGTTTAGATGGTGGGGTTAATTGTTTTTGTCATCCTCGACTCCAAAGATTCATTATTGAAAATAATTTAATCCAAAAACGCTGCAAAGTCCTTTTCACATGGGTTTATTATTCTCGAATGAATACTGCAAGATTCGGACCTCACTGAAGAGACCCACAAAGATATATTTGAGGGTAGAAAAATATTAGGTTGCTGTTTCTGAAAAAAGTATTTTCGATCAATGAAATTTTCATTGAATTGTCTTGATTTACCTTTTGATACTACTTCCAGTGCTACCAATACAAATACATTCATAAAAATTTATGGTTATTTCAGACAATTTCCCAGGTTTTTGACTAACAACAATGAATTTTGGGAGCTGAACCTTCGTTACAACCTGAATTCCTCACTCTGGTCAAAATCGACTCCATATTCGGTTTTCCCGTCCTAAAAAACAAGGAAAACGACGTCTCACAAGGCCAAGTTCACTAAAACCTCTAAAATACATCGAAAAACCCTATTTTTACACCCATTTTTTTCCCCCACAACACCCCTGGGTGTATTCCGATTTGGCTGCCAAGCTCTGGAGCACAATTACGACCCAAATGGGGACCCAAACGTTGCGCGGAAGAAAGACGATTTTAGACCAAAATTAAACGTAAATGTCCTCTGAATAATTTTGGACCGTAAAAAAATCTTGAGACGGAAGAAAGCTTCTTAATACGCATGTCTTTATCACCAATCACGATGCGGAGTGTGTAAAATTACTATGAATTTATTCAGAGGAATAAACATTCAGTAAATTGACTTCTATTGAAAATTATTGATCTGATTTGCGCAGAGCTGTATCGTAAATTTGCCACTGTTTAGTGGTTTGGTACTGGGTACTGGGTAGTAGATTCATTGGCTTCATGGCGAATGTTGGTTAACATAATAAATTCTATAAAATAATCCCTACTATATTATAAAAACGAATCTCTGTCTGTCCGTGTGTCTGTGTGTCTGTCCTTCTATGCACGGCCAAACGGCTCGACGGATATCGACCAAATTTGGCACGAATATCCAGTAGGCTCCCAAGTTGTGCAACGTCGCATTTTTAATTCCCTGACCATAGCGGAACTATGGTCGACCATGGTCAACTTCGTTAATTGAAATGGTAACCCCTATTTTTTATCGCGTATTCGTAATCTACGTGAAATTCTATCTACGATCGACCCTTCGGACTACCCCCGCGGTCGACCATAGCGCATCCATGGGCCCCTCCATGGTCGAATCCCGAATTGCTCAACGGATATCGACCAAATTCGGCACGAATATCCAGTAGGCTCCCAAGTTGGGCAACGTCGGAATTTTTCGGTCCCCTTCACCATAGCGGAACTATGGTCGACCATGGTCAACTCCTGAATGGGTGGACGGATATCGACCAAATTTGGCACGAATATCCAGTAGGCTCCCAAGTTGTGCAACGTCGCATTTTTAATTCCCTCACCATAGCGGAACTATGGTCGACCATGGTCAACTCCTGAATGGCTCGACGGATATCGACCAAATTTGGCACGAATATCCAGTAGGCTCCCAAGTTGGGCAACGTCGGAATTTTTCGGTCCCCTTCACCATAGCGGAACTATGGTCGACCATGATCAACTCCTGAATGGCTGGACGGATATCGACCAAATTTGGCACGAATATCCAGTAGGCTCCCAAGTTGTGCAACGTCGCATTTTTAATTCCCTCACCATAGCGGAACTATGGTCGACCATGGTCAACTTCGTTAATTGAAATGGTAACCCCTATTTTTTATCGCTTATTCGTAATCTACGTGAAATTCTATCTACGATCGACCCTTCGGACTACCCCCTGCGGTCGACCATAGCGCATCCATGGGCCCCTCCATGGTCGAATCCCGAATTGCTCAACGGATATCGACCAAATTTGGCACCAATATCCGGTAGCCTCCTAAGTTGAACGTAGGCGCATTTTTAATTCCCTGATCATAGCGGAAATATGGTCGACCATGGTCAACTCCTGAATGGCTCGACGGATATCGACCAAATTTGGCACGAATATCCAGTAGGCTCCCAAGTTGGGCAACGTCGGAATTTTTCGGTCCCCTTCACCATAGCGGAACTATGGTCGACCATGGTCAACTCCTGAATGGCTCGACGGATATCGACCAAATTTGGCACCAATATCCAGTAGGCTCCCAAGTTGTGCAACGTCGGAATTAAGTACGATACTGCGTACAGCGAATCTCGGATAGCGAGCGTAGCGAGCGGTCATGCTAGTAAATCTATAAAACGACCATCCGAAAGCCGTCGGCACAAAAATAGGAATTTTTCGTCTAACTTTCATTTAATAGCAACATATAATATTTCATTGTGTCATATATTTCATTCTGTGCATGTTAAATATAAGGTTGTGCATGTTTATTCCATCCACTACTATGTCATGTACAGACGGAACTGCAGCATATGACTCACACACACGAATCAACACCATTTCAATACAGCGTTGCTCTGTTGAATATTTTGTTTTGTTTCTATTAAATTGTTTTGTACAAAAGTACAGGATAGGAACTTACTGCCCACAGCGTATAGGAACTTACCTGAAAAGATAAAGGGAAAATAGATATAGCTAATAAACAAGATAGGAACTAAATAAATAAACAACATTTCTATACCAAAGCTTACATCCATCTACAGCCATAAGCATGGGATATGAATACTAACAATCCTAAACCAAATACGAGTACGCCAACATACGTACTCAGCGAACAATCCAAACAATCCAATTAATCGAGAAACTCACCAAACGTTACCGTAACCCTGATCAGAAGCTTGGAAGGATAGGCCAAGAAAGAGCCTGCGACCTAACCAAATTCGCAATATTTGCGGGAATTCTCAAAACTAGTGGGGAAATTCAAAATAGAAACACAGTCCGAACAGCGATAAAATCGTGGTGGAAAAACGAGAATTTTAACGTAGCATCCCAAATCGAAGAAACATTGCGCATTGCACAATATTAATCATTGTATTTCAAGTTATTTATAACTACAATAATAATTTGTAGTTTGACATGAGTAATTCTACTGGGTTATACTATCTAAGAGGGAACTATTATGTTTCTATGTAACATGACTAAATAAATAATTACAGTTGTATTCGACCTCGACCCTCACTTCACACCATCGACTGCGCAGTACTTTATAATAGCTGAAATTACCATCAAATCAATTGCGGGATTACGATTCACAATCCACTTAATTAATATTAGGTACCTACTTATTCTCCGATTCATTTTCCGAGTCTTCCAAGGTACTCGTAAGAATTTCTTATGTGCAGTACTTACGTAGCGTCAATTTTATTTGAACTAGAACAACCCTTTAGTGAAAATCTCAAATTATAACGCTGACTTGTGGTGGATCGTTACTCTTACCCTTGATAAAAGATGGACAAGATAAAAGGCGTAGCTCCCCTTTGTGTTGGGCTCGGTGAAAAGATGGTAGGAATTTTAGCCACCGTCCCTGTATAATAGCTCCCGCTATAATAGTGCCCTTTCCACTTTCTCTTTCCAATTAAATTACCCACTTTTCACATCAAGTTTATTATTAAAATAGTGAAGTTTAGGAATCCCTGGGAGGTGAAAAATAAATAAAATGTACCATTCCAAGCCTTGTTTAACGAAACAATGTAATTTTCCTCTTGCGTTTTTACAATGTAGAATATGGATTTGTTGTTTAAATTAATTTTTAAACAACAAATCCATATTCTACATTGTAAAACGTAAGAGGAAAATTACATTGTTTCGTAGAATCCGTACAATGGATTTTTGTTGCAATGCGTTGCACTAAGACGCCAAAAATGCCAACATACTTTCTGGTTTCGGAAGTAAATAAATAATTTGAACATTTAAACTGGAACATCGACCCTCCGACCTTCTTTAGTTTGATTATATTAAATTATGTTTTATTATATTGTATACCAATTTAATTTATGTGAATATTCATGATTAAGAATATTTTTATTACAAGAATTATTCAGTTACATACATACATAATACCATATAATACTTTTTGCTTGAACTAGGTATGCTTAACTGGTTTTGATTTATTATTCTGTGAATAATACACATATGTATTCGCTCAGCAAAAAATTTTTATAACACCCCCTCAAAATGATTTCTTTTACTTTTCAAGGTGCACAGATTCCAAAAATGCAATGTCCGTCCGCCGTCCACCGTCCGCCGTCCACCGTACGCCGTATCACGTGTACCGGCTTCATTTTTGGTCTAAAAAAGTCGTTCATTCGCACACATGCTCCATTTGGGCCCTAGTTGTGTCCCGAAACTTTTCAGCCCGATCGGAATATACCCAGTGATGTTATGAGTGAAAATTTGCACAAAAATAGGTACTTAATGTGTTTTAGTAACATGTTAGTAAAATGAGCTTTTGAGGTATCGTTTTCCATGTTTCTGGGGACGAGAAGACCGAATATAAAGTTGTTTTTGACCAAAGAATGGAAAATCGAGGTTCTACCAAATGTTCAGCTCCCAAAATTGATTTTTTTTATAAGTCAAAAACCTGGGAAATCGTCTGAAATCATCATCAATTTGTAAAATAACACTGGAAGTAGTATCAACACGTGGATCAAGACGATTAAATGGCGCTACCAATGATCAAAGATAATTTGAAAAAAAAGGAGCGTACCAAATTCGTGTTTTACGGGTCAAAAATGGCGGCCAAAAAACAATCAGAAATAGCTATTTCAATTATTTCACATGAAATAATCAATAACTGAGCAGGCAACATTTCTGTGGGTATGTCCAATAGAATAATAAACCCATGTGACACGGACCTTGCAGCGTTTTTTGTCTTCATCTTCTGTGACTAGAAACAACAGGTTCATACTTATTACCGCTTACTGTTGTGTCCGTCTAGAATTCATTTTGTTTACCTCGAAATTTGATATTTCTCAGGAATTTATTGAATGATTCAACTAATGAAGAGTTTTGAGTTTTAAGATTTCACGGTCGTGTTTCCGACTTGCATCTGTAGAATTGTTCAACATAGTCTTCAAACTTGATTGTGGAGAGGAGTCAGTATGTAGGGAGGTACAGTTCAAAAAAAATTAAAAAAACGCTGCAAAGTCCTTGTCACATGGGTTTATTATTCTACTGGACATACGTACAGAAATGTTGGCTGTTTATTTATTGTTTCGTTCATGTAAAATAATCGAAATAGCTATTTTCTGGTGGTTTCCACAAATTTTGGCCCCCGAAACTTGAATTAGGTACTACGCTCCTTTTTTTTGAACTATCTTTGATCATTGACTGTACCATTTAATCGTCTTGATCCGCGTGTTGACAATTTTTCTAGTGTTATTATACAAATTGATGGTGATTTCAGACGATTTCGCAGGTTTTTGACTCATAAAAAATCATTTTTGGGAGCTGAACATCTGGTACAACCTCAATTTTCCACTCCTTGGACAATAGCGACTTCATATTCGGGCTTCTCGTCCCCAAAAACATGGAAAACGATACCTCACAAGCTCATGTTACTGAAACACAAAAGTACCTATTTTCATACCTACTTTTCACACATAACACCCCTGGGTACATTCCGATCGGGCTGAAAAGTTTCAGGACACAACTAGGGCCCAAATGGAGCATGTGTGCGAAAGAACGATTTTTTTAGACCGAAAATGTAGCCGGTACACGTGATACGGCGTACGGCGGACGGACATTGCATTTTTGGAATCTACGCACCTTGAAACGGAAAAGAAAAAATTTTGAGGGGGTGTTATAAAAATTTTTTGCTGAGCGAATACATAGGTGTATTATTCACAGAATCATAAACCAAAAACGCTGCAAAGTCCTTGTCACATGGGTTTATTATTCTACTGGACATACCTACAGAAATGTTGGCTGTTCATTTATTGTTTATTTCATGTGAAATAATCGAAATAGCTATTTCTGATGGTTTCCACATTTTTTGGGCCCTAAAACACGAATTAGGTAGGTCCGCTCCCTTTTCTTCTTTTTTTTTTCAATTTATCTTTGATCATTGGTAGTGCCATTTAACCGTCATGATCCACGAGTTGATACTACTACCAGTGTTATTATACAAATTGATGGTGATTTCAGATGATTTCCTAGGTTTTTGACTCATAAAAAATCAATTTTGGTATAACCTCGATTTGGTATAACCTCGATTTTACACTCTTTGGTGAAAATGGACTTCATATTCGGTCTTCTCGTCCCCGAAAACATGGAAAACGATACCGCAAAAGCTCATGTTACTAACATGTTACTAAAACACAAAAAGTACCTATTTTTGTCCACATTTTCACTCATAACATCCCTGGGTATATTCCGATCGGGCTGAAAAGTTTCGGGACACAACTAGGGCCCAAATGGAGCATGTGTGCGAAAGAACGACTTTTTTAGACCAAAAATGAAGCCGGTACACGTGATACGGCGGACGGCGTAGGGCGGACGGCGGACGGACATTGCATTTTTGGAATCTACGCACCTTGAAATGGAAAAGAAAAAAGTTTGAGGGGGTGTTATAAAAATTTTTTGTATCACAGAATAATAAACCAAAATGGGGGGGGGGGATCAAATTCTTGTTTTTAGTTATTCCTTAATCTCCATTCATTTCCGAAGTTTTTGTGTGCATTCAGTTGTTGCATCAATGGAAACAGTCGGAAATGACGTCGGAAGTGCGCAACCTCGGGTGTCTTAATCTGGATGAGCGCTAGCTGGCCGGCCTGTACCAGCGCGCTTACTCTCTGCGAACTGCTATCTATTTATGATCTATTCTTGGTGATTCAGTACTAGCAAAGTCGCAAATGAAATCTGTACTGCCATATTCGTCCTGGGCAGGGGCGTTGCGTCCATAAGGCCACATGGCTCCGGCACCCAAATCCCCTGTATAGGTATAAGTAAGTTTAAAAAAACTCCATTTTTCAGTTGGCATTTGAATTTCCCTCCCGTACACTGTACCTAGCATTTTTCACAAAGTTCAACAGAGACTCGCCAGATTTCTCTGGCTGTGGAATGGAAATTCCATGAATATTCAATGATATAGTAGAGCATCCATGGTGTGCTCCATAGACCAAGCATGCTATCGGAATAAAGCGACAGTAATCGATGTCCTGCAATCGAAATCGCCATGGCAACTGTGAAAAGTGGCCCATCCGCGCATGCTCAGTAGAGTAAAAATGTTGTTTGCCACGCCCACATTGGGCCCAGTCCCCAAAATCTGATTTCTACTCCAAATCGTTCGTTTTCACAATCGATTCGACCCCTTCGATATATATATTTTTTTTTAAGGGTGCCGCGACATGCCGACAGTGGTGGTTAGAGGTTGCGTTTTTTTGGTTTATTATTCTGTGAATAATACACCTATGTATTCGCGCAGCAAACAAATTTCATAACACCCCCTCAAAATTTTTTCTTTTCCGTTTCAAGGTGTGTAGATTCCTAAAAAATGCAATGTCCGTACGCCTTACGCCGTCCGCCGTCCGCCGTACGCCGTATCACGTGTACCGGCTTCATTTTCGGTCTAAAAAAGTCGCTCTTTCGCACACATGCTCCATTTGGGTCCTAGTTGTGTCCCGGAACTTTTCAGCCCGATCGGAATATACCCAGGGGTGCTATGAGTGAAAATGTGTGTAAAAATAGGTACTTTTTGCGTTTTAGCAACATGTTGGTAACATGAGCTTCTGAGATATCGTTTTTCATGTTTTTGGGGACGAGAAGGCCGAATATGAAGTCGATTTTGACCAAAGAGTGGAAAATTGTGTTCTACCAAATGTTCAGCTCCCATAATTGATTTTTTATGAGTGAAAAACCTGGGAAATCGTCTGAAATCACCATCAATTTGTATAATAACACTAGAAAAAGTGTCAACACGTGGATCAAGACGATGAAATGGCGCTACCAATGATCAAAGATAGTTCAAAAAAATTTATAAAAAGGAGCGTACCTAATTTGTGTTTAGGGGCAGCGTTCTTCTTATGCATTCGACTCGTCATCTCCATACGAGATGCTTCTTCGTCTTCTGATTTGTTTTTGTTGTGAATTATATTCGCTTTCTCTGTTGAGTCTCGGGGTTAAGGTAGACGAACAGATGAAATATAAGATGCATATTGGAGCAATTACAATGACAATTAGGAAACTGATTCATCGTTTTGCCTTGTTAAGAAAAATATTCTCAATAAAATAACTTTAAGAACAGTATATTTTGCTCTTGCTCGATCCCAGCTGATATGTATGGCCCAGCTGTTGTGTGGGATCGTGCTGGTAAAACGGTCATGCACCTCTTCTGAATGCACAAAACCCAATTGTGCGGGCCATAAAGAAAGTGGGATAATATGCTGCTAGATCAGTCACATATTTTAGCTTAGAGTAGATCAGCTTTACCTGATCCACTGAGAATAAGAATATCGAATAACAAAATTTCCGTCCGTCCGCCGTACGCCGTCCGCGGCTTTTCCCTTAGTTCCCAGGAAACAAAATTCACTAAATTTGGTGTATGGGTCCCGTTCGGGCTCAAGTTGGTCCTCAAAGCTCGGGGTTACTGTTATTCAACTCAATGGGATGAAAAATAGGGGTTGAAATATCCGGAGTATCCATGTATCGGAAAACTGTATTTTGAGGTTTGGGTTTTTCTTCGCATTTTGAAATAGTTCGATTTTTTCCTGAATTTTTGAGACCATCCGGAATTGAATTTGCCCTAAAGAGCAGGGTGTATGCAGGCATCAACCGGGATTCAGAGCGCACATCACTTGTCCGTACCATGTGCCCCATCGCTCAGTTGGCTAGGGGTCGGAATCCCGCGCTGAAGATCGCAGGTTGGTACGAATCACAGCCGCGACCAAAACAAATTTTTTTTTCACTCCACATCAACAGTTTACCTTCACAACTATATCTGAATTTTGCCATTTTACACACTGGTTTTTATGAAACTGTAACTCCCAGGCCGGCACCAGTACTCGATATAGGGCTTTCCTGGTGGGAGCTGGAAGGTATTGACCACAGAAAACAATGATCTACGCAGAAGGGGCATATATGCAGGTAAATAATAAACCATTGTGTAATCATTTGCAGCGTTTTTTCTTTTTGATAGGATATTATAGGTTTTATTCTTTTGGATTGTGGAAGCAGTTAGAAGGCCAAAAGCGTCAGTTTTGTTTCCTCCGGGGCGTAGGCTTAGAAGATCGATTCCCCCACCCACGATCACAAGTTTAGCTTACAGTGGGGAGAACTTATTTTCGCACAGAAATTTGATGTAGTTTACTGTAAGAGGCCATTGTATCGTAATGAAATTTTGTAAAGATTTTGAAAATAAATAAATGATATCCACGTGTAGATCTGTGCTTGGGACTGTCAGATCCATTGAAATGCCATGCTGCCGTCCGGTGTTTACGATGGAATGCAGAATTTAACTTCCAATTTAATAATTTAATTCACTTACATTAATGTGTCGAACGTTAAGCCCCTTTGGGATCCACTGCTTGTTTATTAGCACTAGACACTGTTGTGGCCACTCGCGGTCGTCCCTGTGTAAGTACAACTGGTTTAAGATATCAAAGAAGAGATGTGATGACGGAGGAGGCTCGCGGGCCACTGCTGACCGTCTTCAGATCGAACCATTAAAACTGTGTTCTTCTCCCCGCCGAGTCGCCCTCCAAAACGGGCCGACCGTGTCAGTCAGACAGACTCGCGTGCCCTCCCACGCCGCTCGCGAAATCCACCGTGACGACTTCGCGCCTCGAGAGGGAAAAAACGAGGCAATCGAAAGTGACGATTTTCGTCCGCTCTGACAACAAAGGGAATGTCGAGTCCGTTGGTCTCGATCCGAGTGTCCTTTCGCACAGTGGGCCACTCTCATTTGAACAGCCGTTTAGGAAGATTTAGCAAGCTGTTCCAGGTTAACTTGCACATAGACGGCAAAAAAAAAAACAACCACAGTCATGCAGCATGGCTATAAGAGCGAATTTTCGAAATTTTCGGCATCTTCCTCCTCCGCCTAAAATTTTCTGAAAATTAATTTTCGGCCAATGTTCTCCCAACTTGATACCATACAAAATTAAAACAGGAGTAGTTTTACGCAAAGTAAAATTTGGGGTGGAAGGGGGAGGAGGGGGAAATCAAAAATGTTTTGAATACCAGAAGAGTACCTAGGTATTGGATACGTAACAAATTTTTTGTTCCATTTTTTGCCGAGTAACACCTCGGTTTGTAGATTTTCCAACGCTGAACACGATGGTGAAGTCAGAATTGCGATATCCCATTCCGTTATCAGATTAGAGCAGACGAACCAGGAAGAACATCTCAAGGAATAACCACGTTCCTTCATCTTCAAAGTGCTTCAGTTTGAGAATGGAATGAGATATCGCAATTCTGATTTCACCATCGTGTTCAGCGTACAAAAACCTTTAAAATGAGGTGTCACTTGTCAGACTTTTTCATTTTGGGAATTTATGGGTAATTTTCTCCCCCTAAAACTCCCCAAAACTCCCCCTTAGAGTGACCCGATTCTGCCCATCTTCGAACTTACCCTGCCGATTGCCAAGACAGATTTTTCGTGCAAATTTGAACTTTTTATCTCAATTCTTTCGAGAGTTATCGTCTGGAATGACACATACATATGTAAATATATAAATATATAAATATATATATAAATATATACATATATATAGGTACATATAATTTTTGGTGTCTTTCGGCAGTGAATTCAGGATGGTCTGAAACGGATTTTGGTATAAAAATCTTTCGGAAATTCGAGTTTTAAAAATTTTGGACCGAGAACAATAGCTTCCTTTTCTTCGAAAATTCGCTAAAAGGGTGTGATTTATCGGCCCGGCAAAATAGAGGTTACTCCCTACATAAAAGGCGGGCATAACAGCTTTTAATTCAAACACACGTCCAAAAAATACTTCGCACATCAAAAAAGGGAATCGCACGGCTAATTTGGGAGACGCCCGTCTAATAAGGTGATTCAACGTTCAAATTTGTTATTGCCCTTCCAGAAATTGATTATAACGGCAGAAGAAGGATTCTCACTTGAAATAGCTGTGCAAAACCCCTTTTTTGCTGTGCAAACCCCTTTTTTGCTGTGCCAACCCCTTTTCTGATGTGTGATTGAATAATACGCTGGTATTGATCACCTATTTAGCCGTGATTGGAGTCAATATTGACGTTTACTTTATGCTGGGAGTTTTACTTTTTCTGAAGTGAAGATAATCTTTTTAGATGGAGATTCGCAGAAGGGAAAATACTTTTTTTTGCCGTGCAGTTAAATATATCCAAAAAAAAAAAAACGCTGCAAAGTCCTTGTCACATGGGTTTATTATTATATTGGACATAGGTACGTACAGAAATAATGGCTGTTCATTTATTGTTTCTTTCATGTGAAATAATTGAAGTAGCTATTTCTGATGTTTTCCAACAATTTTGGCCCTTAAAACACGAATAAGGTAGGCTCCTTTTTTTTTTCAAATTATGTTTGACCATTGGTAGTGCCATTTAATCGTCTTGATTCACGTGTTAACACTTTATCTAGTATCATTATACAAATTGATGGTGATTTCAGACGATTTCCCAGGTTTTTGACTCATAAAAAATCAATTTTGGGAGCTGAACATTTGGTAGAACCTCAATTGTCCACTCTTTGGTCAAAATAGACTTCATATTCGGTCTTCTCGTCCCCAAAAACCCGGAAAGCGATACCTCAAAAGTTCATGTTACTAACATATTACTATAGCACAAAAAGTACCTATTTTTATACACATTTTCACTCATAACACCCCTGGGTGTATTTCGATCGGGCTGTAAAGATTCGGGACACAACTAGGGCCCAAATGGAGCATGTGTGCGAAAGAACGACTTTTTTAGACGTAAAATGAAGCCGGTACACGTGATACGGCGGACGGGCATTGCATTTTTGGAATCTACGCACCTTGAAATGGAAAAGAAAAAATTTTGAAGGGGTGTTATAAAATTTTTTTGCTGAGCGAATACATAGGTGTATTATTCACAGAATAATAAACCAAAACGAAAACGCCGAAAATTATTACACAACGGATTATTATTTACCCGTATAGATGCCCCTTCTGCGTAGATCACTGTTGAAAATTTGGACAGTACCTACTGTTTAGGGGAGTTTCCCGGTTGACTCCTTGAGGGACGCCTTTTGGCCCTGTTGACTCCCGAGGGAAGCGAAACTGAATTATTCCAGTTTGACTCCCTAGAGGAAGGGCGGCCCGATTGACTCCCGGGGGGATCCAAACCGGAATCGTGACCCGTTTGACTCCCCATGGCCACAGTGCGTGAGCACGACAGTTTTCCACAAATTTTCCTTCCCACCTCACAGACTTAGGACTGTCTGAACAACAACATGCAGGTGTGGTTAAAAATTTGTGATGTTGAAAAACACTTTGTCAATGAAAACTAACCTAAGTCATGTCTGTTGAAACAACAGATCGTCACGAGAAATGAATAAATAAATGTAAAAACAAATAAAGAAACGGAAAAATAAATAACGTAAAGATAAATAAATGAATAAAAGCGAAATCCCCTACTCTGGTTGCCCCTCCTCATCGTCCTCACCGTCCAAGTGTGGCCGTATTTTGGTTGATAACCTCTTGACGAATTTGTACCTGATGGTTTTTAACTGTAGGCTCAGGAGGGAGTCATTTTCCCAGGAGTCAACGGGGTCAGCAGGGGGTTAAATTTCTCGGGCTCAGGGCCTCCAGGAGTCAACCGGTACTGCTCCTTGATCGCGCCCTCCCAGTTCTAGTCCGCTGGGAGTCAACCGGGTAACGCCCCTCTTGAGCTCCCATCCACGGAAGCCCTAAATCGTAAATAATAAACCGTTGTGTAATAACTTACCTGTATAGATGCCCCTTCTGCGTAGATCACAGTTTTATGTGGTCAATATCTGCCTTGAAGCCTCCTCTAGGAAAACCCTAAATCGAGTACTAGAGCAGGCCCGGGAATTACAGTTTCATAAAAATGCGCGGGATTCAATAATTAATCATTAATTATTTGTTGTTATTCATGAAGCATAAGGTAAATAATAGACCGTTGTGTAACAATTCACCTGTATAGATGCCCCTTCTCCGTAGATCAGTTTTCTATGGTCAATACCAACCTTGAAGCCTCCTCTAGGAAAACCCTAAATCGAGTACTGGAGCAGGCCCGGGATTATAGTTCCATAAAAATGCATGGGAATCAGTGAATTTTCAATAATTATTTGTTGTTATTTATGAAGCATAACGTTTCTTGAAGTTGCAAATCTGGTTTTTGGTGTTTTACTCACATGAGCTTGTGAGGTATCGTTTTCCGGGTTTTTTAGGGCGAATAGATCATCCTATGGGAATATTATTGTAGTATTTGACGAATGACGGCCCGGAGAGATATTTTGCGTCAAGCGTTTTCGGGCATTTACATGCGATCGAAAATGTTTTAAGCGTTTCATTGAGTAATCCCGCGTCACGGGACCGAGAAGACTCTAAGGCGGATTTTCCGGTGTCAGACTCACTCAATCCGAGTTTTCCTTCGGTTTCATCTCTTCCCCGCTTTTTTTTTCTGGGCGATTACTGACATCGTTTGGAGCTTATAGCTCGCGACAGAGAAATAACCTGAGAGGCAGGTGGGGAATGGAAGCAGAAAATTGCAGCTTCCACTCGGTAGTTTCAATCAAGTCCCTGCCACACCATTCCGTGCCCTTCTCTGTCCGCTGTACGAGTAAATTCTATAAAAAATGTATATTATTAGAACAGTACTTTTTTGTTTAAAGCTCAATTCAGGTGTAGTTTATCAATTATCAACTACCTATCAGAATATTGCCCGATATCCAAAAAGTCAACGATCTAAAGAAGTATCCTTAATACCCTCCTAAATTATGACATTTTTAGAACCCCAAGTTTTGGTATTCGATTTTTGCTTCCTCACTACCGAAGGTAGGGAAGCCTTGGATTCGTGAATGAGTAAAAAAATTTATGTCCTCCAAAATGAAAATTTCCCCAACCATTTTGCGTTTCAGACATCGAGGAACGTTTTTGGTTCCGTGTCTGTCTGTCTGTGGTAATTCCTTGTAACGCCCATAACTACCTGAAATAATGGTCGCAACGGGCTGAAATTTGGAGGGTAGGTGAGGGTTGGGTCACAGATGGCCCCATACAAAAATAATTGAAAAAGTACTGTAACTTTCGTCTGCGCATGCGCAAAGTGAAATACTTGAAACGCCCATAACAACCCTAAATATCGTTGAAATGAGTTCAAACTCGGCGGGTCGATCAGGAATAATACTTTGAGGCTTTCAAATGAATTTTATTGGAATCGTAGTGTAAATTTGGTCTGCGCATGCGCGAACATGAAATGTTGACCATTTCATTGTAACGCTTCTAACTACGCGAAAAGTGGTCGTAGAGAGTTGAAATTTTAAGGGTACGCGCGGGTTTGATCGCAGATGATCCTTCAAAAATAATGAAAATTATTCCGTCTGCGCATGCGCCAATGTGAAATAATTGAAACGCCCATAACTCCCTTAAATATCCTTGAAATGAGTTCAGATTTGTAGGGCCGATCTTGAATATTACTTTGATAGTTCCATATGAATTTCATTCGCCTGCACATGCGCGAACATGAAATGCTGTTCTTTTCCTTTTGTAACGCTTCTAACTACGCGAAAAATAGTCGTAGAGTGCTGAAATTTTGCGTGAAATAATTGAAACGCCCATAACTACCTTAAATTAATATCCTTGAAATGAGTTCAGATTTGGAGGGTCGATCATGTATAGTACCTTGATAGCGACATTTGAATTTCATTCGTCTGCGCATGCGTTAACATGAAATGTTGACCATTTCCTTGTAACGCTTCTAACTACGCGAAAAATAGTCGTAGAGAGCTGACATTTTGAGGGTACTACATTACTACATTGAAAATGGCTTTAATTCGTCATTCTCTTATCACTGGCATAATATCTGTTCAAGACAAAGCTTAGCTTCTTGATTGCACTGACGGAACACTGAGTAATTGTTAAAGACCAGTTTCTCTTTCATGAATTCGTTTCTACATGCTGCACGCATCACCGCTCTCCTGCTATATTGACATCCTTTCCATAATTCATTAATAGAGCTGTTACGTCTGCGTAACGTTGCTATTCACCGCATCAGCACGAGATTCAAAAAACTGTCTAAACGGCGAATCGAAAGTGAAACCGAGAGCAATCGGGCTGTGGAACAGGGAATCTGTGCATAGTATTTCGTATTCAATTCAACTGGCGAAACGAAATTTTTTTCTTCTTACTACTGTGATTTTATTTGTCGGACGAAATGCGTGGTAAGGACCGTAAACTCGTTCGCTTGTTCGCTTTGTAGATGGTCACTGGAGTGAGGTAATCGAAATTTTCTAAATCCGATAAGTTATGATGACATTTTCACCCCCCTTTCTAGTTGGTACCTCGTGAACTGTTGAACGAAAATCGGTGAGGTGATTATTATGAGCATCCAAAATGGACGTATCCAATCGCAGTTTTCTGTGGTCAATACCCTCGTGCTCCTCCCAGGAAAGCCCTAAATCGACTACTGGAGCCGGCCGGGGAATTATATTTTCAGAAAAATGCGCGGGATTCAGTAGTTCAATCAATAATTATTTTTTGTTATTCATGAAGCATAGCGTTTGTTCAAGTCGCAAAAGTACCTTACAACAAAATCCAAAATAGCCATCATTTTTCAAACGGAATAATATCACAGAACAACCAACTCGACTTCATACAGCCATCCTTGATTATAATCAGGTGCTCCCTAGCGATGATATCCGGGCCGGATTTATACCGTTTCATTCACGATCATGTTGACAAAGGTTTTCGGTGCAAACGAATGGCTGGACATACAATGCTCCGGGTGGTCTCAAAAACTATTCTAGTTCAAGATCAATTTAAAAACGTTAACCAAACCATACGATTCTACTGACAGTTTTGAGCTACGGTGTTCTGAAAATTAACGCCGAGCTTTGCGGACCAACTTGACCCCAACGGGACCTCAAAACCAAATTTCATTAATTTTGGTTCATACTCGTAGTAACCAAGAAAAGCGCGAAGTACGGCGGACGGACAGACGTTTTTTAATTATATTTTCTGATTCTTGCGTACCTTGAAACGGAAACCACCAAATTTTGAGGGGGGTTAATTTTTATTTTATTTCTTTTTTTTCCATGCTCGATTCCGAAGTTTCATAAATGAAAATAATAAACCAAAAGAACTGTTCATCGTAGGAGAGTGCGGTTGTTTTCAAAATTCTTATAATGGAACCTGCTTTCATTTGAAAATGGGAAAGTATTATAAACAGATGTCATGGGTAGGTACTTCTCATTCTGCAGACTTCCAAACTACTTGAACATGTAGGAATGGTTGCTACGAATTGTACTTTTGAGGGTTGGTGCTGGTCGGCCTACAAACCTGTGTCCTTCACAATCCGATCTGTTTCCCTCGGACCACCTCCATTTTTGTAGGTGTTGTTCATTTCGGGCCAACTTTGTGTGGTACTGAGGTACAGAAGTTCTGCACCCGAAGTTCGCACCAAAAAG
Organism: Leptopterna dolabrata; assembly: GCA_954871275.1. NCBI lineage: Eukaryota > Metazoa > Arthropoda > Insecta > Hemiptera > Miridae > Leptopterna > Leptopterna dolabrata. Next base: position 47,293,819 of record OX940981.1, read on the forward strand.
CTTCGCCAACAAGATCGTGAATCAAACGGTATAAATCCGGCCCGGATATCATCACTAGGGAGCACCTGATTATAATCACGGATGGCTGTATGAAGTCGAGCTGGTTGTTCCTTAATATTATTTCATCTGAAGAATGATGGTTGTTTTGGATATTGTTGACAGGTACTTTTGTCAATTGAACAAACGCTATGATTCGTGAATATAACAACAAATAATTTACTTAATGATAGAATTTTTGAATCCACCGCATATTATGAAATTGTAAATTCTCGGCCGGCTCCAGTACTCGATTTAGGGCTTTCCTAGGTGAAGCTCGAGTGCAGGTATTCGCCACAGAGAACAGTGATACACGCGGAATAGGCAGCTGTACAGGTAAAATAAACCGTTGTGTAACAGTTTGCCGCATTTTTGATATATTTTCTCAAAACGTTCATGATCTTGATAAAATTTCCATGAATTAGGTACTCTTATTATACGAACTTCAGCAAACGTGGTCCCTACTAATAGCACTACCCCTGAGCCGCCCTTTGCCCTCCTTTGAACTACTAATAGCAATATTTTACCACCATACAAAATAGCAAATACCTTTACCACCATATCGGCAATAGCACTTACCTTTTTATGGATAGGACCAACAGTTGGGTAACCACTCAGCCATTCTACGGCCTGAACGGTAAGGAACGCTTGCATCTGATTTTGTATTTTTAGATCAGTGTCTCCCTCACGAACTCACAATCCACAGACTCATAGACAACTTACTGATTTGTTACGTTGAAATTTCACGTAACTATCAAGTAGTAACGTAGCCGCTTCAATTCTCCCGTTCTAGATACAAAAGATGAACGTAAGAGTACGTAAGTACTTCAGTGCCAGGAGTGACCACACTGATATGAAACCACAGCTCGTCGTGGATGAATATAAATAAATGTCAAGCCACGTGTCACGATTTTCGAGTTACACACCGGGGAGCATTTCCTGGTTTCTATTCTTCTGATTCGTAATGTGGATCGAATGGCAACAAATATAATACAACATGCAGTGAAATACTCTACGTAATTGGTTGCAATCGACACCCTTTCCGTTTGAAGTCAAAGGTTGCTTTTAGCCAATGGTATACTTACACCATTGATGGAACGCTGCAAAGTCCTTGTCACATGGGTTTATTATTCTACTGGACATACCTACAGAAATTTTGGCTGTTCATCTATGTATTGTTTCTTTCACGTGAATTGATTCGAATAGCCATTTCTGATTTGTTTCCACCAACTTTGGCCCCCAAAACACGAATTAGATACCTAAGCTTTTTTTTCCAAATTATTTTCGACCATTGGTAGTGCCATTCGTGTGAAACTTGTTGAAATGTGAAAGTTTTGAAACTTTTTCTAGTGTTATTATACAAACTGATTGTGATTTCAGACGATATCCCAGGTTTTTGACTCACGAAGAATCAATTTTGGGAGCTGAGCATTTGGTAGAACCTCAATTTTCCACTCCTTGGTCAGAATCGACTTCACTTTCGGTCTTCTCGTCCCAAAAACATGGAAAATGATACCTCAAAAGCTCATGTTACTAACATGTTGCTAAAACGCAAAAAGTGCCTATTTTTATGCACATTCTCACTCATAACACCCCTGGGTATATTCCGATCCGGCTGAAAAGTTTCGGGACACAACTAGGGCCCAAATGGAGCATGTGTGCGAAAGAACGAATTTTTTAGACCGAAAATGAAGCCGGTACACGTGATTCGGCGTACGGCGGACGAACATTGCATTTTTGGAATCAACGCACCTTGAAACGGAAAAGAAAAAATTTTGAGGGGGTGTTAAAAAATTTTTTTGCTGAGCGAATACATAGGTGTATTATTCACAGAATAATAAAACAAAACTATGTTTTTATGAAACACGTGTAGTACCTGCATTGTTTTGTTGGTGTCATATTCATATAGCTAACCGCTTAATAATAACAAAAATATCAAATACATAAGGACGCATCCCTACTGAGGGATGCACTAAATGTAATACCTAACCTGTCTATGATTAATATTTACATATTTTTGTATAACCTACCTGGTTGTTTTTCAAGTCCTTTGCACCATTGCGATATATTCATAAGTTGATCCTTTCGGTTCAGAAATGCGCTAACCTCGTTTTCGTATGGAGTGAAATACGCAGTATCGTAAGCTCGTAACGTATTCTTGAAAATAATTTTTGGGACATTTATTAAAGCTTTAGTAAACTATTTTCTCATTGTTCATGTACTGACAAAAGACCACAAGCTATAATATTAGAAAACTAAGACGAGTTGATGAGAGTCTGTGTTATCCAACAGTCTGTAAGGATGCGTGCGTGAGTCCGTAAGAAACATTTTTTCGACCTCATTATCTCAATTCGCAAAATGTCGTCGCTACTTATATTGGTACATTTTAGGTTTTTCCGACCCGCATGTAATAGGTCAAACATTAACATAAGTGGCCTGATAGGTTAGTAGGGCATTTTAGGTACTTCTCCTACATATATTCCTCCCCCCCCCCCCCCCCACCTCAAACGTTTAACTGATGAAGGCCTGCACACTGTATTATTTCTCTGTTGCCTCCAAGTTACATTTACTTACGTAATTCGATTAGGTTGTCAAGAAGTCTAGATTATCCGTAGAAAACGTAATAATAATTGTTGTTTATTGGCTATTTTTGTTAGAATTACAGGTCATGGACCCATAAAATTGTTATGACCATTATCACAGGCAGGCATTATCTGCTGTAAGTACTGAATATGCACCCATCCCCCCCCCCCCCCCCCTCACAAAAAACTGACATCCGTAATGTTATTCCTTGCAAAGTTTACTCCTGTTGTATTCGAACACCTGGTGTTGATTATTATTACAAGCACTGATCTCTTGGGAACCAGGATGACGCAATTTTTGAATTTATAGAGTGGTATAATCGTCAGGGAATAAAATTATATAGGAATATCATTGGTTCATCGTTCATCTTTTGGTTTATTATTCGCTCAGCGAAAAAATTTTATAATAACCCCTCAAAAATTTTTTTTTTACGTTTCAAGGTGCGTCGATTCCGAAAATGCAATGTCCGTCCGCCGTATGCCGTATCATGCATATCGGCTTCATTTTCGGTTTAAAAAATTCGTTCTTTCGCTCACATGCTCCATTTGGGCCCTAGTTGTGTCCCGAAACTTTGCAGCCCGATCGGAATATACCCAGGGGTGTTATGTGTGAAAAGTAGGTATGAAAATAGGTATTTTTGTGTTTTAGTAACATGAGCTTTTGAGGTACCGTTTTCCATGTTTTTTAGGGCGAGACGACCGAATATGAAGTCGATTTTGATCAAAGAGTGGAAAATCGGGGTTCTAGCGAAGTTTCTGCCTTAAAATTACGTCAAATTTTGGTCTAAAATCGTCGTTCTTCCGCACACAGTTTGGGTCCCCATTTGGGTCCTCGCTGTGCTCCAAAGCTTGGCAGTACGATACACCCAGGGGCGTTATGGGAGAAAAACGGGTGTAAAAATAGGGGTTTTCGAGGGTTTTTTTTTTAAGTTTTAGTGAACACGAGCTTGTGAGGTACCGTTTTCCATATTTTTTATGGCGAGAAGACCGAATATGAAGTTAATTTTGACCAAAGAGTGAAGAATTGAGGTTGTAAAGAAGATTAAGCTCCCGAAATTCATTTTTTATGAGTCAAAAACCTGGGAAATTGTCTGAAATCACTATAAATTTGTATAATAACACTAACAATAGTATTAGCAGGTGAATCACAAATGGCACATGACACTATCAATGTTCAAAGATCATCATCTGTAAGAAAGAAAAAAAGAACAGCCAACATTTCTGTAGGTAAGTCCGATAGAATAATAAACTTCTTCTTCACCTCGTCCAAAGTTCTCCTGTCACAACCAAAACTCAGAATCATCTCATGCGTACGCCGTCTGTAAGCTCACGGAAACTTGCGGTACATGTCCGTTAGGATCTCCATCCAGGTTGTGCTAATTGTTGATTTTATAACAAATCCCGCTCGACCGACTTTAATAAATCTTCTTCGTGCTGACTGCGCCTGTTTTGCAGTTGTGCTGAAATCGTTGACATTCATCTCACACCTGTGGACATTAATTTCTACCTGTCTTTATCGATTCAACTTATTCCATCATTTCTGCCCTCAAAATACTGGTCAAACGCATGTGACGAGTGTTATTATTAATCATCAGAGCAGAAAATGGAGAAAATCCAACACGGAAGCGAGCTGCATTGGGCGGTAGAGTTTGTGGTATTGCTTTAGTTAGCTGTACCTTCCTTTGATGGATGTGTGTGGAAGTTATAAAGAAGGCTGATACATATAAATGAAGCTGCTTCGCCGTTCGATTCATTCAGAAACTGTTTTCCTGTAGTTTTTGGTACGGTCCCATACCAAAATCATTGAAAAAGTGCGGTCCCTCTCGGCTGCGCATGCGCAAACGTAAAATACTTGAAAAGCTCAAAAGTACCCTAAATATCGTTGAAATGAGTTCACATTTGGAGGGTTGATTAGGTATAATACTTGGATAGTTCCACATGAATATCATTGGAATCGTACTGTAACTTTCATCTGCGCAGGCCCGAACATGAAATGTTGACCATTTCCTTGTAACGCTTCTAACTACACGAAAAACAGTCATACAGAGCTGAAATTTTGAGGATACACGCGGGTTGGATCGTAAATGGTCCCGTTTCAAAATCATGGAAATCGTTTCGTTTGCACGTACGCAAACGTGAAATACTTGAAAAACCCGTAACTACTTTAAATATCGTTGAAATGAGCTCAGATTTGGAGGGTCGATCAAGAATAGTTGTTTGATAGTTCCATGAGAATTTGAATCGTCTGCGCATTCGCGAACATGAAGTGTTGACCGTTTCCTTGTAACGCTTCTAACTACGCGAAAAATAGTCGTAGAAAGCTGAAATTTTGAGGGTACACGCGGGTTGGATCGCAGATGGTCCCGTATCAAAATGAACTTACCCAGCTAATCTATACGTTCATGTGATTCAAGTGGGGAAGTTATTACTGTCTAATCGAATTGGCAGACGTCTTTTGTTCCGTGTCTTTTGTCCTGTCCGTCCGTCTGTCTGTGGTCAATTCCTTGTAACGCCCATCACTACCCAAAATAATGGTCGAAATGGGTTGAAATTTGGAGGGTAGGTGCGGGTTGGGTCACAAATGGTTCCATACCAAAATCACTGAAAAAGTACTGTAACTGTTTTGCGCATGCGCAAACGTAAAATACTTGAAACGCCCATAATTACCCTAAATATCGTTGAAATGAGTAGGTACAGACTTGTAGGGTCGATCAGGAATAATTCTTTGATAGCATGGTATGCTCAGTTCAATCTTCTGGTTTGGTAACCAACCTGAATAGGAGTTCATGCAATGATCTCTGTTAGTGAAACTCGGGAATCTCTATGGGTTAGTTGATATTATTATTAGATACATCAGTAGTTCTGCTTCTTTTTGGCTGATAAATTTAGATCCGACGCATTTTCTTAATCTCTTCATCCATCACAAATGGGTTTTGAATGATCTGCGCTCGAATGCTGCAGTACCTACCTTCGTTCCGTATGAATCTTATCGTAGTCCATCATTGTAGCTTACAGGAGTCGGAGTTTTTCGTTAGATGTTTTTATCAGTTGCGCCTATCTATTCGCTAACCGGAGTCGACCATGATAATACCTTTCCACGCGCGATGAAACGAGAGAGTCTGTCGTTGACTAATTCATGGCATCCACAAGTTCCACTGCTAAGTTCATAAGCAGATCTCCAGGAGCTTTCTAGACTTTTCCGACGGTCGGGCGCACTCCGAGGCACCGGCTGGAACGCAACTTGAATGAGCGATTCTTTTCCACGAAGTGCAGAATACAGAATCGCCCTTTAGAATTCAAGATGAACTGTATGTAAGTATTGTGAATTTCGCTATTCACGACTATGGGATGAGACTGTTCAACAATTTGTCAGTCAAGCTTACCCCTGTTTGCTCTTAATCAGAATAAAAATGTGTGTTATGAAATCCAAATCATAATTATGAACCTGAAATACTCGATTCTTCAGACTGAAATATTCGATCTGTATTATAAGTCCACAGTTTTAACCCTTTAATGCTTTGTGACCACCACAGATGGCCACCCCTTTTGGTTTATTATTCTGTGAATAATACACCTATTCGCTCAGCAAAAAATTTTTGTAACACCCCCTCAAAATTTTTTCTTTTCCGTTTCAAGGTGCGTGGATTCCAAGAATGCAATGTCCGTCCGCCGTACGCCGTATCACGTGTACCGGCTTCATATTCGGTCTAAAAAATTCGTTCTTTCGCACACATGCTCCATTTGGGCCCTAGTTGTGTCCCGAAACTTTTCAGCCCGATCGGAATATACCCAGGGGTGTTATGAGTGAAAATGTGTGTAAAAATAGGTACTTTTTGCGTTTTAGTAACATGTTTGTAACATGAGCTTTTGAGGTATCGTTCTCCATGTTTTTGGGGACGACAAGACCGAATATGAAGTCGATTTTGACCAAGGAGTGGAAAATTGAGGTTGTACCAGATGTTCAGCTCACAAAATTGATTTTTTTATGAGTCAAAAACCTGGAAAATCGTCTGAAATCGCCATCAATTTGTATAATAGCACTAGAAAAAGTTTCAACACGTGGATCAAGACGATTAAATGGCACAACCAATAATCAATGGTAATTTGAAAAAAAAAAAGAAGCGTATACCTAATTCAAGTTTTGATGGCAAAAATTGGTGGAAACCACCAGAAATAGCTATTTCAATTATTTTACATGAAAGAAACAATAAATAAACAGCCAGAATTTCTGTAAGTATGTCCAGTACAATAATAAACCCATGTGACAAGGACTTTGCAGCGTTTTCTTTTCCGTTTCAAGGTGCGTAGATTCCAAAAACGCTGCAAAGTCCTTGTCACATGGGTTTATTATTCTACTGGAGTTCTAGAGATTTTTGTTGGCTGTTAAATGTATTGTTTCATTCATGTGGAATGATTGAAATAGCTATTTCTGATGATTTCCACCAATTTTGGCCCCCAAAACATGAAATAGGTACGCTTTTTTTTTAAGATCATCTTTGATCATTTGTAGTGGCATTTAATGGTCTTGATTCACCTGTTTACACTTTTTCCAATGTTATTGTACACATTGATGGTGATTTCAGACAGTTTTCCAGGTTTTTGACTCATAAAAAACCAATTTTGGGAGCTGAACGTTTGGTAAAACCTCAATTTCCGCGTCTTTGGTCAAAATCGACTTCATATTCGGTCTTCTCGTCCTCAAAAACATGGAGAAAGATACCTCAAAAGCTCATGTTACTAACATGTTGTTAAAACGCAAAAAGTACCTATTTTTATACACATTTTCACTCATAACACCCCTGGGTATTCCGATCGGGCTGAAAAGTTTCGGGACACAACTAGGGCCCAAATGGAGCATGTGTGCGAAAGAACGACTTTTTTAGACCGAAAATGAAGCCTGTACACGTGATACGGCGTACGGCGGACGGCGGACGGACATTGCATTTTTGAAATCTACGCACCTTGAAACGGAAAAGAAAAAATTTTGAGGGGGTGTTATAAAAAATTTTTGCTGAGCGAATACATACATAGGTGTATTATTCACAGAATAATAAACCAAAATGTAATGTCCGTCCGCCGTACGCCGTCCGCCGTATCACGTGTACATACCGGCTTCATTTGTGTTCTAAAAAAATCGTTCTTTTGCACATGCTCCATTTGGGCCCTAGTTGTGTCCGGAAACTTTTCAGCCCGATCGGAATATTCCCAGGGGTGTTATGAGTGAAAATGTGTGTAAAAATAGGTACTTTTTGTGTTTTAGTAACATGTTAGTAACATGAGGTTTTGAGGTATCGTTTTCCATGTTTTTGGGGACGACAAGACCGAATATGAAATCGATTTTGACCAAAGAGTGGAAAATAGAGTTCTACCAAATGTTCAGCTCCCAAAATTGATTTTTTATGAGTCAAAAACCTGGGAAATCGTCTGAAAACACCATCAGTTTGTATAATAACACTGGAATAAGTGTCAACACGTGGATCAAGACGATTAAGTGGCACTACCAATGATCAAAGATAAATTGAAAAAAAAAGACCGTACCTAATTCGTGTTTTAGGGGCCAAAAATGGTGGAAACTATCAGAAATAGCTATTTCAATTATTTCACATGAAATAAACAATAAAAGAAACATTTCTGTAGGTATGTCCAGTAGAATAATAAACCCATGTGACAAGGACTTTGCAGCATTTCTACTCTGAAAAACCCTACGTACTTTTGATGAAATTTCAGGGATTTATGGTTGCCATTCTTTTCAGGGTTCAAAAAGGAACCGCAATTCACAATAAAATCCGGACATCAAATGTAAAACAATAGCAGAATCCAGCAAAGTTATGTGGCCACCACCGGTGGCCACGAAGCCTTATTGACGACTAACCATTCTTGTTTGGCCACCTACCTATTTTGCAGTGTTTTCCTATTTTAGGAGGACATAATGATGATAGCTAGTTTTCAAATACGTTTTTCCACGATGTTCTTCATGGTAACGTGGGAAATAACTTGAGAACTAGGATTTCAATGAATTCCTCATTAGGCGATTGCAATTTATTTTATTGCAACCATCTCAACCAAACCCAACTCCAAAGAAATGTTGAAAATTAAACATAAGATACATAAGAAACATTGAGTAAAATTAAACATAAAATGTAAAACATAATATACATACATGATTAAACATAAAATGCCACCACAAGGTAAATTTATATTGTCTACAGGGGGCCTTCGGCATCATTAGACATTTTGATCTTAACTAGTGCTCTGGTTCAAAACAATCTCTCAAACTTGGCCTTATTGACCAAGTCGGCGTCTAATTATGTGCTAAGGTTACATTTTGCTGAACATGCTGTGAGCTGTTTGTCGTGGATCCTCCCAGACCCACAACTTTGTATTAGCAAATATTAGATCTCGCAAATAAACACGCAGCAGTGGGGACGAAAGACGCAGGGGTTGGAAGCCCAGCCTGATTCCCCACCATCCCCTACAAACTAGGGGATGGAGGGAGACAGCCACGGGTCTACCAATACCCGGCGCCTGCCTCTTTTTCCTCATTCTACGCTTCCTCTAGCCGCTGGCTACTCTCTCTCTTCCTAACCTTGCCTCTCTCTCCAATCATCAAAAGATGCTGTGTATGGTGGTGGTCCGCCCATAACCAACAGCCAAACCTCCTAAAAGATCCCAGGAAAGGGTGGTGATTCGCTCATAACCCGCCTGGGCATATCCAAAAAACCACAGTCATGCAGCATGGCTATAAGAGCGAATTTTCGAAGTTTTCGGCATCTTCCTCCTCCGCCTAAAATTTTCTGAAAATTAATTTTCGGCCAATGTTTTCCCAACTTGATACCATACAAAATTAAAACAGGAGTAGTTTTACGCAAAGTAAAATTTGGGGTGGAAGGAGGGGGAGGGGGAAATCAAAAATGTTTTGAATAGGACCAGAAGAGTAGGTATTGGATACGTAACAAATTTTTTGTTCCATTTTTTGCCGAGTAACACCTCGGTTTGTAGATTTTCCAACGCTGAACACGATGGTGAAGTCAGAATTGCGATATCCCATTCCGTTATCAGATTAGAGCAGACGAACCAGGAAGAACATCTCAAGAAATAACCACGTTCCTTCATCTTCAAAGTGCTCCAGTTTGAGAATGGAATGAGATATCGCAATTCTGATTTCACCATCGTGTTCAGCGTACAAAAACCTTTAAAATGAGGTGTCACTTGTCAGACTTTTTCATTTTGGGAATTTATGGGTAATTTCCCCCCCTAAAACTCCCCAAAACTCCCCCTTAGAGTGACCCGATTCTGCCCATCTTCGAACTTAGCCTGTCGATTGCCATGACAGATTTTTCGTGCAAATTTGAACTTTTTATCTCAATTCTTTCGAGAGTTATCGTCTGGAATGACACATACATATATAAATATATAAATATATATATAAATATATAAATATATATATATATATATATATATACATATAATTTTTGGTGTCTTTCGGCAGTGAATTCAGGATGGTCTGAAACGGATTTTGGTATAAAAATCTTTCGGCAATTCGAGTTTTAAAAATTTTGGACCGAGAACAATAGCTTCCTTTTCTTCGAAAATTCGCTAAAAGACCCTAGATGAAGGTGGTGGTCCGCCCATAACCTCCTAGGCAACATCCATCAAAAGATTCCGTGCATGGTGGTGGTTCGCCCATAACCAACGGACACCTTCCTAAAAGATCCCAGGAAAGGGTGGTGATCCGCTCATAACCCGCCTGGGCATATCCTCACACCACCGTGATGAAATACGCCCAAATTTCAAATTCATCACACAGTTGTTTGGCTCATAATGCCTCGTTCTGCCACGTAATGAATGTAGGTATTTCAATGATTTGATGCTTAATGCCTCGAATTAGTGTTACAGATTGATGTATCGTTGTACAAAAATCATCATAAAAATTATTTTTGTTGACTTTATAAGTACATGCTATTCCTCCCTACTACCAGCTATACTTCGGCTCTCATACCTATTGACTGAACGATATTTGACAAACGATCGTGATTATTTCCAGTTCGGTTTCCGTGAGGGTATGAGTACTGATCATGCGCTATACAGACTGAATAATGTCATCACGCAGAAATTGGATGAGGGCAACTTTGTTTATGGTGTTTTCTTGGACATTAGGAAGGCGTTTGATTCGGTTAACCATGCCATCTTGTTGAAGAAGTTATTCATGTATGGGATAAGGGGGCTTCCATTGAAGCTAATTGAATCCTATTTGTCATGTCGCCCCCAAGTAACGAGAATTAATCAGGTGCTAAGCGATGAGGTACGTCTAACTTGTGGGGTGCCACAGGGAACGGTATTAGGTCCTATCTTGTTTCTACTATACATTAATGAGTTATTAAATCTTGAAGTGGGTGGTGCTATGTTCGGCTTTGCGGATGATACGGCTATGGTTTTCTATGGAAAGGACCACTCCAGATTGCTTCACTCTATTAACTATAATTTGTTCCTTGTGAAGCATTGGATGGATATTAATTGTCTATGTTTGAATGTTGACAAGACGTCAGTTATTAGGTTTTCATTTTCTAAACGTGAGTATTATAATGTGTCAGGAGTGTCATTTCACCGATACGTATGTTTTCAGAATAAATTAGCTTGTAAATGTGTTCCTTTGTTGTTGTCGGACAAATGTAGGTATCTAGGCGTTATATTTGACTGTCATTTGAAATTTAATTATCATATAAAGTTGTTAGTTAATAAATTGAGAAAGTTATTTTTTTTGTTTAGTGAAGCTCGAAATTTTTTGTCTTTCGAGCACCTGAGAACCATCTACTTTGGTTTGGTTTATTCATTATTAAAATATGGTATTTTAGTGTGGGGAAGTGCCTGTAAATCTTTAATAGGTCTTTTGCAAGTTGCACATAATACTATCCTTAAGATTATACTCAGGAAGAATGCTAGATATTCAACTGTTTTGCTCCACAATGAATTTGAGGTGCTGAATGTTAGACAAGTATTTTTGTTACAAGCGTGTCTATTTGTCTATAAGACGGGTATCCATCCTGAACATAGAAGCCGTATCTCTAACTCACGTACTGCAATGTCTTCGAATATTCAGCTCCCGAAACTTAATACTGAGCGTGCAAAGAATAATTCTTATCATAAGGTATTGCGCTTCCTCTATGCCTGTAAAATTAACCCTGATGATTTTGGTGATTTGGGGAGCTTTAAGAAGAAGATCTTGATTAAAATTAAGGAATTTATGGAATAAATTTATGTAATTATTTTAACGTTTTGTTCATTTGAGAGTTGCTCGATAGGTGTTTAATGATGTTTAGTGGTTTTTGTTCGTTTTTCTCTGAGATTAGCTCCACCAGCCGCCACAAGTTTGTAAGAACTTAGTAGGTTGGTGGACAGAAGAAAGATTTCTTGTGAGACTATTGTCTATTCTGTGATTTGTTTTTCTTTCTGTCAATAAATTGATATTCTATTCTATTCTATTCTATTCTATTGAAAGCCGTGACGGCTGACTAGTGGTTATTGCTGCAATGTCAGGAACGGCTTCGTTGAACTGATCCATCTGCAACATAACTGATAATACGAAGATAACATACAGCTCGTAACGAACGGCCAAAACCTTTACAATAAGATGGATAATTTACCCACCTCGGATAATTTACGAAGGGAACCCCCATCCAAAACACCAACCCTCCCTTCCCCACACCGTATCTTCATGATGCGTAAATAGTTTACTGGAGCGGAAGGCAGACGGATTGTTGTAGGGTCGAGCAGAGCTCTAAAGCCTCTAAAGCACTGTGGAGCGAAGGGGGCTGTGAATGAAAATGTGAAAAGCCTTTGTAACGAATATTGTGCCTTTTGGGTGGAAGTACAGGCAGGGGATCCAATCAAGGGGTGATTCTTGGCTCGTAGCGAAAAGCGGGGAATATTAAAGTTATTAAAAAATCCCGGCGAAGGGAAGGAGGAGGACTTCATGAAATAATGTTCTTTAAGTAATGATATTGGATTCAGGGACCTGAAGATGCCAGTAAACCAATCGAAATATATTTTATATTCAAGGAAGCTTAGGGAATATTATTTTCGTGACCCCCTTCCACTACGATCATTGCTCGGAGGGGTTAGTGGAGGGAGTATCATTTTATTAATCTGTAAACTGCAAATGATTCCAGCACATTTCGTGCGACCTCTTCCTAATTAAACTGGTACTGTTGTCGTATGCGGTCTACCTCGAATCTGTGGTCTACCCCGGACAACGAGTGTTGTCGTATGCGGTCTACCGGTGGTATGATGGTCAAAACCTTTATGAGATACGAATTAATAATTTAAAAAAATTCAGAGCTTACCTTTGAACACTCAGCACAAACGTCCCTGCACAAATTGAACCAGTCAACGACCGTATGGGCACTTCTTCCCGTCCACTTGGCTATGTCATTCACTCCGCTTAAGTTGGACCAATACCACACTAATTCGACGATATCGCATAGGGACATCCCACTGTTACATCGCCCATCCACGTCATGATATGTAAAAAATTTATTCGATTTTCGAATGGAGTGATGTGTTTGGCAGCCCTTTCTGGTGCATCGCAATGATTTTTACATGATTTGTTACACTCATTGTTGCAAAAGATAACACACACAAAAATACTTATGAATCACAGATTTCATCACCGACGAGACGAATATCACGAACTTAGAAGAAATATCACGAACTTGATTGAAACGTTCGATTCGAAGACGTACCGAAGGTCAATAAACTTATAAATAAACGTATATAAAATATGATAAACACAACAAATTCCAACTCTCATGGCCAACTCTCAAGACTTCCCCTCCTACTGTCTCTCAACTGGTCAAGAAACCAACCTCCCGCCTGATCCTTCGTGTAGGTACATCAGAAGCCTACGGTAGATCGCACATTTAAGGTAGACCGCATACGACAACAGTGGAAGGCCGGTAGACCGCATACGACAATGGTACCATTAAACTATTGAATTTGGCAATTTCTTCTTCAGAAAAGCTCAAATTTGACCTTCCATTTCTTGTGAAAATTTATTTTATTATTGAAAAATCAGTACGTATAGTACCTAATAAAAATAAATCTAGCACCTGCCCTAACAACTTCTCCTAAATCTCAGCTTTCCAATGGTGTGCTGTCTATTAGTTTTACTCGGATTTCTGAAGTAGAAAATGCATTGAAGTAGAAATAGCATGTACGGTTGGTGTGTGTGTGTGTGGGGGGGGGGGGGGGGGTTTGACTTCAACGTCAATGCTGATGTTTGTATCTGACCTGAAATTTAACGTGGGTTTCAAAATTGGGATCGAAGCACCTGGGTAATTATTGTTGACTCCATTTCCTCCATAATTATTGTATAAATTGAAGCACAAGTGATAAATACTAGTTTCTAAACTCTGAAGCCTTCCGGAATATTGTCGATAATAAATTGTATTTTGTAATGATATATAAATAAATAAATTAAATAAATAAATAAATGAAAAAACCTCTCAGCATTTGTGCTGAGGCTTCCCATGATTGTATTGTTATGGAAAAGTCAGTTCGCAGTTCTTCGAGGTGTTGCAATAATTGCCCTACTTATCTTTCTCGCAAACAAAGGCTGGCTCTACTTAACCAACGGGCCAGACCGGATTAGTTCACTATAAACTGCAGCCGATTTATAACACACGCATAGCATTCCCTAAGTGCGACAATTTCATCCTTTTGGTTTACTATTTTCAGTAATGAAACTTTGGAATCGAGCATGAAAAAAAAATTGTACCCCCTCAAAATTTGGCGGTTTCCATTTCAAGGTACGTAGAATCCGAAAAAGCAACAGAAAAATTTCTCTCCGTCCGCCGTACTGCGCACTTTTCTTAGGTGCCATGAACAAAAATTAATGGAGTTTGGTTTGTAGGCCCTGTTTGGGTACAGTGTCGGTTACTGCCAGTCATCTAGGCCAGTCTAAGGAGTGAAAATAGGGGGGGAAATCGTAGCTAGGAAGGTATGGATTTTTTACGTTTTTAAATTGATCTCGAGCTAAAGAATTTTTTGAGACCATTCGGACCGAAAAGCTTTGTTTGCACCGAAAACCTTCGTCAACATGATCGTGAATGAAACTGCATAAATCCGGCCCGGATATCATTGCTAGGGAGCACCTTATTATAATCACGGATGGCTGTATGAAGTCGAGTTGGTTGTTCCGTGGTAATTATTATTTCATTTGAAGAACAACGGCTCTTTTGGATTTTGTTGATAGGTAGTTCTGTCCCTTGAACAAACTTCATGAATAACAACAAATTAATTAATGATTGAATTATTGAATCCTGCGCATATTTATGAACATGTGGTTCCCGGGCCGGCTCGAGTACTCGATTTAGGGCTTTCCTGGGGGAAGCTCGAGGGTATTGACCCCCAAAAACAGTGATCTACGCAGAAGGGGCATCTGTACAGGTACATAATGAGTCGTTGTGTAATAATTTGCAGCGTAGCCCCCACCTCACCGAAAGATGCGAACTGGAATGAAAATTGATTTCACTCTTTGGGTATGGGATAGGTACCCTACCTGTTGTATATTATTAGTCCAGCATATCCAATTACATGTAGAGGGCTCGAGTGGAAAGTTCGACCTGCTCTTTCTAAGGAATAATTTGTCGACTTAATTGTTTACAACTATAGTATTTAATTGCTTGAGCCTTTATCATGGGTGTTGATCATATCTACATAGATAAGCTGTAGGTATCGTGTATATTAGTGATTAGTGATGAAACCTTGTTTTGAATCATCGAACAGCGAGTTTGTAGAGCGTCTTAAATTACCTGGTTCATAAACTCGCTCACGTTTCGAAGATACTCAGCTGGGCTTCTGATGACCTCATTGTCATATACCAAGAAATTGTACCTGCCT
Source organism: Leptopterna dolabrata (assembly GCA_954871275.1). NCBI lineage: Eukaryota > Metazoa > Arthropoda > Insecta > Hemiptera > Miridae > Leptopterna > Leptopterna dolabrata. Next base: position 47,309,334 of record OX940981.1, read on the forward strand.
AGTTTAGTCTGTGGGTGAGCGAATTCGCTGCTCTTCGTGAGCCCAGATATAATCTTTATTCTGTATGTATTTTACCTGGATTCAAGGCAGAAGGTTAACAGAAAATGTCAGTGAATTGTAAAACTGGGGTAATTTAACCAACAACAACAACAACATTAAACCTGCAATCTCCCACCCTGTTTTCTCGTAGCCAATATAAGAAATTTATATTTAGCTGGCCAATTGAAGTAAGTTCTTCAAATGTCGAAAAATTGTTCGTCAGCATTTATAAACATTGAAATTCATTTTATTTTTAATTACTTTTATCATTTCATATTGGCTGTATAAAAGGACCCTTTTTAATTTCATCAATTTTCTGAAATTAATTTTATTTTTCATAGTATCAGATAGTACCGCGTTATTCGAACGATCGTTATTTGACTCCCCCACGCAACACGGAACGTTGTTCCACAGCGTGGGGTAATTTCCAGTAATTGAATAGCGGATTAATTTATTTATTTAATTTCTGATGATGTATTTTTTTTATATTTTGTACTATGTATATATTGTAAATTTGTGGAAATAAATAATGGATTTTCTATAACATTGCTTGGCCATCAAAACAAAGTTTTCTTGTGCCCTTCATCACAATCGATTCTAACGCTTTGGATGTAATCGTATCTATTGGTGTACGGCGGTGTAGGTACGTAGGTCTGACGACTGACGACTTGTTGGTATAAATGAATTAGTCCATCGATATTGTATAAGGATGGATGTCTCTCTTATCTACGTGCTGACGAGTTTCATGTTTATTTGTTTATTTAGTAAAGTACGGGCTAGCCCAATTACAAGCAAGTTGTATATATAAGAGAATAATCGTGGTATAATAATACTAATGAATGATGATGATGAGTAGTAGCAATTAGTACACACTTAATTGAATGAGATGGGAGATTAGTTGATTAATGATTTTAGTGTAAACAAAGAATGGGAGAAAAAAATCATGGTCGGGGTATGTACAAAGTAGGAGGTTTACTTAACGGGGAAGTCTAGCTAATGGACATAATATAACTTAAATCACTTGCGGCGGAGTAGTGGAAATCCATAGCAAAAAACTACAGGATAAAAATAGAAATAGTCTATTTCCACGTCAAACTAACAAACTGTAGACCGGTTTCGGTTGTTACACCATCATCAGTCAGTACAAGATAGAATGAAACTGCTGGAACTTGAGCTCCTATTTATACAACTCGAGTGAATGGTAGTGCAATCTCATTGGCTGTTGAAGCCAAGGAAGTGAAAGGGAAGTGGAGCCTGATTGGCTGGAATACAACACTAGTGAAGGGTACATACATTCTGATTGGAAAGGAGGTAGGACAAAAGGAAAAGGAAACAAACGCCATGAGGTGATACTAACCAAGCTTGCAGAAATAAATCGATCAAAGGTGAATGATTTTGGAAATTTATTTCATTTACAGAAGAGCCTAACTTATGAATTTTCAACCATTCACTCGAGTTGTATAAATAGGAGCTCAAGTTTCAGTAGTTTCATTCTATCGTGTACTGATGATGGTGTAACAACCGAAACCGGTCTACAGTCTGTTAGTTTGGCGTGGAAATAGACTATTTCTATTTTTATCCTGTAGTTTTTTTTAGGTAATGGACGGTTCATTAGGTAGTTTGTCGCACAAAAGGGGACTTTAAACAACAATGATGACCGGGCACAAGGTTGAAGCACCAGGAAACAGATGTCCTACAGCAGAGCAGGGCAATTTAGCAGGCCATTGATCAGCTTGTGGAGCAGCACTAGGTCAGCAGTGCAACGTCGTGTACTCAATGGCGGCAGGTTACAGGTGACGAGCAATGACTTGTAATTCACATCGCGTTGTGGTATTCCCTGCTTGAAGGCTGCGTACCGCAGAAACCTGTTCTGCACACTCTCGAGGCTGTAAATATGGGTTGCGTAGAAGGGAGACCAGACTGTGCAGGCATATTCAAGCCTCGGAAGTAGCAGTGCTCTGTAAAGCAGTGCTATAGCACGAATATCTGTGAAATATCTTGTGTGCCTGTCGTGGTATCCTTCCAGAACCACAACTTTACTATGTGAAATTAAGATCTCGCCAAATAAACTTAGAAGTGGGGACGGAAGACGCAGGAGAGCCGAGGGACAGCCTGGGGATCCCCACCATCCTCCACTAGCTAGAGGATGGAGGGAGACGGCTCCCAAGCCTATAAAAACTCGCCTCCTTTGCCTTTCTAGCCATTCTACGCTCTCCTTAAGTTGCTGACTTATCTCTCTCTCCTCACTCCTCATCTCTCTCTTTAACCTAAAAGATCTTGGGCATGGTGGTGGTCCGCCCATAACCAAACCAGGCAGCGAACCCGAAAAGACTCCGGGCATGGTGGTGATTCGCTCATAACCATACCGGACAAGACGCTCCAAAAAGATCCCGGGCATGGTGGTGGTCCGCCCATAACCAAACCGGGCACATCCTCCCTACACCTCTCGTGGTGGATGTGCGCTCATATTCATCCATCACAGTGCCGTTTCAGGAACCCTAGAGCTCTCAAGGCTCCGTTAGAAATATGGTTGATGGATGTTGGATCGTTCTTGCAGAGCCACACGCACAGAAATGTAATAGCATCATTGCAGTCAAACTCCGTTGCCTGGAAGTTGAATCGACGTAACACCAGCAGAAAAACGGGGTCTCGGTTGAAGAGCATCTGACAGAGACTTTCACTCGGATATCATTACCAAGTAGCTCGTAGCCCATTCGTATCGAGGTATTCTGTTAATAGAAACCGCGAGCCGAAAACTTCTCTTCGGGGCATCAATTCTCATTAGGCTATTTCTCTCTCAGCACCTCGCTACCTCTTAGTTAGCTATATTTTGAGGAAACCGGATTTAGTTAATTTGAAACACTCCAATTAGTTCCTCAGGGGTTGTGATGCAGTAGTATGCGAAAAAATGGTTGTGATGCAATAGTATACGAAAAAATTCCCTTCAAGGGGGGATTCTCTGTAATCATACTAGCGGTTTCTGCACCCTCTCAGATAAGGAGTAGGTATTAAAATCTCGTTGAGGGAACACTTTCTTATTTGATCCTCCAAACCGAAGAGTCGGCAGCCTCACTATTTGCCCTTCAGCCATTTCCCTCGATTGGCTATAATATCAGTTTATAATGAAACTAGCAGGGAAACCCGTTGTACTGAATTCAGCGGGCTCTAGAGCGGTAGGTACATAGGTAGACAAATATATGAGTAGATGACGCTTAATTTATAAATCTCGAAAGTGTTGGTCGCTCATGGACCACTCTTACAACCAACGAGAAATTGAACTTAACTAAATAATAATAACGTCATCAGATTTAGACTGACTTTAAAAAACGCTGCAAATTATTACACAACGGTTTTATTATTTACCTGTATAGATGCCCCTTCTGCGCAGATCACTGTTTTCTGTGGTCAATACCTACCCTCGTGCTCCCCCCAGGAAAGCCCTAAATCGAGTACTAGAGCCGGCCCGGGAATTACAGTTTCATAAAAATACGCGGGATTCAATAATTCAGTCAATAATTAATTATTTGTAGTTATTAATGAAGCATAAGGTAAATAATAAACCTTTTGTAATAAACCGTTGTGTAATAATTTACCTGTATATGTGCCCCTTCTACGTAGATCACTGTTTTCTGTGGTCAGTACCTCTCCTCGACCACCTTATATTATTCTGGCTTGGGGTCGAAAGTGATCCGCGACATGGGTTCGACCGTAGCGACCAAAAGCACGAACTCGGACGCTGTCTTTAGGGACGGCCAGGAATACGATCAACGAGAAGGTCCGGAGGATCGGGCGATAGCCTGTTACCTGGCCTGGACCTCGCTGATCACATTGAGACCACCCTCATGAAAATCCGTTCAGCCGTTTGGCCCTGATGCCGTCACATTGCACCCTGATGCCGCACACAGACACACAAACTCGCAAATTATATCATACGATATTTCAAATCTATACAAACAAATCTTAGTAAAATACCTGTAAGTATACCTGTATGAAAGAAACTTTGTAGGAGACACATGGAGCAGGATATTCCGACCTGCAATCGGCGATCGTTGGCATTACAAACATTCGACCTTGAGTGGAAGGGGCATACACAATAATAACACAAGGCATAGATGTGAATATCGAGCAAGCATAGCTGCGGGAGGGGTGGGAGGGGGGTGCTGAAACAGCAGCTGAATATACGTTGGTGCCGGAAATATCGAAATTTGGTCCAACTGAATGTCGTTGTTTACAGCAGTTGAGTGAGGGTGGAAAGGTAATGGGAGGCGATCTACACAATCATACAGTGTCATCACTAGAGTTCGGATCGATGTGCAAAAAAAAATAGCTGAAATATGCAACAAAAGTTAGCAAAATATGAAAAAACATGCAAAAAATTCAAAATAATATGCAAGTTGAAATTTTGGTCCAATTATTTCAATTTTCAAGTTTTTACTGAGAAGTCTAATACGGGAATGAGCAATGTAACCCTAAACTCTTAATCATTCGCCTATATTTTATAAAATGACACAAATAAAACTGTACAATATTAAATAAAATTTACAATGATTAAAATTTCAATGTGTAGGTGTAGGTACAGATTAATTTCCCTGGACTATCAACACTTTTTCGAGGTTTTCGACTGTGAAATTCCTCCGTCGGTCTGACAGAGTCATTTTCAGCGCGGAAAAGGATCTTTCAACGTCGCAGCTGACAACAGGAAGGAATTTTAACTTGGCAATTTCTCCAGGAGTGAGATATCCCCGAGAGATCGAAAGGGCAGTCATACAAAGGCACGTATAAGACCTTTCACATGACCAGAGATCGGAAATTTCAGTGTAGGTACGCGGGTATTTATTAGAAATATGCCATTTATATGCAAAACTCTGCAACATATGCAGATGCATATAATATGCAAAAAACAGCAAAATATGCATGAATATGCTATTTACAATTCAATTTTAAATGTCCAAAACATCTCCAAATACCTTAATTCGGATAAGTATGGCACTTTCTATTGAAAAAACCTGATATGCAGAATATGCAAAATCCGAACTCTAGTCATCACATTTATTCCAGAAAGTTACTGTGGAAATTAGTGTCAATTATAATTCTGCTCTAGGTACATACTTCACAACAATAACATTTATCAGGAGCGGAGAAGCTGCTCAGAGTCCATGTTGATTTTATAAATCAAAATTGCCTGGGATTTTGCAGGATTGATGCTGATTCCGTTTTGTGCAGCCCGCTGACAAACTCTGCCAATCTCATAGTTCATTATTGTACCTACTCAGTGAGCTAAACTCAAACCAGAAAGTTAGTGATAAGACCACGAGGAGTCACCACTGGATCCGCCAAATTCCCCTCAAATAAATATTAGTAAACTATAATCTGTTAACACAAACCTACAATATTTTGTAAACATTTTACCCAAAGCCTTCACTTCATCAGTTAAACTCTTACTACGTCTACCATTATCTTGTATCATTCTTGTGTAGAGTTACTATGGACGGTTATTGGGTACGGCTATGAGTAGACACGGCAATCAACGTAATTACAAACAGTCTCCATGTGGGACCGTTTTCAAACGTTTGGCAGTTTTAGATTTGAATCGGCTTAGAACTGAACAATCGAGGAAATTCCATTATTTTCATTCATTTTACTATGAGAACTCGTGTCACGTGAATTCGACCTTCGGTAGAACCTGTTATGTGTATATCCGGTGCAATTTTTCCACATTGAGTATATGGAAAAGTAAATCTTCAAATCGTGTTGCGTTCAATTTGCGTTTTCGCGGTCCCATTCCATTCCAGATCGCCTGGGATCATCGGTCCTCAACCGATTTTCACCTCATGGAGGATTTTAACACGAGTGCGAGTACAGGGTATCGCCACTTGCTCACACTATTGGCCGCCTGTTAACAATGAGAATCAAACCGGTATGTGCTCGACAATATTTGTTGCAACTTGATGAGGAATGGATGTGTGCATTTTATTTGATTCTTCATCGTTGGTCTTAACGGAGAGCTTTCTAAAGCGCTGCAAATTATTACACAACGACTTATTATTTACCTGTTCAGATGCTCCTTATGCGTAGATCACTGTTTTCTGTGGTCAATACCCTCGAGCTCCCCCAGGAAAGCCCTAAATCGAGTACTGGAGCCGGCCCGGGAATCAAAATTCCATACAGATACGCGCGATTCAATAATTCAATCATTAACCATTCATCATTTTTTGTAGTTATTCATGAAGTATAAGGTAAATAATAGAGTTGAGTTATAATTTACCTGTATAGATGCTCCTTCTGCTTAGATAGTATAATAAACTGTTGTGTAATAATTTACCGTGTAGTAATTTACCCAATAATACTTCATCATTTAAGTATTCAAGTTACAAAAGTTCCTAACAATAAAATCCAAAAAGCCATCATTTTCAATTGAAATAATATCACAGAACAACCAACAGCCATCCGTAATTATAATCAGGTGTTCCCTACCAATGATTATCTCGGGCTAATTCCAAATTGTTGCCGCGTCCCTAGCGATGATATCTGGGCTGAATGTATACAATTTGATTCACCCTCCTGTTGACCAAGCCTGTCGGTGCCAACTTCTGGGTCTTACTGTGAAAGAACGGCTGGACGTACAATGCTCCGGGTGGTCTTAAAAAACTCCCAAGTTCGAGAACTATTTAAAACCGCAAAAAATTCGAAGTAACGGCGTCCTGGAGATTTCAATCCCTATTTTTCACCCCTTAGAGATGACTGACAGTAGCGCCGAGCTTCGAGGACAGACTAGACCCCAAATGGGACCTATAAACCGAATTTTGTCAATTTTGGTTCATGGTAACTAAGAAAAGTGCGAAGTACGGTGGACAGACAGAAATATTTTTATTGCATTTCGGATTCTACATACCTTGAAACGGAAATCATCAAATTTTGACGGGGGGGGGGGGGGGTTAATTTTTTAATTTTTTTTTTTTTTCATGCTCGATTCCAAAGCTTCATTATTAAAAATAATAAACCAAAAGGTGCTGTATGATGGGTCGGAATTGAACAGAATTGGGCGAAAAGGGGGAAAGAAAAAGCGTTCGACTTCATCTGGTATGTATTGCCCACTCGCTCCCGCACGTGGGAACCGAGAGAGAGGGAAACCCCGGATGACGTCACGTGTTTTGGGGAAGCCTTGGATTCTCGTGGTTGGGTGAAAAAAGAAAGAAAAAAGTATGACCTCCAAAATGAAAACTTCCACCACCATTTTGCGTTTCAGACACCAAGGAACATTTTTGGTTCCGTATTTGTGTGTCTGTCTGTCCGTCTGTGGTCAGTTCCTTGTAGCGCCCACAACTACCCTAAATAATGGTCGAAATGGGCTGAAACGTGGAGGGTAGGTGCGGGTTGAGTCACAGATGGTCCCGTACGAGAATCATCAAGAAAGTATTGTTGCTTTCGTCTGCGCATGCGCAAACGTGAAATATTTTACAACTGAAATGAGTTCAAACTTGGACGGTCGATCAGAAATAATACTTTGACAGTTGTGAATTTCATTGGAATCGTACTGTAACTGTCTTCTGCGCATGCGTGAACGTGAAATGTTGACCATTTCTTTCTGCGCGTGCATGAACATGAAATTGGAACTTACAGTTTCATTGGACAGTTGAGAATTTCATTGGAATCGTACTGTAACTGTCTTCTGCGCATGCGTGAGCGTGAAAATGGAACTGTCAATTTCATCGGACAGTTGTGAATTTCATTGGAATCGTACTGTAACTGTCTTCTGCGCATGCGTGACAAAATTACCATTTCCTTCTGCGCCTGCGTGAACATGAAATGTTGCTCTTTCCTTCTGCTCATGCGTGAACATGAAACTGGAACTGTCAGTTTCATTGGACAGTTGTGAATTTCATTGGAATCGTACTGTAACTTTCTTCTGCTCATGTGTGAACATGAAATGTTGACCATTTCCTTCTGCTCATGCGTGAACATGAAACTGGAACTGTCAGTTTCATTGGACAGTTGTGAATTTCATTGGAATCGTACTGTAACTGTCTTCTGCGCATGCGTGACAAAATTACCATTTCCTTCTGCGCCTGCGTGAACATGAAATGTTGCTCTTTCCTTCTGCTCATGCGTGAACATGAAACTGGAACTGTCAGTTTCATTGGACAGTTGTGAATTTCATTGGAATCGTACTGTAACTGTCTTCTGCGCATGCGTGAACATGAAATGTTGACCATTTCCTTCTGGAACATGAAATTGGAACTGTCCGTTTCATTGGACAGTTGTTAATTTCATTGGAATCGTACTGTAACTTTCATCTGCGCATGCGTGAACATGAAAAGTTGACCATTTCCTTGTAACGCTTGTAACTACGCGAAAAATGGTCTTAGAGAGCTCACATTTAGAGGGTACACGCGGGTTGGATTGCACATGGTCCCGCATCAAAATCATTAAAATCGTACGGTAACTTTCGTCTGCGCATGCGCAGGCGTGAAATACTTGAAACGCCCATAATTACCTTAAATATTGTTGCGATGAGTTCAAACTTGGAGGCTCGATCAGGAATGATACTTCGATAGTTTCCCATTAATTTCATTGGAATCGTACTGTAACTTTCGTCTGCGCGTGCGCGAACATGAAATTTTGAAAAAATGAAGTTTCTGATCATATTACGCATATTAGGTAATTTATTACTACTCTATTTATTGCTATACAATCATTTTGATTCATCATTTTTTTTACCAACTGATTCTGCACGTTCATGTTACAATAAGTGAACACCCCTATACTTTTTTTTAAAGCTTGATTCCGCCAAACTACCTGTATTTCGGAGCTGAAAATTGAGATATAGGGGTTTTCGAGGGTGCTGAATCCTATTCCGGGATTAAAAGCAGAAAATTCTGACCCACGTCGATGCGCCATTCGTAGAAACCTTCTTGCCTCTGTATCAGGTGTTATTACGTACAGCAAGTTTTAAACGAACAATCCATGATTATCGTATTATGTTAGGGACCCAGCTAATACTTATGTCGATTTAACATTCATCATCGATGATTCTGGTTGAGATCCACCCGCGTTCTTAGTCGATATGGACCTATTAATTGATGTTTGTGGGCTGGCAATCATTCCACCTGTTCGACTGTTGGGTGACTGACGATTTTTTCGCCTCTTTACCTGCGTATGACGGTGACTGTTTACGGTGTAAATTGTATTGTTTCAGAGTGTCTGGTCATGGAGTACAAACGGGGCCTGCCTCAAGTGACGGTGCCCCTTCCGACAGCGGACCAGGAGTGCGTCTTCACCCTCAGGCCGGTGTCGAACACTGTCGGTGACTTCCTTGAAATGATCAGGAAAGAGGACCAAGCCATAGGATCCGTCTCAGTCTCCACGAAAGGCACGTAACTAACAAGTCGAAATTAACAAATTCAGTATTGAATCGGATCGTCATATCCGTGATCCAGAAACCAAGAGTTTTTAGTGCCTATTTTGTGTACCTACTATGAAGACTTCTGCTGATCTTGAAAATTTGCCTGGCCAATCCTCCAGCATCTCAACCATGGAAGGTTGCAATATCACCGTTGAAATATGCCCCTACCTGTACGCCATTGACGAATCAACAATGAACAGTCCCGTAAATTCTGAACTGATCACCAATACAAATGAATATTTTAGTGATCCAGCAGCCTCGCGTCAAAAATTCTGTAACGCTACAGAATTTCTATTCAGATTTCTAGGATTGGGTAGGTAGTATTTAGGGCTCAGATCGTTATGCTCGATAAAATCTCCAGAGATGCTCGAAAAACATCTGTTTTACGCTCGAAAAACACCGTTAAAAACAATGGAAAGGAAAGTTAAACGAAAAAATCTACAACTTATCTTTATATACCTACGAGCTTTATTTTAAAATTGTATGTATATATTGTATGTATAATTGTATCTACAAGTTTCAGGTATATATATGTCAAGTTTCATTTATACACGCTACAGTTTAAAAGTCTATTTACAAAATGTTCAGTACTACTAGACGAGTCATTGACGTAGATTCGTGTTGGTCTGTACAACAAGAATTTTTTCTATATTTTCAGTTTTGAATGATTTTCTTAGATCGGTCAATAAAAAAAGCCAAGTTAAACAATACTGGTTCACAAAATAGGCACGCCACTAAAATAACTCACAACCCCCTTTCAAAGAGAAAGGATGATTGGGGCATACAACAGCTTACCTGACGAGTCGCTCTCTAATCCGGCAGATGATTAAAACCTGCATCCCTCGAAGGCCACTGTAATTGGGTGCGTGAATTCCCTCACTAAAGGTCAAAAACCTGAGGTTCTATTATTTGCACCAGATATACGCTTTTCAATGATTTCTGTTTTCGAACCTTATGGATAGTCAGGGCCCGAATTCGGGGGAAATTTGAAGAAAAACGAACTGCTTAGACGAAAACCACTAGAATATGAATTTATATGCGTTTATTCTGAAAACCGCGGTTGTATGCATTTATATGCTCGATAAATTTAAATTCTGTTGGTCCCAGAGTGGTGAAATTACCAACAAAAGGCTTCTTTCAATGTTTGCTATTCAGGAAAAAAATATGCAAATATGCTCGAATCAGCACCGAAATCGTAATACTGGGAGCTGCCTGTCTGCAAAAGTTATCGAAAGTTTGTGGGGCGCAGTTCTAAAATTATTGTCGTAACTTATAACACTGGTACTAAACTGGATTGGTCAAATGGCTGATAGTGGGAGTTGCCGATCAGCAATTTTATCGAAAGTACGTCTCCTTTTGTGGCCTGAAATGAACCAAAGACAGTTCGTATACTTTCGGCGCCCATAGTTCATCCGTTTCCTGTACCGTCTGTATTGTTGAACTTGACGAAAAGGTATACCTGGGGGGCCTGTTCACTAAGAAAAAGAGACATCTTTTCGGTCAGACTCTCACTTTTGGCTAAAGAGGTTTTATGGTGTCCATGACAGGGTTATTCAGTAATCCCTAAATGAGAGAGTTGGCACCTAATTAGGTGTATTTTCTCGAAAGAGAGTCTCTTTCTCATTTCTCGTTTGTTGACAGTGATATCTTGTATCATCCATCGTTGATCCGTTACCGCATCGGTCATTTTGATGTGCACGTGTTTTGGTTTATTATTTTCAATAATGAACCTTTGAAACCGAGCATGAAAAAAACAATTTTAACCCCCCTCAAAATTTGATGGTTTTCGTTTCAAGGTACGTAGGATCCGAAAATGCAATCAAAAAATGTCTGTCCGTCCGCCGTAAGCTTCTTGGTTACCATGAACCAAAATTAAAGAAATTCGGTTTATAGGTCCCATTTGGGGTCTAGTTGGTCCTCAAAGCTCGGCGTTAATATCAGTCATCCCTGAGGGGTGAAAAATAGGGGGTTGAAGTCTCCAGGACGCCGCTATCTCGAATTTTTGTACGTTTTTAAATACTTCTTGAACATGGGAGGTTTTTGAGACCAACCGGAGGATTGTACGTCCAGCCGTTCGTTCTCAGTAAGGCCCAGAAGTTTGCACCGACAGGCTTTTTCAACAGGAGGGTGAATGAAATTGTATGCATTCAGCCCAGATATCATCGCTAGGGACGCGGCAACAATTGGGAATTGGCCCGAGATAATCATTGCTAGGGAGCACCTGATTATATTCACGGAGTACCTATGAAGTCCAGTTAGTTGTTCTGTGATATTATTCCATTTGAAAAATGATGGCTCTTTTGGATTTTGTTGATACGTACTTTTGCAACTTGAATAAACGTTATTTTTCATGAATAACAACAATATTATGAAATGTAATTCCCGGGCTGGCTCAATACTCGATTTAGGGCATCTATACAGGTAAATTATTATACAACGGTTATTATTTGTAAATTATTACACAACGGTTTATTATTGTGTAAATTACTACGCAACGATAAATTATTCACAACGGTAAATTATTACACAACGGTTTATTATACTATCTACGCAAAAAGGGCATCTATACAGGTCAATTATTACACAACGGTTTATTATTTACCTTATGCTTCATGAATAACTACCAAAAAAGATGAATGATGAATGACTGAATTAATCCCGCGCATTTTTATGAAACTTTAAATCCCGGGCCGGCTCCAGTAATCGATTTAGGGCTTTACTGGGGGGGAGCTCGAGGGTATTCACCACATAAAACAGTGATCTACGCAGAAGGACCATCTATACAGGTAAATAATAAACCGTTGTGTAATAATTTGCAGCGTATTTCATCAGGTAAGACGATTGTTCATTAAAAATATATACATATTATCGATTCATGAGTAAAAACGTCCAAGTACGGGTTGAGATAGGCCACGGGAGCTATTCAGTCAGATAGGCGAACCCGGGAGACATTGGAAGAGACTGTCTTCCGAAGGAGATTTTCAAAATAGATAATATTTTTTCAATATCTCTTTTAGTGAATATGCCCCCAGATGTGCTCAATACTCACACAGTCACTTGCAACGCTTACTCTCGTTTCTCATTCCTGCCCCTACAATGGTTTGTCTTTTCATAAAAGGGCCGGATAGGGTTAAATTTTGGAAATTTCACTCGAATTTTTCTTGATTTTTGTAGGATGTCTGAACGGGATAATTCCATATTTGGATCAAGAAGATAGCAGTGTGGGAGAGGGTTCTGGTTATCACTTTGAGCGTCGTCAGTAGTTGTTCAAATCTGAACTTCGTATATTTCACACAGGGCTTAATAGGAAATCAGCGTTAGAACAATCAATTGCTCTCTTTGGTTTCACTGCAGGGATGAGATCACTGGCAGCTATTAATGATTAATTACTGGCTATGGAGGGAAAATTGGCCCAGGGGGCTTGTGTACTACTCGCGGGGCTATTAGGTACCAGCGATCAACCGGTCTGGAAATTGAGCTTCTGTCGAATCTCATCAATTCTCTCGTAAGCCTCTCGTTCAGGCTTTGTGGATATCCCCAATTATCCCAGTAGTTGTGCAAATACTTGTTGCTTCACAGGATCAGTAATAATTTCGTATCTGAATTGTATAATTTCCATTTCATCAATCATAGGTCGTAGCCCAATGAAGTCTTACTTTGCGGATTTATTTGCGAAATTCTCACTAACCTGTCTTCTTGAAACTTTCCTACCATCAAAACTTCTACCAAACCTCATCATAACTTTGAAATTGAGGGGATAAGACGGATTTTATTCACGCTCACAGTAAATTAGCTAAAGACGTGATAAATTATCTGTACAAATTAATGTCCCAGCTCGGTTCTTAACCTTTCCCGATCCGCTTTTCAGATCCTTAATGATCAACTTCGCGATCTCAACTTTGGTTTATTATTTTCAATAATTAACGTTTGGAATCAAGCATTTAAAAAAAATCCCGCCCTCAAAATTTGATGGTTTCCGTTTCAAGGTATGTAGAATCCGAAAATGGAATAAAAAACGCTGCAAAGTCCTTGTCACATGGGTTTATTATTCTATTGGAGTTCTAGAGATTTTTGTTGGCTGTTAAATGTATTGTTTCTTTCATGTGGAATGATTGAAATAGCTATTTCTGGTGGTTTCCACCAATTTTGGCCCCCAAAACATGAAATAGGTACGCTTTTTTTTTTTTTTTTTTTTAAATCATCTTTGATCATTGGTAGTGGCATTTAATGGTCTTGATTCACCTGTTTACACTTTTCCAATGTTATTGTACACATTGATGGTGATTTCAGACAGTTTTCCAGGTTTTTGACTCATAAAAAACCAATTTTGGGAGCTGAACCTTTGGTAAAACCTCAATTTCCGCGTCTTTGGTCAAAATCGACTTCATATTCGGTCATCTCGTCCTCAAAAACATGGAAAAAGATACCTCAAAAGCTCATGTTACTAACATGTTGTTAAAACGCAAAAAGTACCTATTTTTATACACATTTTCACTCATAACACCCCTGGGTATATTCCGATCGGGCTGAAAAGTTTCGGGACACAACTAGGGCCCGAATGGAGCATGTGTGCGAAAGAACGACTTTTTTAGACCGAAAATGAAGCCTGTACACGTGATACGGCGTACGGCGGACGGCGGACGGACATTGCATTTTTGGAATCTACGCACCTTGAAACGGAAAAGAAAAAATTTTGAGGGGGTGTTATACAAATTTTTTGCTGAGCGAATACATAGGTGTATTATTCACAGAATAATAAACCAAAAATCTCTGTCCTTTGCCGTAAGCCGTGCTTCGCACTTCCCTTAGTTACCATGTGAACAAAAAAATTTTTTTGCATGTCCCGTTTGGTGTCTAATTGGTCCGCCAAGCTTGGCGTTACTGTCAGTCATATCTAAGGAGTGAAGAATAGGAGTTGAAATATTCCGCCACAGCTCGAAAACTTTCAATAGAAGGTTATGATTTGCGTTTTGGTTTATTATTCCGTGAATAATACACCTATGTATTCGCTCAGCAAAAAATTTTTATAACACCCCCTCAAACTTTTTTCTTTTCCGTTTCAAGGTGCGTAGATTCCAAAAATGCAATGTCCGTCCGCCGTACGCCGTATCACGTGTACAGGCTTCATTTTCGGTCTAAAAAATTCGTTCTTTCGCACACATGCTCCATTTGGGCCCTAGTTGTGTCCCGAAACTTTTCAGCCCGATCGGAATATACCCAGGGGTGTTATGAGTGAAAATGTGTGTAAAAATAGGTACTTTTTGCGTTTTAGCAACATGTTAGTAAAATGAGCTTTTGAGGTATCGTTTTCCATGTTTATGGGGACGAGAAGACCGAATATGAAGTCGATTTTGACCAAAGACGCGGAAATTGGGGTTTTACCATTGGTTCAGCTCCCAAAATTGGTTTTTTAAAGTCAAAAACCTGGAAAACTGTCTGAAATCACCATCAATGTGTATACTAACATTAGAAAAAGTGTAAACAGCTGAATCAAGACCATTAAATCGCACTACCAATGATCAAAGATGATCTGGGGAAAAAAAACGCTGCAAAGTCCTTGTCACATGGGTTTATTATTCTATTGGATTCTAAAGAAACGTTGGCTGTTTATTTGTTGTTTCTTTCATATAAAATAATTGAAATAGCTATTTCTGGTGGTTTCCACCAATTTTGGCCCCTAAAACACAAATTAGGTACACTCCTTTTTTTTTCTTTTTTTTCAAATTATCTCTGATCATTGATAGTACCATTTAATCGTCTCGATCCACCTGTTGATACTTTTTCTAGTGTTATTCTACAAATTGATGGTGATTTCAGACGGTTTCCCAGGTTTTTGACATTATAAAAAATCAATTTTGGGATCTGAACATCTGATACAACCTGAATTTTCCACTCTTCGGTCAAAATCGACTTCATATTCGGTCTTCTCGTCCCCAAAAACATGGAAAACGATACCTCAAAAGCTCATTTTACTAACATGTTACTAAAACACAAAAACTACCTATTTTTATACACATTTTCACTCATAACTCCCCTGGGTATATTCCGATCGGGCTGAAAAGTTTCGGGACACAACTAGGGCACAAATGGAGCATGTGTGCGAATGAACGAATTTTTTAGACCGAAAATGAAGCCTGTACACGTGATACGGCGGACGGCGGACGGCGGACGGACATTGCATTTTTGGATTCTACGCACCTTGAAACGGAAAAGAAAAAATTTTGAGGGGGTGGTATAAAAATTTTTGCTGAGCGAATACATAGGTGTATTATTCACAGAATAATAAACCAAAAGTGTACCTATTTCATGTTTTGGGGGCCAAAATTGGTGGAAATCATCAGGAATAGCTATTTCAATCATTCCACATGAAAGAAACAATAAATTTAACTGCCAACAAGAATCTCTAGAACTCCAATAGAATAATAAACCCTTGTTACAAGGACTTTGCAGCGTTTTTTAATTGATATCGATCTTGGGAATTTTTTGAGCTCACCCAGAGCATTGTACGACCAGCCGTTCGTTTGAACCATGAAGCTTCGTCAACATGATCGTGAATGAAACGGCATGAATCTGACCCAGATATCATCACTAGGGAACAACTGCTACAGATTGCTAGGGAACATCTGATTATAATCATGGATGGCTGTGTATGGAATCGAGTTGGTTATTCCGAGATATTATTTCATTTGAATAATGATTGTTATTTTGAATTCATTTTATAGGTTTTTTTTCAATTTGAACAAACCTTATGCCTAATGAATAACAACAAAAATAATTATTAATGATAGAATTCTTGATTCCATCGCATATTATATGTGATTGCCGGCTCCAGTCCTCAATTTTTTGGTTTTGTTAATTTTTATTTTAGTATCTGTGGCTTTTGTTACTTTATTGGAGCGTAGGGTTTTAGGGTATATTCAACTGCGTAAGAGCCCAATAAGGTAGGTTTAATAGGGCTACTTCAACCTTTTTCGGATAGTATTAAACTGTTATTTAAGGAGCACAACTTCTTTAGGGCTCAACTGTTCTGTAGGGCTGTCTTCTGGGAAGCACGAGGGTAGGTATTGACCATAGAAAACCGTGATCTATGCAGGTGGGGCATCTATACAGGTAAATAATAAACCGTTGAGTAATAATTTGGAGCGTTTTTAGTTAGATAATTGAAAACCAAATACGTCAATATTATCTATTGAGCAGTGAGCTTAAATGACTTCATAATCAAGGTTGCAATTTCTTGGATTATGCTACTTTTGATGTTTCTACATAGTTAGTATATTTATTTACTTTTCTCCTCAGAGTGCGGGTACAACGAAGTAGCTACGTTATATTGTATCTGTTGAGCTTACATACTTAATATTAATATTCCTCAATGTTGTAGGGATCGGGGTTTTCACGTGTGTGAATCTTAAGCAATGTTAACGCGAGAAATACCTAGCATTCAGTGTTGGAGTCGTACGTACGTATGTACGTGTGATTGCAAAAAAAAAAAAATACTGCTTGCATTGTTGTAATAGTAGGTGTACCCAGGCCAGTAGACTTCTACTGTTTGTGTGGATATTTTTTCTTATTCAGTAATATGTATGACGACTGAATGATTTTCCTACCTCCTCCGTTGTACTTGACACTTCATGTGAGTCCGGATTCCGTGAAGTCCTTCGCCTATGAAGGAAAGCGATCTAATTATTCATGGAAAGAACAAAACATTACAGTTCCAATCTACCAAATGTGTGCCCTGCTCGCTATTAATTCTTTCTAATTGAGATTGCTCAGCCGTTCTAATGAATATCGCCAGTGAAAGTTGTAGGAGGAATAATTGGTTTGGTGAGTGGTACAGCAGTGAGCAACTCTTACTTTCATCCCTGATGTTTTATATGGACCAAATAGAGCGAATAGTTCCTAAAATATTGAAAAAGAATTCAATGTTTTTGCAACTAGATCCATTTCTTTTTCCTAATATTTCCATTAATATTTTTAATTTCAAGGGTAGGCGCAAGCACCTATTTGGAGCAAGTTGACAAAACCACTCGTACAGAACTAGATTAGCTACAAGGAACATGAAAATGATGCATTGAAATTGCATGATGCATTATATTTCTTATTCCGAAGTTTTATGCAATATGAAATTATCTAGGGCCGGTTTATCAATTCTCTAGTTGAAACTCTGATTAGCAAGTCACTGATTAATGTTAATCACAGATTTTAACTAATCAGAGCTGAGGATGCGTTTATCAACGACTGCATGGATTCTAAATAACAGCTAGTTAGCTGGTCAGAGTTTTAAC
Organism: Leptopterna dolabrata; assembly: GCA_954871275.1. NCBI lineage: Eukaryota > Metazoa > Arthropoda > Insecta > Hemiptera > Miridae > Leptopterna > Leptopterna dolabrata. The sequence goes on from OX940981.1 coordinate 47,327,058, forward strand.
GAGAGAAAACAACGTCACCACCGCAATAACATGAAAATCCCGTAAAAGTAAGGTGCAGCATTGCGAGTTGGACGGCGTTTCCATGGTAATGTTATCGTTATCGTCACATTCCTCGCCAAACGCGGCCAAATTATAATTTATTGTGCTCCTCTAGTCCTCTGTATATTTGTAATACATTTTCATTTGTACCAATGCACCAATGTATTTTCTTTTTGGTTCCGCGGCGGCTTCTGCTGTCCCTCACCGGCTTCGGCTTATTTTCTCTGGATTTCTGCGATCGTGTGGAAACAACATCATTCGCGCTCGGTTCTGTATTTTCGCGAGTTCCGTCGTATTTCTGTATTTTCGTAGTTATGTGGTTTCCCGAGAACAACATTAAAATGTCTCAGCATTCCAGTACGTATTTTTGATCTCTATTTTATGCAATATTTCCATCGAACGTGGACAAATTCAGCTACTAGTGATCAATATACCTGGTTGTACGTTGCAAAGGTTGTTGCCTACTTGATATCAGTGCACCTAATAAATGAAGTGTACCCATGAAATATTCTTCTTTGATAGGATTTCAGTACACGTTCAATATGCCTAATCATCAATGGGAAACCCATGCAGTATTCTTTTTATGTTTGGAGGAATCAAATGTGGGTCTTTTTGTTGTTCAAATTGCAATGGTGCACGAAAAAATATTCCTTCAAGTGTTAAGTGTTGATAGTTTCCCATAACGAACAAAATAAAAGTAATAAAGAACAAAAAGTGTAGTTTCTTTGGATAGCGGAAACTGGAGTGGAAATCCACGTCATCCTATGTCTCAAAATACGGTATTTTCCCTGCCAAACCAAGTATTTCGTACCCATTCAAGGTAGGTACAAGTTCACTTCTCCGTCGGAGAGATCCTAATCATCCATTTCTATGTCAGAATCCATGAAAAAACGAATGAAAACACTCGCTACTCACCAAGTTTTTGCACAAATAGGAACAGAAAAAACGAAAATGCAACATGGCTGCCCACTAATCAGACTTTGACTGGGCAGTTAAATTTTTAACTAGAGCTTCAATCTCCAGTTAAAGATAGTCACTGATTAGCGATGATCAGCTGCTAAAATGAATTGATAAACGGGTATGCGAGAGATAATCAGAGATTTGACTTAGGGCCGGTTTATCAATCACATTTGCAAGCCCGATTAGAATCTGATTATCTGATTATCTCTCGCATACCCGTTTATCAATTCACTTTAGCAGCTGATTATCGCTGATCAGTGACTACCTTTAACTGGAGATTGAAGCTCTAGTTAAAAATTTAACTGCCCAGTCAAAGTCTGATTAGCGGGCAGCCATGTTGCATTTTCGTCTGTTCTGTTCCTACTTGTGCCCAAACTTGGTGAGTAGCGAGTGTTTTCATTCGTTTTTTATGGATTCAGACATAGAAATGGATGATCAGGATTTCTCCGACAGAGAAATGAGCTTGTACCTACCTTGAATGGGTACGAAATACTTGGTTCGGCAGGGAAAATACCGTATTTTGAGACATAGGATGATGTGGATTTCCACTCCAGTTTCCGCTATCCAAAGAAACTACACTTTCTGTTCATTATTACTTTTATTTTGTTCGTTATTGGAAACTATCAACACTTAACACTTGAAGGATTATTTTTTCGTGCACCATTGCAATTTTAAAAACAAAAAGACCCGCATTTGATTCCTCCAAACATAAAAAGAATACTGCATGGGTTTCCCATTGATGATTAGGCATATTGAACGTGTACTGAAATCCTATCAAAGAAGAACATTTCATGGGGACACTTCATTTATTAGGTGCACTGATATCAAGTAGGTAACAACCTTTGCAGCATCCCAAACCCACGTACAACCAGGAATACTGATCACTACAGTAGCTGAATTTGTCTACGTTCGATGGAAATATTGCATAAAATTGAGATCAAATACGTACTGGAATGCTGAGACATTTTAATTTTGTTCTCGGGAAACCACATAACTACGAAAATACAGAAATACGACGTAACTCGCGAAAATACAGAACCGAGTGCGAATGATGTTGTTTCCACACGATCGCAGAAATCAAGAGAAAATAAGCTGAAGCCGGCAAAAAGAAAATAAATTGGTGCATTCGTACAAATAAAAATGTTTTACAAATATACAGAGGACTAGAGGAGCACAATAATTACAATTTGGCCGCGTTTGGCGAGGAATGTGACGATAGCGATAACATTACTATGGAAACGCCGTCCAACTCGCAGTGCTGCACCTTACTTTTACAGGATTTTCACGTTATTGTGGTGGTGACCAGCTAACTAACTGTTATTTTGTATCCATGCAGTCATTGATAAACGCATCCTCAGCTGTGATTAGTTAAAATCTCTGATTAACGTCTTAATCGGGCTTGCAAATTTGATTGATAAACGGGCCCAGTGGTTAACGTTAATCAGAGATTTTAACTAATCAAAGCTGAGGATGCGTTTATCAATGACTGCATGGATACTAAATAACAGTTAGTTCGCTGGCCACCCCCACAATAACGTGAAAATCCCGTAAAAGTAAGGTGCAGCATTGCGAGTTGGACGGCGTTTCCATGGTAATGTTATCGTTGTCGTCAAAAATTCGCTATTTGCCTCGTTTGAAAATTCCTTGAGCGCCCAAAATGCGTTGGAAACCCCTTCAAAATCGAAGAACTAGCAGTCATAACATTTTTCGTTCAAAAGAGAAGTTGTAGAGCATCAAATTCTGCGTCGATAGACTCCCTCAATTGTCAAATTGCGATGAAAAATGAAAAGGTTTTGCCATATCAAAGTTTCATATCCAGGAAAAAGACAGTTTTTATGCAAGACATAATTTGGTAAATTCGGGATCAGCGCGAAATTTCTACAACAATCCTTTATAAAATAATTTTGTCTACCTACGATTAGATTTTCATTTCGGACTGAATGCCTTTTTGATTGATGCCTCAAACAGATTTGAATGCCTTTTTCATTGAGGTCAAATTTCTGGTTCCCTAAAGATTAGGCGGGGTTCTACAGACATTACCTACGGACATTTACGGAGGTGGATTCATCTTGCCAGGGAAAGAAGGGAAGGTTCATCTATATTCGCTAGATAGCGCTTGGGCCGTTCCACCACACTCCTCTCCTAGATGCTCCTTCACATTCCTCGCTAAGCAAAGCCAAATTATTGTGCTCCTCTTTGTATTATGTGTAATAATTGAAATTTGTACAAAAATGGACCAATGTATTTTCTTTTTGATTCTGCGGCGGCTTCTGCTGTCCTTCACCGGCTTCGGCTTATTTTCTCTTGATTTCTGCGATCGTGTCGAATCAGCACCATTCCCGCTCGGTTCTGTATTTTCGCAAGTTCCGTCGAATTTCTGTGTTCTCGGATCTGGTTCACCCAAACCAGATTCTAGCGGAAATCACGTCATAAGCGGCAAGCTTCATAAATGCGTTATTTAATTCTTCGTAAAGCAGGTTTGAATAGCAGATACAGAAGAAGTTGAAAAATTGCTAGCTCCCGGACTCAAATTATTATTTTTTAACGAATTCTTATTGATTAGTAACCAAACAACAATTCAAATGTGTACTTTATTTATGGAATACGACTGCTTTCATTTGTCATGTGTAGACTCAATGTCATCTTCAGTGATTATTTGTATTTTCTCGATTTTCAGAGGGCGTGAGAATAGCCTCTTCGAACGCAATAGAAGATTTAATTTTAGACGATTTTAAATTATCGATTAACAATAAAGACTTTATTGTTAAAGCGCCCGAACGAAGCGAAAAGGTGAGAAAGAAGTGTTATTAATTTCTTTATTATTTTTATCAGTAGGGTAAATTTATGTATGTTCTGGCACGTTCCTGTTTCAACATGCTCGCCTGGGGGCGCCAGCCAGCTCCCTCGGGTCTTATGGGCCTTAAGCCTTATGCCTCCCATAAGGCCTTGTGGGTCTTAAGCTGCGTCCACACTATGCCGGGCGGCATGGGCCGGCACAGGTCGGGCAGCAAAGCCGAAGAAGTATGGACTTGCCGCCCGGGTTCCCCGAAAGCCGAAAGCCGGCCCGAATCGAACTCGCCTCATGCCGATCGGGGCTGCTCGGCATAATGTGGACGCGTGTCTCGGCTTATTGCCCGGCATTTTCATTTCAGTTTTCATCCAAAGCGGATCAAGTGCGGGTGTGCTGGTGATATTTTTGAGAAATATGGTGAAAAAGTGGTCCGATGAGGAAACTCTGTCGCTCATCGAGCTCCACAGGGACCGTCCCAACTTGTGGGACAGTTCCCACCGCGACTACAAGGAGGAAAACAAACGCCACGACGGATTCATGGAGATCGCAGTGTCGTTTGGTGTAGACAAGGATGAGGTGGAAAGAAAAATCCGCCGTGGTCTTCTTCGGAGGCTTTGAGCTCCAGCTGCGATGATCACTGCACCTGCAGCAGCAAGAACGGCATCGTCGTCGTTGACACTCATGATGAGACTGACCGTAAAAGCCGGCCCGAAGCCCAAGCCGAGCCGCGGGAGCGTCCACACTGCAGAGTACAATGTGGACGTGCCGGCCCGAACTCAACGCCGGGCGGCTTTCCGGGGCGGCTTTGCCGCCCGGCATAGTGTGGACGCAGCTTTACGTTCAGAACCCCCCTCCCCCCCATGGGCGCACCCTTTAGGCTGGTTTCACACGAGGCGGTTTAGTTGATTCCACTAGTTGAACGGGCGGGTGCAAGGATTGGGCTGCACTCGAACTGCCACAACGTTTAGACCAAATGTGAAATGCACGAACTGCCACAACCATTAGAGGGGATTAGGGAGGGTCAATTCGCAAGATAAGAAAACCACGAACTGCCACAAGGGTTCAGTCAGACAAGACGGTGGGTGTACAAGAAGTTTAGTTCCCATTCCGCCGCTCGCATTGTCAAGCGATCTGGATGCTCGCTAGCGCTCGCATCTCAAAAAAGATAAACAATCCCAGAAACTATCCCGTGAATGAGCAGGTTGTTTGGGACTTCTGAATAGATTAGTGGAATGTAATGTTAGGTATGTAACAAGACTGTTTAATGCCTTCGAAAATACCAGAATACCAGGGGGGGAGGGGAGAAGACGGGGGGTGGAAGTACCAGGGTGGTAGGTGATGGGCGATGAGAGGTGGTTGATGATGGGTCCGCAGGGGGGGTTGGGGCTGTGAAGGGCGGTGTGGGGTGGAATTGTGAAGGAGTTCATCTTGTTCAGCTGGTTCCAGGCGAAGAGCATGTTCAAACAGGATTGGTCGTTGGCGTGAGTGGCGGTGAGGGGTCCGGAAGCGGTGACGAGGGGCACAAGGAGGTCAGGTGGTCCGTGGTCCAGAGGTGGCCCGATGAGGAGGTAGGGGCCGGAAGGTGATAGGTAGTTGTTGTTGGGGGGGGGGGGGGGTCCGACAGGACCCATAAGGCCCCAGTGAGCTGCTTAGCATACATGTTAACATGCTAAAATGTATGTTAACATGCGAGCCCCATGTTAACATACATATTTACCCCACTTTTGTTCAATGTTGAACGTTTTTAATCGATAACAGGAATAAGAATGTGTTCTCAAGTTGTAGGATCTCGCATGACGAATCTTGAAATCCAATGAAAAATTCTGTATTGCATCCAGCATTTACGTAGCTAACTGCACAACTACTGTTAGAGTGGCTGCTGTTAAGAGGGGAGCACCTGCTAATGCTAACTACAGTGCGTATCTTGCTAACTGTTGTACTTCCAGGTCGTGTCTAACTAACTGTTCCCCAGTTTTCAATTCGGCCACCTAAGAACCCGCCAAAATGAGACGCTATGAAGGCCCTGTATAAACCCACCCTTATAGGCCCTGTATAAAACCACCATTATAGGCCCTGTATAAACCCACCCTTATAGGCCCTGTATAAACCCACCCTTATAGGCCCTGTATAAACCCACCATTATAGGCCCTGTATAAACCTACCCTTATATGCCCTGTATAAACCTGCCCTTATAGGCCCTGTATAAACCCACCATTATAGGCCCTGTATAAACCTACCCTTATAGGCCCTGTATAAACCTACCCTTATATGCCCTGTATAAACCTGCCCTTATAGGCCCTGTATAAACCCACCCTTATAGGCCCTGTATAAACCCACCCTTATAGGCCCTGTATAAACCTACCCTTATAGGCCCTGTATAAACCTACCCTTATATGCCCTGTATAAACCTGCCCTTATAGGCCCTGTATAAACCCACCCTTATAGGCCCTGTATAAACCCACCCTTATAGGCCCTGTATAAACCCACCCTTATAGGCCCTGTATAAACCCACTATTATAGGCCCTGTATAAACCCACCCTTATAGGCCCTGTATAAACTTACCCTTATAGGCCCTGTATAAACCCACCCTTATAGGCCCTGTATAAACCTACCCTTATAGGCCCTGTATAAACCTACCCTTATATGCCCTGTATAAACCTGCCCTTATAGGCCCTGTATAAACCCACCCTTATAGGCCCTGTATAAACCCACCCTTATAGGCCCTGTATAAACTTACCCTTATAGGCCCTGTATAAACCCACCCTTATAGGCCCTGTATAAACCCACCCTTATAGGCCCTGTATAAACTTACCCTTATAGGCCCTGTATAAACCCACCCTTATAGGCCCTGTATAAACCTACCCTTATAGGCCCTGTATAAACCTACCCTTATATGCCCTGTATAAACCCACCCTTATAGGCCCTGTATAAACCCACCCTTACTGGCCCTGTATAAACCCACCATTATAGGCCCTGTATAAACCTACCCTTATATGCCCTGTATAAACCTGCCCTTATAGGCCCTGTATAAACCTACCCTTATATGCCCTGTATAAACCCACCCTTATAGGCCCTGTATAAACCCACCCTTACAGGCCCTGTATAAACCCACCATTATAGGCCCTGTATAAACCTACCCTTATAGGCCCTGTATAAACCTGCCCTTATAGGCCCGGTATAAGGCCTGTATAACCCCTGAATGAAGGGCCTGTGTAAAAGCATCGTGATGTTTAGAATTTGCTGACTATCGACGTGTTGGCAGTCAAAATGAGACCGCTTGGTCTCCTTAGCTACGTAAATTAATGTTGAATGACAAAAATTAGTCTCATTTAATGAATTAGACGATGGTTAGTTTTTACGTGACGTGATTTAGTTTTTGGTTTTGTTGAACCTTTGGAATCGAACCTGAAAACAATTTTTAACCCCCTCCCCCCCCCCCCCCCCAATTTGATGGTTTCTTCGTAGAATCCGAAAATGAAATTAAAACAACAAAAAATGCTGTCCATCCGCCGTACTCCGCATTTTCCTTGGCTGCTATGATCCAAAATTAATGAAATTTGGTTTGTAGGTCCCGTTCGGGGTCTAGTTGGTCCGCGAAGTTCGGCGTTACTGTCAGTCATCTCTAACGGGTTAAAAATAGGGGTTGACATTTTCAGAACGCCATAGCTCGAAAACTTTCAATAGAAGTGTATGGTTTTTTTACGTTTTCAACTTCATCTTGAACTAATACTAAAGAATTTTTTGAGACCACCCGGAGCATTGTATTGTTAGCCGTTCGTTTGCACCAAAAAGCTTCGTCAACACGATCGTGAATCAAACGGTATAAATCCGGCCCGGATATCATCACTAGGGAGCACCTGATTATAATCACGGATGGCTGTATGAAGTCGAGTTAGTTGTTCTGTGATATTACTTCTGTTGTCTTTTAGATTTTGTTGATAGGTACTTTTGCCACATTAACAAGCGTTATGCTCCATGAATAACAACAAATAATTAATGACTGAATTATTCAATCCCGCGCATTTTTATGGAACTGTAATTCCCGGGCCGGTTCCGGTACTCCATTTAGGGCGTACCTGGGGGAGCACGTGGGTATTGACCACAGAAAACAGTGATCTACGAAGAAGGGGTATCTATACAGGTAAATAATAAATCGTTGTGTAATAATTTGCAGCGTTTCCTAATCAGAATCAGTTCAATATTTTTCTTATTAGGAGCTGTGGGGTGTGATTTTTTCCCTATCCACCTACATTTTCAGTCATCTACATATTATGTAAAATATTTCCTCATTCTTTCAGCAGTAACTTTATTACCATTTTATGAGAGAATGTCTTGTAAATTGATTACTTATATGTAGTATTTTATAGGTTTATAATTATAAAACTTGATTTTTTATTTTTGTTTTTTTAGATTGAGGACCTTGAACGCCTTTCTGATATTAAAATGCTAGTTAACCAGCTGTACACGGCTCTCAACGTGAGCGAGCACGTCGTCAAAAAGGAGAGAATCCTAGCTGAGTCGCTCGCCAAATTGCAAACGGAGCTCGAGCCATTAGAAAAGGTGATTTTTACCATAATTTTTACATTCGTCAGCTCATAATTAATATGTGAAGTAAGTAAACTAAATAGCCATTTATAAATAATGAAAGTTATTTTCTGCGAACACTTCGAAAATACTGACACCAAACTCTGACAAGCGGTAGTGGTAAAAAAAAGGTACAATTCCATTCGTAGAATTTACATTTACATTATTGTACAAAGGTAGAATTCCATTCGTAAAATGTACAATCCTATTCGTACAAAGTTTCAGTTCTATTCGTACTATGTACAATTCCATTCGTACAAAGTTACAATTCCATTCGTACAGTAAAGAGGTACAGTTTTATTCGACAAAGGTAGAATTCGATTCGTGCAAGGTGCAGTTCCATTTGTACAATGTACAATTCCATTCGTACAAACATACAATTCCATTCATGCAAAGGGACAGTTCCGTTTGTACCAAGGTAGAATTCCAATTCTTACAATGTACAACTCCATTAGTACAATGTACCATTCCATTAGTACAATGATAGAATTCGATTCGTATATGGTACAGTTCCATTTGTACAATTACATTCGTACAAAGATACAATTCCATTCGTACAAAGGTACAATTCCGTTTGTACCAAGGTAGAATTCCAATTCGTACAATTCCAATTCGTACAATGTACAATTCTATTAGTACAATATACAATTCCATTTGTACAAAGGTACAGTTCCATTCGTGCAAAGGTACAGTGCCACTCACACAATGTACAATTATATTCGTAGAAAGGCGATTCCATTCGTACAAAGGTGCAATTCCATTAGTACAATATACAATTCCATTTGTACAAAGGTACAGTTCCATTCGTGCAAAGGTAGAATTCCAATTCTTACAATGTACAATTCCATTAGTACAATATACAATTCCATTTGTACAAATGTATAGTTCCATTCGTACAAAGCTACATTTCCATTCGTATGGTGTAAAATTCCATTCGTACAAAGACACAATTCCATTCGTACAAAGGTGCAATTCCATTAGTACAATATACAATTCCATTTGTACAAAGGTACAGTTCCATTCGTGCAAAGGTAGAATTCCAATTCTTACAATGTACAATTCCATTAGTACAATATACAATTCCATTTGTACAAATGTATAGTTCCATTCGTACAAAGCTACATTTCCATTCGTATGGTGTAAAATTCCATTCGTACAAAGACACAATTCCATTCGTACAACAGTAAAATTCTATTAGTACAATATGCAATTCCATTTGTACAAAGGTACAGTTCCATTCGTACAAAGGTACATTTCCATTGGTACAATGTACAATTCCATTTGTACAAAGACACAATTCCATTCTTACAAAGGTACAATTCCATTAGTACAAAAGTGCAATTCCATTCGACAAAGTCATAATTCCATTCATGCAATACAATTCCATTCGTACAAAGAAACAATTCCGTTTGTACAATGTACAATTTCATTTTTACGAAGGTACAATTACATTCGTACAAATGTACAATTCCATTTCTACAAAGGTACAATTCCTTTAGTACAATATACAATTCCATTTGTACAAAGGTATAGTTCCATTCGTACAAAGCTACATTTCCATTTGTACAATGTACAGTTCCATTCGTACAAAGATACAATTCCATTCGTACAACGGTACAATTCCATTAGTACAATATACAATTCCATTTGTACAAAGGTACAGTTCCATTCGTAGCGGTAAAAAAGGTACAATTCCATGTACCTACACACACTGCCAGGCACTGGGGAGATGTTCCTGGTGGTTGTAGATTCCATCACCGTCACTACTACACATCTTGCTAATCGGCCTCCAGCTCTGAGAGAAAGTGAGTTTTCCATCCCTGCAGCGGCCAGTGGGCTCTCATATCAGATTCTGGCTTCATTAATTAATTAGGTCACTCATTGGAATCTTCCATTTTACGTTGTCAAGCTCTAGTTGTTGAGCACGTTCAGCCTGTGCATCCTCTCTCGTACCTAATCATCCTTGTTATCTGTGGTACCGGGACGAACCAGTTGAGAAACTTCCACATCCACATCCATCGTTGCATAGTAGTTGAGATGTGTTGATTTTCTACGCTGCCGTGCCAAGTCTCTTCATCAATACGACAATAATTGAATTGCTATTAGTGTTTTTATAAACTTCAAGAAAATATTATTTTAGATGCTACATCAAAAAATATGATGTGTGAAGTGATGTATGATGGGGAAAAAATATGACGTAAAAAATGTTGAAATGATTTTTGAAATGATGTAGATATGCTACATTAAAGAATATTGAAGTGGGTGATGTATGAAATTCATTGAAATGACACACAAATAAAAACAAATAATAATTCAGGAGTGCGGTTAGATCTTACCTGGCTCAAAAAGATTGAAGCATCGATCCTCCTTCCTTTCTTTATGTCTACCTACACCTCCCACTTCACCGCTTTCTCTCTATTTTCAATTTCTTGCGCCCTCCTAAATTTTTTAAATTCATTTACTTATTTTTATTATTTATTTATATAATTCCCCCCACTCCTTCTTTCTCGTTCCACCTTTTATAATTTATTTTCTTTTCTACTGCGTTCGGCTTTTTGTTTCTTTCTAATTACATATACCTATTATATATATAAATATATAGGTATACATTTTGTTTCTTTTTAGTATTCTAAGTTTTGTATTTTTGTAACTGTTTTCTTCTACTCGCCACTCGATTTTGTAAATGATGTACAATTAAGGGCCTAAAGGCCTAATGTACAAATAAATATTCTTATTCTTATTCTTAAATAAAGCAATAGCAACATTTCCAAAATGACAAAGTATTGTGACAAAATTTGTCGGAGGGGAGGAGTGTGACGGTATGTGGGAATCCCGTCCATACTGGAACCGGGATAATCAAACCATTGTCTCCGGGGGCAGCTGTCACACGGCTTCCCCACCTTTCTTGAGAATGGAGAGGGGGAAACTACGCTGTATGGGCGGCAAAGTTAAACCCCTCATCCATTATTAGTAGCAGAGCGGTTGGTGGGTCCGAGCTGGATTTATCCTCGGTACCTCCTCCACTTTATATTTTTCAGAGCTTCTCCAGAAGGAAGAGCTCTGAGGTCTTCCAGAAGGAATCCCTCTTTTTAACATCATTCAATAACCCTTTGTCTTATGAATATACACTTCGGCCATTCAATTTTCTTTTACACTTCTAATTTTTTCCCTTTTACTATTCCTCATCAAATCGAGCTGCTATTCTTAATGCGGTCAATGCCTGGCGTTCAATACCACCCAATCGTATTTCTTGTATATTTTTCCTTTGTATTTTATGTATTCCCGTTGTTCCATCTTATGATGGGGTTTAGTCACCCAGAGGTTGTTCAGATGAACTATCCTGAACCAGAACCTCTGACAACTACCTACTTTTCTCCTTCTATTTGTATCAAAGCCGCCAAGTGATATATTTATAAGGAGCCAAGTTCTCCACCAGTAAACAATAATTCTCAGTAGTACCGTTACGATGGAAGCTATCGGCTTTGGAGTTTTTCAGATGAACCTTCCTGAATCAGAACTCCATACACTTTCAGTCCCGTGTCACTATTAACTTCACATACTTCTTCTTCAAAGAAATGTGTTTTTAAGGGGAGGAGTGTGACGGTATATGGGAGCTGTCACACTGCTTCCCCACCTTTCTGGAGAATGGAGAGTGGGAAACTATGCTGTATGGGCGGCGAAGTTAAACCCCTCATCCATTACAAATTCTACTGTCAGAAAACATCAAAATCTTGCTTTTCATACAACATAAGTTAAGGTCCCTTTTCCCATGGACCTTTATTAATAGCATTAGTACATACTGTGTACTAGCTATTTTAATGGTAATATTTTTATTACTAAATCTAGGACCTGGCTGCTTACTTGAATTCGATTTCTACTTGTGAGGTATTAAACTAAACTTAATAATAATAAGCAACTAACTAAACTAAACTTAATAATAATAATAATAAGTGAGGTATTAATCTAAACTTAATAACTAACTTAATTAAATTAAACTTGAAGTATTGAGGAGTTCAAAGAAAAACGGAGTTATTGAAAAAATATTCTATTTCCACTAATACACGAAAAACGCAAAAAAAAAACACTGTTATACCGGTTTCGGTGATTAAACCATCGTCAGTAACAAACAATAAGTTATTGTATTGTAAGTTATAACAGTGTTTTTTGCGTTTTTCGTGTATTAGTGGAAATATACTGTTTTTTCAATAACTCCGTTTTTCTTTGAAATGGGTTTCCACGATTTCTTCGCGAGTGATTTAGTTCGTATTGAGGAGTTATTTTAACTCGAGTTTATTGTCTCTCTGGGAATAAAATTCAAACAGTAGTTGTTGTTATCTTGAACCCAAATATGTTTCATTCAAGTTGACGTCCTATGCTTCTTACAAGTATACAATATTTGAATAATTTTATTTACGACCTGTTCCACAGAAAAAACTGGAACTTGACGCACGAGCCTCCCGAAAAACGAACGTGATGACCTGGATAGGGCTGGGCCTCATGTCCGTGCAGTTCGGCATCCTCGCTCGGCTCACATGGTGGGAATATTCCTGGGACATTATGGAGCCTGTCACGTATTTCGTTACCTATGGAACAGCGATGGCTGGATATGCGTACTACGTTCTTACCAAACAGGTGATTGTCTTCGTTTGACGTGTATACGGCTAATGGTTTTTTTTAGCGAATTTTCACTGAATGTTGAGCCATTGCAGTGGGTCCAAAATTTGAAGAACATGGATTTTTGAAAAAATTGTATAGGGAAATCCGTTTTAGAGCATTCTGAATTTAACAAAAAATTATTTTTCTATAATCTTTTATAAATTTTTCATCTACGGATGAATTCAAGATGCTGTGAAACGGACTTTCGTATAAATAATTTTCAAAAATTCGTGTTCTCAAAATTTTGGACCCATCCCAATAGCATAATTCGACGGCCACGGTGAAGAAGTAGGTATTTCAGAAAACTGAAATTTGTAGGAGAGCAGTTTTTAAGTTGGACGCTGTCCGTAAAATCAGGTAATTGTGCTACAAATGAGATTATAATGCCAAAAATTTTTATTTTCCCCAAATTTTCAGAAAATTACTATTAATTCTGGAAATGATCTACATTTTGACTCCTAGAAGACTTACCCAATTCAGCACCGACGACTTACCTAGTTATGACCACAAGCGTGGAGGTATCAAGAAGGTAGAACTTGGAAAAATATGCACTCTTCTTTGCAAAAACTTTATTTCAGAGGGGGGGGGGGGGGGAATCCGTTAATAATAACATAAAAAAAGGATGCTCGGCGCTATTTTGTAGGTACTGCAAAAGTAGATTTAAAAAACGCTGCAAAGTCCTTGTCACATGGGTTTATTATTATATTGGACGCTCCTACAGAAATGATGGCTGTTCATTTATTGTTTATTTCATGTGAAATAATTGAAATAGCTATTTCTGATGGTTTCCACCAATCTTGGCCCCAAAAACACGAATTAGGTACGCTCCGTTTTTTTTTTTTTTTTTGTTAAATTATCTTTGATCAATGGCAGTGCCATTTAATCGTCTTGATCCACTTTTTCTATTGTTATTATACAAATTAATGGTGATTTCAGACGATTTCCCATGTTTTTGACTCATAAAAAATCAATTTTGGGAGCTGAACATTTGGTAGAACCTCAATTTTTCACTCTTTGGTCAATATCGACTTCATATTCGGTCTTCTCGTCCGAAAAACATGGAAAAAGTACCTATTTTTATACAAATTTTCACTCATAACACCCCTGGGTATATTCCGATCGGGCTGCAAAGTTTCGGGACACAACTAGGGCCCAAATGGAGCATGTGTGGGAAAGAACGACTTTTTTAGACCTAAAATGAAGCCGGTATGTGTGTACGGAGGACGGCGACGGACATTGCATTTTCGGAATCTACGCACCTTGAAACGGAAAAGAAAAAATTTTGAGGGGGTGTTATAAAATTTTTTTGCTGAGCGAATACATCGGTGTGATAATAAACCAAACAAAATTATTGAAGACACATAGTAATAGGCACTTGGAAAAACGTCAAGGTACAACACAAGGCACTTGTATAATTTATGCGTCATTTACGGCATCCCGGTCGATTTCATGCAAATCAGGGTCTGTTTGTTTAATATTTACTGTCTTTAAGTTTCGGTAGAAATCATGAAATGCCGAATCAATTAGGGGAAGCAAGTCCATCAGAGCTCTTTTTTTTGCCTCACTGATGGCTACAGGACTACTACTTATCAATGGCAATGAGCTCAGTGAACTTTGTTCTCCGCGGCGTAGATAATTGACCACTTTGAAGTTTTCGTCTTCGTCAAGTGAAAATTTAAAGAACCGTTTTCCTTCTGACAGCCTATACTGCAGCCATTGAATCGGGTGCCAAAGAAATGTTTCTCCATTTTCGATTACTTTTTAGGTGTGAATGGTCCTTGTTTTTTTATCGGAGTACCTACCGAAATCATAAAAATCACCGAGTTCCATTTTTACGACATTGAATGGTTTTTTTATTTTTGGCTACTCTAACAAGCTGCATCCAATCACAGAGGTGATTGATTTTCATTCGCGTATTTTTTTTTAACCCTTTCTATTACAGCGTGGTCGTGTACGCTCCATATGAGTATGACCGCTGATTAAGAATTTGTGATTGATGACTCTAATGTGGCTGTCAGGTAGGTTTCGCAAAGAATATAGAAACATTAGAGCTACAAGATTGTTCTTATTCTGTCACTTATCACTTGATTATCTTATTATGTATCGCTCTGCTCAGTTCAATACGAAAAACATTAAGTTGAATTACCTGGAAAAGATATGTTTAGCTGTGCAGAATTGGATAAGAGGAGTTGCCTATGTGTTCAATGAACAGAAACATTCCGGATATTTTTGGTCAAGTCGACTTGCCTACTTTGGACACTGAAAACTAGTGTGAAAAAATGGTTAAGTGACTTACCTTAATTTCAACGTCACTTGAAAGTGAGTGAAATATTGGACTTGTTGACATACCTAAAAAGTAACTCCACTTTCAAAGATATCTAAAAATGCACTTGTGGATAACGCCCTTATGGTGGTCAAGCAGACTTCCCTACTTCTTCACGGGTTGGGGAGTGGCTCATTGAGTCGTACTGACCACTAACCCCGGTTTGCTCGGAAACTCGACTTACCTACTTCTTCACCGTGGCCGTCGAATTTTTCTTTAAAAATTCGCTAAAACCCCTAAATCCCCAACTTGACAACCGTGAATGACTTACTATCCTTAGTTGATGGGTCACACCCGCTGTCCCCCCCCCCCCCCCCCCGTATTACCTATTTTATATATTTTTTACCTGAACGTTTTTGTGTTTGATTAACACAGCTTGGTGCGCACGACCAAGTTTTGCTACAGTATAATATAAAAGTTCCAGTTATGCAGCATGCTTATAAAAGCGAGTTTTCAAATAATATTCGTGCTATTGCGTAAAAATATAATATACCGAGAGGCCATACCACTTTTCGTAAAATTATATCATTTTTTGTGATTTTAGCCATGTTAACCGATTTTTGACCCTTATAAGTCCCTGAGAAAAATATTTGTATCAACGCAATAGTCCCTCTTTCTGTCGTGAATCATCATCCCGCACAACTTCAGGTGAATTAGTGTTGATTTTAGCCCTTAATACAAATTTTTGACCCCTAAAAATCCAAATTTGACCCCTATAATAATTCTTTATGATAAACGACTGGAGTGGTATTTTTTTGTCTTTACTCGCCCTTCCGTAATATACCACTTTTCGTGATTTTCTATCAGTTGTTAGCAATTTTAGTCGTTTTTACCGATTTTTGGTCCCTAAAAACTCAAATTTGACCCCTTTAGAATTTTCGAAAAGGACTCATCTTCGAATTCATCCTTTTGTTTGGCAGTGCAAACATTTTGGGGAAATTTGGAATTTTTGTCATCTACCTAAGGTAGATCGTCTGGAGTGACACATAAATAAATATACATATACCTGTGTATAAATAGATGTACCCGTATATTTATAGTATATATACATATAAATTTTAGTTAAAATCAAGGGATGAATTCACGATGCTCTGAAACGGCCTTTAAAAAAATTTCAGAAATGCATGAACCCATTTTCTTTGAAAATTCGCCCAGTAGCCTCATTTTCTTTGAAAATTCGCTAAAATTAATGTAATTAGCGAACCTTTAGTTTCCTAGTGACAGACCGTGTCGATTGCTCATTAAGAGCTTCCCACGTTATAAATCATCATCTTCTGACAACCACAAGGTCAGTCAGTTTCAGGCATGGAAGCTCAATCCCATGTCGATAGTTCACCCTCAGCAGTCTCACAAATAATGATGCTACAAGCACGCAGTTCGCGTCAATCCCGACTGAACGTGTGGTAGTTACCGCAAGTCCTGAAGCTGTCGTTGTTGGGATATTTTGAATTATTCCAGCAGTTTCAAGTGTTCCATCACATAAATATCAAAACTTCTCGTCATCGGAGACTCTGTTATTTTATACCGTGCTGCGCTGTTTCAAGCACTGCTAGTGGGATGGAGCAGCTTTCTTAGGGATTCGACAGGTTAGGAGGAGCCAAGCAAATTTTCCTTCCCACTTTACCAGACTTAGGACTGGCTACGAGCGAAACGTAGGTGTGGTTAAAAATTTTTGGCTTCAAGTTATTTGTTCATAGGGGCTATTTACTCTACTTCCTTTTTGGAGGGAGTGGGATACCAGCATTCACCACAAGAAATGAGAGCCAACCAATTCTACTATGTGCCAAGTCATATGCATTTAAAGGAAGTGCACCAAAAATGGAGCCCAAAAGTGGTGCACTTGTCCTGGCTTAATAACTTCTATGTGGTGTATGGTAAAATTAATCTGGAAAAACTCTAAAAATAGCTAAATCTGTCTAATTGTGAGGTTCTTAAAACAGTTGTTTGGAATTTTTTTTTTTTGTTAATTGGGAAAAGTTGTTCTTATTTAAGGGCATGAAAATCTGTGCCATCAGTGGACCCCCCCCCCCCCCCAGGTCCGTAAAGCGGGCTCTAATTGTTTAGATTGTTTTGGTGTCAACAAAGAAATTAAACAACAAAACAGCTTATTTATTCCAACGTCGCCATTTTTTAGATACCCTCTCCGGTCACATTAATATAATTTCAAACTCAATTAATAATTTAGTTAGGTTAACTTAATAATTATGTTAACTTACCCAAGTTTATATACAAGCAATTTTTTATGGTATAGAATGATTCTTAGATAAAACAGCACATGTTAAAAAACAAAACACTTATCTATTCCAATCCCATTCCATTTCAAAATCAGTTGTGTTAACTTAGACCCAAGTTTAAGTATATAAGTACACTCAATTTTATATGGTGTAGAAGGATTTTGAAATAAAACAGTTCATACTTGATAACAAACAAATTAACCTTTGATGATCTTAAGAACTTATTCAAAACATTCTCGTTTAAACTAGGTACTTGATTAAAATAATTCTCCTTTAAATTGAATTTTTGAACTGTTTAGGCTGTAACCTTCCCGTCCCTCATGGTAACCTGACTGTAGTTCTCCCCCTGCCTCCTCTTGCTAGTTCAACACAGTTCATGCCCCTGTCACCAGGTCTCAGCGCTTACACCATTTTATTTCAAAAGGCTTCCGCTTTAGGCGAGGGATCCACTTCTGGTGCACTTCCACTAATGTTCTAGATCTAGAACATGCCTATGATTCCTGTTCGTACTGCTTGTGTTCGTTTGTTGCAACGGGTGCAAAGACTGGCGGTGATAATGGTGTATGAGAGAGCAGGCTAGGTCTTTTACCCTTGGATTGGTTGGGCTATCATTAAAGGACCAGTTTTATCTGTACAGTTTGCAAACCTCGATATATACTGGAATCACTCATTGCTGCGTCAGTTTTAAATATGCATCAATCATCACTCTTGATTACCACATCAGAGAGTTACTATTTATATAGTTTTGTGGATGTTGAGGTTCAGTCAAATAAAGGAAACTTTGCCGTCGTTTCCAGATATATATATATTTATCCCTCATCAGGGCCTACAATGTATTTTTTTTTAAATCAACTAATAAATATTAAATTGACAGAAATAGATTGAAAAATGTATGCTGATTGTCGCGGTACACCTCAAATTCTACATTTACCACTCCTATGTAATGTATAAGATTTAACCAAATAAACGAGGAGAAAGACGAGCTGCGTGACGCCGCGGTTGAAGCCCGGAAAGGGTTCCCCTCCATCGAACTCTCAACGCTCTTCAATGGCCATAACGGCCATTGGTGGATAAGGGACGAGGTGGAGGCACTTTTATATACCACCCGGCTCGCCAAGCTCTTCATTCGACCGATCTCGCTCTTACCTATGACTTCTCTCTCTCTCTCACTAACCTTACACACCTCTCACTCTGTCTCTCTCTATCCGACCCTTCCTCCCATCTGCTGTGTTGGTAACTGCGGGATGCTCCCTCTCCACTAATACTTGCTGCGGTGAGTGGGACGCCTCTCTCTTCCCTAGCACTCGCTGTGATGATAACTGCGGGGCATTAGCCTCCTTCTTCCTAGCGTCTGCTGTAGTGATAACCGCAGGACGCCTCTCTCTCCTCTAGCACTCGCTGTGATGATAACCGTGGGGCATTACCCTCCTTCTTCCTGGCGTCTGCTGTGGTGATAACCACGGGACGCCTCTCTCCTCTAGCACTCGCTGTGGTGATAACTGCGGCGTGCTAGCCTCCTTCTTCCTGGCGTCTGCTGTAGTGATAACCGCAGGACGCCTCTCTCTCTTCTAGCACTCGCTGTGGTGATAACTGTGGCGTGCTATTCTCCTTCTTCCTGGCTTCTGCTGTGGGGATAACTGTGGGACGCCTCTCTCTCCTCTAGCACTCGCTGTGATGATAACCGCGGGATGCTGGCCTCCTTCTTCCCGGTGCCTGCTGTGGTGATAAACATGGGACTCCTCTCTCCTCTAGCACTCGCTGTGGTGATAACTGCGGGTAGCTAGCCTCCTTCTTCCCGGCGTCTGGAGTGGTGATAACTGTGGGACGCTTCTCTTTCCTCTGGCACTCGATGTGGTGATAACCGTGGGGTTCTAGCCTCCTTCTTCCCGGCGTCTGCTGTGGTGATAACCGTGGGACGCCTCTCTCTCCTCTAGCACTCGCTGTGATAATAACCGCGGGATGCTGGCCTCCTTCTTCCCGGTGCCTGCTGTGGTGATAAACATGGGACTCCTCTCTCCTCTAGCACTCGCTGTGGTGATAACTGCGGGTAGCTAGCCTCCTTCTTCCCGGCGTCTGAAGTGGTGATAACTGTGGGACGCTTCTCTTTCCTCTGGCACTCGATGTGGTGATAACCGTGGGGTTCTAGCCTCCTTCTTCCCGGCGTCTGGAGTGGTTATAACTGTGGGGCGCTTCTCTTTCCTCTAGCACTCGCTGTGGTGATAACCACAGGGTGCTAGCCTCCTCTCCCACTAACGCCTGCTGCGGTGATAACCGCGGGGCGTTAGCGATCCGAAAATACTCCTTCACCCTACCCAAACCTACCCTACCTTTAGACATAAGACACTGATAACTGCGTGACCAGCATAATTACATACATTTCTGAGGTAAGACCCCTCCATGACGATCCCTAAAATCGCTGGTCCTAGAAGTGTTGTTGATGGTCAGTTCCAGTTGGTATGTCAGAACGGGTGAATGTAAACCAATTTCGTACGAAGGGGTGGCTTCCTTACCTGTTGACACTCCCTACTTTTCCTCTGATTGACACCTAATCAATGTTCTAATTAATTTGTAATTGATTTTTTTTTCCCTCCCAGGAATACGTGCTTCCCGATGTGAGGGACCGCCAGCACCTCATAGACGTGCACAGGCGAGCAAACAAGATCGGCCTCAATTTGAACGAGTACAACCAGCTCAAGTCCCGCGTGACGCAGGTAGAGATGGACCTACGGCGCCTGCGCGACCCGCTCAACCCCTTCATCCCCCCTCCGACCTACGTATCGCCGATAGACCCCCTCTCCAGCAGCCTGTCCAAATTGCAGAGGACCAAAGACGGCATAATAGCTTTTATAAACAATTTCAAGAAAAAATAGCCTACCAAGCTCGGCCAACAATTACAACACGGTTTTCTTTAATAACTTGTTTACTCTCTGTTAAGAAAAAGGAAAACAAAATCTGCTTATGAAATCGTAGAGATTTTTGTTGATTTGATATTTGGATTTTTTTTTTTTTAAATTCTTTCACTTTTCTTATTAGGTACCTACGGGATTTAACAAATCCAAAATTTGAGCGCAAAAGCCCTATTATTTCTTTATGAGGTTGGTTATTAAGAAAACCTATTACTGGTCATACGAACTTGTTAAAGTTCCATTTAAACAACCCCGGTCAATGTGACCATGATGATGAATCCAACATTATTTTTCATCATCCCTCTTTGAAGGACAGAAAAATAGCAGCCCAATTCCAATTCTACTCAAGTAGGCAATTATTATATTCATTAGAGTAATTGATGATTCTTTTTCTGCAGAATTCGTTCAACTCGAGCCTTTTAGTCTTCTCGAAGTATGATTGTTTTTATTTGATCAAAGCCCTCACCCCCATTTTGAGTAGCACAAAATGATCATAATTATATAATTACTCGTAGTTTACAGAATTTTTTATTGGGCAGTTATTTTTCCTGACGTACTTTGTAATTTCTTCACCTTTCTGGTCCTAGTGTAAGAATCATAAATATCTAAAACAAAACAAAAATGTATGCAGAAAATTATATGCAAAAATTCCATTTTGAACATCGAGAATTTCTCCGTACTTTGGCTGATTAATATTTAAATGAGAAACCTGATTACCCACTTGTTTGTAATTGAAGAATTTTATTGGGCTTGTTAAAAACTAAAATAATATAAATATAGTGATGCTACGTGATATATTATTATGAATGCATTAGCTCTTTATATTAAGAGAACGTTGATTTAGCACTAAAAATTATCACTGATAAAAATTTAGGAAGATGTTACTGTTTTTATAACAGCTAGAAGTTGTTGTTACTTGGTCGTTGATTGACTGTTCTGGCGAATACGGTTGAGGTATGGTAGGTACCGAATTTTTATTTTTTAATTGTATGGGGAACCTCGAAAATCTGATAACTGTCGCCAAGAGCTGCCCGCGGGAAGCTTTCTGCTGACGTCAACAGTAAGCTCGACTCTAAGCACTTTCAGCAGCTGTGCCCAAAAATCGAATAATCGTTTCCACTCGACCGTATTACAAAAACCGTTCATTCGTAGGTATTTTTCAACCCTGTTCTAAAAACCCTTCGTAGAGCCAAACGAAGGCTGCTCACCGAACTGCGGGAGTAGTTAGTTCTGTATGAACAGTTTGAAACTGCCGCGAACAAAACCAAAATGTAGTGAACAGTTTGGTGCTTGTAATTTTTATAAAATCCTCACAAGTTAAGATGCCTTCTCATTTAGGAAGTGTTAATATTGTAAATAATATGGTTGAAGATATCTCCCTTATTTTATCATATTGTTGAAATTAGATAATTAAATTTGATCTAATTGGTGAAGATGTAAAATTCCACTCTGAAAATTCTGTAGCCGTCATGTTTATTAAATACGTTTGTAATTCCGTCGAAGTTTATGGTCGTTAATTTTCAAACTTGATCTGTATGGCCTACGAAAGTTGGGAATTTTTTTCCAAACAGTGCATTTTAAACAATAGATCCATTTTTAATTGATTTTGAATTCTATATTAATTTATATCGGTTATCATCTTCATAATGATGTTTACCGAAGTATTTTTGGGTATGATTCAAATTAAACCTATACCTAATGTTTCTTTAAATAAGAAAAAAATCCGTTAGAGCCGTCAATGATGCTACGAGTATTTTGTATTAATTAAACTATTTCATATTTGACAATGAGGGCTGCTGGATAAAAAGGTACTGTAGTTCACTACTCCCTACACAAGGAAAAAGTGTCAAAGGGTAACTTTCACTCGTAATTTACATTTTTCAAAAGATGGAAGTAGTACTAAAAGCATTAAGGGATTCATTTTCTCTCCTGCTGATTACCGGTTTCGCTTATAAAGTTAAATTGGCTCATTTAAACCGAAAAAGAAGAATAATCAATAATCTCATATTTGTTTTATTTTTGAGTTGAAGTGTCTTTAGCTTTGCTGAGTAGGAACTTAGCTTACTGTCGCTAAGCTATGGCTCGTAATCCCACTCGATGGGATAAGCTTATCAAGCTTCCAGTTTTATGATTTTCCCCTTTATGTTTATTTCTATGTAATATACTATGTTTCAGCTGTAATATCATAGAAATGTATTATAAATTAAGAACATTGAACCTCATACCTACATGGTTTCATTGACTTTCAGATAAACTAATGAGCATTCAGTTGTTTTATCTTTGTAAATACAGTAAACCAGTCCCAAAAAAGCTGTAGATAAATAGTTTTTCCTTTTATGAATTTCAATGTGAATACTTAATATGGTTAAAAATATGAAAATATCATTTACAATCCACTTTTTATTAGAGTTGTTTGTGGTGCTTCGAAAATTATGCACCATTAAAATCAAGAGCTTCCTAATTTTAAAAGCACACATAATGATAATAATAATAATGACAAAAAAAAGAAGTTGATTCCTGAAAATCCAATTGCATGAGGAAAAAGCTTCGAGTCCCTCCCCCCGGAAAAAAGCTGCCTATGTTTCACTAAGTTTTACTATCTTTACTGTGGTGTACCAGACCGTTCTCACAGTCGGTGTTTGATGGTAATAGCTAATCATGAGCCGAGTACATTCGATGTTCTTTTCCTTAATTTTGTTTCACTGTCTACACTGAATGGAGGGATGACAGCCGCTTGATAGATTCATCTCATAATCCCACCAATCACGAGAAAAATTTAATTTACTGTTTTTTTAAAGCTTACTCCACCAAAATCGTATTTGATATTCTACTTGCGTTATTGTCTGCAAGTGCCTACGGTCATTCGAGGCTCAAGAAACGTCAGGGAGACAACAAAAATAATTTGGAGTTATTAAGAGATATAAGTAACAAACAAAAATTGAATGCATCCGTAAAACATTTTTGAAAAATTAGGTAAAACAACAAACTAAGTAAAACATGGAAAAAAGAATGGTCTTGATTGCAAAAAATTATAATGATGTAGGTAATAAAAGTTGATGAAAATAAATTTAAAAACAAAAGTTGCTTACGTGCTGCCGTGGATGACAAAAGCGAATGAACTTTAAAAAAAATAGTAATAATAAATAAATAAATAAATATACCAAGTGTAAATTGAAATATTTCACAAAATATAAATTTACCTACCCAAGTTACAGAGGATCGTATTTTTGAATTCGAGAAAAAAAAATTAAATAGGCGATGATACTTGACAAAGAGATGGGATTGTTGATGAGTTCCTTGCCTGTATGAGAAGTTTAGTCGACATGATCCCTCTCACCAAAAAAACTGAATAAAATGAAAAAAAAGGCTAAAAATAAATAAATAAAAAATGATAAAAATGAACAAATTCAAGAAAACCAAAAATAAAAAGTTATTATTATTGTAAAATCTTTTTCTAAATGGATTTAAAAAAAGGTGAATAATAGAAATGTAAAAAAAAAATTAAAAATGATGGAAAATAAATGAATAAAAAATTTAAAATGCCTTGAAAAAATTAAAAAAGAAAATAAAAAGAAGAATAAAAATGAAAGATAAATAATGGAAAAATATACAAAAAAAATTAAAAATCAAGATGGGTAATAAATCAATAAAAATTGTAAAATGCCTTTAAAAAAATACATATATAATTAATAAAAAAACGTTAAAAAAAATAAAAAATGAAATAAAATAAATTAAAAATATTTCAAAAACTAAAAAGTCAAAAAATATCAAAAAATTAAAAAATAACTAAATAAACAATGAATTCAAAAATGCGAAATGGACCCAAGTGATTTCTTTGAACTTATCCCTGTTTCTAGCGGGGAAGTGAGGAAGTTGTAACCAAACTGTTGGCTGAATCCACAAAATACAAAATTGATTTGCATCGGCAGCCCGCTATAATTGTAAAAGTTGAAACGTTCATTTGGTTTTTGCGAACCCCGCTTTAGTCACACAGGATCACCAATTTCAACAAGAAGGAGAAGAATTTCGCGAAAAAAAAGAACACCCCAGCGGTCCTGCGAACGCGTTGGATGTCAGAAGTAGGTAATTAACAGTAACATTACCGTGGTTGATTCAGTTTTCGAGTAACTAGTAGTATGGCACATGTAATCAGGTAGGAGCTAAACTAAAAATACTAAAACTGTAGGGGCGCATTTGATTTAAAATGTAATTAAACCAATTTGATTTAAATGAAATTTGTTATTATGTACCATAAATGATATCACAATCGCTGTCATTCCTCCGTTGTTAGACCTTCATGAAACCTCGCGAGTTTCCTGAAGTTTCGAGCTCGCTAGAAAAACGGGTCAAGGACAGTCACCGGCCTCCGAGGATGCCAAGTTGTAAGTCGCTGCTTACGTCTTTTCTATCCAATTTCAAATCGCAGACACCATTTTCGAACACGGATATATTGCCATTGAAACGATGAATTTTCTCTACGCTCGTAAAATCCAGGCAAACGTGCCCTGACTTTGCGGTACTTCGCCATCATTTACTCTATCAATTCACTAAATCAATCAATATTTCTGTTGTATCCAAAGACTATGAGAAGGCTTTCAAAGTATTCCGTGTAAACGTAGATTTATTTATTTATTTTTTTTACCACAATTTCATTTTTTTACGAAGTAAGTTCTATCAAAATCCCAAAAATCAATTTCTCCTCTTGCATTTTTCACTATAGATTCAATTTACACCTTTTAAACAAATTATAATTAGAGCCTCTTCATGATTTATGATGATGTGTGCCGTCATTAAGAGATGATTGAAGATGGATTATAAATTAGTCAGGGTCCTAGCATAAACGCCCTTAAAAACTACTGAAACTTACTTTTGTAATCTTAAACTATCTAACGAATTACTATCACCATTATGATAAAATATAATTACACATCCTTCCTCTATGTATTACCTTTTCCAGCATGTTGACTCTACGCTACCTATAATGATCATTTCTCCCATTACTAATTCACCAAAAACATGTTTTTACCCTTAATGACTACAGTATTAACGCTTTTTAATGAATTTAACTGTGTCCTCTCCTTACAAAGTAACAAAAAAAATGTAGTTTTGTTAATGTTAATTTTTAACGATGGTTTATAGTTATCTTTAAAGAAGACTGATCACAATAGTGGAAAAAGAATGTTAGTAGTCCATGTTACCCGGCAACTTTTGAAAAGGTTGTTACCTTCATAAACACTCTGTTAAAGTTTCATGAATCTCACAATTGAATTTAAAAGAAAACGCTAATGTTAATGACGTCGGTATTCGTAGGTATGGTTCTCGCACAGCTTCCAAAACGTTTTGATGACGTGGAAGCTTAATACATTTCGTCGTTATAGCCGTGGGAAACGTCACTAATACTGTTGAACGCATGTTGATGTAAGACAAGAAGGCTTATGAACGCCTTTTCTGTCTATAAAATTAATCGGCTTATCGAATTACTGTATTATTCTTCCTAATTTCATTCGATATTCGTATTGCAAATTAGTACGTACGACCGTACGAACAGAACTCTTTTTTGTTTATTATGTTGACACAAATTTTCCGGAATTATTAGTACTTAATTGAAAACAAAATGATATGAAAATTGCAAAATAAATCTCACCGCATTTATTGTTTTCGATTATTCTTTAATCCTTCTGTCATTGTTAACAGGGACATAAAGGTATATTTTTATCAATTAATAATAATCAAGGTCTTGTACAGTATTATTGCAATTCTTTTGGTAGGTGCGTAATACCCATCACCCGATTCGTTATGTTGATATTATATTATCAATTCCATTTTTTTAAAGTAATAAACAGTAAAAAGAGGAAGTCGTCCTACTTCGATTAAGGTGAAATTTTCAGGGATCTTGCAGGTCCTCCTATGATGACCGAGTAACACAAATCTACGAGTGTCGTCAATATAATATACCTATAGCATTTCCAAGCCAAATTCAACTTTTTCCATTTCAAATTCAACGAAAGTTAGTGATTTAGTTCGTTTCAAATTCAACCTTCCCCGAGCAAAAAAATTGTGAACACCATTACTAACTGTTTGTTGCATTATTTAAGACTTGAATTGAACAACACTAGTGGTTCAGTGCAGGTACTAGGTACAAAGAAATGCTGTTGAGAGCCACAGGAAGAAATTTATTAACCACAGGTTTCCTATAGTTATAAAACTGTCAGAAGAATCACATTTTCTTTCAATTCAGTTGTTTTAATAAAAATGATAATTCCTCCAGCGGCACTGTACCTAGTACCTAGTACTGCAGTAGTCTTTGTACCTAGTACCTGCACTGAACCGCTATGATGTTGTTCAATTTAAGCCTTAAATGATGCAACAAACAGTTAGTAATGGTGTTCACAATTCAGTTTATTAAAATTTATATTTTTTGCTGAAGTCGGGGAAGGTTGAATTTGAAACGAACTATATCACTAACTTTCGTTGAATTTGATTTGGAAAAAGCTGAATTTGAAATGGAAGAAGTCGAATTTGGTTTGGAAAAGGTTGAATTTGGGTTGGAAAAGGTTGAATTTGCTTGGAAAAGGTTGAATTTGGCTTGGAAATGCTATATTTCAATATACCTACATGTATATTTAAATATTTCTAGTGATGTTTTTTATTTCATAGGACTTGAGACAGAACGAGAGAAAGAAAAACATACAGGTCGGTATACCTGTATTTATGTATATTATGTCATAGATAAAGCAAGAATGAAACGTAAACTTAGGTTTAATCGGTTAAAGTGCGGATTACCTAAGTTTACCTTTCATTCTTGCTTAATCCATAACAATTTTTATAATAACGAAAAATAAAGTAATAACACACTATAGGAACGTGAACTAATAAGTAACTACTACCAATTTCAAACCGTTAGCGGGCAACGCTGGTGGAAAAAACGTCTGCCAATTCGAGTAGGCAGTACAGCTTCCTCACTTGAATCACATGAACGTATAGAGCAGTTGGGTAGGTTGGTTTTGATACGGGACCATCTGCGATCCAACCAGCGTGTACCCTCAAAATATCAGCTGACTACGACTGTTTTTCGGGTAGTTAGAAGCGTTACAAGGAAACGATCAACATTTCATGTTCGCGCATGCGCAGACGATAGTTGCCGTACGATTCCCAATGAAATTCACGTGGAACTATCGAAGTATTATTCCTGATCGACCCTTCAAGTTTGAACTCATTTCAACGATATTTAAGGTTGTTATGGGCGTTTCAAGTATTTCACGTTTGCGCATGCGCAGACGAAATTTACAGTACTTTCTCAGTGATTTTGATATGGGACCATCTGTGGCCCAACCTGCACCTACCCTTCAAATTTCAGCCGATTTCGACCATTATTTCGGGTAGTTATGGGCCTTACAATGATATGACCACAGACAGACACGGAACCAAAAATGTTCCTTGATGTGAAAATGGTAGTAGACATTTTCATTTTGGAGGGCATACTTTTTTTAAACTCAATCACGAATCTAGGGCTTCCCGATCTTCCGGTAGTGAGGAAGCAAAATAAAAACGCTGCAAATTATTACACCACGGTTTATTATTTACCTGTACAGATGCCCCATCTGCCTAGATCACTGTTTTCTGTGGCCAATACCTGCCCTCGAGCTCCTCCCAGGAAAGCCCTAAATCGAGTACTGGAGCCGGCCTCGGAATTAAAGTTTCATTACAAATGCACGGGATTCAGTAATTCAATAATTAATTATTTGAAGTTATTCATGAAGCATGAGGTAAATAATAAAACGTTGTGTAGTAATACTTTTTTTTCCACGTGGGAAACAGTGGGAAAATCTTGAAAAAGGCTTAGGCTTTGGAGGGTCCGCACTCCGCATTCGTGGGAGGTTTCACTCACTAAAAACCCACTACCCCCTTTTGACCTAATCCACCCCGGAATCACTTGTTCAGCATTACTTAGGGGTGGGGTCGAAATAACGTTCCCAGTAATACTTCAACGTTTGTTCAAGTTGCAAAAGTACCTATCAGCAATATCCAAAAGAGCCATCACATTCAAATGAAATAATATCACAGAACAACCAACTCGACTTCATACAGCCATCCGTGATTATAATCAGGTGCTCCCTAGCGATGATATCCGGGCCGGATTTACGCCGTTTGATTCACGATCGTGTTGACGAAGCTTTTTGGTGCAAACGAACGGCGGGACGTACAATGGTCCGGGTGGTCTCAAAAAATTCTTTAGTTCAAGATCAATTATTTAAAAACGTGAAAAAACCATACCCTTCTATTGGAAGTTTTCTAGCTACGGCTGAAAATTTCAACCCCTATTTTCACCCCTTAGAGATGTCTGACAGTAACGCCGAGCTTCGAGGACCAACTAGACCCCAAACGGAATACCAAATTTCATCAATTTTGGTTCATAGTTACTAAGGAAAGTGCAAGTACGGCGGACAGACAGAAAATTTTTATTGCATTTTCGGATGCTCCATACCTTGAGACGTAAACCATCAAATTTTGAGGGGGGGGGGGGTTAAATTTTATTTTTTATATTTTTTTCATGCTCGATTCCAAAATCGGCTGAGGGGTCTATTATTCATGAACGTTTGCTTAGAATCTAAATCTGCAATAGAGGGATTGGCCTTTTGGGTTGTAGCCGTCCGATTTCGGCCTAGTTTGATAATAATTCACGAATAATACCGATCTTCTTCTATAGTAAAAATCGAAGTCACCCCAGCTGATCACAATTAATAGTCATAGTATAACGACATGAGGAAGCTATGCTGCCCCGCCCACTTAGTAGAGATTTTGGTTTATTATTTTCAATAATGAACCTTTGGAATGACATTTTTCACGAAAAACAATTTTTTCAAGGTAGTGGAATAAAAAAAATTTCTGTCCGTCCGCCTCCCTAATTTCAGTCATCTGTAAAAGGGTGACAAATAGGGGTTGCAATTTTCAGAACGCCGTAGCTCGAAATTTTTCAATTGATACGGTTTTTATGGCATTTTTCAAATGATTCCGAATTTTCTGTCCTGGGGGAAGCTCGAGGGTAGGTTTCTACGTAGAAGGGGCATCTTTAAAGTTCAACAATAAACCGTTGTGTACTAATTTTTAGCGTTTGCTGTATAGGATAGTCGGTTTTTCTTCGGCCGAGATCACTCTACGACTATAAGCGTACTATAAGCACTATACTATAGTAGGTGATACGTATACTTTACTATTATATAAGCAGTGTACATTAGTAGGTGCCCTGAAGAGTCCAACGAGTACCACAATATTGTGACCATACGATGGAATAGTCATGAAGAGCCAACATTTGTAGAGGTTGGATGTTGGTTGGTCCCCAAATGTTTACTTCAGTAGGGGATTTGGAGAGTTGTGGTTTTTGATAAAATAATCATGCACAAAACATTTTATGTAGGTACCCATGAATTTGGGTTGATTTAATTTACGAAATAAGTAAATCATCAGAGCTTTATCTACACCGATGAGTAAACAGAATTTAGCTAAAGAAAATCTAACTACTAAAATATAGCGGCGAGTAATGGCTATGGGGGAGATCTCAGTGATACAATATGGAATAGGGTTCTTAGAAAAAAGAGTAGGGCAGGAGTTTCAAACCTAGTTAGGGAAGCTACGACCGAGGAAAATATTCGGATCAGTACCTATAGTATTACAGAAAAATTTCGGATAAAATTGGTAAAATATTAACTTCTAAAGGGTTCAAAGTAGGACATAAAGCCAAAAATAATCTCAGATCTTCATCAAGTTTAGTTAAAGATAAAATTAATGTTCAAGATAAAAGTGGTGTGTCGTGATCCTCCCAGACCATCATACCTTGTAAGATTGCCCAAGTAATAAACTCAACGGGTGGGGTGACCTACGTGGGCGCAGGCGCATAGACCCACTCTCTCCCCACTAGTCCTCCTGACCGGAGTAGAGTGGAGTGGGCTCGATAAATACCTGCCGGCTACGCCTGTCTCCTCATTCTACGCTCTCCTCTAGTCGATGACTATTCTCTCTCTCCTCACTCCTCATCTCTCTCCTCAACCTAAAAGATCCTGGGCATGGTGGTAGTCTTGCACTATAACCAAACCAGGCAACGCCTCCGAAAAGATCCTGGGCATGGTGGTAGTTCTCGCACTATAACCAAACCGGGCACGACCTACCCTAACGCCTCTAGTGGTGAATGTGCGTCATCTATGCATTCACTACATGGTGTTTATAAATTAAAGTGTTCTTGTGGACTTGATTGTTGTGGTCGAACTGGTAGGAAGTAAAGAGAAAGAATAAAGGAACATGAAACAGATTTCAAGGATAATAAGGGTGACAGACTCGCTGTCCTGACAGCACTTACGAATTGGCTGTTTTTACTGGCTGGAATGGGGTAATCACCCCGGCAGTCTCCACCTCCCCTACGACCGCCCCTTTCCTCTCCTGACTGAACTGAACTGACTATACCGAACTGAATCTATACATATATCTGGTTTACATAGAGCTAGCAACTGAAAGGTATCAGGTATGAGTGGGTGTACACTACCATGATATCTAGCAACATGATGAAATCACTTGCGTCTGAGAACTGAACTTGAGCACTCACCGAACTGGTCTGGTCTCGGTATATCACTGAATCCCTTCTTCTCCTTCCTCTTCCAAGTTTCAATAATAGTTCTAACCAGAGCCATTTTAGCGCTGGATAAATTATTGCTAGCTGTTCAAACTGATTCCTATCACTAGGAGCGCTAATTTCGTGTAATGGAATCGACTTGTGTAGGAACTGTTTACCGTATGGTAGGTAGCTCGCCTACTTTGGCGACAGGCAGGTCATTCCAATTTCCAATATTAGGTGCTCGGGCGTCTCGTCAGCCGTTGAGTAATGCCGGCATAATGGAGTGTGGGAGTTGTCACAAATTTGTGGAGGTATGCGTTCGTGTTGCAGTGTCCAATCCGTAGTCTGCTTATCATTCTGTAGAACGCTCGTGGCTTCGGCTCTGTGATCGAATCAAACCAAAAGCGCCTTGTATCGGTTGCCAGCGAGGTGTGGAAAATGTTCTGTTCTCCATCGTTTTATAATGTTGCGATTTATGTATCGTTTGAGGTCAAGAGGGTGTGTAGGAGTGAGAAGGGATCGGTTCAGGAAGGGTGGCAGCACGTTTCGCTTCTTGATCCACTACTTCGTTACCTTGTACACCCGCGTGGCTCCTTATCCAGCAGAAGGACACTTTTCCCCCGTCTTCTCGCTGTGTCAATCTCTTGCGCTATCTTAGCTTCCGTGTGGGTAAATCGGGAGGACAATTTAAGAGTAGCAAACTTGGAGGTGATGCTTTGACAGTCTGTTAAGATGAGGATTCTAGAGTAATCCCCATTGAGGCTATTTGAGTAGTTTAATGCCTGGAAAACCACGAAGCACTCGGCTGTGTAAATGGAAGCTTGGTTCCACAAGCTGAAAGCACGAATTACTCCATCTGGCGAATCGTAAAATGCACACCCTACCTGGTCACTATGAAGTGAACCATCTGTAAAAATTTTTAGGCTGTTTGGCCAATGCTCGGAAGCATATTCTTGGACTAGCTGAGGAGTATCGCGGAGGCCATTGTAAATGTTTTTAGGTAGGTTGTGCACTTCGATGGGTTATAGCTTCAGTCATAGCTTCAATTTTGATCTTACAGACAGACAGTTTGTTGAATATCTTCATTTCCGCCCAAAAAGGAGCATGTTGGATGTACCTACTTGAAAAATTCGAAATTATTAAGATTGATAGGTTGGGTAAACATTTGAATGATGTAATTCCTTCAAGTTTTTCTCCATTATTGCGTTCATTTCTGTAACAGCTTGGTTCCTCCCCTCTCCACCCCTTCTCTCTACGTTCCTTTCACTATTGGCCTTCGCTTCCAGGGCTAATCAGAGAAGGCCAATAGTGAAACCCCCTTCACTTTGTTCCCTTCACCATTCTTCTTCACAGCCAATCCCAATCGACCACATTTCACTTTTTGACTATTTATAAGGTCACCTCTCCAATGTGCCTTCAGTTATTGTTTGTTACGGACTTTGGTTTGATCACCGAAACCGGTATAACAGTGTTTTTCGTGTATTAGTGGAAATAGACAACTTTTTCAATAACTCCGTTTTTATTTTATTTAATTTTATAAACCTCAGAATCTTATACGAAATCTCAAACAATATTGTTTCCTCAGTTGATTTGTATCAACATAACCGGTTTCCTGGATGGAAAACATATTACTTCCACTCTAAACGAAACGAGGAAAAGATTTAGTTTCGCAAAAGCGTATAGGTTTGTTTGAATCGCCTCTTACAATGTAAGTTACTCGTCGATCGAGTTGTGCTTTCTGTTGAAGTGGAGAAAGAAAAATTGACGACATGGTTTTCGAAACTGCGAGATTTTTCGTGTTTGTAGCGATTCTGTTGTGTGTTGGCCACGCGAGGAAAGTGAGGTTGGCAGGAGGATCGCCGGCACAAATCGGGGATTTCCCTTATTTGATTGCTTCAATACACCCAGAGGTAATGCAGTGGATAGTTGTTGTTGACAGAATCGATTCGTTTGAATGGAAAACACTACGCACCTTTGCTAGCTTGCGGGGTTGCGGGTAGTTTACTGTTCTGTCCAGTGGCGTAGCCAGGATTTATGAATGGTGGGGGGGGGGGGGGTTATCGGAAATGGGAAAAAAGTTCCTGTCATGTAGCATGGCTATAAGAGCGAATCTTCAAAGAAGTATTCCTGCTATTGTGTAGAAAAATGACAGCGAGTAACCATACCACTTTTCTGAAAATTGTATAATTTTTCGTCATTTAGCCATTTTTACCGATGTTTGACCCTAATAAAGTCAAATTTGACCCGCTTGTTTTTGAGAAAAATAGTTTTATCATCGAGATAATCCCTCCGTCGTGATTAGTCATCCCACACAACGTCAGGTGAATTAATATTAATTTTTAGCCATTAATACCAATATTTACCCCCAAAAACCAAAACCTCTAACCCCTATTCTGTGTGAAAAACAACTGAAATGGTATTTTTCTGTCTTTACTCACCCTTCCATTATACACTTCCAGTCATTTTATATTGCAATTTTAGCCGTTCTTACCGATTTTTTACCCCTAAAAACTCCAATTTGACCCCCTTGAAATTTTTTAAAATTTCTTATTTTCGAACTCAACCTATTGTTTGGCAATACAAACGTTTTGGAGAAATTTGGAATTTTTATCATGTACCCAAGGACAGATAATCATCTGGAGTGGTACATAAATATACATAATTTTTTTTTAAATTTAAGGATGAACTGGTGATGCTCTTAAACGGGTTTGCCTATAAAAATATTTCAAACATTCATGTTCTGAAAATGTTACCCATTGCAATAGCTTCATTTTCTTTGAAAATTCGCTAATAAGGTTTGACATTACAAAAAAAGCTGAATTTAAATTAAATTTAGCAAATCCCTAAATGTTACGGGTAAGATAAACTGATGAAATGAAACATTTATTTGGCAACAATGTTCGTGAATTTTCAAGGTAAATGAAGCTATTGCAATGGGTCCAAAATTCCAAAATGTTCAGAACATGAGTTTTTGATATTATTTTATAGGCAAATCCGTTTCAGAGAATCTTGATTTCATCCCTCGATCTAACAAAAATGTATACGTCTATTGCATATATTTATTTATGGGTCACTCCAGACGATAACTGACCTTGGGTACGTGATAAAAATTCCAAGTTTCGCCAAAATGTTCTTATTGCCAAACAAAAGGATGAGCAATTCAAAAATTCGAAGGGTGTCAAATTTGAGTTTTTAGGGTTCAAAAATTGGTAAAAACGGCTAAAATTGATATATATAAGTAGTATAGCAATGCCAATCCTGGCTCACGACTTAAATCCCTGATGTTTTTATTTTCACTTGAATCTCTGATGTTTTTATTTTCACTTGAATCTCTGATGTTTTTATTTTCACTTAAAATCCCTGATGTTTTTATTTCCACTTGAATCTCTGATGTTTTCATTTAGTAACTTTTTTTTAAAATATTTTTTATCAGAAACTCTAGTGAAAACTCTAAAAAGTCATAAAAAGTTATAACAGGGATTTAAGTCGGGAGATAAAAATGCAAAATTAGGACTATTTAGGGTTCAATATTTTCGAAATTTAGCTCTCTCTGATGTTTTCACTAGAAAAAATAAAAAAATTAAAATGACGTCACGCTAAAAATATTTTTGAATCGTCTTAAATTAAAATGATATCGTCTTAAATTAAAATGATATCGTCTTAAATTAAAAAAACGAGACGCTAGATCTCTTCTGAATTTGGGAATCCCAAACCATTAGAGGTTGGGTCCCACCAATAAGAATTCAATGGGTGGATAAAAAAAAAAAAGGTGAGGGGTTAGTTAAAAGGATGATATGGGAGACAGGATAAATAGTATCCATACAAGAATAGACAAAAAGAAAAAGTGGGTGGATAAAAAAAAATGAGGGGTTAGTTAAAAGAATAACTTTTATAATAAAAACATGACAACAATTGAAATTTACAAAAAAGCAACCGAAAAAACCAACTACTCATCATTCAGAGATCTGGATAAGGGAGCTTATAATCTCTTAGCAAATTTTATACAAGATACGGAATATGGTGAAACTGTTGTTGTTACTATTAATACTGAAAATGGTGAATTAAATTTATTTTTACCCAAGAAAATTTCTGGTCGACTTCTTGAACATGTTAGAAACGATCCAGAAAGTCACCCCAAAAAACTTATTTATAATGGAATTGATAAAAAGACAAAGGCTTTTCTGATTGACTTTGAGTAAATATTATAATTTCTTTTCATATCGTTTATATAAAGAAAATCTTTATATAAATAATCCTTTCCCTCCAATCACCACAAATTCATAAAAAATCATTTTTCTATCCTGAAAAATGCCATAAAAAAAGAAAAAATCATGATTTTTTCTATCCTGAAAAATGCCATGAAAAAAGAAAAAATCATGTTTTCATGGTATCTTTCAGAAAGAGAATTGTAAAGTTGTTATTATTTTCCTTAATGAAAAAACTCTTAGGATTTCTAGAGCCTCATGCTATCTAGCTTGGTGTTTGTGAACTAAAGGAAATGATAAATAATGCGAGATTAATATTCCGTACACTATCTCAAAGGAGGCCAGCTAGTTGACCTTGCATTCCCATTTCAGATAGTTCGCTTGCAGTTCCTATCTCAATATTCAGTTTCTTTACAACTGTTCAACATGGCACAGCCATCCAAGTATTTAAAGTTAACTTACTGTGATGATTTAGACTTTCATGATCGAGTTCACAACTTGGAAAAATATTATCAACAGTGCTTAGAATTTGTTGGAAAACTGAAAAATTGTGAAAGTGTTCAAGATGTGTGTGAAATGGTGACTGATAAACGTATTATGATACCAGAGAACCAACATTGTGACCAGATTCGTTGATAAACATTGTATTCATATCATTATAGCATTTAAAATGTCCCGTTGAATCAACGGGTCCCGTATTGTCTTTAATGGGACCCGTCGATTCGACGGGTCCCGTATTTAAAGATTTTTTTAAATTACCGTACGTATTTTTATCATTAATATTAACATGTTTTCTTATAGCTTGATTTGTATCTTTATATTCCAAAATTTTAGCAATTTTTTTCCTTTAAAAGGTGGTATCAAATCGATACCCCCCCTCTATTAAAGGGGGTATCAAATCGACGGGTCCCGTATTTAAAGATTTTTTTAAATTACCGTACGTATAAATATAAACGTTTCTGGAGTTTGACATGAGAAAGATTCACATCTTGCTGCCTGTAACCTTGGAGGGGCTCTCACAGGAGCCCCTCCAAGGCTCTTTCTTCACACGTCAGAAATATTATTTCTGTTTTTATTGAGATATTCCCAATAAAAATAATTATAAGATTTTGTATTATTTCCCCCTTTTCTTATCAAGGTACGTTTTTATAGGGATTTCCTATAAAAACTGACTTAAAACCTTTTTTTCTTACACATTTTTTATCTAGAATACTTTTAAACTCTGCTCTGAAGCTCCGATAATTCTGTGATTGATTCCAGTTTCATTTATAAGATAGATGAATGCTAGATCGATTAAAAATATTATAATTACGAATGTCTTATCGATACACGATGAAAAATTCAAACACAACATATTTATTATATGAAACTTTTTTTAAATCCTTAATCAATTTTTTGAAACACCTAGGCGTTAAAACAATCGTTCAAGCGTTCAACCGTCAATCGCTTAGGCGTTAAAACAATCGTTCAAACGTTCAACCGTCAATCGCTTAGGCGTTAAAACAATCGTTCAAGCGTTCAACCGTCAATCGCTTAGGCGTTAAAACAATCGTTCAAGCGTTCAACCGTCAATCGCTTAGGCGTTAAAACAATCGTTCAAGCGTTCAACCGTCAATCGCTTAGGCGTTAAAACAATCGTTCAAGCGTTCAACCGTCAATCGCTTAGGCGTTAAAACAATCGTTCAAGCGTTCAACCGTCAATCGCTTAGGCGTTAAAACAATCGTTCAAACGTTTCTTGAATAAACTGACGTCATAATCTCGTCATAAACCAGCCCTATTGGGGCTGGTTTAAAAAAACGAACAAAACGGAAAACTACCAACCTCTGAGTAATTTAGATTTAAATCGTTATGCGAAAAATTTTAAAATAAAACATTTCCGAGGTGTTTTCATGAAGGACGAACTTCCTAATCGGTCTAAACCCGTTGAATGTGGAATTATTAATTTAGAAAATTCTAATCAAAATGGTAGTCACTGGACTTGTTATTTTAAAAAATCCGAAAAAGAAAAGTATTATTTTGATTCCTATGGAAACGCACCACCTCCTAAAGAGTTGGTAAAATACTTGGAAAATAAAAATATTTTTTACAATTCCGAACAAATTCAAAAGTATAACGATCCTCCGATTTGCGGTCATCTGTCTTTGATAGTGTTAAAAGAACTTTCAAACGGAAAAGATTATGAAACTGTTTTAAACACATGCAGAGGGAAATTGAATTCTTAAACTTAGTATAATATTGTTGTTTTAATGGAAATTTTCCATTAAAACGTTTTTATTAAATAGAATGTTTTCCCATTTTCAAAAATAAATCATTCATCATTATTGAAGTACATTCGTCACCAAGACTCATCATCCTTTTTCTCCAATCTTGGAAATAATTAACATAATTTTGCCATTCCTTATCCCGTAAATATTTCAAGTACGCGTGGTGACATTCCATATTTAAATAATATTCTAGGGATGATTCTGAAGCACATTCAAACCACATTTTGCGTAACTTATTCATATGATAGTCTGTCTTACTTTTTACATGATGTCTAAGTTTTCCACCGTCATATTTCTTTAGAAATGTAACAAAGAGTTGTATTACTTTCTTTCGCTCTTTCATCAAATCATGAAATTTTTTACTGAAAGTTTCCATCGTATATATTTTTATTACTATTTTCATCTTTTAACTAACCTACCTATATTTTTCAATTCCATTTCCATTTCCTACCTACTCGTCTATTTCATTTTGCATTTTCCATGTCTTTTACGTTTTGCATTTTCGTAAGTTCCTTCAAATGATCTACGAAATTTTCTTTTTCTATTCCAATCGCATAGTGCCCCCAAGCAAGAGTATCTATTCCATTGTCTAGAATATGTCTTTTATCATCGTACGCACTAAGCGCTTTCTTGTTCTGTTCAATGGTATAAATATCATGCTTTTCCGATCTAAATAACATTTGTTTCCTATAGATCGGTTTCTTGTTCAACAGACAATCCTTGAAGTCCTCGAACCTAATGTCCTTTTCAACAACGTTTTTCTTGATTCCTTTCGCTTTCTTTGTTTCTTTTTGATTCTCGAACGTTTTATGCGCGTACTGTTTCGATCTCAGTCCAACGAATTCCTCCATTACTTTTCCATTCATTTCATCTTTGAATTTTCCAAGTACTTTTTTATTCACCTGTGGAATTCCATATACATTTTCTTTCGGATAATCGGACGTGTCAAACTGATCTAACATGTTGTTTTTAATATGCGCGTAAACATCCTCAGTTTTTATGTCCATGATTAGACTGTCCGTATCACAATATAACAATTTAACATTTTCTCCGTACTGTTTCTTTATCGTGTTATAATAAAACTCGTACATGAGAGTTTTTGAAATTTCCAAAATACTCATTCCGATGTAAATAGGTTTGTTGAAAAGAATTTTAGTCTTTTTCATGTGAACTGCTGCTAAGTTTTCCGTGAATATCGTTCTACGATCAAAAGTGGGTTTTGCTATCAATGATTCCAGTTTCTTTCCATTTGAACATAATTTAATATCGACTCTTCCCCTGATATTTTCCATCGTTTTTCCGAATACACTGTTGATCATCAATTTAAAAAAGTTCTTTTCAAAATCATTTTTCGCTTTCTTTCTCAGTTCCGTGTTGAAGTCAATGTACACTTTCAACCAATCCGATTGATCAAATTCCAGTGCTCTATGTACTTTCTTTAGTTTCATCCCCATACTCAGACACTGTTTCAAATCCCTGTAGTGCAAAACGTATTTATCTTTGTCGTACAAAGTCGTCATGAGTTTAGGCAATTTCACATTTCCGATTCTGTTTTCCGGTGCAAGTGGTAGGTCCGAATGTAAATCGTGTAGTTCTTTAGGATATTCCAAGTCAACTTCCAGAAAATAACCTTTGGGAGACTCATCACTTATATTTTCAACATCTAAATTTTCCAAGTTCTCTACCCATTTAAAACCTCCGTATGGCATGTACTGAGACATAGCCCATCCGTACAAGTTGTTTGCGTCAAGGTACATTATATAGTTGGAAGGTTTAGTTGGGTCATATTTATCAACCATGTACTTGTTGTTTGCTTTCGCGTGTCTGTTACTACATTGTGATATTCCACCGCGAATTCCTTTTTCCATCATTAGAATTTTATCGTAATCAGTCGGCAGTTCCAATTTAACTTTTGTCATTTTCAACATACCATCCCATGCCAGACCAGGAGTTGTGTAATACCAAACTGGATCTAATTTGTAATACTCCAGGGCTATATCTCTGAAATTTTCCATTACATCTGCTAAGAGTAATACATCACATTTGTTGTAATGCGTCGTGAATTCCCACATGTTTTTTACGTTGAATTTTTCCCAAACTTCTTGCGCATTTTGATACTCAGATACTTCTACGTTTTGTTTATTTAGTGTGCTGTAAAATTTTCCAATAGGAGGTAGAGATGTTTCATCATACTTTTCTAAACAGTCCATGTACTCATAGGGGTAAGCTAGTTTCCTTTTCAAAAGTTCCGATTGTTCCGGGCTGAAATGTTTTTCTAATTCTTTAAACTGATCTTTCGTTAAATTTCCTACTAGTTTTTCCAAAGAGCTTGCTAGAAATTTGTACGAATCTACGAATCTTATTTCAATTTTATTCATTACTGGGTTTCCTTTCTTATCCAATTTTCCAGAGTCGTACCTGAGAATCTTTGAGAATGAAATGTACTTTTCCTCAGTATTCGGAATCAATCGTATTTCCCCTTCATCCTCTCCGAGTTGTTTCGCGAATAGGTGGGCATCGTAACCAGCTAGATTGTGGAAAAATACTGGTACGAATCTCGGGCATTGATACCCCAAATTACACAGAGAATGGGCGGCACCTCTAAATTCCCCTGACAAATGGTCATGGTCAGCCACACGACTTTTATTCATATCGATATTTTGTTTCAATTCCGTCAATTCCGTTTGTATTTTTGTTGCATTACTTTCATCTCCTTGCATATGAAAGTAGACCAAAGCTTTTTCCTTTACCTCGAGTTTCTTTTCAAGCATTGGAGGTAGTTCGTTAAAACTTCTTTCACAAATGTGACAAGTTTTTACATTTTTGAATTCCTGTTCCTGTTGGTCAGTCAAAGGTTTCATGGGTACAATTTTATCGTAATATTCCTTAGCAATGTGTAAAACTTCCTCTTTCAGTTTCTGATAAAATACTTTTGGAGAATCCGAACCAGAATATTCGACTGGAGGTTTATAATATCCGTTGGAATACTTTATGTAATATGAAAAACTGCTAGCTTCGTGTTTTTGTATTTTATTAGTAACCCTTCTTAATTTAGTTCTGATTGATTTTATGATAAATTTTCTAGAGTTTTTAACGGGTGTTTTGCATTTCTCTTCAGCTATAACAGTTTGAAGTTTTCTAAGCATACTTTCAAAGTCCGAGTAGATAACGAATGGTACTTTTAAAGAGTGTCTATAATTCTTGAATTGTAAAACATTATCATAAGGTTCTGGTAATTCTACTTTAACAGCTTTATGAGCTCCGCAATATTCTTTATGTTCGTTTAATTTGACCTGAGTTCCAAAGCTATTTAAACACATTTTACATAAAAATCGTTTGTGACCATTCTTTGTTAACTGACTATTCCCTACCAGTTTCCATAGATCTTTGATCCAGCAATAATGTTCAGTTTCCTCGTTTTTCAAGTACAACAAGTCAATGTGCCTTTCCTTTTCATCTTTCGTTATTTCCAAGGGTACTATAGTATTTTTTTCATTCAGACAGTAAACATTTATGGAAATCCCAGTTCTTTTCTCAAACCATTTTATACTCGTTATTTTCATAGGAAAACTAATATTTTTCAACGCTTCATCAAACTCATGTTCCCAACTAATGTACTTTCCTATTCTATTAGAATTTTTATCAGCTGGATGTAAAGCTGAAAGAACAGACCAAAGGAAACATTTATTATCGTCATTTTTTACATTTATAATTGCTTTCTTACTTTGTAGAAAAGCTGGGAGTGGGATGAAAGATGATCCTCTCAAAGGAGTGTACTTGTTAACGTTCAGTTCCAAATGTTTGATTTTGTGAAGTTGCCATTGAGATCCTTTTATTTCGAACGTTTCCATTTCATTTAGAATTTTCTGTTTCATTTTCTCGTAACAGTTTGCAACTTCTGATGATTGCAATATTATTACGTTTTTAGTTTTGAAATTGAGTTCCTGATACTCCATGTTATTTTCGTTAGTTCCTTTTTTAAATTCTGCGATTAAAACTACATTAACTTTCAGGTTCTTTTTTCTAAGTTCCCTGTTGAGTAAACCTGTTACGATATTTTCAATACTGTTAAGAAATTTGGAAGCATCTTTAAATCCTTTCGTATTTTTAATATCGTAAGTCGCTAATCTAGATTCAAATGCAGTTTCCTTTTCTCCAACTTCCGTTCTCGGTTCTATATTTTTTTCAAATACTTTTTCACTAAAATTAAATACTTTGTGCAATTTCCTCGGTCTTACAAATACAGGTTTCGCTTTTCTAGGTTTTCTAATTCTGATAGTCATTGTCCGGTCCGGGTCGTTTTTTCCATGGCGCTTAGACTTTAGGTGTCTAGCCCAATTTTTATAAGTAGTGCTAACATCGCACTTTTCACAATGTTTTTTCGTATAGTACATTTTATTATAGGATATATAATTTTTTTTCGTATCGTTCATTTTTATTAGAAAAGAGATTCTTTTAACTAACCCCTCATTTTTTTTATCCACCCACTTTTTCTTTTTGTCTATTCTTGTATGGATACTATTTATCCTGTCTCCCATATCATCCTTTTAACTAACCCCTCACCTTTTTTTTTTTATCCACCCATTGAATTCTTATTGGTGGGACCCAACCTCTAATGGTTTGGGATTCCCAAATTCAGAAGAGATCTAGCGTCTCGTTTTTTTAATTTAAGACGATATCATTTTAATTTAAGACGATATCATTTTAATTTAAGACGATTCAAAAATATTTTTAGCGTGACGTCATTTTAATTTTTTTATTTTTTCTAGTGAAAACATCAGAGAGAGCTAAATTTCGAAAATATTGAACCCTAAATAGTCCTAATTTTGCATTTTTATCTCCCGACTTAAATCCCTGTTATAACTTTTTATCACAAAACATCAGAACCAGTGACTTTTTTAGAGTTTCTGATAAAAAATATTTTTAAAAAAAAGTTACTAAATGAAAACATCAGAGATTCAAGTGAAAATAAAAACATCAGAGATTTTAAGTGAAAATAAAAACATCAGAGATTCAAGTGAAAATAAAAACATCAGAGATTCAAGTGAAAATAAAAACATCAGGGATTTAAGTCGTGAGCCAGGATTGGCATTACCCTACTTATATATATACTCGGCCCCTCGGGCCTCGCCAGGGGGCAAGCCCCCTGGACCCCCAAAGGGGGCTCCGCCCCCTCGGAACGGCTTGGCCGTTCCTCACCCCCGAAGGATGTGTTCTTATACTTCGTATAACAAAGGAGAATTTGCTATGCAATTTACCCCCCCCCCCCCCCACACCACCAACACACAAAAAAATAAAACAATTCTGTTTAAACCACAGATAACGTTGGTAATTCTTTATCACATTCCTCTTTGTGCTCATCTTCATCACATTCCTCTTTGTGCTCATCTTTATCACGTTCCTCTTTGTGCTCATCTTTATCACGTTCCTCTTTGTGCTCATCTTTATCACATTCCTCTTTGTGCTCATCTTTATCACATTCCTCTTTGTGCTCATCTTCATCACATTCCTCTTTGCGTGACGCGTTTTTGTGACAGGATATTGTGACAGGACATTTTTTTCACATGACCCCCGGCGTTAAAATTGCATAGCAATTAATATATATATATATAAAATCACTGAAAGTGGCATGGAAAGTTGAGTGGTGACAGAAAAATACCACTTCAGTTGTTTTTCACACAGAATAGGGGTCTAATTAGGATTTTTGGGCATGAACAATTGGTATTAAGGGCTAATTAAAATCAATATGATTCACCTGAAGTGTGGGATGGCGACGGTGAGGGACTTTGAGGGAACGATGCAGGTATTTCGATAAGAATTTTTGTCAAAAAAATTGGGTCAAATGTTTGGGACAGATCGTTTGTAATCAA
Organism: Leptopterna dolabrata; assembly: GCA_954871275.1. Taxonomy (NCBI): domain Eukaryota; kingdom Metazoa; phylum Arthropoda; class Insecta; order Hemiptera; family Miridae; genus Leptopterna; species Leptopterna dolabrata. The sequence goes on from OX940981.1 coordinate 47,370,494, forward strand.
ATAAACGTAATATTATTTAACCGTTTATTCATGTTTGATTTATATGCATGTTTGATTTACCGTTTAACCTGTTATTGTTGTATTTGTGTGTTACTTTTGTGATTGTTATAAAGTTTTCGAGCCAATGGGGGGGTTATGACTCCCACTAACACCCCCCCCCCCCCCCCCAGCTACACCACTGGTTCTGTCTGTCCAGTAAATCAATGCGTTTCATTTAATCAGGTCGTTATTTTCTGTTGTGTAAACGTGGTTTTATTTTATCATGGACTCGGTAGCAGCCAAACATGAATTTTCCAGATCAGATGTACAGCGAGTCTCGTGAACCCCTCTTGGGTGTTAGGAGCAGCGCATTGCTACATCGTCGATAGCGAGAAAGTTCACCCAAGAGATGTGATGCTCATAGCTGGAATCGTGGACTTCAACGACACCAAACTCCCGAGTAGTCAGATCAGAAGAGCCAAAGCTATTAGCATTCATCCAAATTTCGAGGTGGGTACAAGTTTTATTTGTTAGAGAAAATCTTCCTGAAACGTACCGGCATTTTGGTTTATATTATTCTGTGAATAATACACCAATGTAATCGCTCAGCACAAAATTTTTATAACACCCCCTCAACATTTTTTTCTTTTACGTTTCAAGGTGCGTAGATTCCAAAAATGCAATGTCCGTCCACCGTATCACGCATAATACTTCATTTTCGGTCTAAAAAACTCGTTCTTTCGCACACATGCTCCATTTGGGCCCTAGTTGTGTCCCGAAACTTTGCAGCCCGATCGGAATATACCCAGGGGTGTTATGAGTGAAAATGTGTATTAAAATAGGTACGTTTTTGTGTTTTACTAACATGTTAGTAAAATGAGCTTTTGAGGTATCGTTTTCCATGTTTTGGGGGACGAGAAGACCGAATATGAAGTCGATTTTGACCAGAGAGTGGAAAATTGAGGTACTACCAAATGTTCAGCTCCCCAAATTGATTTTTTATGAGTCGAAAACCTGGGAAATCACCATCAATTTGTATAATAACACTAGAAAAAGTGTCAACACGTGGATCAAGCCGATTAAATGGTACTATCAATGATCAAAGGTAATTTGGGGGAAAAAAAGAAAAAAAAGGGGCGTACCTGATTTGTGTTTTTGTGGCCAAAATTGGTGGAAACCATCATAAATAGCTATTTCAATTATTTCACATGACAGAAACAATAAATGAACAGCCAACATTTCTGTACGTGTGTCCAATAGAATAATAAACCCATGTGACAAGGACTTTGCAGCGTTTTTACTAGTACGTTTTCCAATTCGATGACAGCTATTTGACAAATTTCATCCTTATCACTTACAATTATATCATGAACGCATGCAGGTATTTAATTGGCAGAAGAGCCAAAGATGCTGATGCTCATTTCAAATTTTGAAGTTTCGTCCCCCCCCCTCCACCCAATACTGTTATAAAAATTTACCCGCAAAATTTATGTTGAACCATTTCGTAATTTGCTTCTGTTTCAAACGTGATTTCAACTATTAAAAACAACTTTCTTGTTATGCGTCAGGAAATAAAAATATCAGGAGCCGACCTTAGTCTTGTCAACGTAGGAAATCCGTTCGAGTTGAACAGCTACGTCGACGTGATTCCTGTTTCGGGAGATCCTTTCCTCTTGAATGAAGATGTCCAGTGTACTGCCAGCGGATGGGGTAATTATTTATTTATTTATTTATTTGTGAAAATAAATCAATTTACATATACATTCAACAGAAATAATTTAAACGGAATTCAAACTCTTGAAAAGAAAAACATTCCTACGTGAAACTGAAATATGTCTAATACAACTTAGGCCTAGGTACCCCTCTCACCAAGAATCGTTGTCGCTTAGTAAAGATTCACGCAAATTTACTATTTACTTTTTTGGTAAAATTCCGGTTTATAAAGGTGCCTCCACCTTGCCTGTAAATGGCCGTTGCGACCGTTGAGAAACGTTGGGAGCTCGATGGTGAGGACCCTTCTGGTCCTTTCCCCGCGGCGTCGCTCAGCTAGTCGTTCTCCTCGTTTATTTGACAAAAATCTTATTATATTGCACAGGAGTTTAGTACTTAGGGGGTACCACGACAACCATAATTATACCTCTCCGATGATCAGACGTGAAACTCGTCTTATAATTTCAAGGCAATTTTCCCTGATAACTGTTGTTTCTACCACTACAATACTTTCCTGCCCCACTTTGAGGGCTATTAGGTACTTTCAAGCTGATCACAAACAATAGAGGTATCTACACACCTACTAATAGGTAGGTACAATTTAACTGTACCAACTGTTAGGTACTTACCTAGGCACTGTTAAAATACTGTAGGTACTGTTTGACTTGTACTACTCGTATACAATTACTGTGAAAAACCAAATGTTATGATCGGTATCAGGCGATACGAGCACAAGCAAGACAAATACGCATTTACATAAACTGAGTGTGGTAGCCGTTCAGTCAAAGGCGGTGTGCCACGGGCTGACCACCAAAGAGCGGAAGAACATGCTCTGCCTCAGGAGCGACAACGGAAAAGGGCTTTGCGATGGGGACAGCGGTGGACCACTCATTTGTAAAAGTAAGCGCTGGAATCAACGTACAGCATTTCAAAGTCATACTCAAAGATTTCCAAAATCAATTCAAAACAAATCCAAGGATGTCCGCGAACAACTTCAAAATTTCTAGCGTCTTTAATTTATTTTAGACCAGGAGGACAGGAGCGGATACAGAAAAATATTAGCGGATTTTCAAAGAAAATGTAGCTATTTGGCTCGTTCAAAAATTGCAGGAATGCTCCCTGTGCACCGGAAAACTCTTCAAAATCCATTCTATCTAGATTATCTAAAGCTAAATGATAGATTTTCACTTTTTCGTATATACATAATATATGGTGAATTTAGGTTGATGTAAAATTCACCATGAGAGGTGGAGGTAGTTTGGATGTTGGAAGGGAGTGAATTTAAAGTTGATTTTGATGTGTGTGGTTTATATGTGGTTGCGGTTAAGGGCGGACCTCCGCCGAGCGTGTGATGATAATGTTGTTTGGAGTGAATTTAGATGAGTGAGGTGAGTGAAATTTGGTGAGAGTGTGTGTGTGCGGTTAAGGGCGGACCTCCACCGAGCGTGTGATGATAATGTTGTTTGGAGTGAATTTAGATGAGTGAGGTGAGTGAAATTTGGTGAGAGTGTGTGGTTGCGGTTAAGGGCGGACCTCCACCGAGCGTGTGATAAATTTCTCCAGGTTGGTTAAGGGCGAGACCTCCACCATATCCTGACTAAATTTATGTGTGTGTGTGAATTTAGAGTGTGTGTTTGTGCGGTTAAGGGCGGACCTCCACCGAGCGTGTAGTGTGTGTCATCGGGATTGGTTAAGGGCGAGACCTCCACCTAATCCTGATGAAATGTGTGAGGGTGAACGAATTTGAGAGTGAATTTGTGAAGAGTGTGTGAGCGGTTAAGGGCGGACCTCCACCGGGTGTGTAGTGTATTTCATCAGGATTGGTTAAGGGCGAGACCTCCACCAAATCCTGATGAAATGTGTGTGTGTGTGTGAATTTACTGTGGAATGAGAGGTGTTAGAATTTGTGAGTTGAATTTGGAGAGAGGAGGTTGAGGATAAAGAGAGAGTAGCCAGCAGCTGGAGGAAGTGTAGAATGGCGAAAATGGCGCAGGATCCGGGGTTATATAGACCCTGAAGCCACCACCCTGGTAGTGGGGCTCCAGGTTGTGTACCGGATCCTGCGTCGGTTGCCCCACTCCTACCGTTTATTCGCCGGAACTTAATTTCACATGTTATTTTGGCGAGGACTTAAATGCTAGGGAGTTGTAGTTCCGGGAGGGACTCACGACACATAATAATAGATATTACCTATACTTATACCTATATTTATATAATATTCATGTGTCATTCCGCATGGTAATTCCCTTAATTTGCACGGTAAAAATTTGCTTTTGCTCAGAAAAATCCGTCTCTGCAGGCGTACCTACTCAATGATGAGATCCTTATCCAGCCCGATCGCACTGTGCGCAGCGGTCCAAATTCACAAATTGTTGTTCCAAAAAATAAAAAACTGCTCAACATAGACACATGGGGTTTCGTCAAATATGTTTTTTGGGGCGCTGAATCGATTGTAACCAGTCCCAGCCCGATTGTGCGCAACCAGTCTACCAAATTTACAAAACTGTCACAATGAGCGCTCTGAGGAGCGCAATAGGCGGCCGCAGACGCCCGTATAGTCATGTTCATTCAGATTACATAGGTAGCACACTTTAGTAACGAATGCCTATTAGTTTAAATTCTTAATTTTCCAAACTCAGCCGAATTCGGGGCAGAGCGCCAGCGGACACCCTTACCAAGCACTGCAAATCAAACCGTTCATTTCACTATTTCACTTTCACATAAATAAGGTGGACCACTTCCCCAACACGGATCGTCGCATCAACAAAATCATACAAAAAGCGGCCCCAACCACAACCATAGCAACTGTAACAACAGACCGTGCAGTATCTTAAGTCAGCTCCATAGTTAGATATAAGAAATCTATGTAACTGCAGCACTGCCTTCGTTCCAATATTATAATTTAACTACTAGGAACCCGTCTTAACCGCAGAATCCCTACCTCTCGCCCACCAAAGGGCACCACCACCGCACCCGGCAACAACAAATTTTCGGCTGTTACTTCAGCCGAAAATTTGAGGAGGTCGGTTGGAGTGTAACAGTTCCTAATGCATGAGCTCGCAGAACTGTTACTCAGGAACGGTGCTACCCGTCCCTCATTTTTATTTATACCACTCGATATTTAAATCATTTCATCCTTTTAACAATTCTGCGATTGCCTGATAGGTCATCCCTTGAAATTATCACTCTTCGAGAAATATTTAAATCAACCTTTTTAAATCAATCAATCTTGGTAAATTTAGATTTCCCTTAAACAAAATTCTTGGAGCTTTATTCCTCAACTACCCAATAAAAAGGTATCGAGTCAGAGCAGAATCGTTGTATACGTAATATCTTCCCTTCTCCTGCAGTAGCACCTAATTTAAAAGAAATTATTTTATTAGTGCAATTTAGGAGAATGACCCAATCCGAGCAGAGTCGAGGTAAAAATGACATTACCCACTCTGTTACAAACCTCATTTCTGAGACAAACCAGGCAGGTACCTATGCAGTTAGTATCAACTGGCAATTATTTTTTGGATCCTCCACTGCAACTCTTTGAAGCATGACCCTAGAAGGCCCCCTAAAGTATGCCAACATTGAGATTCATGAAAATCAGTGATCTGATTCACGAGATTTCCCTGTTTCCACAAAAAGATACAGTAGGTGTGTATAACTAAATTTTTTTTAAAGCATATCAGTAACGTATTTAACTGGAAGGGACGAAAAGCCCAAGTTTTGCCTGTTCGAGGGTCATTTTCAGTATTAATATACCAATGAGTTTTCTCTGTGTACAGATGAGTTGGTCGGTGTTGCCCACCAAGTGTACATCGAGCGATACAAATATCGCGGACCGTCGGACATGGACTGCGGCTCGAAGAATATCGTTCACACGTACATGTTCACCTGCCCTTACCTCAACTGGATCCGCGCCCACGTCAAAAACGCTCCCCCGAAGCCCGAAAGGTGCTTCAAGCTGTTGGACAACTCGGGCCACAACGAGTTCAACACAAGTAGACAAATAAAACCAACTTTTGAATAGATGAGTCCGTTTTCACGAGCAATTTTCTGTAGGAGATCCTTGGGGTCGTATGTTGTTCATAAGGATTCTTCATGTCTATTGTCGTGATATCCGTGATATCCTGCGAGCGGCTTCAGTCATCCCTGTCGGCTGTTGACGAATGGTGTAAGAGGAATGAATTGTCCCTGAATATTGGCAAATGTTCAGTTAAGTATATCGTTCTCCCGCTCGTCCTCGCCAATCGCCATTAACTATTCCATTGCGGGGCAGGTACTGAAGTGAAACACAGTTGTTAGGGACCTGGGTGTCCTGTTCAACAGCCACCTCTGCTTCTCCGACCATATCGATGACATCTGCTCAAGGGCCATGAAGACACTTGGATTCATCAAGAGAAACACCAGGGAGTTCAACGATCCGTCGGCCTTGACGATGCTGTACACTGCCTTGGTTCGCCCTATTCTGGAGTATGCGTCTATTGCATGGTCTCCACACTACCTCAATGCGATGGAATCGATTGAAAGGGTTCAGCGTTGTTTCCTGAGATACGTCTCATACAAGCTGGGAAACAGATAGGACGATTTCGACGCCTCGGGGATGTTGAGATTGACGGGCCTGGAGACTCTCAGGGGGCGGCGGGAACTGGCCGATGTAGCGTTTGTGCACCGCTTGGTTGACGGCAAGGTGGACTGTCCGGAGCTGCTATCACTTTTAAGTTTTCATGTTCCGCCGTATGCGACACGTTTTACGCAGACTTTCTTCCTCCGGACGGTTCCCACCAACTATCTGCTCGGTGGGCCCCTGATCAGAAGCCAGCGGGAGTTCAACCGTCTGGCAAGTTTGTCAGAAGTGGACCTACTCTGTGTAAGTGGAAGTGTTTTCAAGAGACAGGCCAAGTTATTATTATTTTAAGCACAAATTTTCTTTTCTTTTATAAATAGTGCTTTCTTTTATGTTTAGTTGCTAGTTATTAATCCTTGTAAATTGGCAATTTTTGCCCGTATATTAATAATAAATAAATAAATATCCTCCCAGAACATCACTCTGTTAATATTATAGATCTGGTAATCGAATGAGGTTGCGTACGTGACCTGGCTCAGGTAGTCCTGGAGCTCTCTCCCACCATCCCTCAACTGACGTTGATGGACGGGGCGAGAGTGGACAAGGTACTATAAAAACTCACAGTTCTCGCCTGTTGCCTCATTCTACGCTCTCCTCAAGTCGATGACTTTTCTCTCTCTCCTCTGACGCCTCCTTACCTGTAACCTAAAAGATCTCAGTTTGGTGGAACCGGCCTGGTGACCAACCGGCCCCGAGTGGCAACCTCTGGGCAAAACCCCCAGCGTCTTTAGTGGTGGTAACCTTCCTGGCCTGGCCATAGGTGTTAACCTTTTAGACGCTAGTACTAGCAACCTTCTCCATCACTTTCTCTCTCATACCTCACCTCGCCTTCACCTATCTCAAACCACCACATCTATATTTCCTATCCATCAGACTGATAGAAAGAGAGAGTAGCAGGTAAGGTACCTCAGGTCCGATATGTACCCCCAAAGGTACTCATTATTGTAATGTGAAGAAATCTACAATATCCTTACATTATTTTTATGCTCAAATTTGGTAGCCCTTGGGCATGGAATTAGCCTCAAGATGAAGTAAAATCGCTTCTTGACTCTCAGACACCAAGTAGCAGTTGAACGGCTCAACATCTCGATGTCTGTCGTTATCCTTAACGTTTTAGCACGGGTAAAATGCCGCTAGAGTCATGCGGAGAAAGCATGGTTCCAAGACAAGAGATGACGCTAGTAGCGAATCAAAGTATATCCAGGCAATCTAAAAATATATACACAATTTTGGTTTATGAACCTTCGGAATCGAGTGATCAGTAACTGATAACCGTTATCTGTGGTTGGATTTGGTCTTTAGTTATTTTTTTGGTCACGAATTTTCTAAAACTGTTTTTGATTGATAATATTATCTACCTTGCCACAACGCCCCACAAGTATTATCTCTGATAACAAATTTCAACCAATATTGTGCATAAATGACTCCGGCCTCTACCGAGGAGTCACGGATTATAATATCTGCCAAGTATCCGCCAGTGATGTCATCAAATTTTTACGAATTATTATTTTCAATAATGTACCTTTGGAATCGAGCATGAAAAAAGAAGACAAAAATAGTTCAACTCCCCCTCCCTCCTAAAATTTGATCGTTCCCGTTTCAAGGTACGTAGAATCCGAAAATGGAATAAGAAAACTTCTAACTGTCCACCGTACTTGGTACTTCACATTAATGAAAAAAAAAAAGAAAAATTAGTAATGAAATTTGGTTTGTGGGTCCCATTTGGGTACTAGTTGGTCCGCGTTTCAAATTAATGAAATAACTGTTATATGTGGTCAATACATGCCATCTTGCACCCCCCCCCCCCCCCCCCCCCGGAAAGCCCTAAATCGACTAATGGAGCCGGCTGGATAGTTCTGAAATTAATAATTATTTGTTGTTATTCATGAAGTGTAACGTTTGTTCAGTCGAAAAAGTACGTATCACCAAAATCCAAAATAACCATCAAATAAAATAATATCACGGAACAACCAACTCGATTTCATACAGCCATCCGTATTTATAAATCAGGTGCTCCCAAGCAATGATATCTGGGCTGCATGTATACCGTTTCATTCACGATCATGTTAACGAAGTTTTCGGTACCAAGTTCGAGATCAATTTCAAAACGAACCTAAAAAAATTCGAGATTACGGCGCCCTGGAAATGTCAACCTTATTTTCCACCCCTTAGCGATGAATGACCGTAACGCTGAGCTTCACGGACCAACTAGTACCCAAATGGGACCCAGAAACCCAATTTCATCAATTTTTCAATAATGTGAAGTACCAAGTATCGTGGACAGTTAGAAGTTTTCTTATTCCATTTTCGGATTCTACGTACCTTGAAACGGAAACGATTAAATTTTAGGAGGGAGGGGGAGTTGAACTATTTTTGTCTTCTTTTTTCATGCTCGATTCCAAAGGTACATTATTGAAAACAATAATTCGTAAAAATTTGATGACATCACGCGTATACTTGGCAGATATTATAATCCGTGACTCCTCGGTTGAGGTGGGAGTCATTTATGCACGATATTGGTTGAAGTTTGTTATCAGAGATAATTTGTGGGGCGTTGTGGCAAGGTCAATCAAATCAGTCAAAACAGTTTTAGAAAATTCGTGACCAAAAAAAATTGTTTAAGACCAAATCCAACATTCAAACTGTATTGGGGAATTTGCAATTTTTTTCTGGCGGAGAAAAAAAAAAATTCAGAAGTCTTGAAGCCTGTTTAAAAAAAAGCGGTATTTGCTAAATGAGGGTGAGACATCTGATTGGCTTTCAGCCCAAGGAGGCGGAGCTAAGCCTCGGGGGGGGGGGGGGGGGGGGGAAGGTTCTCAATGCTGCCAACAACCCAACATTAGAAACGGCATACCTGTGTGGCAGTTGTCAAGAACCTTGGCTGTGACCTTCCCTTTGGTTTGATTTTGAGAACGTGTTTTTGAAATTTATTTATAAATTTGTGGTCCCACCCATCCAACCATTGCGGTTCACAACATCGTTTGAAGTGATGCACTAGCGCTGTAAGCGGGCTTTGGGTTGAACTACTAAGCAGTTTACCTGCTAGATACGTCATTTCTAACACTAACTCAGAAATTCAAATTTCACACTCGTTTTCTGCCTATACTTCCCTGCATTAACACCTCGTTATGTGGTCAATAAGTGTTAATTTCCCTTAATGAACAGATTTGGCAAAAAATTGCAAGTTTGGATTACGAACAGTGCAGGACAGTACACCTAGGTAGTTTTGAACCATGTAAATACCTATAATACCAGGTATCAAACAAGTTATTATTCTCCCCACTTATTAGAATTTCCTCATCAGTTACAGCGTCAGAAACGGTTCGAGGGAAACATCAGAGCCAACCAGACCCCTGGGTAGGTACTCCTCATTAGAGGTAAGTATTTGGGTCTTGGGTGAAAATTATCGAACAAGACGTCAGCGTAATAAATTATATTCGAAGTCAATCACACTTCGTTTATTTACAGTAGGTACACATTATTTTGTTATCATCTGAGAAGCTAAAAAAATCCATGGGGGGTTTAATTAAATAGTATTTAATTAATTATGTATCGATGATCAATAATTTTTCAAATTATACTTGTCAATGCAATTTTATCGTTGATTTTAAATTAATTACACTCTTTACATTCGTACAGTACTATTTATACAAATAAATTAAGAAGTCTCGAGATACTATTTACAATGAACCTACAAAACGTTGAGAAAACACTAAGTCCCTATACATATTAACTAGATAATAATATATTATACAGGCTCTAAATCTTCTCAATCTAAGTAGAGTGCAAGTATAAGTTCAAATTTATCTCATTTCGCCTCCACCTTCTACTTTCCAATTGAATCGGTTTACAATAATGTTAATTCGCTGTGGCTTATGCAAAAATTATACAATTTTAAGAAACAATCTATTTCCTACGTGGTTAGGAACCTATTTTTTTTCGAAAGAATAATAATAGGAGGTATACTGGTAGAGAGAAAAGCGACCAACGATTTTCTTTTATGATTATGTACAAACGATCCTGAAATAAATATATTCACTACTAGCCATATTCATATATTATACGTATAAAAAGAAAACAAGTTCAGACTAGCTACACTGATGAAACAACGAAAATAACAGATAGATACCACCTTATGACCACTGTGAACAATTGAAATTGAACTACCTAATCCATTCGATTTTACCTACCAATTTTGGTACACCTACCAAAATGAATACGGTGGAGAATGTATACAAAAATTAGGCGTCCAGCTGTGTGGGAGGAGGTTAGTAATGGGGCATGCGCAAGTACCTATTTATTTAAAAAAAAAAGTAGATTCCATCCTGAGAATTTTGACACCAACCGCACTGTCCTACGATAAGTTCATTTTCTATGATTTTTCAAAATTTCCACCAATTCGTTGCACCCTTCTCGCCTGGGCGGGATTCTGCCCACTGTGACGTCAGAATTGGTGGAAAATGAAAAAATAATTGAAAAAATACATATCGTAGGACAGTGCGGTTGGTGTTTGTCAGTTCTCAGAGTGGAATCTGTGTTATAGTTTCATAAAAAAATAATATAAACACCTTTTGAGACTCATGCGCATGCCCCATCGATTGAAAACAAGCACCCAGAGTCTAGCGTGGCACAGTCTATTCCACTGGTCCTCCATCACAGATGCCGATGAACCTCCCTCCAACTTCGTACAAAGGGAAACAATTACGAAGTGAGTATAGATATCTACCTACACATGACACCTGGGACACAGTGAACGTCGATCTCTTAATAATTATAGAGGCTTCTCTGTCCAAACAACATGAGCCCAACAGTTGAAACAGCCAAATTCATAGAGCACTACTCTCCATTTGCTGAATTAAATGAAAACAGGATTAAATGGAACGGTTAGGAAGTATTATCAAGGATCCTACAAAATTATGTGATGTACTTTACAATTCCTACTTTTAACATTGGTCGTTTCAACTTGTGCTGGCAGTGTTTCAACGATTTAATAACAAGAATTCCAAATTTAAATGGAATACCACGTTGAATAATTTATTCCTACATATTTATATCTATGTTACATTGTAGGTGCTACTCGTAGGGGGTTTGTTTCGCATCGAAACGACCGAAATCTACACATCAAATACTTTCGGGGGTTTCCTCAGGAAAGATATCCTCGGCTTGGGAAAGTCAGACTTTAAAGAAAGTACCTTAATACTGCTGGAGAGCAACTGGGAAAATGAAGCAGCAAGATTTTAGGGCTGAGCGCTCAGCCGTTCCCCCTGGTTTATCCCTTGGAGGGGGGCCGGATGGGTATCATTTGAAACTACTCCGTTGGGTAGTTCAGAGCTTGGCTACAGCTGCTGCTTCGAACGGCGCGAATATGATCGGTCGTCGTTTGCTCTTCCGGTAAACTCCACTGTGCCGGCGACGCCACTCCCTGTCAATAACAATAACATCAATTATTTATTTATCGATACCTGTATTGATATGTGTCGTACTATCCTCCCAGAACCACTCCCTGTAAACTTGAGATCTCGGAGAACTTAGAAGTGGGGAGAAGACGCAGGAGCACCGAGGAACCTAGTGGGGATCCCCACCATCCACCACTTGCTGGAGGATGGAGGGAGATAGCCCTCAGGGCTATAAAAACTCGCATTCTTCGCCTTTCTAGCCATTCTACGCTTTCCTCTAGTCGCTGACTACTATCTAACCTCGCTCCTCATCTCTCTCCTTCCCTAAAAGATCCTGGACTTGGTGACAGCCTCTGTGTTGGAACCAACCAGGCAAGCCATCCTAAAAGATCCCGGACTTGGTGACAGCCTCTGTGTTGGAACCAACCGGGCACACATCCGAAAAGATGCCAGGCATCATGGTGACATCCTCTGTGTTGGAACCAAACTGGGCATAACCTAGCGCCTCTAGTAGTAGGATATGTGCGCAAACAATACATTCACTACAATATGTATCTGATATCCTCCAGCATGCAAGGAAATTTTCAACTAAAACGACATAAAGGTGAAGAGGGTTGACATCAGGTGTGTCAAACCCACAGGCTTGCAGCTAGGCTCGTGTGGACCGGAAACCTGACAGCAGCAGTCCGTTTTGCTGCATATGCGTTGTCACATCTTCACACGACAACACAGACATAAAGAGCTTGAATACGCGAGCTATAACCTCCAAACATCCAAACCTTCTAGATTTTAGACATTTAAGTGAATGTATCACCAGCAGGGCTGGAACCTGCATCGGTCAGCTTCACTCACCGATGTTAGAACCGATGTTAGAGATAAGTGGTGGGCACTCAACCACGGTCTATGAATCTGGTGAATGAATTTTATTATTAACATCTAATGATTATAGTTTTATTTTTTACTTATAATCGACATATTTATAGGCCCCAACGGCTTATCAGGTGAAATAAACCGGTTCCTGTGAGATCACCGAAGTTAAGATACCTCGAGCCTGGTTAGTACTTGGATTGGTTATTTATCCAAATATGACTCATGTAGCTGTTGGGCGAACCCCTCTCCACTCAAAGGGGTGAGGCAATGAGTAGCCAAGTAAAGAGCGAAATGATCAGGTTGAATTCTGATCCCCTCATGAGAGGAGAGCTGATCACGTCCGTGACGCTGGCAGGACAGTCGGACGAAAAGCCCCAGCTAGGAATGGCTGTTTACTTTACTTTTTTACTTATCGACAAATTTATATAGTTACCCTCGCTGACTCTTGGACCCTGATGGTGAAGGGGGTGGGGTGTGGAGCGGCAGGGATGGACGGTGAGAGGGAAGGGTGGGGAGAGGGAACTTTTTCAAGATCTCCTTAGGCGCCTTACAACCAACTGGTAAGTATTTCACTGAATGCAGAGTTAAAATAAACAAATTAAGCGAGACCTAGAAGTATTTTTATACTTGAATTTATAAGGAGACATTTTCTACACGGGTTTTTCTCGTAGCAGTCATTCGATGGGGCCCTTCATTTCTTGGTGTACAACAGCCCTGTTTTCCTAGCGACGCGTTTCTGCGCCATGTACGACGTGTTACACTCAGCATGTTACGTCGTCTACTCCTCCCATGTATTTTAATCTGAATGTTTTCCTACAGAGCCCAACACGTTCCAAGTTTGATTGACTGCTTCCAGAGGAGTCGATTGCGTCGCATGCTGCGTAACTGTGACCTCGTCTCATAGTTTTCAGTGACATTTTGTCTGGGAGTGATGCCAACAGTGCCGAAAGTGCGCTTTTCGGCTTAGAAAGGCGAACTTTTCATTGAGAGCATACAGAACCATACGATATTGAAGAGATTAAAATTGATCAAAAACCTAAAACATCTGAACGATAATATTGGAAAACGTCTTACATACAATCATACAAGTTGAATGCACAGCGACAAGTTGGAACAGAATTGTGTTATATTATAACTTCCAGATATATACTTCCTTTCTGAAACTACACAGTTAGTAAATAGTTCTCTTCATCAACCATTATTTAATTTTGATAATGAGCAGTGCGATCACTTATTTCTGTCCATTTTGAGATACACTCTCAGACACTGTTTGTACGCGAACTGAATAAATCAAACATACACTTTCGCATTGCGTAATGCACTTCTCGCTCCTGCTGACGAGATATATGGACAAAATCGGTTCCTGCTGCGCAAAAAACACGTCGCTAGGAAAACAAGAGTTTTACTTTTGTGAGAAATCAAAAACTAACTTTTTTTAATTAAAAAAAGGTTTTATTTCAATTTTCATAAATATTCATTGAGCATGAAAAACTGGGTTTGCTATGCAGCCTAAGAGGGAAGCCGCTTACGGGAATCGGCCATCGGCCATGCCAAACTTGTCAGCCACTGCCTATAATAACGCAAGCCAGTTAGATAAGCCAGCCCCATACCTTACTTTTTCCTGATTGTCTACATGTTTGATACGGCCATCAGTTGGACCTGTCTCACTGTTAATCGGCTAAAAATTAGTTACGGTTAGATATGTGACCTAAGCAAGGCTTGTGGCAGTGATGATGTGTAAAGTTGGAAGAAGGGGATGACCCAATTTATCTGACTCACTGGCATCGTCGTCGAGTTGCTTATAACATCCAAGGGGCACAAGGTTGAAGGTTCAAGTCCCACTGGTGTCACAGTGAGTTCAAATTGATATCAAATATTTCTGCGAAATTTACTGATAATTTTTAATAGCCTTTTGGGTCATTAGATCTCATTCACCCGAATTATTAGTTCTATAATATTTAAAAAATGATAGTAAAAATTTTGAAAATAAAACTAAAAAGGCGTTTGCACGCAAATGGTCTTGTATCCTGAATTTTGAGAGTTTTACCTGCCAGAAGAACATAGTTATACCAGATCAACAGAAAACGTCCAAATAATCAACCCTGGACATGGAAAGGGAGAACAGAAATACACAAAGCAATCAATAATTGAAAAAACTTAAATTTTTGGAATAATTAACCAAGTTTTCCTGCAAGTAAGGTGGTCGAATGAGGCCGCCTTTCCCGTAAACGTACTGCTACTTCGACGACTTGGGTGGTAGTAGGTAGGTACCTGACAGTATTACCAAGTGATCCTAGCACAAGCAAATTACACAAACGACAGGATGACATGAAGGAGATGAAAGATGACATAGTTAGGTGATGATAAGATTTTTGTAGATGAAGGAGGGCTTACCTATTCATCGACCTGTTTCTGTACACATTTCTTTGTGAGTGCTGGGCAAGGCGGGAAAAGCTGTGCGTATAAAAGCTGGGAGCTACAAAGCCAAAGCAGAAACAAGCTGTAGTGAGGCGGAAGCATTGTGAAACAATGAAAATGGTGATGTTATTATCTAGAAATTATAATTATATGGTGAACAACAAAACTCATGATTAGGCTGTATTTATGATAAGATGATTGAAACAGGTGCACTGAGTGGTGATGATTGAAAAATGTGGTAATATTATAATGAGAAATAAATGGTTGCAAATAGAAACAGCCAAGAGACCATGACCAAACTGAAACTAAGTACAATCTTGGGCGCCACCTACCTATTATATTAATATTATTTAATGGGATATTCCAGTCATATTTAAAAAAAAGTATATTGCTTGCGGAAAATCTGGTCTGTTTGTCGAGAAATTTCTAACATAAAATTATTAGAAAGCAAATAGAAATTAGGAGTTTGAAAAAAAGGTGGGCGTGACGTGTATGCACTGCCTCCTCAAGCTTCATAAAACTATAGTTTCCGGGACAAAGGGACAAATTAAAACAGAATAAACAAGATTGAGATGGAAATAATATAACAGCTGAAGTTTCCTCTAACGTAAATGTTAACTACTTTTGAACGATAAAGTAGGTAACATTAGATTGAATGAGCAGAGACCTTGAGCGCCGAGATCCGTATGGATACTTTAATGCCTTGCCAGGCAAGACGTAGGACTCGCACGTTTTCAAAATCCGATATCTTCATTTCGCATTACCTTATATTAAACAATTCACCTTCTCCCACACTCTTAAGTCCTCTTCACTGTTACTTGACCTAAAATATTCCAAAAACATCTTATTTTAGACTCACTGGAATACCCCATTATTGTTGAGTTCACATCATTGTTTTTGTAGAGCAATAAAGATGGTATTTTTTGGCCACATTGTTTTTATTTGTTCTATTTGGGTCATGTTTCATGCCCTTAACGTTTAGGTACAGTCCACTTGGCTTCCATGTTTATGAAGTATGACTAGACCTCCCCACAGAACGTAACCCAAATAAAACAACAATATAACCTTTGGAATTAGTGCCATTTTAACGCCCAAAAACCCCTATGAAATTCACCAAAACAATCGACAGGAGGCCACCACCTCTAAAATGACTTCAAAATATTTATAGCAATAAAGTAAGAATTACATTTATATTATGTAAGAATCAACAAACAGGATTTTCAGATCTGAATGTAATATCACTATTTTTTGTTTTGAGATTAAGGTTTTGGATAAGATTCACTACCATTAAACCATTAATCATTCAGTGGAAGTAGGCTGCACTATTCGAATTTTCAACACTGATGCAGTAACCACATCCAAGAAGGAAATCACCTTAATGAAGCGTTGTTCCGCTTCTGCCAACTAATCTACTACTTAATAGTAAGTTATGGATGCGAAGTTTAATTCCACCACCACCCAGGCTGGTTATAGGCAGGCTGGCTGTACATCAATACAGCAAGCAACAATACTTGGTTTATTATTTATTTTTCAAATCGAGCAGGAACGAATGTTTGTAACCCCCTCCCCCACCTAAAAAGTTGGACAGTTTGCGTTTCAAGATGCCTACGTAGAAGCCACAAATCACCAAGATTTGTTTGAAAAAATTTTTTTTCATGCTCGATCTTACTGAAGGCCACTAAATCTAAATAGGACCCTCGACATATTCCATAGGTACCGCATGGTTAACACTCACGAAGCTATTCAAGAATTTGAAGACATTATCGCCGTAAAACAAACTGTAAAATATTTGTATACAAAACTGATGGCGCCAATGACCTTTTACGGTTGAATGCGCCTAAATAAATAGAAAAAAAGATTTACACTCATGTTGACGAAGCTGTTCGGTTTAAACTGCAGGGCCTTACAGTGAACGAGCGGCTGGGTGTAAAATAAATATTCCACAAGTTCGGAATCAATTTAAAAATGTAAATTTAAACATTTAAAATCTACTGAAAGTTTCGAGCTACGGCGTTCAGATTTCTCTTTCCCCCCACTCCTTACAGATGATAGGCAGTAACGCCGACCTCAAGGAACAGCTAGACCCCAAAGGGGATCTACAAACCAAATTTCATTAATTTTGGTTCATGGCAAATAAGAAAAGTGTGATGTACGGCGGACGGACAGAAATTTTGTTAGGTATTCCATTTTATGATTTTACGTAGGTACCTTGAGACGTAAATCACCAAACATGGGGGGGGGGGGGGGGGTTAATTTTTTTTTGCTCGATTCCAAAGGTTCATTATTGAAAATGATCCTGATTATAACGCTCATTGTATGCTCATGGTTTGTTTGAACTGTACCTATCCCAGGCCTGATTAGATAATTTCCCGTTTAACATACTCACAGGGTCGACAATTGGCACCTAGTTGTAGTGGGCAGATACCAGCACACATAATGTGTGAAATTACCCCCCTCCCCTAATCTATTCCGGTTTTGTGTTCTATGCTGGCATGAATTTTTCTAAAACCCGGGTTTTAGATGTTTTCCCCTTCCATAATCCTTTTAGAATCCATTTCCAACCAAGGAACAAATTCATAGTAGGAACACATCGATAGGGGAACATCTTTAGTACTAATAATATCTAAGCCTTGATTGGTTGATTGGTGTCAGGGCTAAGACGGATCTAAGCAAGGAGAGACTGGCCCGCGGAGGCTTTGACGTCGTTTCCTAGGAAGTGCGCATGTGCTTGAACTCTGACGATTTTCCTCTTCAGTTCTGGTTAGCTTCAAGTGATATTACCCGTAGATCAGGATCTTCACGATCCAGAAACTCCTCCCGGCTGTACATGACCAGCTTTGCCCTTTTCCTTTTGGGACTGCCACGAACCTACAACCTCCTTTTCTCAATCGACAAACGTTTCAATAAATTTGACAAATAAATAGAATTAAATTAACGCAGTTCTTCTTAATACATATGCACTGTTCTTATATATCTATGATGTAAAAACAGTTTTTAAGTTCACTTTATTCCTCAGTGTCCAAAGGTTACCATCCATAGGTAAAGCTTCTACCATAAACGAAAAAATTTGTGTCCGACATGAGCGATCAGCAGTTCATAGTACAAGAAAGCTATAGAAAACTTGCTCATTAAGTTATACTGCACGACTTCACGAGTTCGTATTAAAAAGCCAATCAAATAGGCACATAATAAAAATTAAGCACAGATGAAAAATGTATCCAATTCGGGACTTGGAGAAAGAAAACTTAAATTCAATAACAGTGACCTATCTTGTTGATATGATAGTTATGATCATTGCAGGCACGATAATTGCTGATCTACGGGTAATAATGTTAGAAGCTAATCGGAAGTGGAGAGGAAAATCGTCCAAGTCCGAAACGACATCGAACCCTCAGCAGCAGACTCTCCTGATCTGAGCAACGCTAGCAGAGGCACTAACGAACAATGTTCTGACACGGTTCCCCTCAAATCCCAATTAAATTATTTCAAACTCTGTATCTCCGCTCCAGCACTGCAAATATTGTGAATTACCGAAATTGTTTTTTCTTCGTTTCGGAGGTTTTGTCATAGGCGGAAGCGCAGGAGGGAAGGTGTTAGCTGCGGAGCCGACCGTACAGTCCCGCACACCACGGCAGCTCTTCATGTGCTCCAGCTGATCGTGGAGATAAGACTTCTCATCCTCCGTGAGGGTGTTCAATCTGTTCCACTGCTCAAACGGATCTAAAACCATTAACAGGCGATTGAGAAAGCTGTGTTGATGAAAAATTGACAAAAGCAATGGTTCTGTTGTGCCAGAACATACGTTCCCTACGAAACTACTAAAACTATATCCAGGCCAGGCAGAAGACGTGCAAAACGCAAAATTTGACGACATTCAAGACGGTCATTTTCACCCCATCCTGCTCTAAAACCCATAACAGAGAAGCGGCAGCACATCTTTTGGCGTTTGGAGCGTTCTCAGGTGTGCGAGTGAGTCAGCTCTTCCAATATACGATCCAGCTATGAAAAACG
Source organism: Leptopterna dolabrata (assembly GCA_954871275.1). Taxonomy (NCBI): domain Eukaryota; kingdom Metazoa; phylum Arthropoda; class Insecta; order Hemiptera; family Miridae; genus Leptopterna; species Leptopterna dolabrata. Next base: position 47,389,496 of record OX940981.1, read on the forward strand.
CTGCAAAGTCCTTGTCACATGGGTTTATTATTCTATTGGACATACCTACAGAAATGTTGGCTGTTCATTTATTGTTTCTCAAAAACACTAAATACAAATTATCTTTGATCATTGATACTGCCGTTTAATTGTCTTGATTCACCTGTTGATACTACTTCTGGTGTTATTATACAAGTTTTCAGACAATTGTGGTTTTCAGACAATTACCCAGGTTTTTGACCCATAAAAAATGAATTTTGGGAGCTGAATCTTCGTTACAACCTCAATTCTTCACTCTTTTGTCAAAATCAACTTCATGTTCGGTCTTCTCGCCTGACACATGAAAAACGATACCTCACAAGCTCATGTTCACTAAAACCTAAAAAAACCCTCGAAAACCTATATTTTTACACCCATTTTGCTCCCATAACACCCCTGGAAGCCTATTCTGATCGGGAGGCCAAGCTTCGGAGCACAACTAGGACCCAAATATATTCCAAAATTTGTATGCAAACTGTGTGAGGAAGAACGAAGATTTTAGACCAAAATTTAACGTAAATTTAAGGCTGAAACTTCGCTAGAACCTCTGTTTTCCACTCTGGTCAAAATCGACTTCATATCGCTCTCCTCGTTCTGAAAAACATGGGAAACGATAACTCACGAGCTCATGTTACTAAAACACCAGAAACCCTATTTTTACACCCCTTTTTTCACCCATAACACCCCTGGGTATATTCCGATCGGGCTGCAAAGTTTCGGGACACAACTAGGGCCCAAACGGAGCATGTGTGCAAATGAACCAATTTTTTTGACCGAAAATGAGGTAGATATGGATGATACGGCGGACGGACATTGCATTTTTGGAATATACAAACCTTGAAACGTAAAAGAAAAAAACGCTGCAGTCCTTGTCACATGGGTTTATTCTTCTATTGGACATACCTACAGAAACGTTGGCTGTTTATTTATTGGTTCTTTCATATAAAATAATTGAAATAGCTATTTCTGGTGGTTTCCACCAATTTTGGCCCCCAAAACACGAATTAGGTACGCTCCTTTTTTTTCTTCAAATTATCTTTGATCATTGATACTACCATTTAATCGTCTTGATCCACCTATTGATACTTTTTATAGTGTTATTCTACAAATTGATGGTGATTTCAGACGGTTTCCCAGGTTTTTGACTCATAAAAAATCAATTTTGGGAGCTGAACATCTGATACAACCTCAATTTTCCACTCTTCGGTCAAAATCGACTTCATATGCGGTCTTCTCGTCCCCCAAAACATGAAAAACGATACCTCAAAAGCTCATTTTACTAACATGTTACTAAAACACAAAAAGTACCTATTTTTATACACATTTTCACTCATAACTCCCCTGGGTATATTCCGATCGGGCTGAAAAGTTTCGGGACACAACTAGGGCCCAAATGGAGCATGTGTGCGAAAGAACGAATTTTTTAGACCTTAAATGAAGCCTGTACACGTGATACGGCGGACGGCGTACGGCGGACGGACATTGCATTTTTGGAATCTACGCACCTTGAAACGGAAAAGAAAAAATTTTGAGGGGGTGTTATAAAAATTTTTTGCTGAGCGAATACAAAGGTGTATTATTCACAGGATAATAAACCAAAATGTTGAGGTGTGTTATAACAATTTTTTGGTGAGCGAATAAATAGGTGTATTATTCGCAGAATAATAAATAAAAAACAACGTCAGATCTTACCTATTCTCAGATTGTAGTAAGTGACCAGTCCTGTGACGAATTCACAGTATAAGAAGTTGTGAGTGGCGTTGATCGTCCTGATACAGGAATAAGTGTTGTTGTTTGCGTTCATGCAAAAACAGAAGGGCCCCTCTGTGAATAAATATTAAATATATATATGCAATCGAATTTGATTAAAACCAAACATGTAGGAAGTGAATGATTTTCTAGCCAGGAAGCTTCACAGAAAATTGACTATTTTAAATTATTTAAGATTTTATTAAATTATTTAAGATTATTGAGCATTACCCGTCCAGAGAGGAGGCGTCCTCCAGTGGTCGTTGTCGTGATTGAAACAATTCATTTTCTCGGACAGACACTCGCTTTCAAGCTTGGCCTTTCGTCTCAGCTTCCTCTCCTTCTTTCGCATCCTCTCTTCTTTGATTTTCCTCCTCGCTTCTCTAGCCAGTTCTTTTTCATCTCGATAAGGTGGTCTGGAAAAAGCAGCTAATAACTCAATGTGTACCAACCAATTACCTCGTGGACATCAGAGTCAATAATACGGGGCTATCTGTGAAATTATGACCAAATAATTTGGCAAAAGTGGGGGAAGCCAGGTTATCCCACGGATTTTAAATCCAGAAATTACCTACCACTACTCTCAATTTTTGAAAGTTTTACAGGACCGTCGAAAAATTTTGTATGCCCACAATTTTCTCTTTATGGCTTGAAACAAGCACGGCGTCAGTGGTATTTGAAGCTAGACGAAAACTTGAAAAAATTGGGACTGAAACCACTCAAATCCGAACCATGTGTGTACCAAGCTCGCAAGAATAACGACATAATTATCTTAACAGCAATCTATGTTGATGACCTATGGCTGTCTTCTAATAATCCGAATTTGATTGAAAAGGTGAAGCAAAACTTGATGAACGTGTTCAAGATGAAGTATCTAGGTCCGATCCACTACGGCTAGGAATCGAGTTTACCCAAAAACAAATCGAGGGGAAGCTGTTCATGTCCCAGAAAAAATACACGCAGAACATTTTGAAGCGTTCTGGAATGGAAAACTCGAGGCCGGTTGAACAAGGACCGAAGCTCAAGAAACCCGAACACCCAGACACAAACGAAATGGCCAAATACCCTTATCAGCGACTTATCGGATCGCTGATGTACCTCGCAGTGTCTACTCGCCCGGACATTGCTTACGCGGTGAACTCGCTGAGCCAATTTAACACCAATTGCACTGGCTAACATTGGCAAGCGGCAAAACGAGTTCTGCGCTATACAAAGGGGACTCCAAATCGCGGGATCTTGTTCCAGAAAACTGGAAAGCCCCTGGAAGGATACGCCGATGCCGACTGGGAAAATTGTGCTGAAGACCGACGTTCCTACTCGGGACTTTTTTCAAACTGGGAGGAGGAGCTATAACCTGGGAAGCACGAAAGCAGAGGACCGTTGCCTTGCCGAGCGCTGAGGCAGAGTGTCTCGCACTCGGAGATGAGACAAAACAGGCACTCTACCTACGCCAGTTCCTTGGAGAGTTGGAAGTTCTCCAGGCCAACGCCGCTACAGTCGTATACAACGACAACCAAGGCGCTCAACAGTTGGCGAAAAATTCGACGCACCACTCCCGAACTAAACATATCGGCGTACGACATCACTTCATTCGCAAATAAGTGACGGAGAACGTGGTCGAATTCAAATATTTACCTACTTCGGAAATGCCGGCTGACATATTTACTAAACCGTTACCAAGCATAAAATTTGAAGATTTTTCCTGGAAACTGGGGATCAGAGTTGACGAGTCAATTCGAGGGGAAGTGTAGAAATGCGAATTGAAACAACTCCACAAATCCCTGTTTTCCAACTTGTTGCCAACGATGTGTATGAATGATTTTACACATGTCGAGTTTGAAATTATATTCTCGTTGAAAATTATATTCTGCTAAGAAAATATTTATATATTAGACCATAATTTTGTATAGTTTTGCCCAGGACAAGGAAATGACTACAGACAAACCGACAGACACGGAACCAAAATTGTTCAGAATGCTTTGAAATGCAAGAACAAGTGGAAATTTTGATTCTGGGGGACTTTTTTTCCTTACTTCTTGCACCACGAATATTATTAGGCTTCCCTACCTTCGGCAGTAAGGAAGCAAAAAACGGAATGAGCTGGTTTTGATAGCAAATGCCTATTTGCTAGTTGCTCTTCTACATATTATAAAAACTCCAGTGTTTTCTTACGTCATGACCAATTTTGATGAGGGGTGTCTCAACGTGTTCCTGAGATTTTATTTATTTATTTTCAATGTGGACATAGGAACAGAGTTTCCTCGTGGTGTACAATGTAATTTTAATAACATTAAAGTTAGCTTCCCTAGCAATAAGATTATTGTTAGCTTCCCTAGTTACTTACTATCTATTAGCTTAGTAAGGCATTACTTAGGGCCGGTTCCAAAAAAATCAGCAACCACGATAGTCACGTAACCCTGGGGTTCGATTCGATTTTTCGGTAACCACGGCGTTGACGGTGTGTGCGTTCCAAAAAGTTTCATCGATCGTGGTAACCATGGTTGAATCGATTAGTTGCGTCAAAACGTCTGAACCTGGATATTGGCATGGATAGTGGACAATGGATACTATTTTTTCTCTGTTCTACTCGTGGATACTTCAAATCCAAGACTTTTGTACCAGGGTTGATGTATTTTTCAGCTAAAAATAACGAATCCGAAGCAATTTTCTGGTAACACTGTTTTCTAATCGCGCGCGCCCGCTTGAATCTGCAACCTGATAACAACAACAACCTCCCATCTCATTCTTCCAGTGAAACGAATCTCATAAAATCTTCTCCTCAGGGCTCACTGGGTGGCCTCTGAAAATGATACGTAATGGTATGGAATACCTAAAATATAAATACTAGATAAATCAAGAGCTTTCCAGCGAATGGAGAGCGATTTTCGTGCGATGAAAACTAACGAAGTTACTACAACATATTGATAGCAACGGGTTGGTTGTAAGTAAAAACCCTAGTAAATTTTCACTTCACAGTTAACTGACAAGATTCTGACTGACCCCGAGCGGTAAGATATAATCTATGCCAATACGATAATATAAGATATTCCTGTCAAAAATGAAGCTGCAACATACTTGGTCACAACGAAATAGCACGATCCTTCAAAAAGACGTGGGGTCGTGGGGAACATGGTAGATAACTGTAATGTAATGTGTAATGTAACACCATTTCAAGCACTTAGGTGCCTATTGTCTGCGATTATACTTTGTCGTATCAAACGAACGACGCTCCTTCTTTTGAAAGGCGAAACCGGTGAAAAAACTTTGTGTCACTCCAATGGTTGAAGTTGGGATGCCGGGGTCGTTGACGTAATCTGAGCGGTTCAACAACTGACCGCCAGTTCATAAAAATCATCGTCGTCTTCATCGTCGATGAAATTATAAAAATCATCCATCGCGGATCGGAAATATATTACGAATTGAATTGAATTGAATAATACCTAATCGCAATTTGCAGATGAGTGACAAACACAAAACAGCTGATGTTGATAGCGGCCATATGCAATTACTGTGCGCGCGCGCGTGCGAGTGAGGGCTTCACCTCTCGACCAATAGAATTCGAGTTCACCGTGGTAACCCCAGAGAACACTGGGGTTGTCGAACCACAGTAATTTTCTCGAGATATTGCAAAATAAATCGATTACGAACTTTTTTGGAACTGCACTTTTTCTTACCATGGTTGGCGAACCCTGGGGTTGGCTCCAACCCTGTGGTTCAGCTTTTTTTGGAACCGGCCCTTAGTGCATCATTAGTGGTAACATCAGGCCCTGTTCAGCCAAAAGTAAGTTAATCACTATTATAGGCGGCAGGCTTATGCCCTCTACATAGCTATAAGCATTTCCAAAATTAAGATCGCAATGACTGTTCAACATTGGAGTCCAATCCAATTGATTAGAACTGAAATTTCAACTTACGCATCTGGCTCACAAAAACAAGTGTCAGGGACGTACTGCTGCTTGGGCCGTGGAGGAGGGTTTACCACTACTGGGTCGTGAAGTTCAAAACTCATATACTGAAATGAAGAAGGGCAATATGAGAGGTCTAACCTTGAAATAGATTATGAAAAAAATAAAACAACAAAAATGATGAAGAATGATTCTGAGGCATGCATAAGTGGTAGGTAGTACCTACTCACTAAGCCAAAGAGACATCAATCTATTCGGTCCGACTCTCTCTTTTGGCTAAAGAGATTTTTCCATGACAGGGTTATTCAGTGACTTTTAAAAAACGCTGCAAAGTCCTTGTCACATGGGTTTATTATTCTACAGAAATGCTTGATAAAGATGGGTATGAAAGGGTTGTTCTGCGGACTTATTGTGTGCGCAGGTTGGCACCACTGTAGGTGTGTGTGTGTGTGTGTGTGTGTGTGTGTGTGTTCTCATTTCTTAGTTTAGTTGTGTGTCCACAGTCGTTGCTTTATGTGACTCGCGTTCGTATTCGAAGTGCCCCCTCTAATAAAAGTTTAAACATTTCCAGTGTACTAGTTTGGTCAAAACCCTTTTTATTTATCAGGTTATGGGCCCAGATAATTCGCGAAATTCGTGGAAAGTTTTATCGAGAAAATTGTCGCGGATGAACTTAGATTTCGGTCGTGCCTAACCTCTCCGTATACCCCTGTGTTAGATTCACGTGGTCTCATGGCGTTGTCTATTTTACAGGGTAATAATTTCAACAATTGGAAATTCAGGGTATCAGCATTACTGAAAAGAGAAGCATACGCCGATGTGATCGATGATGCTGTAGAACCGCCATCCAGGGAGAAGATTGCTGAGAGGGAGAATTATGAGCTTCGAGACTGTAAGGCTCAATCGCTGATTATCCAAGGTGTTTCCGATAAACACTTGGATATCATTAAAGACTGTACATCAGCGAAAGATCAACTGAAAGCGCTGCAGGACGTATTCGTTCGCAACACTTCATTCACCAAGTTAGCCTTGTGGAGAAAACTGTTTAGCCTAAAGTCTGGTGCTCACGACAAGCTGGAAGACCATTTCGTCAAAGTTGACACTATTTTTCGGGACCTGGAAGCCTTGGGATCAGTAATCAATGATACAGATAGAGTGTGCCACTTGTTACTCTCTTTGCCTCAACAGTATGAAAATGTAGTGACCGCTATCGAGACTCTCTCAGATGTTAAAATGGATTTTGTCAAGTCTCGTCTGCTTGATCACGAAATGAAGCTCAGTTCTCGCCTAGCTGAACAAGAGGGAGATGGATATGAGGTAGGTTTCCGTGCAGATGGAAAACCATCATGTTATGTTTGCGGTGATACATCACATTTCAAAGCACAATGCCCGAAGTATCGTGGTCGGGGACGTGGCGGAGCAAGGCGAAGTCGTGGAGGTTGGCATCGGGGCGGCTCTAGGGGCAGAAGAGGCGCAGGTCAGGTGAATGTGGCTCAAGATAGTGGTGGATGTGGCTTACTACTTTTTGCGGCAAACTTGTGTAATCATGAAAGTTCTTTAAAACATTCCTTCGTTGTTGATAGTGGGGCCTCAAACCACTTTGTTGGAGACGAATTACTACCATATATGGTTAATGTGAGTAAGCTAGATCGTGAAATGAACATTTATATAGCCGATGGAAAATTCCTAAAGTCCTCAGTAAAAGGTGATCTCAAGATAAAATGTCAAGGTAAAAATGTGACAATTGAAGCAATAGCTGTACCTAGTTTGAAACAAAATTTGCTGTCTGTGTCTAAAATGGCTTCAAGGGGCCTCAGTATAAATTTTCACGAAAACGAAGCAACAATCAACACTGGAAATTTCGTCTTAGTTTGTCCTAGAAGAAATGGTATTTACGTCATGGATATCGACTGTGTGGAGGGAGCTGGTGATCGATGTTTTGCTGCAATTGAAACTGGCGACCTGTGGCATCGCAGGATGGGTCATTTGGGCAAGGATGGTCTGGCTCAACTCGGTTTACCTAGTCCTAATGGAGTTTGTCCCTCCTGCATAGAAGGCAAGTCAATACGTCTCCCCTTCTCAACCAACCAAAGAAAATCGTCGGAAGTAGGCGAGTTGGTACATAGTGACGTATGTGGACCAATAGTACCAGCAACCTGGGAAGGGCACCGTTACTTTCAAGTTATATTGGACGATTTTTCTCACTTTGTGGTCGTAAAACTTTTGAAAACAAAAGGAGAAGCCGCTGATAACCTCATAAGCTACGTTAGAGAAATGAAGACCCAATATGGTACGGTACCAAAGCGCTTACGTTTGGATAATGGGGGAGAATTTACACCAAAAATATTAACGGATTTTGCAAAGAAAAATGGAATAGTGATAGAGTACACAATTAGCCATACTCCACAAATGAATGGAAAGTCAGAGCGGATGAACAGAACGCTGTTGGAAAGAGTACGAGCAAAAATCGCTGACTCGGGAATTCCTAAAGAGCTGTGGGGGGAAGCCGTAAGATGTTCGGCCTACGAACTAAATCGTTCACCAACAGCTGCCCTTGCCCGTGGATCGATTCCTGTAGACTTGTGGACTGGACATCGAGATTTAAGAAAGTTAAGGGTATTTGGATGTCAGGCCTGGAAACTAAATTTGCCTAGGGGCAATAAATTGAACCCCAGAGCAACTCGCGGCGTATTTGTAGGTTACTGTGGAGGCGGCTATCGGATATACCTACCAGAAGAAATGAATGTGATTCGTGCGCGAGACGTAACATTTGACGAGACAACAATGTTTTTTAAGAAATCTTATACAATGGGAGTTATGATAGATAACCCCCAACAAGTTGAAGATGTTAACGACGAACCGAATGAAGCAAAAGATGGCAAGATGGACCGTAGGGAGGAAGAAAATGAAAAACAAGATGATGATATAAAAAGTAGCAACAAGGTAAATGTAAACAAACCAGTAAACCCCTTAACGACTAAAACCTCCTCTACCAGCACGCCTACCTACGTCACTTCATCTGGGAGAACTGTTAAACCTCCTCAAAATTTGAGTGATTATGATCTGTATACTGCTTTTTGTTTCCTTAGTATGTCCAATCATGAACCTGCATGAACCTTCGAAGAAGCTATCGAGTCTCGTGAATGGAAAGCTGCCATTGATCAAGAACTTAAATCGCATGAAAAACTTGAGACCTGGACTCCAGCAGAATTGCCGATGAACAAGCAAGCAATACATACCCGATGGGTTTTTAGAATCAAGGAAGATGGTTCTAAAAAGGCGAGGTTGGTAGCCAGGGGATTTCAAGTACCCCAAGAAAATATGGAGTTTTCATATGCACCTGTGTGCAGAATACCTACACCGTTCGGTTACTAATTTCCGTTGCAATTCAGCGAGACTGGAACCTGAGACAGATTGATGTGCCCACCGCATTTTTGAACGGTGATTTGGACTCTGAGGTATACATTTACAAGCCTAAGCGTATGACCTAATTGACAGTTTTCGTACGGTGCGATTTCGCACGAAAAATTCGCACGAAAACCGCTCGCATGTCGCTATTCGTACGAACAAAATGTGTGTCCTCATTGGTCATGGAAAGAACGTGCGAAAGAGCGTGACGTCATGACCGCTTCGTACGAACAGAACTTCTCAACTTCCCATTCTGTTTCGAAACGTCGAGTGTGGACGATGCCGCGTTTTTGCTTTCAAGTAACATTTATCTGCTGTCAACAGAATTGGATCGTGCTCCACCAAAAAAACGCAAATCACCGAACATTATTTTCAAAAAACGCTGCGAGTACGGGGAATTCCATCATTTATATTCTCAACTCTGTGCAAACGAAACTTTTTTTTTCAATATGCGAGAATGTCAAAAACCACATTTGATTACATCTGCAAAGAAATAAAAGGTGAATGCAGCCACCAGACCACCAACTTCAAGGAGCCAATTGACGTAGAGGAAAGATTGATGTTAACCATGAATTAAGTTTTTAAAATGACTTTATTGTTTAAACTATACGTAGATAAGACGAAATATTATGTAGCTATAATGATTAGGTAGGTTATACAAAATGTTTCCTACGAGCATGACAAAAATATTCCATGAATCTCAACATAAGTACCTATGTATAAAATAAATAAAATAAAAAAAACCTCACGGTAAACTATCACCAAAAGAGAGAAAGAAATACAAAAAAAAAACAGTAATTTAGTATTGATTTGTCCCCTCTTTAAGTATGTAGGTTCCAACTAATAATAATAACGAAAAAACATGGTAGTACCAAAACAAAATTATTGCATAGAAAAAACTTCCTTTCAGCCCGTTAGACGAAAATATGGGTTTTAAGGATGTAAAAATTCTTGAAATATTCCCGAGATTTTGAATGTAATTTCACTTTTTTTTTTTAAACTTGGCTTCAACTTTCAATGTTTTAACCGATTTACAATAAGTATTTTGTGTTTTCTTGCAGGTATCTGGCAACTGGGCTTTCCTTTCGACAACTTGCATTCACATGCAGGATTTCAAAAACAGCGGTTGCGAACATCGTGCTGGAGGTTTGCACAGCCATTTGGAAGAGATTACATCAAAAGCACATGAAATTTCCGACCACAGAAGATTTCAAGAAGATCGCAGATTCATATTATGAAAAGGGAAAATTTCCTCATTGTTGTGGAAGCATTGACGGTAAACACATTCGCGTGAAAAAACCGCAGAAATCGGGAAGTATGTTTTTCAATTACAAAGGTTTTTTCTCAATTGTACTGTTAGCTGTGTCTGATTCAAATTGCAAATTCCGAATCATTGACGTAGGGGCGTATGGAAAGGATAGTGACGGCGGTGTGCTGAGCAATTCAGCTTTTTTCAAAAAACTTGTAGATGGTACGTATCACTTACCCCCTGAAGAAAAAATTGGGGATTCTGATATTGTAGCTCCATACGTTTTTCTGGGGGATGAAGCGTTCCCACTCACTACATTTCTCATGAGGCCCTTTCCACGAAGGACATCACATGGTGACGATTCGAAAATATTATTTAATAAAAAATTATCTGCCACAAGAGCATCGGTTGAATGTTCTTTTGGAATAGCTGCCTCCAAATTCAGGATTTTGCACAAGCCGATAGAAACATCCGTCAACAATGCTACGAAAATTGTGAAAGCTGTTTGCATTTTGCATAATATAATCATTGATAAGGAAGGCCTCACTCTAGATGTACACGCAGAATCTAATTGTGTAACTTCTAACTGTACGCCAAATTTGACCCCGTCTCGGGAAAACAATCGAGCCTCAAGGGCTGCTATTATCGCAAGAGAGAAATTTTGTGAATATTTTTCGAATATTGTTTAAAATTTTTCTTTTTATCAAAGTGTACATATATAGAACGTTCAGTGTTACGACCGGGTCATATAATTATAACCTAAATGCCTATCCTAATACACCTCAATATTAATTGGCAGTTATTTTATGTCTCGATTGTTCATTATGTGCATGTCTATATTGTTCATTATGTAAAAAATAGCGTTTTGTAATAAAATGATGAGAATTCACTGGGTTTGTCCAACGTTTTCGAAATCTTCTCCCACTCCTCGAGAACTTTGTTTCGATTTTTATAATGTTGACTGCGTTTTTCCCATAGAATTGGTCGGGAATGCACCTCCAATATCAATAATTCCTCGAATGACATTGGTTCGCACGAATGAAAAATCAAACCAGTTTGTTTTTTTGCCGTACGAAAAGACATGGCTTTGGTCGTCCGTGAATAAAAAGTTTGATGAGGACAGGGCACTCGCACAACGCTGTTTGAAAGTCCCTCGGTCATACGAACGACACGATGCGTTTGAGAAATAAACCGACCCCCTTCGGACGGCTTATCCGTACGATGACCTCGCGCGGGAAAACCCACCAATTAGGACAACTACCTGCATACCGGCAGTTTGAATTTTGGGGTAGTTCGTCCGAAAAAAGTTCGCACGAACTTTCTCGTGCGAAAACTGTCAATTAGGACATAGCCTAAGGGTCTGGTATGCGGGAGTGAAACTTTAAAATTAAATCGCGCATTATATGGACTCAGAAATGCTCCAAAATGTTGGAATCACAAGTTTTCAAGTACAATGAAGGACCTTGGTTTTGGTAGATCGGACTATGACTACTGTTTATATGTCAAGAATAATGTGTATCTGGTGCTTTATGTCGACGATGGACTTATAACGGGTGATGAGGATCAGGTTCGGGAGTTGGTTGGTGCTCTTCGGGAGAAATTCAGTGTGAAGGATTTGGGGAACCCTTCATCATTTCTTGGCATGCAGATTCGACGATCGGAGGATGTGCTGTTTCTATCTCAATCTAGAATGGTTGATCGACTATTGAAGGAGTTTGGATTGGAGAACAGCAGAAGTGCGAAGACCCCCATGGAAGTAAACTTCAACGTTTCCGATGTTGCCGAAGTCGATACCGAACTGCCCTACCGCAAGCTGATCTGCAGTCTAATGTATCTCTCGGTGACGACAAGACCGGATATCTCCTACTCTGTTTCCTACTTGAGCCGATTTCTAGACAGACCTACTGCTGAGTTATGGAATGCTGGAAAGCGCGTTCTACGTTACTTAGGTACTACCAGCGATATGGGACTCCCGTACTCCAAAGGATCAATACCCTTGGTAGGTATGAGCGACTCGGATTGGGGCGGAGACCGGCAGACCAGAAAGAGTGTCAGTGGTTTCGTATGTTTTCATTCCGGAAACCCCATTGCGTGGCACTCCAAGAAGCAGACGTGTGTGGCCCTTTCAACGATGGAAGCAGAATATATTGCTGCGGGATCTGCTGCTCAAGAGCTCGTCAATCTACGTGGTGTTCTGTCTGATCTCGGTGGTGATGTGAGTGAGAGTGTTGTTTTAAGAGTAGATAATGTGAGTGCTATTTCAATGATGGGTACATACACTAACAGTAAACATGGAAAGCATATTGAAATCAAGCATCATTTTATAAAAGAGCTCTGCCTAAATAAGGTAATAAAGATTGATTATATAAATTCAGACGAAAATGTTGCCGATTTGTTTACTAAGTCATTAGGAACTGAAAAGTTTCAAAAATTTAGAAGTTCTATTTTGATGAGTGATATTTAGAATGTTTTTATTTGTTTTAATTATTCATGTATTGGTTCCTTTTGTTTCTTGTCAACTTTTATCTTGTCTAGTAGGTATGTAAGTAAACTCAAATTTTGTCTTGAAGTAATCTCATATCGTAAGTGATAATGTTTTGTTTGTCAATTCGATTTGATATATCGATCTCATTGAGGGGGAGTGATAAAGATGGGTATGAAAGGGTTGTTCTGCGGACTTATTGTGTGCGCAGGTTGGCACCACTGTAGGTGTGTGTGTGTGTGTGTTCTCATTTCTTAGTTTAGTTGTGTGTCCACAGTCGTTGCTTTATGTTACTCGCGTTCGTATTCGAAGTGCCCCCTCTAATAAAAGTTTAAACATTTCCAGTGTACTAGTTTGGTCAAAACCCTTTTTATTTATCAATGCTGGCTGTTCATTTATTGTTTCTTTCATGTGAAATAATTGAAATAGTTTTGGTTTATTATTTTCAATAATGAACCATTGGAATCGAGCATGAAAAAAAAAATTCTTACCCCCCCTCAAAATTTGATGGTTTACGTTTCAAGGTATGTAGAATCCAAAACTGCAATAAAAATATTTCTGTCTGTCCGCCGTACGCCGTACGCCGTACGCCGTACACCGTACGCCGTACGCCGTACGCCGTACGGGCCACTTTTCTTAGTTACCATGAAAAAAAATTGATGAAATTCGGGTTATAGGTTCCGATCGGCGTCTAGTTGGTCCTCGAAGCTCGACGTTACTGTCAGTCATCTCTAAGGGGTTCAAAATAGGGGTTGAAATTTTCAAAACGCCTATACCATTTTTTTACGTAAATATTTTTACGGTTTTAAATAGTTCTTGAACTTGCGAGTTTTTTAAGACCATCCGGAGCATCGTACGTCCAGCCGTTCGTTCACAGTAAGGCCCCGAAGTTTGCACCGACAGGCATTTTCGACTCCAGTGTGAATGAAATTGTATACAATCCAAACCAAATCTCGTAACCAGAGACGCGCCCACAATAGGAATTTGTGAATACGGCCAATCATTGGTAGGGATCACCTGATTATATTGGCGGAGTATGAAGTCGAGTTGGTTGTTCTGTGATATTTTTTCGTTTGAAAAATGATGGCTCTTTTGGAGTTTGTTGGTAGGTAGTGAAACTTGAACAAACGTTGAAGTATTATTAATGGGTAAATTATTACTTCGGTAAATCATTACTCAACGGTAAATTATTACACAACGGTTCATTATACCATCTACGTAGAAGGGGGTGGAGTTTGTTGGTAGGTACTTTTGCAACTTTTTTCACTCCCCATCAACAATTTCTTTTCAGAACTTCATTATGTGTGTTTCTTTTTGTTAGGTACTGTTTGTCTTCGGCAGAATTATTTTAGCAACATTTAACTCGTGATTTAGGTAGGTACCTAGTAACGAGTACGGGGTTAGGTACTAACCTACGGAGGGTCTGCGATCTACATAATATGCATAGAATAGTACATATTATATTATATAGACGGGTTATCTATACATAGAGCTGTGATCTGTAACAGAAGGGTATTCTATACAAAATAATAAACCGTTGTGCAGGGATTTGCAGCGTTTTTTAAAATGGTTTCCACCAATTTCGGCCTGCAAAACACGAATTAGGTACCCTCCTTTTTTCAAATTATCTTTGATCATTGGTAGTCAATTTAATCGTTTTGATCTACGTGTTGAAACTTTTTCCAGTGTTATTATACAAACTGATTGTGATTTCAGACGATTTCCCAGGTTTTTGACTCACGAAAAATCAATTTTGGGACCTGAACATTTGGTAGAACCTCAATTTTCCACTCTTTGGTCAAAATCGACTTCATGTTCGGCCTTCTCGTCCCCAAAAACATGGAAAACGATACCTCAAAAGCTCATGTTACTAACATGTTACTAAAACACAAAAAGTTTTTATACACATTTTCACTCATAACACCCCTGGGTATATTCCGATCGGGCTGAAAAGTTTCGGGACACAACTAGGGCCCAAATGGAGCATGTGTGCGAAAGAAAGAATTTTTTAGACCGAAAATGAGGCCGGTACATGTCATACGGCGGACGGACATTGCATTTTTGGAATCTACGCACCTTGAAACGGAATAGAAAAAATTTTGAGGGGGTGTTATAAAAATTTTTTACTGAGCGATTACATAAGTGTATTATTCACAGAATAATAAACCAATAGAGGGATGGCGGCCATCTTGGCGTTTTCAATCTCTTTCAAAGAGACACCTGATTGTCTTTTCTCGAAACAGAGTGTCTTTCTCATTTCTCGTTTGTTTGATAGTGACCGTGTATCATCCTTCGTTCATCGGCTACCATATCGGTCATTTTGATGTATGTTTTTCATCTCTTGAAGGTAAGTCGATTGTTCATTAAAAATTTATAAATATTATCGAATCATCGATAATATTGTAATAAACTCACGTTCCAATGTCAAATCAACAGGAGTATAATTTTCCGGCCACGTCTAGATAACAACTGAATTTTTTATGAATCCAAGTAAACAAATAACATAACGATGATTCAGTGTAGTAACCGCTACTACACTATAGTCGAACCTGGGAGACACTGGAAGAGACTGTCTCCAGTACTAATCTGCTCTATATCACATGATGTTAGCAATAATAGTTTCATTATTTCAGCTACTGGTTCTCATGGTTGAAGAATAAGGCAGAGGGAGCACAGATGGCGAGGAGGCAGGGGTGGGTCAACCCTGAGAGCTGTCACTGGCCATGATGCCAAGCTCCTGAGGAGCTAATATGAGCAAAGGGGAAACACACTGTAGCTACAGCACGCTTCATTCAGAACTGATGTTTGACTCGAGGGTTTTTTGGGGGCTCTGGGTTTTTTGAGAATTGTAAAGCATCGATATACATGAGATCGATATACTTTTACTCCTCTAATAGCATTTAAAATGGAAACCACTTTTTGCCACAATTTCCCTTGCCCATTCCTTCACTCGGAGCCCCCTATTAGCACAGTCAAGATTTTTTTTTTCTGCATTAAATCACGTAGTTCCAAAATTCAGGAGGTCCCCGGAACAACAACGCCCACTAATAAACTATAAACTCCCACCGATTTCAGGTGCCGGGTTGAGTGGGGAATCATCCTTTATTTTCAGTTTTTGGCGCATATCTCTACAACAGTGTCACACGGAAATTTTTATATCGTCCAAAATTGAAGCTTATCTAATTCCCTACAAAACGGTACATATATTCAAATGTATCCCCTTGTTCCCGTCTCCTTGTTAACCATATCCGAAATAAGGCCGACGAAATATGCAGAAAAAATTGTAGTGCTTCACGTTCGCTGGTTCATATCTCGGAGAAGGTAACTCATTATATAAATGTGTTATACCACTGTAGGAAATTTAATAAGCTTCAATTTTGAAGTACTGGTCGAAGCACCATTTCCGATATATGCGCCAAAAACCAAAAAAGGGACCTTTGAGCCTCCCCCTACACATTCCTCAAAATTTTGGAACTAGGTACATGACTTAATGCAGCAAAACCACCTGTTTTCGGGTATTTCACTGGGCTATACTATCTTGATGGATGAAATTTAAATCACTTGTGGCGGTAGTGGAAATCCATAGCAAAAAACTACAGGATAAAAATAAAAATAGTCTATTTCCACGTAAACGTATTTTTATCCTGTAGTTTTTTGATGGATGAGCTCAATCAGTCTGACACTGGTATGGCAAAGGTATGGCAGTCTAAAATGGGCACCCAAGGTACCTTTGAAAAGGTACAGCTAAAACTCACCCCTTCACGAGGCAAATCATAGGCAGTGTCCCGGCTTTCCTTCTCTTTCGAGTTGGGAGGCTGGAAGAAGCTTGGCGGTTCCTCAGTGAGAATGTTATGGTGGTGTCGGTGCTTGTTCTTTTTGTGAGGCGGAGTATTCAGGCCAATGGCGATGATTGATTGGTTCATTCGATCGACAGTTCTCTCCGATGTTGAAGTCGTGGTGAGTACGCTCGGGCCATCTTCCTCTTCTGTTCCGTTTGTGGTGGCGCCTATTTGAGAGATAAAGTGGGTTATTTATGTAACTGCGATCAAAACTACTGCACACAAGATTAAGCGTTTCTTGAAACAATTTTTAAAAACTGGAACCAGTCGTGGAGCTGGAACAGGTGGGAACGGTGTCGACAAAGATTGGCATCGTCACACCTCTCCCCCCCCCCCCCCCCCCGGATAACGGCTCATTGCTGGTTCCCACGAAATCCAGACGAAATAGGTATGAAACCATGGATGTCCGGAAATATGAAATATGAAACAACCTTACCTTGTGGTTCGGCGACCTCCAATTTGCAGGTGGTTGTAGCGAAAATTAGTTGAACAAATTAGGTTTTGGGTTTCGGAAATGAGGAAAGCCGGCTAGGGATGTAAAGGATGGGAAATCCCTACTTAATTCGCAATTCGATTGTCTCGAAAATGGCAAAACCACCCCCGAAACTTCCCACGTGCTCGGCTCCGTATGAATGCTCGGACAGTGACCCGACTTGTCGTACAAACATGAACTGTGTGACGGATTAACTTGAACTGAGCTATCACACGATTGTGCTCATCTCGACACCTCCCCGACCATAAATAGGAGGGCAGAGCCCAAATGAGGATATTCCTCAGACGGAAAGGAGGTTCATAGGCCATCTAGTGGCATTTCCCTCAATTAACAGGGGAATACAGCGTGTTTGCACTAACAAACTGATATTTAAAAGCATGTTTCTTCCCCAAGTATTATACAAGACATGTAAACGGGACAAGACAAGAATTTCAGCCAACAGCAAGCACGAGTTGTAGGAGCCACGATGGGAGCATTGTTGCAGGGGGTGGGGCAGTGGTGGTAAGATGGTCTGACCACCAGCGATCTTCTGAATGGCAATGAGACAACTCAGCAGGAGCAACCTAGACGCGACAACCAATTGAGATGACTCCCTCCTTAGGGAAGCTGAAAGAGCCTGAGGAAACTCAAGAATAATAAAGCCCCAGTCACTGACCAGATTTCGGCTGAGCTCTTCAAAAGTGGTGGCATCTAACTCATTAAAACTATCGATGAGTTGATGGTGAACATTTGGAAGGATGAAGAGCTTCCCTTTGAGTGGACTGAGAGCATTATCTGCCCCATGCACAAAAAGCGGGACAGGCTAGACTGCAGCAACTTCAGGGGTATATCACTGCTTACTGTGGCATATAAAGTATATCCAACTTGAATACGACCGGCTCCTTCCCTTTTTTGAGGCCTACATTGGGAATTATCAGCGTGGAATTAAACGCAATAAATCCACGACAGACCAAGTATTCATGTTGAGGATGATCCTGGAGAAGACGAAGGAATTCAACGTAGCCATCTACCACCTCTCTGTCGACTTCCCAGCTGCGTACGACAGCATCCATCGAGATAGCTGTGTGACGCCACGAACAAGACTGACATCCCTGAGAAGCCGATAAGGATGGATGAGGGATGTCAGCTGTCGCAAAAAATTACAGGCCTGGTCTGCTCTTCTCAGTCGACCAGAGGACTCAAGCTGGGTTCGCATTGACGCATAATCGATATGAAGCACGTAAAATGCAAAGGCCGTAAAGGTTTGCGTAAAGCGCATAAAAACGTCAAACCGTTCGCATGTGTTATCCTAGTTACGGACAACTAGGTATGGTGTTATCCTAGTTACGAACGACTAGTTACATATGTAAAGTGCGTAATTGTCGACGTTGAGCCTCGGCCTGTGCAGAACCCATGCACAGATCCGTAAAGCGTGTAAATATCTAGATTTTTTGATCTTGGACACTCTGGTTCAAAAGTCGTCGTGCGTCAAGAGCGTAAACCTGATGAGCCAATCATACTTGTGTGTTTGAGTTTTACGTACTTTATGTTGATTGCGCGTCAATGCGAACCCAGCTTAAGACAGGGAGACGCATTGGCATTTGGCTCAATATGTCCCTTGATCGAGCAATCAAGGGTGCTGGATTAGATCGTTGTGGCACCATCTTCAATCACAGTGTCCCAATCCTGGCCTATGCATACGATATCGATGTGATTGGCAGGAGTGAGCGGGATGTGAGAGAGGCTTTCTTGGCATTGGACAGGGAAGCATGAAAAATGGGACTCAAAGACTAAGAAGTACATGACTGCAATGAGGGACCTGCATCCAATCCAGTACATTACAGTGGGTGAGTACAGATTCCAGCATGCTGAATCCTTTTCATACCTTGGGTATGTTGTCGACCACCAGTGAAATGTCCCAAGAAATTGCAGCTAGGCTTGTAGCCGCCAACAGGAGCTACTTTGGATTGGTGAGGCATTTCAGGTCCAGGAACGTGTCGAGGAATACCAAGCTCCTCCTGTACAAGATACTCGGCTGCCCAGTCTTTACCTATGGCTCAGAAACGTTGAACCTGACTCCCTCTTGAGGTCTTTGAGAGGAAGATCCTCAGAAGAAAAGGATCAGTCAGAGAAGGTACACAGTGGCGAACCCGGTATAAGCACGTGATTTACCCCCTCTACAATGACCAGCGCATTACCAGGATTACAAAACGTGGGAGGCTGCGGTGGGCCGGGCTTGCTGGCCGCATGCCGGACATGGAAATACCGAGCAGCATCCTACAAGGAAGTCCTGGAGGAAGACGGCCTAGAAGATGACCTGGTCTGTGTTAGCTGGATGGAGCGGAGACCGATCAACGTCAGGAACTGAACGGCTGTCGCTCGGGATAGGACGAGAGATGGAGACAGCTACTTGAGCAGGCCAAGGCCCAACATGGGCTGTAGCACCGTGGGGTAATGTAGGTAGGGTTTTCCCATTACAATTCGAAGCTAACGAAATATCCAATAAACAGATCATTAATTCATGATGAGGGCATAATGGAGGCAAACATAACTTCTTATTATTGTCGTACGTATTGCTATTTTCCACATCATCTTAATCCTGTACAAGACCAGCAGAATTCCATGAGAAAGCCTTCAAATCTGTTTTTTTTTTAACGTAGGTAACAACCTACCTACCTAACCTTATAGATTAACGCATATTCAGGGTGATTCCTGATAAGTCCGGGGGGGGGGGCTCAACATCAAACGCAGAAGAATGCCTACACAAGCGGGTTCCAAACGTCGTAAAGAAACATCGCGAAGAAATCGATTTTTCACGTTTTTTCGTCAGAAAACTGTTATTTCACAAAAACACGATTTTCCCCTCTATTTACTCAGGCTTTTTTGTTTTTGACCCCATTTTGGACAACTACGTTAAATTTCACGTTATATTCGACCATCAGGACCCTAGAGCTCAAGTTTTGAGGGAGTCGTGTTACATGCAAAAAACCTAGATTTTGGCCAAAGTTCCATGTTTTTTGATTATTTCCACTCCATTTTCTCCCCAAAATGTCACTGTAGAAATTAAACCAAATACCTACACCGTTGGAAAGCTGAGATTCGGAGTAGTTCAGAGGAGATAACTCCGCAGATTACTCCTGAGGGGCAAACTTTTTTCTACACATTTGACACGTTTCAAGAGTGACATTTTCGTATTTAAACGTGAAAACACACTTACCAGAGGGATATATGGGTGGATAATAATTGGAAAAATGGTTATTGTCCGGAATTATTTAATATAACACACAATGGCACAAACAGGTTACAGATATATACGAAAAAGTATCGGAATATTATAAGGTGGCCACCAATAAAACCGGTTGTAAGTGGTTTATGCTGGACTAATGTTATCGTAAAATGTTTATTTTTAGTCGCTGCCAGCACAATGTTCGTCTTGAGTCGTTAGGAGATCCAAGTTTTGCGGGGGACATATTAACAAAAAAACTCGAGATTTGCAAAGTGCTAGAGGTAGTTTCTGTACAATTACTGATTTTTAAAAGTTTTCACAGATGGTAATTTTCTTGCTTGGTGTATGTTTGAGCACCACGAAACACTCTTTTCTGTGAGCTCTAGGAAATGCTCATGGTCGAATATATCGTGAAATTTAAGGTAGTTTAAAAAAAACCAGAAACGAGAATAAATAGAGAAGAAAATCAGGTGTTTGTGAAATAACGGTTTTCTGTCGAAAAACTTTAAACCTCGATTCCTTCGCTAATTTACGATGTCTGAAACCCCGTGTTTCGGCATTCTCCGTCCGACGTGAAGTTTCACTCATTTATTTTTCGGACTTATTAGGCATCATCCTGTATATATGACGGACGCCTTCGAGAAATCAACATACTAAGCTGCGTTACTCAACAACTGAGCGGGGCCGGAGAGGAATAGAAGGAGACCATATCGTAAGTTGCCTTTGCTCTAAAAAGAATATTATATTATGATCGTTAATATATCATTATGAGAGCTATTATAACCCTTACCAAAAATTACGTTATGGCCTTCGTCATCGTTGTCCTTCTCGTCGTCCTCTTCGTGGCTGAGGTCGAACGGGATTTGATGGGGTCGTTTTTCTTTCAAATGACGCCTGATCTCCTAATAAGTAATACAATGGTTAGTACGAAATAATTTTGGAAACTCCGGCGCGAACTCCGGATAAAACATTGGACGATAAAAAGGAATCACAAGGGGTATTCAAGGATCACCATTCGGTTGATCAACTCATAATCCAAAGACGCTGAAAATTACTACACAACGGTTTATTTTCTTCCTGTACAGATGACCCTCCCGCGTAGAACACTGAATTCCTATTAGCGTGAGACACTGAATTAGGGTCGTTTTTTGCGGTGGTCCTACCTACCCACGCACATACACGCGCGCGCGACAAAAATGCCACCACAGCCAGAGTATAAATATTAATTTCAATTTTTCCACCGACCATCTTCTATAACGCGCCATTTCGGTCCCGTAAACTTTGGAATGATGAAGGTCCCTGAACATAAGTAGGACTCTCGACGACATATTCCCAAATTTTCAACCAATTTGGATGATCCGTTTGGACGAGAAAAATAAACTTGTATAGCCATGCGTGATTATTATCAGCTGTTCTCTACCATTGATATCTGAGCTTGACATTATAATACCTACTGTATGATTCACACTCATGTTGACGAAGTCATAAAAACCATTAAGAAAGTGCGAAGGACGGTGTGTAGACAGCAATTTTAGGTTATTATATTCAAAATAACGAACGTTTGGAATCGAGCATGAGAAAACCTTTTAACCCCCCCCCCCCCCCCTAATTGATGGTTTGCGTTTCAAGGTTCATAGAATCTGAAATTGGAATAAACAAATTCTGTCCATCCACCGTCGTCTTCTTAAGGTGCCCTCTCCACAAGCGGTGGTTGGTGATGATCTCTGAAAAGTCTCTCTCGACCTTGAGCCAGTTGGAACAGGAGCGCCTTCTATCCCAGTCCCCAGTCTCCTCTTCGTCCCGGGATCCCGACCATCATAATTACGTGAAGAACACCATATCAAGGGCCTCTCAGGCTATTTCGCTGCAGGAGGAAGTCATTTCTAAGACCAAGGGATTTTCAACATGCAGCGGATCACCCACATCTCGAACGCCTCTAAGCAGTTCATGCGGCTTGCCTTGAGGGTTCACGACTCTACACAATACAGGAGAATGGACATGATACATATAGCATTTCACTTCCCTCCATCTATGAGAAAAACTCAAATCCCTGGAGGACAGAACGCCTCGCATGTTTACAAAGGCTCTTTAATTTCTTTGGTAATCTGTAAGAAATCTGGTGCCAAATTGGGGTCTCCACCTCTCAATGGACCACCAGGGCCAGTGGCGTCCTTGACTCGATTTTGTAAAGCAGTAAAGAAAAGTAAACAGCCATTCCAGTCTGGAGCTTTTCGCCCGACTGCCCCGCCAGCGTCATGGACGTGATCAGCTGTCCTCCAATGAGAGGATCAGAATTCAACCTGATCCTTTTGCTCTTTACTTGGCCACTCATTGCCTCGCCCCCTTGAGTAGAGAGGGGTTCGCTCAACAGCTACATGGGTCATACTTGGACATGTCACCACGTGTCACGGCGGTTATCTATCCAAGTACTAACCACGTCACGTATCTTAACTTCGGTGATCTCACCGGTTTGTTCCACCTGATAAGGCCGTTGGGCGACCCGATTTTGTTCCCATTACTAAATGGGGCTTCACCTTAACCCCATGAATGAAATATTTTCGAGAATGTCCACAAAAACGGGGCCTCATTGTCATTTACCTACCTTTAATTTATCCAAGTGGGTCTTGAGTTTCTTGATTTCTTCTTCAAGTTGGTCTCGGCTCGTTTTCCACGCTTTGGCGTCCTTGTACACAGTCTCATCACAAGACACTATCCCCTTCTCCCCTACAGTGCAATTTCCTTCGTCGCTGATTTTGAATATGCTGTGGTTTCCTGTGACCTGAACAAAATGAATTAAGCTTGGATCACAACGGCAAACTCAAGACGTGGCGAACCTCGCCTACTCGTTTCTTAAAATTAAAAAAAAATCCAATTCTGTCTATTGATGACAGACTCGAATCATGTGCAATGCGAGCAAAGAAGTTATGTAGGCCTCATTACAATGAACCCGCCGCCGGCAACATATCAAAGCTGCGTGCAATAAACGATGAGACATGCTCACTCGGCTTTTAACGACTTCGAGATTGCGGGACTTAATGTTCAGAGCTGCATGGCCGAGTCGTTATTACCTTCGCATTTCGCATACCTACACATTTCTATACCTACCTACATTCATACGCTCACGTACGGATCTGGAACTAATCGACCTGACCGTCAGTACCTCGAGTATACAGGGTGACCAACATTCAAGGCCCACAAAAATATCTCCCTTAAAGCAGGGGGTTTTGAAAAAAGTTTCAAATGGCCCCCTTAATTTTTTTGCGAAGAATCTGAATATTTCAAATTCAATTCAAACGTGTTTTTATTCACTGGAGTGGAGTATAGTAAGGTAAACCTAACTGACAGAAAAAATATTGCGTGTCTAATGGCTAAACGCCTGAGGCAACGGGTCAAGAGCAACTATTCAAGACACCACTCTTACAAAATTGAAGAAGGTATATAGGACGACCTCTAAAATGAAGGAAAAACAAAGAAAGCAACCTTATATTATTGAAAATCAAACAAAAGACAGGAAAATGGAGAATTCAAACAATAAAAAGACGAGACAAAGCTAACAAACATAGGTACTCTTCAAAAGCAAGTTAGCTTCCACAAGCTTCAGTGAAATTAAATACGAAATTACTGCATCGATGTTCATGTAGATGGGGACTTGAGTTCCTGACTCAACTCACTGTGCAACACATGGAGTATGAATACTGAGGGCTCTTCGATGTCAAAACTAATTGATTTACAACACTGTAAAGGAGCTACAACATTCCTTGCATCCTTGAATCGAATAAAATGATCACGGATCGACAAAACGCTGATCAAACAAGGTACTTTATGGTAATGAAACAATCAAGTTCTTTGAAAATAGATGACGCACAAAAATAACTTGAGACATATTGTAAACAGATTCAATAGAATAGTTAGGGCTTCCTATACATAATTTTAAGAATATACGCCATTTTTGCGCATGTGCGCAAGCATAATACGTGCGCAGTGCACACTGACTTCGAATTCTACGCACCTACCATTTCATGAAAGAATGACCCGTCACACGAATTTTTGAGTGCCTAAACGTATAAATCGAGTTTCACGGGTGCAGTAATCTACCAATACATAAATAAGTGTGATACACGATTTTAATGTTTAATTTTTTTTTTCAGGCTGAATAACGTGGTGATGCTGATTTTTCGGTTTGGAACAAAGTAAGGGGGGCAGGAGAGGGAGGGGATCATTAGCCGAGGTATCTATATTGCGCAAATAGAAAAATGAACATTACCACGTTATTCAGCGTGAAAAAACACATTAAAATCATGTATCACACTTGGTAGTTTACTACAACCACAAAACTCGATTTTCTGCATATTTAGCCAACATTTTCGTGTACGTGCGCACTTCTTGCACACTCAAAAATTCAAGTGATGGGTCATTTTTTAATGAATTTTACGTAAAATTCGAATCTGCAATAAAAATTGGGGGTTCTTGTTTGAAAAAACAAAGTTTGTGTGTGTGTGTGTAGTGACTCCTATTGGTTGGGTAGGCTTGGGTGAGGTGCGGTTGAATAGATTGAGAGGTTGGACAAGAAGAGTGAGAAGTTGGATGAGGAAGAATGTGCTCTGTAGGAGTTTATAATAACGGTTTTCACAACAGCAGGCGTTGGTTGAAAAAGGAGGTTAGCTCCCCGCAGTTTTCACCACAGCAGGCACTAAAGGCAGTGGCTCCCGCGGTTTACACCACAGCAGGCGCCTGGGAAGTGGGAGCTAGTACCCCAGGGTTTTCACCACGGGAGGTACTAGAGGAGAAGGAGATGTCACGTGGTTTTCACCGCAGCAGCCGCAGAGAGAGAGGCAGACAGAGAGAGGAGGCGAGGGTAAGAGCGAGATTGATCGAATGACGAGCTGGGCTAGAAGGTCTGCTTATATAGGCCCTTTTCCACCCGTCCCCGGTCCAAAATTGGCCTTCATGACCACTGAGGGCGATGGCGGTTGATGGAAGGGACCCTTCTCCCTTGGCGTTACCCGGCCCGTCGTTCCCTTCATTTATTTGGTTAAATCTTTCTATATTACATAGGAGTGGTACATGTAGAGGGTTGAGGAGAACCGTGACCATATGTCTTGCGAACATGCGCTAAAATGCCATATTCACATTCCGTGAAAAACATTAACGGGGCTTACCATATTTATGAAACTATTTTCAAGGCCTCCTTCGAAAGATATGTATTTCGGTCACTCAATTTTATCATCAGTTTTGGTCACTCTGAATATATCCTCGATCTGATGCTGCTGAAAATAAAGGTACAAACCTCCAGGACGCTGATTTTGTCTTCGAGAACATCCATGATGGTCGTTACGTGGGAATCCAAAGTGTCGACGGAACGTTTCAACCGAGATGGATCACTCCTTTCGACCTGCGAAGAAAAACGTTTAACAAAATTATACAAATGAGCGGGTACCTAGCAACTGAATAATAAATTATTATTGCGGATTCAGCGTAAAATAAAGTGCAACATTTTGAAAACGACTTTGAATCTAATAAGTACCGACGATTAGTGGTCTGAAATGCTCCGAATTTTTTTTAATCAAGACATGCCACGTAATTACATAATGAAACCATTTCACAACGAAGGTGCGCAAGTAGGTACATCAATTTAGACACGACCATAATAACAGTCAATAGAGAGTTTTTCCTTACTACGGTCAACCTTAGCACGGTGTCCTAACACCATGCGATTACCGCGAACCAGGCGGAGAACGCATGAACTAGCTAACACGGGACGTGTAATCGGCCTTCTTCACCATGGTAGCTGAGCTTCACCCGGGCCGTACGAACCACCCCCTACCCCCCCTAACGCCCCCACCCACGGGACACCTTGCGTTTTATCCAAGGACACCGTACTAAGACCACGTGACATCCTGAAAAAGTTAGCATCCATGACGCGTTCCCCTAGATTCCTTACCACGGTGTCCCGACACCGTAGTAAGGAAAAACTCTCTACTAAAGGCTGTACGTGATATCATCACAAAACCAACCCAATTTTGGTAAACAGCTGTAGCTCCAGGAATGCAAATTTCCCTAACAGACTAATAACAATAATACGGATAGGAGAACACCTACACGTCTTGGTTCCACCTAGCCATCACCAACAAAACATAACCACTGACACTCTGACGACTGCGGCTTTGCCACTCGACATCAAATAATGGTGCCTACGTAAGATGATAAATTAATATCATCAGATCCGTGGAGATAAATAACGCCAATGTAAGAAAACTTCGGAGAATTGCAGTAGAAACTTCACTTTATTTGAATTAGAGGGAAATATACAATTTATTTCAAAAATAAATTCATAACCAAAGTAGTTTGGTAGCTGTAGCTTTGTTCGTGGTGGCCCCTTGGGGGCCACCGAGCAAGTTCAGTTTTTGCTTGAACCGAACTGGCTTGGTGTAGGGTGAGCTCTGAACACGCTTGCTCGGAGCAGGGTGAGCCTGGAGCTTGTTCGGAGCACAGGCAGCTCGAACGGTTCGTGGGTGCATGCGCGGAAGAGCAGTGCTCAGCTGACCCTGGTCGCCTGGTGGGGCACGCGAGGGCTTGCTCGGAGCAGCTCGGAGGAAGCTATGTGGCCAGCACGAACACCGAATCATCTGCCCCCGGACAGGACGAACACCGGACAACTTCGCTCGGAGCTCGCCCTGGGTCTGCACGAACAGCAAAACTTTGCCTCACCCTTACTGTGCATGCCAGACAAGCTCTGAGGGACTGCGCTAACAAAGCTGATATATCATGATCACTTAGCCTAAGTGACAGGTTGACTTTGTTCATGCTGTCCCCTCGGGGCTAGCTCCGAGCAAGTTCAGTTTTTTCTTGAACCTAACTGGCTCGGTGTAGGGTGAGCTGTGAACACGCTCGCTCGAAGCAGGGTGAGCCTGGAGCTTGTTCGGAGCAGGGCTCAGCTGCCCCTGGTCACCTGGTGGGGCACGCGAGGGCTTGCTCGGGGCAGCTCGGAGCAAGCCCCGTGGCCAGCATGAAAACAGAATCATCTGCCTTGGGACTGCACGAACAACGGCTCGCAGCTCGCCTCGCCCTGGGTCTGCCCGAACGGCGAATCTTTGCACCGACCTTACTGCGCATGCCCGGGTTGCTCTGAACAAGCTCTAAGGGACTGTACGAACAGAGTTGCTAGTAGGTACGTTATCCTTTCAACATCTAAAAACGTCTGCCAAGATGTCGCACATAGCCTTCTCGTGGCCAATAATTGCGTTTATTTATTGTACTAACAAAATACCTATCTACCTAATGAATGTTTCATCTTGGCTATATTATAATGAAACGATCGTATATGGGCAATAATGTTTCTTCTAGGATTGCTAATGGGCACGCTACCAATATAGTTCCATCTGGAGAAAATGCTTACTGGACCATCTGGGCACCTTACAGAAATTCCCCAGTGAAATTCATTAAAATCGAGGTTACAATTTTGATGAAAATCATGCGAGACCATCCAGCCCATGACCTCCACGTTTCTGCCCATTACGGCCATTCTTCCGTATAGTTATGTGCGTGGCAAGGATTTGGACGCTGACAGAAAGATGGACAAGACACGGACCGCACCAAATTTGTTCAGAAATATATAAAACGCTAATCGGGAGTTTAAATCAGCGCAATCTCCTCCCAGAAGTGATGATAGGCTTCCGCTTCTTCGGTCTTAGACACTGAAGCAAACTACTATGATTGAATGGGAGGAGATTTTAGCGCGAAGTTAGGTTATAAGCCAGTTAAATCTGACCTGGTGGGGGAAAAATTGTAGGAAAGCTGGAAGTCATTTGAATAGCTTTATTTGTTATCTGGCTGAAGTAACCTAGGTTTGCACCATCCTCCGCTGCAAGCTTCAAAGGCGGTTGCCCGAAAAACCACGAAATTTTCGCACCTCTTGGTTTTTATTCTGTAAATAATAGACCAATGTATTCGCTCAGCAAAAAATTTTTATAACACCCCCTCAAAATTGTTTCTTTTCCGTTTCAAGGTGCGTAGATTCCAAAAATGCAATGTCCGTCCGCCGTATCACGTGTACTGGCTTCATTTTCGGTCTAAAAAATTCGTTCTTTCGCACACATGCTCCATTTGGGCCCTAGTTGTGTCCCGAAACTTTGAAGCCCGATCGGAAATACCCAGGGGTGTTATGGGTGAAAATTTGTATAAAAATAAGTACTTCTTGTGTTTTAGTAACATGAGCTTTTGAGATATCGTTTTCCATGTTTTTGGGGACGAGAAGACCGAATTTTGACCAAAGAGTGGAAAATTGAGTTCTACCAAATGTTCAGCTCCCAAAATATGATTTTTTATGAGTGAAAAACCTGGGAAATCGTCTGAAATCACCGTCAATTTGTGTAATACCACTAGAAAAAGTGTCAAGTGGATCAAGACGATTAAATGGCACTACCAATGATCAAAGAGAATTTGAGGAAACCACAGTCATGCAGCATGGCTATAAGAGCGAATTTTCGAAGTTTTCGGCATCATCCTCCTCCGCCTAAAATTTTCTGAAAATTAATTTTCGGCCAATGTTTTCCCAACTTGATACCATACAAAATTAAAACAGGAGTAGTTTTACGCAAAGTAAAATTTGGGGTGGAAGGAGGGGGAGGGGGAAATCAAAAATGTTTTGAATACCAGAAGAGTAGGTATTGGATACGTAACAAATTTTTTGTTCCGTTTTTTGCCGAGTAACACCTCGGTTTGTAGATTTTCCAACGCTGAACACGATGGTGAAGTCAGAATTGCGATATCCCATTCCGTTATCAGATTAGAGCAGACGAACCAGGAAGAACATCTCAAGAAATAACCACGTTCCTTCATCTTCAAAGTGCTCCAGTTTGAGAATGGAATGAGATATCGCAATTCTGATTTCACCATCGTGTTCAGCGTAAAAAAACCTTTAAAATGAGGTGTCACTTGTCAGACTTTTTCATTTTGGGAATTTATGGGTAATTTTCCCCCCCTAAAACTCCCCAAAACTCCCCCTTAGAGTGACCCGATTCTGCCCATCTTCGAACTTAGCCTGTCGATTGCCAAGACAGATTTTTCGTGCAAATTTGAACTTTTTATCTCAATTCTTTCGAGAGTTATCGTCTGGAATGACACATACATATATAAATATATAAATATATAAATATATAAATATATATATAAATATATATATAAATATATATATAAATATATATATATATATATACATATAATTTTTGGTGTCTTTCGGCAGTGAATTCAGGATGGTCTGAAACGGATTTTGGTATAAAAATCTTTCGGAAATTCGAGTTTTAAAAATTTTGGACCGAGAACAATAGCTTCCTTTTCTTCGAAAATTCGCTAAAAAAAAGGGGCGTACCCAATTCGTGTTTTAGGGGCCAAAATTTATGGAAACCATCAGAAATAGCTATTTCGATTATTACGCATGAATGAAACAATAAATGAACAGCCAAAATTTCTGTAGGAATGTCCAGTAGAATAATAAACCCATGTGACTTTACAGCGTTTTGTGTTTTAGTAACATGTTAGTAACATGAGCTTTTGAGGTATCGTTTTCCATGTTTTGGAATCTACACACCTTGAAACGTAAAAGAAAACGCTGCAAAGTCCTGTTTTCCATGTTTTTTGGAACGAGAAGACCGAATACGAAGACGATTTTGACCAAAGAGTGGAAAATTGAGGTTCTACCAAATGTTCAGGTCCCAAAATTGATTTTTTATGAGTCAAAAAACCTGGTATATTGTCTGAAATCGCCGTCAATTTGTGTAATACCACTAGAAAAAGTGTCAAGTGGATCAAGACGAATTAATGGCACTACCAATGATCAAAGAGAATTTGAGGAAAAAAAGGGGCGTACCCAATTCGTGTTTTAGGGGCCAAAATTTATGGAAACCATCAGAAATAGCTATTTCGATTATTACGCATGAATGAAACAATAAATGAACAGCCAAAATTTCTGTAGGAATGTCCAGTAGAATAATAAACCCATGTGACTTTACAGCGTTTTGTGTTTTAGTAACATGTTAGTAACATGAGCTTTTGAGGTATCGTTTTCCATGTTTTGGAATCTACACACCTTGAAACGTAAAAGAAAACGCTGCAAAGTCCTGTTTTCCATGTTTTTTGGAACGAGAAGACCGAATACGAAGACGATTTTGACCAAAGAGTGGAAAATTGAGGTTCTACCAAATGTTCAGGTCCCAAAATTGATTTTTTATGAGTCAAAAAACCTGGTATATTGTCTGAAATCGCCGTCAATTTGTGTAATACCACTAGAAAAAGTGTCAAGTGGATCAAGACGATTAAATGGCACTACCAATGATCAAAGAGA
The DNA here is from genome assembly GCA_954871275.1 of Leptopterna dolabrata. Lineage (NCBI taxonomy): Eukaryota > Metazoa > Arthropoda > Insecta > Hemiptera > Miridae > Leptopterna > Leptopterna dolabrata. The sequence continues at coordinate 47,420,183 of OX940981.1, forward strand.
ATTTGAAAAAAAAAGAGCGTACCTAATTCGTGTTTTTGGGATCCAAAATTGGAGGAACTATCTAAAATAACTATTCCCATTATTACTCATGAAAGAAACAATAAACGAACAGCCAGCATTTCTGTAGGTATGTCCAATAGAATAATAAACCCATGTGACAAGGAATTTGCAGCGTTTTTCATTCTAGAACAACCGCTTCGACGGTACGGACGTTTAAGGACGTAAACGGACGTTTAATGTTGGTAAACAATACCATACTACCGGGTAGAATTTCATGTTGTGGGTAGTCAATCGAAACACAATTTAATCCTATTTAATTTATGTTGGAGTAAATTTTACAGTAGGATGCATATTTTAGGAGTAATAAGCAAACAACTGATTAAAGTCCGAAAATCTCTTGGTTTTTTGGAGCCCCTTTGAAGCTCGAAGCGGAGGATTGTGTAAACCTACTTCAGTTAGATGCCAAATAAAGCAAATAAAATTATTTCCAGCTTTCCTGCAATTTTTTCCACCGGCGGCCCCAAAATGTCTTATTCAACTGGGCCAAGAGTGTGTAAGTAAATGTGTTGAACCGTTCAGCTCACATGTTTCAAGACTTCTTCTATGGCCTTTTCGATATCCTTGTTTTTGAACAGTTCGGACAGAGACTCCAAGGCCTCTTCGCTGGTTTTCGGTTCGATATGGCCGTTTCGCGGGGACAGAGTGATTTTACTTGGGTCATCTTCCGGCGAGATGCGGAGTGTGAAGGAGTTCGACGTGTGATCCTCGTCGTACTCGACGACGGCGCCGCTTTGTTCCGCACTCCTCCTCGCTCTGGGCCCGTTCCTGAGGTACCTGGTCGGCCGGAGGTCCTTACTGTAATATCCCCTGAAAAAAGTGTCGTATACAGTGAAAAATATTTACACGAAACCATAAAAAAATTCGCACGTCAACAACCTGCTTCACAGACGTATCATAGATAGGAAGGCTGTCTAGCAGAGGTTGGTTTTTCCCGTGAAAATTAGTCAATCAGTGGTGAATTATATTATTCGCATCATCTATTGGTTTATTATTTTCAACAGGAACCTTTGGAATCGAGAATGACAAATTTTTAATAACGTTCAAGAAGCTTTGTGAAAGAGTGCGACAGTGGACCCTCGAGAGTCCTCCCTCTAGACCAGCGATATTATAACCGGTTAAGAAGGGATATCGATTAGGCTTCAGCCGAAACGACTCCATCTTCACCAGAAAAACGAACGACTCAAGAAATGCCACCGTCACACTCCCACATGACATACTTCTGGGTAGCATAAGTATGAGCAGTAGCGGTGCGTGGGCTCTGAAAACTGTGGGACGCCAAACCAGAACACAAAACCAACAGATTAGTTATTTACTGATGGAGTGATGATCAGCAAAGCTCATCTCTCTTAATCAAAACTCTATCGTCGTACGAAAACGTCGAGAATTTCTACTGCCAATTTGCTATCGAATTCATGTGTAATAAAATGTAAGTATACAATGTAGAAAACTAAAATACAACAAAACAATGACCCGTCGGCCTGTTCCTACTTGAATGGAGAAGCTATCGACTAGAAGCTAGGTAGTTATCTGTGTGTTACGACGCCGATCAATCCACAAACCACAAACAGCAAACAGACAAAACGCACGTAGATACCACAAATACAAATCTGTCATTGGAACCGGACCGAACGCAAAACGCACAAACTTTGACGCACAATAAAAATTCTGGGGACAGGGCCGAAAGTGGGCCTGGCAAACAACATTTTCACTCAATTGAGCATGCGCGGACGGGCCACTTTTCTCAGGTTGCCATGGGAAAACTAGGACCCAGGAACCTGGGTTTTCTATTTCGATTGCAGGGCATCGATTACTGTCGCTTTATTCCGATAACATGCTTGGTCTATGGAGCTAACATGAAGGAACCACCATGGATGCTGTACTAGAATATTGAATATCCAATTATCCATAGCCAGATAAGTCTGGCGAGTCGCTGTTGAACTCTGAAAAATGCTAGGTACAGTGTCGGAGGGAAATTCTAATGCCAACTGAACAATGGTTGGAGTTTTTTTTTTACTGCTGGTGTTTTTGGGTGCCGGGCAGTGGCCCAAGTGGCCTTATGGACGCAACGCCCCTGAGTGTGAGAGGGAAAAGGGGGAATGAAAAGCAGTATAGAAGAAGCAGTAGTAGTATAGAAGTTCTAGTTCAGGAAAGGACATTATTTTAAGAACAACTTCAAGGTGACTAATCTCCACCGTAATGGTACTACCTCAATAATCTTTACTGGTGAAGAACAAAGCTCCTACATACGAGTAATGGCGGAGAAAAATTTTTGTCAGAAGTTGTTGCCCAGTGGATTGTGGTCATCTGCGCAACTTCTAGGTGATCAACCCCCATCGTTAGGATGGAACAGCTGCGGGGACTTGCAAATTGGGCCACGGCATTAATCGCCTTCAAATGAGCTGTTTGTGAAGGAATCCGTCGGGAAACCTTTGGGCTTATCCTTCTGGTAAGCCCACAAAAAGTGGAAGGAGTATGGTGAACTGCCCAGCGCATACTACCAAACCACGCTCTGCTACCATGTGACAGTGTGTGACATTGGACCCTCGAGAGTCCCCCTCCTGGACCACGATTTCTTTGCGAGTGATTAAGGTCGGACCATCAGAATTTCCAAAATGACCGATTGGGGGGTTGGTGGGGCCGAAATGAATTTGTAAAGTGCGACGTGAAAACCGTTGTGAAATAATTTGCAGAGTTT